>CM031239.1:66811284-67411284 GCA_018340775.1 Taxus wallichiana var. yunnanensis | reverse complement strand
AATTTTTCTGGCCCATCGGGCACTCTAATCTTTGAGAACACAATGGTAGGAGGACGTTATTAAAGATTATCTTCTCTCCCTCCTACATGCTGCTTATAATTTCATCCGTGATGAAAGTAGACAAGTTGTAGATGGTTCCTTTTGATATCTTCTGGCATACATTCAGCCATGCCTTGTTTACTTGTGTCCATATTTCTTGATCATTGAGCTTGGTTACCAAGCACATGACTATCCTCATCATTGGGTCTGGTATTTTGAGATGTCAAAGTATCTCGAACCTTTTTAGTAGCCATACACGGATATTATTCTCCTTGATAGCCTCTCAGTATTGCTTAGATCATCATCAATGTTATCTCCTTCATAATTGAGGCATATGGACTTGGATATCAGTTGTGGTGTGATGCACATCTTGTTCCCCGCAAAACAAAAATGATCTTCATGTATGCACGACATCAGCAACTCGTAAAGGCACCTAGGTTTGTCAAAGTAGGGAAACTAGTATAAGTGTAATAGTCCAGCCTTCTCCAATTTGACCATCACCTCATCATTCTAAATGGGCATTCTCAGTATGACGTCCGATTGTTGGTTTGGTGAGCCAAATCCAAGGCCATTTCCTTATCTATTGTGCTCATGAAATGATTATAATTTTTACATTCATCTTCTACGAGTGTGACTCCCAATCTCTTCCTAGTAATACCCCATCTGGGTACAACATTTCCGCATAACATTCTTCGTTGGTGCTCACGATAGTAGTGATTTGTTTTCTCTTTCCATTTCCCTTTGTTTTATTTGGTGAGATGGTTGGTTTCCTTGATGCCATTCTTCTTCCGGTTGATGCTAATAATTAAATCCTCTTCCCCTTGCTCTGCTCTACCATTCTCGTCCAATCCGAGACTCAATCTTGTGAAGAAACCCTTCCAAGTCGATTCCCAGCGCTAAACCCTAACTAGAAAAATCCTTCTACAAGATGGTTCTTCTTGAAAAACTTCCCCATGCCCATGTACTCCTTAGATCTCTCTGGTTCTTCTTCACACAAATCACTTTTGGATGCCCTAGTTTGCAAGAGATTTATTTACTTTGTAAACACAAGGTAACAAATGACTTTCCCGACCTTGTATTTATAGTTTTTCCTTCTTTCTAGCATTAAATGTTATATCACCTACCACCATACTTTAACATTAAATGTAGCTTTTTCCACTAAACTCATTTTAAGCACCCTTCCCTATGTGCCACATCTAGCTTGAAAACCATTTTTCAACCTTTTGGCATGTAAAAATTCAAATAGACTAAAGACTCTTATGCGTGCATCAATAGTGCCAAAGGTACTTCTTCTATCCTTCACCTAATTTTTTCCCTCGCCTACCTCATGTTGTTCATGTGCTCTTCATCCTTTTACCCGGGTTTCGTAAAGTATTTTTGACACCAATCATTCTCATCCACCTCTTTTCCTATGCACTTATTACTCCTTACGTGCTTTGTATCCATCAACCGGCTATTTAACGTAACTTCTACTATGAGTTCAAACTTGTATCACGAGGCATATACTTTGCATCACTCCACCCCACACTAAAATAGATGTGCGGTCCTCTGCACATTCACAAACTTGGAAAAATAATTTTGTTACCAACGTACAAGGTGCAAAACAAAACAAAAAGAGAGGAACAAGCAATGAGTAAGGGAAACACAAGAAAAAAAAAAGCATAAAGGAAAATTCTAAGATAATCGATAATACTACCTTATTACATACACCAAGAAGACTTATTGATAGTAGGGATTTAAGCTACTCCCATTGAAGTGACTGGTAATGTTGTCTCGTCCAATGATTATAACTAGAAAGCACCTGAATCAAGAATGTACAAGATGACGTAAGTTCCCAACCAATGGACTTTAAACTTCCGAAGATGGCACAGATACTTGGAATCATATAACAATACCAAATGCCCAACCTCAAACTTCTTATTATTTATATGATGATCATGCCATGCTTTTTGTCTTGATTTTTATTTGTTTTGACTCCATCTAGCAAGTGATCACCTTTTGTCTAACTACATCAACTTATCAATTATTTCTTCCAGTGCTTTCTCATCAGCTAGCCCTCCTACACATGCTATATGTAGTGAAGGTAACATGAATTCCACTAGTAAAACAACCTCCATGCCAAACACGAATTGAAATGGTGTGGCATTATTCAACCTTTTGTAGGTTATCCCGTATGCCCATAGAATGAATCATAACTTATCATTCCAATCCTATCTTCCAACATCACGATCTTAGTTAACATATGAATTGTATTTTTTAAATGCCTCAACAAATCCCATTTACTTGGGTGATATGGGCTAGTCTTCTCGATAGGCCACCATAAATTCTCGCTAATTAATCCCGACTATTTCATTAAGAAAGTGTGTACCCCTATCACTTATTAAAATTAAAAGGAAACCATACCTACTGATTATGTTTTCCCATAAGAATCTAGCAACTGTCACCATGGTGCAATCCTTTGTAGGTAGTGCCTCTACCCACCGTGTCAAGTAATCAGTGTAAGTGATGATATAGTTCGAACCAATCCTTCGTGTGGCTAGTGTGATTGGCCCTACAAATTTGATTGCCTATTTCTCAAAAGGTTCAGTCTTTGGTTATTGATCACAAAGGAATTTCATCTCTCTTTCCAAGTTTCCCAAGGTATTGGAAATGGTCACATGCCTTGCAAAACTCAATACAATATTTTTAGATGGTTTCCCACCAAATCCCTACTAATAAAATCTTTCATGTGGTAGCATTTCTTGCATAGTGTCCTCCCCGCAATCACACCATGCACTTCTTCCATTATGGCTACATGCTCATGTTCCAATACATATCGGTAAAAAACCTCGTCACAACGTAAATTATACATGTCTCCACTAATTATCATGTAGGGTGTGGCACGTATTTCCAACTTCTTTCTCTCCAGAGCCTTCATCCCTTCTGGTACCAAACCTATTTTTAAAAACACTGCTATATATTCCAAGTCTGAGGGCACTCACTGCAACCTAAATAGTTATGTGTTTGACATGGTATCCTTTGTGATTTATGTGTCCTCTCCCAAATCAATCCTTGATAAGTGGTCAAGCCCTGAATTGCTCTTTCCCGGCTTCACCACCACTGTGAATTCAAACTCCTAAAATAGAAGGACCCAATGACATATGTGCCCTTGCAGAATGGGTTTGTTGAATATGTATTTCAATGCCATGTGGTTTGTGTATAATATTAAGGGTGTTGCCAATAGATACTATCTGAACTTGTGCAGCACATAGATCATAGACAATGCTTCACACTCAATAGTTGTGTAATTATGTTCTTCTGTGTCAATTTCCTACTTGCAAAGCACAAGTGATGATCAGAAATTCCCTCACGAGGTTATGCTAGTACAGCCCCCATATTTGTTCCCAAAGCATCAACATGCATATGGCAAGGCTTATCCTAAGAAGGAAAATGTAAGATGGGCACCGTGACAATCCTATCCTTCAAAGTTTTAAATGCTTTCTCTTTGTGCTTCTCCCCAATGAAAGGCACGCTTTTGTTTTAATAATTATTCTAAGGGTGCGATGATCTTGGCATACCCCTTGATGAAATTCATGTAATACCCTATGTATTGCATTGTGCTCGTGCTCGACTAGTGGGCTCCCGTAATCCTACAATAACTACAACTTTAATGCGGATCTACTAGCAATCCTTCTTTGCATATAATGTGTCCTAACAGGTTCCAAATGGAGTAGCAAAGACACATTTCTTAATGTTGATGGATATCCTCAATTTCTGACATCTCTCAAACATCAGTCTTAAGTTGTCATAATGGTCTTTCACCAATCCATACATATTCCAGTCATCTAGGTAAACTTGAAGAAACTTATGGATGAAGTCCTGAAATGCTTGTACCACAATGCACAAAAACACAATAGGTGCGTTCTTTAATCCAAATGGTATAATAGTGTAGGAAAAACTTCCCCATTCAGTGGCAAAAGTTGTCTTTCTTTGGTCTTCCTTTACAATCCTGACTTGGTGGTACCCTGAGAACCAATCCTTGAAAGAGTAGACTTTGCACCCAACTACTCCCTCCATAATTTCTTCAATAAAGGGGGTTGGAAAGGGATCAATGACACACATTGCATTCATATCCCTTTATTCAACACAAGTTCTTATCCTACCATCCTTCTTGATACTGATGAGAATTGGGCTTATCCAATCTGATTCTTCTACTACCTCAATGATACCAGATGTTATCATTGTCTATTTCTTCCTTAACCCATATGCATAAATTTGGATTCATCTGATAAGGCCTCTTCCAAATTAGGTGCACACCTTCCTTCAACTTGATCTTAAACTCCCCCAAGTAATGGTGAACTCCTTTGATTTTATGGTACCTGCGAGGGAAAAAATATTGAACTTGCACAACAGATCAATGATCCTTGAAACTTCTTTTCGAACAATATTCACTGATGATAGCTTCCTTAGGTTTTGCCTCCATCCCAATTTTAACCTTATTTATTTTTAAGGGATCGTGAAAGGCACATGCTCGCTCATCGCTGATGTCTATGACCTTGCACATCCCCTCTAAATGGTTAACATCCAAAGTCTCCATCTCTTCTCCATCTATTACATAGACCATTTTTCCTTTTTCTTTTTCCATGCACGTGTGCTCAAGTTGTACCTCCTCTGATTCTTCTTCATTGAGGCACATCTCCAAATAAGGCTCACCTATCAATTCTAGTAGCCTATCTTCTTCCATAGCACTATCCCCCATCGTAAGGTGCTTGATCACTTGTAACACCTTATCCAATGATGGTTTGGTACTCCTATACTCGAAATCTTGAATGAGATTAGCTGCCAACTCTTGCCAATTTCCCGTTTAATGAAACATCTCTAAATGAATGTACAAAGTGAATGCACATGTTTGTAATGTGGAATACAACTTATGCACCCATAAATAAGGTGAAAACACTTCTCTGCTTCCCATTCAGGCCTTCTCACATGCTTGGATATGAAATGAAGCAATTTCTTGACCATGATATTCTTAGATAGTCGTGGGTGTAGTACTCTGGAAAACCTTACACTCGAATGTAATTCTCACCTCAATCCATTCCAAGAGGTTTTCCCAAGTGTAGCTGACCAGCCCATTACATTCCCAAGAAATTTATAGTGAAGCATTCCTCTTCTCTCATCCTCATTTTTCCACTGAGCTTCCATTTCTCGTAGGAAAATTTTAGGGTATGTGCCTCTAGAGTAACTTGGAAACTTCTTTCCTCTTAGGCACTTGACTAAGAGAGCCTTATTCAACCTTATTACAAGTCCTTTTAATTGTCACTCAATTAACTCATAAGTTCTATGCACCCAATTTTTGCATGCCACACTAGTGGTATCACTCACAGACTGAGCATATTCAAATTGGATAACTCCCTCCGTGGGGTGAATTACCTCATGATATATAATGGAGTGCACAAAGATTCTATCAAGGAATTATTCTCTTAAGGACTTAGTATAGGGTGCTGAATTTCCATCTATTAAAGGAATAACCACCCTTTCCTCCTTGTTCTCAAAACTAATATATCCTTTGGTAAACCATAGGTCAGCATTGTTCTTATAACACCATGGCCACCCAAGCAACACTAGAAAGTTTTTTTCCTTGGCGAGTGCCAAGACTTTGAATTATCCAGTGAACTTGGTCCCTTGAATGGTGATAATTGCATCCTTCAGGACTCCAATGGGAATCACCCTAGTCGTGTTTTCCATATACAACACATTTGAAGATGGCTGCAATGTGAGCCTTCCCATATGATGCTAGGAATATAAGGTAAGAACATTGACCTCTGCTCTTGTGTCAATGAGAATATTACTCAGAAGCCACCCATCAAAAACTACATTCAAAGTAATCTCCTTTTCATATTCAAGGCTTGTGAGGGGGAAGGTTTACATGTAAAACCTTCCTTTCATGCTCTACCCCAATGCGTAATACCCTCTCCCTTAGCCACTCTCCTAGAAAGGGAATTATATTCTCTTTCCTTAACATTTTGCACACTTCTTTGACTTCATCCATTTCCCTCTACGGAGCCTCAACATTCCTTCTTTTCTCTTGTTGCCTGGACTACTCCTTTAGACACTGGATCTCCCCTTGTAAACTTTAAATGACATCCATAGTCTCCTGATATACTTCTTTCTGATGAGTAGGGTATAGATAATTTCCATGTACTACTTTCTCTCTTGAAACTAGTGTCATTGGTCTTGGCATCTCCTTGGCATGTGTGGCTTTTGCATGTATCATCATTAGCACATGTTCTAGCCCTGACTCATGCACCACTTGTGGCATCCACTATGAATCAGCCTTCTTGATGCTTACCATCCCAAAGGCATTTTTATTTCTAGTGTTTCCAGTTTATATTCTCTTAAAGTTCTAGACACTCTTCATAATTATGTTTCTTTCTGCACCATGAGCATTATAACAGTCAAGACACTCATGTTTGTAATGTTATGTAGATCCATAGTTATAACATGTTCCTCATGGGAACTCACTTCATCCTCCGCCACAATTACTACAACCCCTAAATACTCAGTGAAAACCTCTTCCACATGCCCCTCCATCTACAATCCCTTCATAATGATGGTTTTCATCCTTAGAACTGATTACAAGGCTAGTCATTACACACCTAGATCAATAGCATCATGGATTTGATCAATTAGTCTACAATCCTTGGTATCATGGGTTGTAGAGGTACATATCTTACAATAGAAAGAAACATTCTTGCAGATTATGCATTAGAGTAGAGGGAATCCACTTACATCATGATCCCTGTGGTAGATCTCATAGTCTACCACCATGGCACACATTGAATTTTGAGGGAAAATATCCTTTAAATGCCCCTCCATTTCACATTCTATACACCAAATACCACTACGAACCTCATGCAATGAATTTGTAGATAGCTTCTCTAGACTACACTCGGCTATTAAGGAAATTTGAGCCTCCGAAAAGGGCTAATGCCGTGTCAACACTCAATAGCTTCGAGCACGGGGAAGCTTCCAATGCCTCACACAGTATGTAAAAGTCTTGTGTAATAGAGACCTTATAAGCAGTGTTATCTATCCTTTGAAAAACCATTGAGCATGTTGAGAAGGATGAATTTCATAGCAAATATTTGACAAGAGAGTCTTAAAACACACATCGTACTCCCGCACACTCTCTACCATTCCCTTCTAGATCTCCTTCAGAGTGTTGATGCTATTCCTCTCAAACTATGGAATATGGAACTCGATAGGAAGGTGTTCATTTGATGGGGTTATACTTTCTATACCAATTATGCATGTGCCCTTGCAACGTTGTTGTAAACTAACTTGCATTTCACTCCTGCAGGTAGTGATCACCTTTGCACACCATAGTAACTCACATTTTTGAACATGATCTATAACATCTTCAATACCCCTATAGTCTAGTAAGTACAAACAAATCTCAAATAACACTTGGGGAGGTGGTTAGGTCCTTTTCCTCTCGATTTAGAGCCCTGGTTCCCTTTGGTGTTTCCTCCCGATCCACCCGATCCACTTTGGATCCACCAAGTCCTATTCCTCCTGACCCACCAAATCCACCTCATGTAGTTGGAAAAGGACTAGAAGTGGTCACACCTAGTGTTCCTAGCATCCCACTGAACTACGCACCGATGGTTTATGATATTGTCCCACTACCAGTTGTATGTCCCACACCACTCCCAGATGTGATACCCAAAGCTTGCATATTTTCACCTTGTATGAAGATTCCTCAAAATACAGGAATGGCTTGTGTAACCATGTATATTCCAAATGAAAAATTATATCTCTAGGCACTCGATCGGTCACTCCTACCGATACCAACTAGGTTATCAATACTTCTCCCTTGATTTAGAAAACCAAGCACTAGGGGTTGGTCGTCAGGTGGGTTTAGATGCATGCCAAAGACTCTTCTTTCTCCATGTGCAAAAATATCATCAGAAGTTGAAGGGGCCTCTCTCCCACACTTACAAAGATGGGGTAGCACAAACCGCTCGTGCTTCATGTCCTCCACGTGAACCTCAACTCCTTCTTGAAACCTCTACCTCCATTATCACACTTGCAACCTCATGTTTTCTAGTTATCTCTCCTCCCTTTCCTTTTCAGCCATAATTTCAGCCATATTCCTCCACCCTAGATTCCTCTCCCAAAACTCGGAGAAGCTTTAGTCGGCCATGAAAATACTTCTAAACTCAAAGTAATGACCAAGATATTTATAGCCAGAGGAATAGAACTAAAAATGATCCTCTACACTCCCTCAAAACTCAAAGTAAACAAATTTTGGGTAATAATACGTCGAAATGGCGTATTCTAAAGTATAAGTTATCAACACCCTCTTTCACCAATTATTAATAAGCATGCATCCAAGTCGATCTACATCTTGTAGGCTCTAATAGTCATCTTGGGTCCACATGCGTGATCTATAGTACCAGCTTGATCTAGATGTGTATGTTGAAAGCCATTCATATAGCTCTACTGGGAAGTAACAAAATAAAGTCTCATACAACTCATGGTATAGGTTCTCTTCTACCCACCTAGGCACATTGAACTCGGTCTAGTGTTGTATATTTGAGAAAACTTATCCTCCATGCTCTTAAACCATGTTTCAAAACTTTCTAAGGTCAGAACTCTATCATCACACATCACAGGGACAAAGATGCATGCCATTTCTCACAACTTTGAAAGGAGGTCCCGACAATGGAACCAAGATGTAGTCATTTTTGTACCCTTCACAGAACAAGAAAATCCCATGCGCGTCGGCCTATCACCTAGCAGAGAGTGCTTTGGATGCTTTTTGTGATTTTTGTGAGAATTCATCATCTTAGAATAGACAATCAAATGCAAGATATAAAATAACTAAACCACATTCTTATGAACTTAGGAAAAGTTGTCATCTCATTGTATGCAGGTAAGAGAAATAACAAACAACACATGGAGATGATTTATATAGAAATGAAATGCATGAGTATTAAACACAGATGATTTATAATGAAGCATTGTATTCATATTATCAAAGTTAATAACCCAAATTATATCCCTTGAGTTCATAAAAAATCTTCATATTATGTAGAGCTAAATCATGCATCAGAGTTATGTTATGCTCATTATATTACAAAGAAAAATGAGAACCCATCCCCTTATATATGTTATCACTCATAGATCTCCCCTAATCCCTAGCCATAACACCCTCCATTATGTTTTCTACAGGGATTCTCCTCTCTTTAACTATATCTTCTATATTTATCCTCTATTTTTATTCTATTAGGAACTTGTATATATAGCCTTAGCACCCATCGTTATGTCTTCCAAAAGTTAAATATTGGTCACCAAGTGTTGAGGTGGTCCTCTGTGGAAGCATGCCTTTCTAGATCTGAGCTCTCCATTATTTGTAATGATTTATTCTAGAACCCTCCATCGCATGCCTGGAATATTCCATTCTTGATCCCACATTTGCCAAGCTGGCAGCTTAACCACAAGGGTCATGCTTTTCTCATGTTCTTCCTAGGATGCCGAATGCAGCTAAGTACAAAACCCATTTTTCTTACGTACCTTCAACCTACATGCCATTATTTGACTATGTCCCATGTGCCTACATGCCTTCTTGTACTTAGCTAATATTTTTGTGCCCAACATCAGCCCATACTATGCTTGTTCTCCATCCCTAGAAAAATACACTTCCATAAATATTTAAAGAATGGCAGATTCTTATAGATGGTTGGAATGGAAGAATGAAGTAATGAAGAAATGGTGAAAAGAATGAAAGAATGGGAAACTTTATTTAATTCTGGAGGAGGAGAGGGAAATCCTTCCTTAAATCAGCTTCTAATTTCTCCCATGTTTACCTCATTCTACACTTTCGATAGAGGTTACCCACCAAGGCACTCAATTCTTCAAAACTAAGATCTTCTCCCTTAGCGCTCATTGTCTCCAAAATCACTTTGAGGTGTTTTCCCAAATCCTTGAGTGCATCCATATTTCAAGTGATTTGAGGGTATTATTCCTTCATCCAGTTCTTGATTGAGCTCCTGCAAGGTCTCAATGGCCTTTGAATTCTTTTCTACCTTGGCTAGGATCTTGTCTCACTTTGCCCTAATCCCCTTGTTATTTTCTTGGAACTCCTTGAGTTCTACTTCATGGGTGGAAACTAGGATACTTGTCACTTTATCTCTAGCCATGCAATTATCATAGGTGGCCTCAATAATTTACGTGGAGGATTTTACATCGGTGAGGATCTTACATCGATGAGGATCTTGGTGTACTAAGAAACAATCTCCACAACCTTCATCTTATTTTCTTTCTCCTTGCATGCCAATGCCTCCTCTACTAATTTTAGGGCAAGCGGATGCCTCTCCATGGTGAGTATGTGGGTCAAGTCCTCTAGACATTGCAAGGATGACTGATACTTTTGTGCAGGCGGTTTTAAGTCTGGATGCTTTAGGACAATGGCATCCGTGATCATATTTATCTTCTTGTATACCTCTTGCATTCTTTCCTTTTCATCTTTCAACTCATGCCTTAACTAAGCGCTGATTAGCTCTTCCTTCTTCAAGTCCTTGTTTTTCTCAAAGATCTCTTGGAGGAATTGAAACTAATCTATTATTTATAAAGATGTAATGAAACAACTCAATGGACATGCTTAAGATAAATCACATTTACTATGATTTGTGGTGAATTTCCATCAAGATTGACAACTCAAAATATTTAGCCTCTTTTCAAGCACTAAAGATGTATGGCCCACTCTAAAATTCATAAAGCTTTGAATTTCTCCTTGTTTTATCTCTATATGCATCCCACTTAAGGATCAAATATCCTTTGAAATTTCTTACTTTGGATCTTTTATCAAACCAATTCTTGGTATAATTTTGGTGTTCTTACATTATGATCATGGCAGTTTTCCTCAATTCTTCACATTCAACCAATTCTACCATTCTAATTCCAACTATTGGGCTAGCTCAAGAGAAGGTAATTCAAGGGATAGTGGAAGCCTAGCTTCTCATCTATAAAAAAGATTAAAGGGAAGATTTCCTATTTCTCTTTTTGGAGTTATCCTATCAGCCTAAAGATAAATTTTTATTTCTAAATGCCACTATCTTTGGTTTTCCTTCATTTTCCTCATGATTCTAATC
Source organism: Taxus wallichiana var. yunnanensis (assembly GCA_018340775.1). Classification (NCBI taxonomy): domain Eukaryota; kingdom Viridiplantae; phylum Streptophyta; class Pinopsida; order Cupressales; family Taxaceae; genus Taxus; species Taxus wallichiana. Next base: position 67,400,110 of record CM031239.1, on the reverse strand, counting down.
AAATTCTTGTTTAAGGATTCAACCAAGCTATTACCTTGGGGGTAATATTTTGAAGAAGTATTCAAATATATTCCATGATTAAGGTCCCAATCAGAAATTTTAAAACCTAATAAGGCTTTAGCATTATCATAAATTATAGTTCTAGGAACATCAAACCTTGTAATAATGTCCATAAATAAAAAAGGATAATTGACTCATTACCTTCCTTGAGTTTTACTGCTTCATTCAACCTAGTAAAATAGTTAGTGGGTGTCAAATCCCACTTATGGACCATACTTGATGGAGGATTAATAATGCCTATAAAATCAAGTCCCCATTGAGAAAAGGGTTCATCCACCTAAATAGTATAAAGGGAAGGGATACCAAACCTTACTTTACCTATGAAGAAAGTACATTCCTTACATTTCCTAACCCATTGATGAGCATTTGTGAATAATGTGGGCCAGAAGTAGCCTTCCTTTAAGATCTTCATTGATGTAGCTTTGGCAGAGAAGTGTCCACTAGAAAAACCATTGTGGAACTCCCTTAAAACCTGATTTTCTTGTTCTCCTGCAATGCATCTCAGTAGTACTCCATGAATATTTTTTCTAAAAAGTACCCCATCAAATAGTGCATAGGGTATTGACTGTAACCTTAGATGTCTTATTTTGATTTATTTAAACAAGGAGGTCACACACGAGTGGATAAGAATGTTACTATTTTATCCATCCAATTATTTTTAATCAAATGATCCTCTATGTTTTTTTGATTTTCATCTTCCTCTACAAACTAGGAAATATCTTGATTATTTGGGGCATCCAAAGCCAAATTATCACAAAGATATATTACTCTGACTAGTTTTGTGGCCTTAATGGTCACATCATATTCCATGATCTTTTCACGAAACCAGCTCTCTTTTCACTAATTTCTTCCCCATCATAAAGTCTCTCACACTGGAATATGAGACAAAAACTTGTATGTGATTATTGGAAAGCATTATATTAAACTTATTAAGATATCTCATAATGGAAAAGATATTTTTTCCAAATGACTATTTTAGATCATAATCCTTTAATGTTTTACTAAAAAATATGTGGGTTTCTCATTACCTTCATCATTATTTTGTATTAACATTGCAACAAGTCTATGTTTATCTCCATAATCATAAAGGATATAATTATTTGAATAATCATGATTGATGAGTGTGTGAGATGGAGTAATCCCTTGTTTAATATTGTTGAATATTTATTTACCTTGCATAGTCCATTTGAAAGCAACATATTTCTTGAGCATTAGAGTAATGGGCTTGAAAAGTCCTGTGAAGTTAGGAATAAAATTCCTAATAAAGTTAATCTTCCCAAGAAAGGATTCCAATGCTTTATTGTGAGCTAGTAAGTAAAGAAAAATAATAAATGGAACTCTTTAAAGATAAATTGATATACCGTTTTTGAAATAATATTCTCTATAATCTTTCCACATGGAACCAAAAATACATTTCTTAGGATTTAAGGATACACCAAAATCCCTACATATGTCAAATCTTTCTCAAGGTGCTCCATATGGTATTTTATTTCCTTTGAGAAGATTGTTATATCATCCAAATAGACAAGGATGAACTCATTTATGTAGCCTTTGAATGCAATGTCCATAGCTCTTTGAAATGTAGCACCTGTATTGGATAAACCAAAAGGAATATTCTCATATGCATATGTTCCCCATTTGGTTGTGAATGTATTTTTATGTTGATCCTCCTCTTTGACCCTGATTTTATCAATCCCAAATATCCATTAAGAATAGAAATTTTCTATCTCCCAATACTATTTACATAATCTATTCCATGGAGGGAAAGGGGTAATGATCCTTTAAGGAGGCCCTATTTAAATCCCTAAAATCAGCATAGAGTTTGATTTCCCCATTATTTTTACTAATAGGAACCATGTTATCCACTCAAGAGGAGTATTTGATGGGAAAGATAATCTTAGACTCAATGATTTTAGCTAACTCTTTTCTCATGAGATGCTCTATCTTGGGATTCAAGCCTTTGCTTCTGCTTGATTGGTTTTGAACTAGGATCAAGATATATAGCATGCTCAACAACATTAGGATAAAATCCTTTAAGGTCCTCATAGTTCCAAGAGAAGACATCATTTTATTCTTGACATAAGGAGACAAAATCTTGTTTTTCATCTTCATTACATACCTTTCCAAGTAGCATCTCTTTATCTTTTGCAATGGTAACTAGTTGGTAATCTTCTTGTTTCATAGTCATATTTATTGCTCCACCTCTAAATTCATAATCAGGATTTAAAATGTGCTCAAGAGTGTCCAATAATCTAGTTATTTTGTTTGTTCTAAACTAGATGAATTGATCACCATAGCTGTCATCCAGATCGATTGCATTTTTAGGAAAATTCAGCTTCATTCTAGATGAACTGCATAATTTTTTTCATCATTAAAAAATATATTTCAGTTGGTTTCATTATCAAGAATTGATGGCCTAACCACCAACTTAACATGTTGTTGATTTCCTTGAATGAGATCCTTAGCTGGTGAAAATTTTGATCCAAGGGTTTCCATTTTATCTACTTCTTTGTTCAATTTCCTTGGCACCACTTGTAGATCAATAGGATAAATTATCTCCAAGAGGTACCAAAATCTATGCCTATAATATTTTATAATATTATTCTCAATAACACATCTCACTCTCACTTGATGTATGACCAATTTAGTGTCCACGAAGATCTAAAAGGTTTTGATTCATCTATTTTCTATAATTATAAGAACATGCACTAATGCCTCATATTTTTACACATTTTCGAACATGAAAAATAAAATCTATGAGAAAAGAAGAACCTCTTTTTAAAAGGGATATAAGAACTCCCCTAGCTCCGGTCCATTTCTTCTTCTTGAACCATCAAAGAACATTTTCCATAGTCTAGTAGCATTTTTCTTTTCTTCTTTGAGAGGTGAAGGAGTTGTGAAACCCTTTTCATGGATGCAGTAGGTTCCCAAACTAGTTTCCAGATTTTTTCATATGGATCAAATTCATAATGCTCTTTATCCCATTCATCCAATAAGAGGTCAGGAATTGAACTAGGAGAAATAGGTTGTTGGGTTGCTACTGGTTCATAATTTTCATCTTCATTTATCATGCAATTGAATTGGGGAGGGGAAGAATCATAGGATTCAACATGATATGAAGAGATTGGTTCAAATTTAATAGTGAATTTTGTACCATATCTAGTTCTTAGTAGCACGTACTACCAATCGAAGATAAATAACAAACTAATTTATTTATAAAATATCTTGACATGTAGATGACAAATAGAGGAGGAAAGTCAATGACTGAAACATCTTGAGTTATGGTTAAGCTTGGACAAGCATGGAGGGTTAACTCAAGGTTCTTAATTATTCCTAAAATACCAACAATTGAGCCATCAAGTTGTAGGACACCTTTTGACATTGGTTCATATTGAATGCCTAAAATATCGACAATTTTCTTAGGCATTAAAAAAGTGTCGACACTAGAATCAATCATGTAGTTATGGACTAGGTGTTTACATAAAATTAAGGACATATAAAAATTTTTCTTGATTTTTCTTAATGTTTTCATGAAAATGTGCAACGGGAAAAATTACGATTTTTGAGTATGAAAATGATACCCTTGTGTCAAAATTTTCAAGTTTTACCTTTTTAAGACACTCGAGATCTACCCATCCTCAACAATGACCTTACTTAATCAGTCCAATGACATACCAATAGATTATAACTCATTACACTAAGTGAATTAGGAAAGTCAAGTCAACCCCCTAGGTGATTTTAGGAGTTCTTGAAGAATGCTAATTTTGGACAGTGTTGGGAAGGGCTACCACTGGCCTTCCCAGATGACGTGTGAAACCTTCCGGAGTGGAAAAAAGGAGACAAATCCAACATGTGGATGAATTGAGGGTATAATAACATGATGGAATTGATATTAGAATATTCAGAAAATATTTGTAGGATTTAGGGTAGATTCATCAAAAATAGGGTTCACAGGCCTTAGCAATGCACATGGCCAATAGAGCTACCGAGATTCGAAGTGATTTCGAGAGCTTTGGATGGATTTAGGAGCTAAAAAGCACATCATCAGAAAGTTAATTCATAGCTCTAAAATTTGGTGAAATCATATTTTTCATAACACTTTGGAACAATAGGTTTATATCTGGTTTTTTTCTTTTTGATCAGCTACTTCCAAATGGATCAATTTTTTTGGATAATCTTCTCCACATCAGGCATATTCTCTCTTAGGGATGCAGATGGAAGCTCAAAGATGGACAAGACATTGATTTCTAGAATGAAAAATGGTCAGAAATTAATTGAATTTCTTCTTATGGACACATTAAAGATAGCCTAATTAGAAATTATGGGAAGAAAGTCCAAGACTATATTGAGGTGGTTGACAAAAAAAGGAAATGGAAACAGATCAAAGTAGATGAGGATAATATGTAGTCTGTTGTTTCATCCATGTAGATTCATCTCTCCCTAATACATATCAGTCCTCAAAATCATAAGGATGAACTTATTTGGAAAGATTCCTTTGATGGAGAGTACTCGGTTAAATCTGGCTACAATTCTTTCTTTGCCTCTATTGAAAGTGAAATTGAATGGCATAAGTTGTGGATGCCCGAGCTAACCCCTAGAGTAAATTTATTCTAGTGGCTTATCATTAAAGGAAATATCCTCACTAATGAAAATATCATTAAGAAAGGATTTATCATGCCTAATAGATGTTGCATGTGTTAGGAGGAAGCAAAAGACATCAAACACCTCTTTCTTCATTGTAAGTATACTTCCAAAATTTGGCATCTTATTTTTGAAAACTTCAATCAGGAATGGATCTTTCCCCATACTTGTCTACAGGCCTGGGAATAATGGAACTCTCCTTACAAGCACTGTGTGGTGAGGATATTATGGCAACTAGTTCTCCCTCACACCATGTGGTGAGTCTGGAAAGCTAGAAATGATGTCATTTTCAGGAATACCAGAAAGATATGTAAAAAGTTTACAAAGAAATTATCATTGCAGTAAAAGACAACATTGAAAGATTTAAACCCCCTAAAAATAGACTTTACCCTGAGGAAGAAGAGCACATTCTGGCTACTTGGAACATTGGCACTATTAGGAACAAGAATAACAGTAGCATTGATAGATCCACTATCCGATGGATTCAACCTCCCAGTACATGGCACAAGTTGAATTTTGATGGGGCCTCAAAAGGAAATCCTAGGGGATTCGGAGGAGGTGGAGTGATTAGAGATCACAGAGGCTATTTTGTTGCTACTTTTTCTGGCAAAATGGGTAGGCAAACCAATCACTACTCGGAAGCTTTAGCGCTTTGGGGAATAAGGTTAGCTAGAGATTGTAATATTTCCAATATTATAATTGAGGGTGATTCACTGAACATTATCAATTTGTTAAACCAAAAACAACCTCCAAGCTGGTCAATCAGGGACTTTATAACTGAAGCTATTGATATTTGCAAGAGTTTTGATAATTTTAAAATCAAACATACCTACCGGGAAGGCAATAGTGTGGTAGATGGTTTGGCAAATATTGGGGTAAACAATACATTGCAAACTTGGCTAAGGGGCGACACTCTTCCTACTAAAGTATGTGATGACATCATCAAAGATATGCATGACTTGGAGCATAATCATTAATAGATGTAGGGAAGATGCTAAGGAGTGGTTTATTAATTGTAAAGTGAGGATTAATGATTACAATTTTTGCATGTTTTGGAGGTCTTCAAAAGCAGAGCAGAGGATGAATCATATAGTTTTCAAATTTTTACCATTGTGAGAAGTAGAAGCATCACAAGAAAAATGGGGGGACCACCTTGCAAGACTGAGCCCACCCATAATCCAACATGGAAAAATGATACAGTTCTCTGGAACTATTTGCAAAAAGGGGGTCTTACAAATTTTATTGAAAAGATTCAAGGTTTCGATCAGGATATTTCAATAAAATTCATGAATGGTTGGAGGAATCACGCTGTTGAGTACAGTAATATCAAGGTTGAGATTTTCAAGGAGCTAATTGCCCAGGTCACTAGGCTCAATCTAGACAAAACCAAATTCTTCAACAAGTGCATGGAAAGAGAGGTGGAGGCTAAGAAGTTTCTCGATGAGGGGGAGAATCTGGAGTTTGTGACGGCTGGCATCAAAATAGCATCTATTCCTGAGCCCTTCTCTAAGATTTCAAGGATGGTGGTAAGGTACGTTACTCTAGAGGGGAGATTTTTCATTGTCCCCCAGAAGAACTTAATTTTCCTTAATCACTTTCGCAGGAACCTTACCATAAAATTTCCTCATTATTTGTTGAATTCATTGGAGAAATCTTTTCTTGAGGTGCAAAATCACACAAGGGATGTTCCCCTTCACCAAGGGCTGACCCTACTCATCGACCACCATTTTTTAGCTTGCTTCGCTTTGAACCGACTCCCCCTACCTCCATTCCTCCCCTTGCCGATAGAAAACTTGACATTTCTACCAATAGCAGGAAGAGGAAAGAAATGAAAGCTAAGGTCCCTCTGCCATTTTCACAGAGGGTTTTAAGAAGCCATAAACATCTGGAACTTGCGAGAGAATTTACTTCACATAAGTAAACCGGTGAAGGAATCTAAGGAAGTGGACCTATTGGTCAGGGTTGAAAAGAAGGAAAAGAAGATTCATCACCTAAAGAGTGCTATTAGGGATATGGATAAAACAAAGGGAAAACAGAAGCTACAAAAATCTGAAGAAGATGATACCATTTCTGAAATATTCAAGAAGTTTCTCTCTGGATGTCAGGCTTGGCAATGCAAAAGGGTGTAATGACTATATCCTCTTAGCTCTTAAAAGTATCTATAATTTTATAGAGCAACATGTGTGAAGTATATGTAGTCTTAGTGGCATTACCGAGGATATATGGGGATCAAAGGAGAACAAAGATCTTGCAATTACCCAGGTAGATTTGAAAGATCCATCCCAGGCCATAGCCATTGCATTCTTTGTCTCGCTCCAAATGATTAAGGCCAAGATTGACCGAGCTGTCAAGTGATGCGGTGCCCTATTGCTGTTTACTGGCAGTGAAGTTGCTGTTGTTTGGCAATTTTGATGTTGTTTTTTGACTGGGATGACTAGTGGTGGTTCCCTCTTGTTCATTTTTTGTCTCTTTTGCTCTTATTCGATCACTGTCTATCTTGATCTTGTTTTGCTACCTATATTGTATTATCTGGCTGTTGAGCCTCCTAGTTTATGGTGTTTGGCATATCTAGGTTTGGTTTCTCTTCTTTTGATATCTGGCTTTTGAGCCTTTTTGTACATAGGGTATAGTCCCTTCAAAACTATTTACCCATAGTAAAAAAAACTAGGGACCTAGAACAAAAATTGGATTTTTAGGGATTAAATGGAGTAATAAAGAGTTTATAACCACACCATTGGATTTAGAAGTCCTTTTTAAGTCAAATTCATATAACATTTCACCTTGAAACTTGTCTGGTAGCTCAAGATATCATCGTTGCAAGTTCGCTCTCAAGTTCCCATACTTAGCCAATTTTTGAAGTAGACACGTGTTAGCTCCAGGATCCTGGTGCTTTTTGATGTCCATTTCATCCCATTATAAAATGGACATGAGGGACATTAAAATTCACCCAACCCTTTTTTTTTGCTCGCTGATCACCCATACGACTCTCCAGACTGCCAGTTTAGCCCCTGAGAGCTAGTTGGAGCCTATCCTCATAGTGCACAAATGACTACCAAGTGTCACAACCTGACACGATGTGAAAAATGATGTCCCATTAATACCTTTATCTATGGGGATAAAGGGGACATGAAAATATAACCAGATTCCTTGTGGCCCCTAGGTCATCAATGTGACCTTCTATAGTGTAAAATTTCAGCCCACAGGAGCTAGTTGGAACCCCTCCTCTCACCGCTTGGATAATTTCCAAGTGTTGTGATTAGGAGCGATGTGAAATTTGAGCTCCCTTTATTCTCTAGATAAAAGGGACATATGGGACACAAAATTTCACCCAAATCCATGAAGCTTTGAAAATCTAAAAAATAGCAATTATTAACTATCTTGTTGTTTCGTATTGTTGCCTATGAAACTCACTACTAGAAGAAAGTTGTAGAGAACTTGCAAACCTCCATTACTACACCCAAAAAGCTCCATTAAATTCCTATCCAAAAAAATTTAAAATCAAAAAAATAATGGATTAACATGGCAGAGAAATGAAGAATTTTTACCAGATAACCACGAAATCTTCCAATCAAAAAATCTTCATAACTTTCAAAATACAAGTTGGATTGAGATGCCATATTTTGTAGACATACTCATTTTCAAGATAATTAGGATGAAACAAACATGAGGTCTAATGGTGCCTTGAATCATTTGTTTAAAAAAAAATCTTGTTTCTTTCCCTAGTTCACATTTGTCAGATTTCCCATCAATCCGGCGATGGAAATGAGCTAAAAACTTGCAAACAGACTCCAAATGAAAAACCTATCACAATGGAGTTGATTTCATCATGATTAGAGACAAAAACTAGACCTGCAAATTTCAACCTCCATTAATGGTTGACATGGCAGCTTAGTGTCGGAAGCCACTGCTAGGTGAAAATTATAAATTTTATTTTCAAGCATTCTAGTGGGTGAAATCAAGTGAAATTTGGAGGATGTGACCATGACAATGAGTCGAGTTTGAAAAATATGTTCCATCGTAAACCAAGAACTATAAATCTACTTTACAAAATATTAATATTTCATACAAAGGCTTAATATCTTTGGTAATTCTTCATCAAAAGTGACTACAATAAAGATAATGTTCATCGAAGGTCACCAGGAAGTCAGAATGAGTGTTGAGAGTAAAACACAATGAAAATGACAACTTTATGAAAATAGTAAGTTCCCTATATGGGTGCTTACTAAAAATAGTAAGTCACCCCAAGAAGTGGCCGAGGAAAATGAAGTGTGCACAGGAGTGAATGAAGAAGTTCATCTCATCGGGATGGTCAAGAAGAGGCAAAAATCACCTCTTACTAAAAATAGTAAGTCTCCCATCTAGACACCTACTATTAATGGTAAATCACACTCAAAGGGAATTTTTGGCACAAAGGGACATAAAGGGATGATTACTCAGGTCAACATCATCATTTGGGATCATCCATGGGCATTTCTCACAGGGCATTCAAGATCCATCTTAGGGAACTTGACAGTGTCTCTCGACACTCACTTTATGGCTCAACTTGTAGGAGTATCATGTGCCAAGTAGAAGTTGCGGTCATCGGTGAAATAATTCATCAACTTGGAAGTATCATTTTTGAAATCCTATCTCTTCGAAAGGGATCTTCATGAGTCATGTTTGTGGTCATCATGATGTCATTCAACATTGTTCTTAAACACTTAACCCAAGGTGTCATAAGTCATCTGAAGGAGTTTCTCAGGGTGGAAAGAGTTCAAGGATTCAAAGTTCATCACATTGGAGCATTCCATCAAGTCATCTGGAAGGATCAATGGATTTTGTCGAGGTAAGTTCTTCAAAAGACTGTTCTTCCTTTTTCTTCTTTATTCTCTCTCTCTCTCTTTTCTCTCCCCAACTTTCTCTCTCTTCTCAATGTTATAATTTTACATTAGGGGTTGTAATTTTTGTATGTCTTAATGTTCCTAATGTAATAAGTCACCTTTATGTTATAAAAAGGGACTTAATTTTTTCCTAAGAAGGTGAAGAGTCTTAATTCATGTCGAGACATACGAAGATTTATTGGGATTATATGAAGAGTATTTTCTCTTCCTATAAATTTTAAATCCATTCCCATTTCAAAGGGTTGGTGATTGATTTTGTAAACTCAAGAGTGCATTGTACTTAGAGATAATAAAGGAGACAGCCATTTTCTTCCATTTCCCCCACTCTCAAATTTCTTCCATTTCCATACTATGTACAACTTTTGTTTGAGCATCAATACAAGGAGTTTCATGCCTTTTTTAATGAGGATATTTTAGAAACTTTGAGTTCTCAATATTAACTCATCTTGTTTCCATTTGTAGGGTTGTTTCTTCCTAATTTTAATGCATGTGATGAAACTTCTAACTGATGTATGCAAGACTCTGATTTTCTACTTACAGCATTAGTTCTCTTATCTAACATTCTCACTCCCTTTCCCAATCTCCTAGAAAATTCCTCCCTTGTAGATATCTGCAAGATTTTTCCCTAGGGTCAGTGGAGTTCCCAGCTAGATCCCTAGCTATAAGGCCAACCTAGATAAAACTCACCTTACTCGTGCATGCATATACAGAAGTTGCACCATTTAAGTAGAGGGACTTAGATTCCCATAGCGTTGGAAATAAATCCACCAATTTTTATCCCGAAAAATTTTCTTGCCAAGATTTTTGGTGCTCAACATGGGGAAGAATTGGTATCATCTGCTACCAAAATAAGACCGCAAGGTCTGAAAATCCAAAAAAAAATTTCAAAAAATAAAAAAATATATCAAATTTCAACAGAAAATAATTTTTGAAGGTGAATTCATCAAGGAACAAATCCTTGTTACGTTATTTTCCCACACCATGAATAAATTTATTGATTAGACCAAATTAAAAATGAGTGAAATGAAAAAGAAGAAGAAGAAGATCATGACCAAGAAAAGAAGAACGTTAATCGGCCATGGTTCCAGACTAGTGTTTTAAAAGGAAAGAAAAAAGAACCTACCATTGATAAATAAGAAAGTAGGGAGCTGTTGGAAAGGATTCAAATGAAATATAAGATAATATGTGAATTTCAATAATATTCCAAAGCCTTGTAAGAGATGTACGAGTAACTTGAAGCAGCCTATAGTGAGGAAGAAGAAGAGGAGATTTCTCCTATGGAAGAAGATACTGAAAATCATTTATACCACAAGGTTTTCATTCACTGAAAGGTTCTTGAATGTTGTTGAATAAAATCTTATCCTCAAGCATTCTGATGAAGATAAAATAAGAATTCAAGAAGATGGTGAAAGATAAGACGGTGCAAGATCCACTAAAGAATATTTTTTCTCTCTCCCACAGACTCACTATAAAGATTGAGAAAACTACCCTTTTTCTTCCACTCTCTGAATGAATTCATTTCATATGGTGATGGAGAAATGAACATGATGAAAAGAGAATATGTGTAAATACTTCAAATCATAATACAAGGAAATTCTAACTTCTAGGCCTATCATGAAATTTGGAGGCATGCTTTGGTCCTAAAAAGTAGGTACAAACACCTCAAAATGATGTCAACAAAGAAGAAACTCAAGAAGGTCCCAAGATTTTCCATACTATGAGGTATTCATTACTGGAAGATTCTTGGATGATCCTGAAGAATATCTTATCATGGAACCTTAGGATGAAATCCAAAGTAACATTATGGATGAAGAGATAGAAGACATGAAGATATAACCACCATTTAGCAATTTCATCTAGCTCAAAGCACAACCCATAGGGTAATAATATATTTAATAGAGGATTCTTGTTTCCTAAAGGATGATTCAATGCTTTCTGAAGACTCCACTAATGATGAAGAAGATGGCCAATTTGAAGTAAGCATGAATAATCCCCTTTAAAATTTTGATTTTTTAATTAATGATGAAATGGACATGTGCAAAGAAGTGAAAGAAATCCACTCAACATCATGGACAAAAAATTATGAATTAAAGATGGTCATGGAGGATTTTCCCTCTTAGTTTGATCCTTCTATTGATGTAGAGATGATTCATGAAGAAATAAAGATAGTCAAAGAATGATATTTTCTTCCTAATTCAATCATGGATGATCTGATGGAAGAATCTCACTTCCTTTTCAAATCCGAGGAGAATGAACAATTTAAACACAATATATTCTCACCCAAGGAACACAATGATCATCATGGTGAGTATGAAGTATTTCTCTGTCCATATGAGAAAGAGGATTTGATAATGGATGATCAAGATAATGTTGAACTTGTTGGTGTCATTTTTGAGCTTGCACCATGTTGCCCTAATTTTCCAAATCTGTATGTGCTCAAAAATGTTTTACCCTTTGAATTGATGGTCTGAAATTCTTCCCCTCTAGTTGAAATGCTTTAAAAATGCTCACAAACTTGTTGTTTTGCCTTAATTTGGAAGAATAATCCAAGTTTTCCCTTTTCTGTGCCCTAGTTTTTCCAATTTTGTGGGCTATGTCATTTTTCCCTTTGCCAGATCATGGAAAAATCAAAATTGATCAAATCATACTTGTTTGTATTTGAAAATCCAAATCCTAGGTCGAAAATGTTCAGAAATCATGCTTCAGTTGATTCAAAATTGAAAAATCTGCCATCCTTGGTGAAAAAATTGAATTCTAGAGCATCATTGGAATTTTTTACGTGTTAACGGTCATACGGGCATCATTTTCCCATTAAATTCATCCTTTGAGGGTATTGAAAATGTGGTGGGTTTTCATTGGCCGAGGAGAGGTGGTGAGTCGGATCTCCTTTGAAAAATTTGGGTTTATTTTTACAAAATTTCCTAAGTCAATTTTTTTCCTGAATCCTCGCCGCCAACCAGAAGAGGACATGTGTCCTAAAAGTTTCAAAATGGAAGAAAGGGCCGAAGGAAAATTTTATGAATTTTTGCCTTTGTTTTCTAAAAGGTGAAAAATGAAAAATGGCTCCGCTCCAATCCAAGGGAGACATGTGTCCAAGAGGGCAAAAAAGGAAGAAGTTTTTGGTTTGTGCGGGAACGCGGCCTTCGAAGGTAAAAAGGAAATTTTTCCTTTTTGGAAAAACAACTTAAAATTAAAAGTTTGGAGTGTGGCCCCATGGCCAATCACAAGTGGACATGTGTCCAACAGGGTCAAAGGGAAGTGTGGGCCACGGAGGGAAATGGGGATTTTTTTCCCTTTTTAGCAAAGGGAGTTAAGGAAAAAATTTAAGTCGCGGCCCACAAAAATAAATAAATGAGTGACACGTGGCGCATAAGGAAGGTTGGCATGAGGCAAGAGAGAATTTTTTCCCTTTTGCAAAAAAGGCTTAAAATTAAAATTTGAAGCACCGACCTGCTATAGAATCATTGAGTGACACATGGCAAAGGACAAGACAGTCAGTGGACCGGCGGAGGTAAAAGGGTATTTTTTCCCTTTTTCACAAAAGGGCTCAGGATCAAAATTTGGAGCACTGCCCGCAACGAATCACAAGGAGACATGTGGCAAGGGAGAAATCGAAAGTGCACGCCCGTGGGGAAAAAAGTGAAAATTTTCCAATTTTCTGAAAAAGGTCAGAATGTGTAGAATTGAAGCGCGATCCCAATGGGACCCACCATGTGCCATGTGTCAGCTCTAAAATTCAAAGGCAGAGGGGTCGGGAAAAAATTCAAATTTTTCCATTTTTCCAAAAGGTCATAAAGTAAATGTTTTAAAACTGGGCCTGATCCAATCATTTTTTACCACGTGTTTGGCCTTATCCAAAAAACTAAAAAGGTAACTTAGGATTATTTCTAAATCTACATCTTCCACATGGAGGACCAAGATTAAAAGATGGATAAGATCAACTGCCATTCCTGTGCATCCATTTGTTTTGACCGCCATGGGAGCTCTAGGAAGCTTGGAATCACAATTTTTACATAAAAATTCATCAAATTTATAGTGATTTTGTGTCATCTTGGCCTTCCAGGATCATTGACATCACTTTCATGGCTTAATTCTTTGATGTGGGATGTTTTTGAAGTAATTTTTACCCCAACCCGAGAAAACATGTGGAATTTCAAAATCAAAAGTTACAGAGGTAATTTGAAAATGTGAAAAGGTGAAAATGATGAGTAAAAGGTGTTTGCATGCCTCAATGATGAAAAACATGCCTCCGGGATGGATAATGATCCACATATTTGTAATGATTTAATATTTTTTGGCACACCTGGAAACCTATGAGTGTTTTTCTGTTTGATGTCATTTTCATTGAATCATGAAGAATTGTTGTAATAAAATTCATCCCATGGCATATTCTTTTCTTGGGAAAGAAGGAAAAATGTGGCAAGAGATATATAATGCATGTTTTGAGACATGCAGGAGGGAGGGGGAAAAGTTGAAAAATCATAAGCAAATTCTGTGAGAAAGCTCATTTTTCTGAAAAACCCACCAAAGAACTAGAATAATTTCTTCTATGTTGGATCTTAATGTATGTGAGTTGGTTACAAGTGTATAGCCATCACACAACTCTGAGATTGTTCATGAAACTCTCCTTGCTGATGATTCTAACAATATTTTGAGTTAATCTATGTTTTTCTAGGAAATATGATGTCTGTTATCATTTTTAAATGCCTGCAAATAGTTTTCATTGTTCTTATTGCAATCTTACATTGAAAGTATTTAGAAATCACATAGAATCTCCATTTCTTGTTGATAGTCCAGTGGCATTTGCAATCTCATGTTTAGAAGATCCTTCATCTCGCTAAAGAGATAAATAAATTCAAAATCACTTTACCTTCCTTGACTGCAAAGATTGCGTGTAAGCCTTTGGGGGTACCTTAGGCATGGTTTGATCATGGATTTTTGTGTTTAATTGAGTTCTTTACTTCAAGATTTTGTGGTGAATTCTCAAAGATTATATGAAGAGTGCAACCTGGGTTTCCATTTATGCCTCTTCTGGTTGAAATAATATCCTAATTATTTGAAGCATTTTATCTGATAGTTGTTCAAATATTGTAGAGGTTGTCAAAGATCTGATATATCCTAGTTTTTCTTGTCAACACCCCACCAAAAATTATTCTAAACAACCCATCCTACCCATACTACCCTTCATATGTGTTGCGTGTCAACAAAAGAATACAATCCATTTACAAAAATGCACAAGGCAAATCAGATCATATAATGTCTCCAAAGAACCCTTGCCTTGCATTGAAAATATCTCCATAATATGGGAGTGACAACTTGTGAAAGTTAGATTTGGAGTGTTTATCATATTTTCCTAATGCCTTTTCATACTATTTACATAAATTGATGGATATCTTCATCTTCTTCACCATTTGGGGGTTATAATATAGGTTCTCTTACCTTGGTTGAAAGGCACAAGCTAAAATAGTGAGGGTCATATCAAACCCTTTCAAAGTGCTATCCATTTCTCCACAAATCTGAGTGCTAGTTAGATCACAACCCCGACTACAAAATGACACACATCATGATCTATCTAACTTCAAGCTTCATGTCATATCTCCGATGCTGCTCAGACTAAAAAGGAGAACAAATTTGGGTACCAACACCTTCGAGCACCATTACGAGAGGACTTATTTGAATTTCTTGGTGTTTTTGGAGTGTTCAAAGAGTTTGAGCATTTGTGTATTCAAGTTTTTGAGCTGCTACATTGTTAAAACATCATTCTATGCTTCAGATCTACAAGTTTTAAACAAGGGTTTTAAGTTTTTTCTGCCCTTTTTCCATTTCCTAGCAGTTCATACACTTTGGTTGCATTATGATTGATTTATTTAAGAAGAAGAAGGTCTGATTTATAAATCCTTGCAAAGGTTTTAGTACTAGCAAACATTTGACAGATTATTTTAGTGCATTCTTGCATAACTAAGGTGAAATTCCTTAGTGGTGACTCCATGCTAATTTGATATTGAAAATACCAGTTGTCTTACCTTTCTGTCATTTACTTTTGTGTTGCTAATCCCTGCAAAACTGGAAGGAAGAAGATCTCTCTTCATCAAGGATTCTGCTAAGAATTTGTTTACAGATTCAAGAAACTCAGAGCTAGAGGGGAGAAAGGTGTGGAAGGTTGTTGGAGACTTGATTGCAAGAAAGGAGATCCCTATTGTTGAGTTTGAAAGTGAGTAGCTTGTTATTGAGGACTACAATTATTCTTCAAGTGGATCTGATTCGACAATCTTATTACTTATTTGAATTCCCCATTAGGTGAGGGAATTTCTTGTGCATTTGAAAAGCTTGCTCCTAAATCTGCTCTTGTATTTTCTAAATTTGCTAGAGATCATCAAGAAGGAGAGCCCTTAAGAGAGATATGTTTTGAATATTTCATTCCCATTCCCCAAAGACCTCTCACTCCTCATCATTTTGTTTCTCCTCCAAGATCACCACCACAAAATAACATGGCTCATCCTCCACCTAGACCCCCATTTTTTGTTAACACCTTTGGTCCTATCAATTTCAGAGGAATGGTTGGATATCCAAATGTTGTCCCACAAGATGTGAGAAATAGGTTACCAAAGTTTCAAGGTAACAATGCTATGACTGGAGATTAGCATCTCAAACTTTTTGATAATATGATGGAATATTTTGAGATAGAGTTTGAGGATGTGTATGTAAAATTTTTATTCATACACTAGAAGAAGATGCTAGGGATTGGTACAAGGCACTACCTAATAATTCTATTGATTCATGGACTGAAATGAAAAATGCATTTAGGTTGTAATATGGTGACAAGACTGATCCTAGGTTTCTCTTGTTTGAATTTGAGAATATCAAGAAGAACTCCAATGAGTTAGTTCATGACTTCAACACAAGGTTTAAAAAACTTTGAGAAGGCTGCCATTTAATCTGAGGCCTTGTGATGAATCTTGTTTAATCAAATATGCAAATGCATTTGATAAGAAGGTAGCCTATTACCTAAGAGATAAGAACCCTACCAATCTAAGACAAGCTTTCACCATGGCACTTCAAATTGAGAACAATATCAAAGAAATTGGGAAACCTCTCAAGAGAGATGGTGTAAAATTGATAAACCTTAAAAAACCTCAAGCTAGAAAAGGTGCTGACTTAGAAGAGGTTGTGAAAACTTTGGCAGGGGCTATCAAAGAAATCTCATACAAGTTAGCAAGAGCTGAGAAAGGAATTGGGTAGACTTCACAAGGTCATCCTAGGCAACAAGCACAAGATAGATTTGGAAATCACCATAGGAATGAGCAGAGGTTTGATGATAAAGGTAAAGGGCCTATTGGATCTGCAAATAGACATCCTCAAGCACGTGAAGGAAGAGTGTTTCCTGATCCCTTAACTGCTAGGGTTGCTATTGTTGAAGAGGTTGCTGATATTGATTGGTGTGATAGGTGTGAAGTGGACCAAAGTAAGAAGGTGAAGCTAATAATGATGATGGTACTGATGATGATATTTGCATGATGGGCTATTCTTCAAGCTCACAAGGAGGAGCAACATCTACTGAAGTAATAAGTGCAAGGACAACTACAACTTTTTGGGATTGCATCAAATAGGTACAAATATTTCTTCCCCCTCATGCTATTGAAGTTTATGTAGTGCAATATTTTTAAATTCCTAACAATGACTTTGAATACTTAAGATCTTTGATTAAGAAGTATGATGGTGGTATCCCTTTAGAGGAAGATCGAAAATTGTTGATGAATGTTGTTGTAGCTCAAGAGAAAGATTACAACACTAAAATCAAGGTTGTTAAGGGAGTTGGACCTTAAGCCAAACCTAAAACACCCTTTCTAACAAGCATTCCAAAAGAAGCTCCTAAGAGAGAAGCACCTGTTAGAAGTTCTCATTGTCCCAAACAAAAATTATAGTCCTCCTCATGCCCAAGCTACCAAGAATCCAATGCCATGTAATGAATCTTCTTGTCTCCCTTCTAATGTTGTTTATCTAAAGAGTGTCCCCTATGACATAGCCCAAGTATTGAGCCAAATTAAAGTGAGTGTTCCAATCATTGAGTTGCTTAGAATTCCCGAGCTTAAGAAGAGATAATTTGAGTACTTGGGATTGAAACAAGAGAAGGTTACTCCAGAAAAAATGTAAATGTTGTTGAGACTCCTCCTCAAATCATTTCTAACCTTGAAACACCACCAATAGTGGAATATCTTGGAGAGAAACCTAAGGTATATTTGGGGACATCTTTGGTTGATTCCCAATTGAATGTTGATCCATTCTTCACAAATTTGATCATAAAGGATAAGCTACTTCAAAATTGTATGTTTGATTCTGGCACATCATGTAATGTCATGCCTCTAGAAGTCATGAATGAGTTGGAAATTAAAGTGATAGAAACCTATGGAAAGTGTACTACCATGGACTCAAGAGAAGTGTCGGTTGTTGGTTGTGTGAAAGGTTTGGTAGTGCAACTTGCATCTTATCCAGGGAGGAATTTAAAATTGATATTGTGAGTGTTGATTGCCCTACCAAATGGGGTATGATTTTGTCAAGAAAGTGGGCTGCAAGTGTTGGAGGGAGTGTCCAAATGGATATGTCTTTTTCCACCATTCCCATTGAGGGTAGCCTAGTCAAGCTCTATGGAGAAAATAAGATGTTGCACCTAATTGAAGATCCCAACAATGCTTCCTATGAAGTGTTGTTTGCTGATGTAGATGCTAAGAATTTCATTGGTTTTACTGATGGAAAACAAAACAAGATCGACAAATCAAAGTGACTTGAGGTGGTAGGTTCTCCTTGGACCTTGCTATTTGATGGAGCTTATTCCAAATTTTGAAATGGTGTTGATATAGTTATGCTTTCTCCTAGTTTGGAAGAGTTTGATTTTTCTTTCAAACTTAATTTTGAATGCACCAAAAACATGTCTGAGTATGAGGCATTGTTGTTAGGGTTAAGAATTACATGGAAGTATGGAGTGAAAGATATTGTTGTAAAAGGGGACTCAAAGCTGGTTGTCAAACAAATAAGAAAATTGTATGCTACAAAAAATCAGCATATGAAACATTATAAGCATGCAGTTTGGGATCTAATTGAAATTTTTGATTCCTTTAACATTGTGTATCATGACAAAGGTCTTAATGCTACTACTGAAAAGTTAGCAAAGTGTTGGGTTCTAGATTTAGAAATTACACCTTTTCACCTTATTATGAATACAACATTGAAGTGCTAATCGGGCAAATTGTCCCTGACAACATCAAACATTGGCAAGTTTTTGATAATGATTCTCAAGTGCTAAGGTTTTTGCAAAAACAAGGTGAGTTTTAAAATTAGAAAATTATTGGGAGCCAATGGTATGCATGAATGAAGGAAGAGAAACTTTTTTGAGAAAGACATCATCCAATTGAAGACAAACACCATTTCTAGAGGTCTTGTTGCACTTGAGTCAAATTTTAACAATGCTGATTGCATCATAAATAGAAACATGTCTGCCTCAAGGGATGTGGAGGAGAATAATTTGGGCACTAATGGTAAACCAAGGAATATTTGGTTGGGCAGCAATTTAAGTAAAGAGGAAAAAGCAGTCCTATGCCCAACTCTTGAAAAATATCAAGACCGCCTTGCTTGGTCCTATTCTCGAGCTAAAAGCATATAGAGAAGACTTGTTTCAACATGATATACCTCTTAAGGCCAAGAATAAACCATTTAGATAGAGGAAAAGGACAACTAATCCACTTCTCTTCATGAAAATTCAAGAGGAGTTAAAGAAGTTGAGAGATGGAGGCATTATTTAGCCCACTAGATATTCATCTTAGGTTGCAAACCTTGTGCCAGTCAGAAAAAAGAACGGAGACATCATACTTTGTGTGTATTTTAGAAATATAAACAAAGCATCCATGAAGGAAAACTATCCCTTTCCAAATATGGAAAATATGTTGCAGCTTGCGATGGGTTTGAGTTGCTTTCACATTGGATGGTTTCTCCTGATACAATCAAGTGGTTGTCAAAGAATCAGAAAGACTTAAGACAACATTCACTACTCCTTGGGGAAGATATTTTTTTGTTAGGATGACCTTTGGTTTGATGAATGTTGGTGACACTTTTCAAAGAGCAATGGATGTTACTTTGTTGGTTACATTAATGAGTTCATTGCATTTTACCAAGATGATGTGACTGTGTTTTCAAGGCAAAGAGGTGATCATTTGCAGCACTTGGAGAAGATGCTGATCAGATGTAGGGAGTATGGAATTTCTCTTAATCCAAATAAGTGTCATTTTGGCATGCAAAAGGCCAAGCTGCTTGGTCACATTGTGTCAAAAGATGGTGTTATGATAGACCCTGAGAGAGTGGAAGCAATCAGCAAAGTACCTATCCCAAGAACCAAGAAAGGCATCCAATATTTCTTTGGTCAAATTAATTTTATTAGAAGGTTTGTTTCCAACTTTGCTGAGTTGACTCTTCCAATCACAAGCATGCTAAAGAAGGACCAAGTTATCAGGTGGGAGGAGGTTTCCATTCAAGCTTTTGAAGGAATTAAGGATGCACTTAAACATGCACCTATTTTAGCAGCCCCAAACTTTGAGAGGCCTTTCCAAATATTTTCCTTTACCTCTGAGTATACCATTGCTTCTATTTTTCTACAAAAGGATGAGAATGGGGCTGAGAGGCCTATTACCTTCTTTAGTAAGGCTTTACAAGCAGTTGAGCTGAATTATACAATCATGGAGAAACAAACATTTTCCTTGGTGAAAGCAACAAAGGTTTTTAAGGCTTACATATTGAGTTCAAAAGTTGTTGCTTATGTTCCCACACCATGGTAAAAGACATCTTATCGATATGGAGATCTCAAGTAAAAGGTGTAGATGGGTGAACAAACTGTAGGAGTATGATATGGACATCCAAACCACAAAGTTGGTAAGAGGTTTGGGTCTTGCTAAGCTCATGGCTAAGAGCAACCTGCAGACTATAGAAGTGAATGAAGTAGAAGAAGAAAGGGCAGATGTTCTTGGGAAATTGGTAAGTTCTGAGTGGTACAAGGATATAATATTTTACCTCAGACACCTTTGCTATCCTGATCATTTAAATAAAAAAAAAAAAGAGCCCTCAAGCTAGCTTCTCAAAAATATATCATCATAGACCTTGGGCTGGCTTGGAAGAACCATGATGATGTCCTCTTGAAATGCATAACTGAAGATGAAGCTCCCAAGATAGTTGTTGATTCCCATGGGGGAGTTTATGGAGGACACTTTGCTGGAAGAGTAACAACACATAAGATTTTGAGATATGGTTATTGGTCACCTACTCTCTTCAAAGATGCAACCTAGCTGGTTAGAAAATGTGATAGTTGCAAACATTTCTCTCGGAAGATTGAAAGCTTGTGCTCCTTCCTTTGCAACATGTATCAATTGAAGCTCCTTTCAAGTAATGGGTGATGGACTTCATTGGTGAGATTTCAGATCCTTCTAGTGCTGGCCATAAGTGGATTATTGTAGCAACTGATTATTTTACCAAGTGGGTAGAGGATATACCCACCAAGAAATCAACACACCAAGTTGTTATGGACTTCTTGTTGAATAATATCATATGCAGATTTGGTGTGCCACCAATATTGTGGCTGATAATGCCGTGTGTTTTAGAGCTAAAATTTTGATGGTAATGTGCAAGGAATATGGAATCAATCTGACTTATTCTAAAACTATAACCCCCAAGGGAATGGACAAGATGAGTCCAACAATAAGAATTTGTTGAAGATCATTATAAGAACCTTGGAGAAAAACAAAAAGAAAAGGGGTGAATAATTGAAATTTGAAATTTGGGCCGATAGGATAACTTCTAAAAGAGCTACTAGTAAAAGCCCATTTGAATTGGTGTATGGAACTCAAGCTTTGCTACCCTTGCACCTACAATTATCTTCATTTCAGTTTTCCCAACAGTTGGAAGATCAAGAGTTTGGCACATATGAATCAAGGATCAATCAAATTATTGAGCTTGATGAGGAGAGAAGAACATCCCATCAAAGGCATGTCAGATTTAGGGAAAAATTGAAGAGATTGTTTGACAAGAAGGTCACTCCTAGAGCCTTCAATGTTAGAGATTTGGTTTTGTTGTGGGATAGTAGGCATGAAGATAAGGGCAAGAATGGAAAATTTGATGCATTATGGATGGACCCTTATGCCATTGATATTAGAATTGGTGAACATACCTTCTTTCTCAAAGACTTAGATGGGGAATTGCTTCATTGATTAAGAATAAAAATCTACCATCCTTGGTGAAAAATTGAATTCTAGGGAATTCTGGAATTTTTTTACGTTTTAACGGCCATACTAAAGGTCATTTTCCCATCAAATTCATCCTTAGAGGGTATTGACAACATGGTAGATTTTCATTGGCTGAGGAGAGGTGGGGAGTCGGATCTCCTTTGAAAATTTTGGGTTTATTTTTGTAAAATTTTCTAAGTTAAAATTTTTCCTAATCCCCGCAGCTAACTGTAGAGGACGCATGTCCTAAAAGTTTCAAAATTGAAGAAATGGCTAAAGGAAATTTTTATGACTTTTTGCCTTTGTTGTCTAAAAGGTGAAAAAGAAAAAATGGTTCCACACCAATCCAAGGGAGACACGTGTCCAAGAGGGTAAAAAAGGAAGAAGTTTTTGTCCGTAAGGGGACGCGAGCCTTCGGAGGTAAAAGGAATTTTTCCTTTTTCGCAAAATAACTTAGAATTAAAATTTTGGAGCACGGCCCCATGGCCAATCACAGATGGAAACGTGTCCAAAAGGGTTAGAGGGAAGTGCGGGCCGCAGAGGGAAATGGGGATTTTTTCCCCTTTTTGACAAAAGGAGTTAAGGCAAAAATTTAAGCCGCAGGCCCACAAGAAAATCAATGAGCGACATGTGCGTAAAAGGTGGGTTAGGCAGGGTAGGAGAGAATTTTTTCCTTTTTGTAAAAAAGGCTTAATATCAAATTTGAAGAGTTGTCCCTCTAGCGAATCATTGAGTGACACGTAGCAAATGACAAGGTGGATCGGCAGCCAACGGAGGTAAAGGGGTTTTCTTCCCTTTTTCACAAAAGGGCTCGAATCAAAACATGGAGCGCTGGCCCGAATCTAATCACAAGGAGACATGTGGTGAGGGAGAAATCGAAGGTGTGGGCCCATGGGGCAAAAATTGAAAATTTTCCAATTTTCCAAAAAGGTCAAAATGTGCAGAATTGAAGTGCAATCCCAATGGGACCCACCATGTGCCACGTGTCACCTCCAAAATTCAAAGGCAGAGGGGTGGGGGAAAAAGTAAATTTTTTCCATTTTTCCAAAAGGTCATAAAGTAAATGTTTTAAAACTGGGCCCGATCCAATCATTTTTTGCCACGTGTCCGGCCTTATCCAAAAATTAAAAAGGTAATTCAAGCTTATTTCTAAATCTGCATCTTCCATGTTGAGGGCCAGGATTAAAAGATGGATAAGATCGAAGGTTATTGTGCATCTATTTGTTTTGACCACCATGGGAGCTCCAGGAAGCTTGGAATCATGATTTTTGCATCAAAATTCATCAAATTTATAGTGATTTTGTGTCGTCTTGGCCTTCCAGGATCATTGGCATCACTTTCATGGCTTAATTCTTTGATTTGGGATGTTTTTGAAGTAATTTTTTACCCCAGCCCGAGCAAACATGTGGAATGTCAAAATCAAAAGTTGCAGAGGTAATTTGAAAAGGTGAAAAGGTGAAAATGATGAGTAAAAGGTGTTTGCATGCCTCAATGATGAAAAACATGCCTCCAGGATGGATAATGATCTAGATATTTGTAATGATTTAATATTTTTGGGCACACCTAGCAACCTGTGAGTGTTTTTTTGTTTGATGTCATTTTCATTGAATCATGAAGAATTGTTGTAATGCACCGATCCCATGGCATATTCTTTTCTTGGGAAAGAAGGAAAAATGTGACAAGAGATATATAATGCATGTTTTGAGACATGCAGAGGGAGGGGGAAAAGTTGAAAAATCATAAGCAAATTCTATGAGAAAGCTCATTTTTCTGAAAAAACCACCAAAGAACTAGAATAATTTCTTTTGTGTTGGATCTTCATGTATGTGAGCTGGTTATAAGTGTATATCCATCACACATCTTTGAGATTGTTCATGAAACTCTCCCCTGCCGATGAATCTAACAAGCTTTTGAGTTAATCTATGTTTTTCTTGGAAATATGATGTCTGTTATCATTTTTAACTGCCTGTAAATAGTTTTCATTGTTCTTGTTGTGATATTGCATTGAAATTCTTTACAAATCACATAGAATCTCCATTTCTTGTTGATAGTTTAGTGGCATTTGAAATCTCACGTTCAGAAGAGCCTTCATTTGATAAAGAGATAAAAAATTTAAAATCACTTTACCTTCCTTGACTATAGAGATTGCGTGTAAGCCTTTGGGGGTACCTTAGGCGTGGTTTGATCATGGATTTTTGTGTTTAATTGAGTTATTTAATTCAATATTTTGTGGTGAATTATCAAATATTGTGTGAAGTGTGGAACTTGGGTTTCCATTTATGCCTCTTCTAGTTGAAAGAATATCCTAGATATTTGAAGCATTTTATCCGATAGTTGTTCAAATATTGTAAAGGTTGTCAAATATCTGATACATCCCAGTTTATCCTATCAACACCCCACCAAAAATCATTCTAAATAACCCATCCTACCCATACTACCCCTACATCTGCATTGTGTTTCAACAACATAATACAATCCATTTACAAAAATGCACAAGGTAAATCAGGATCATATAATGTCTCTAGTAACCCTTGCCTTGCATTGAAAATATCTCCATAATCTAGGAGTGACAACTTGTGAAAGTCAAATTTGGAGTGTTGATCATATTTTCCCAAGGCCTTTTCATACTATTTACATAAATTGAGGGATATCTTCATCTCCTTCACCATTTGGGGGTTACAATATAGGTTCTCTTACCTTGGTTGAAAGGCACAACCTTAAATAGTGAGGGTCAGATCAAACCCTTTCAAAGTGCTATCCATATCTCCACAAATCTGAGTGCCAGTTAGATCACATCCCCAGCTATGAAACAACACACATCATGATCTATTTGAATTCAAGCTTCATGCCATATCTCTGATGCTACTCAAACTAGAAAGGAGAATTTTTTTGGTACCAATAGAACTTTCTTCCCACATTGGTTCTTCAACATGTTCCCATCAAGAGGATGATATGGATTTTGAGCTCGAAGGAGTACCGCTTGCCACAAATCATGGACCACTTCTCTCTATCGAAGGTGTCATGAATCAAGTGTGCTCATACTTTCAAGGAAGTGAATCTTTGGCAATAAAAACATAGAAGAGGTGAATCAAGATATTTCAAATGAATCATAGACACGTATGGATAAAATCTTCAACCATTTATCAAAGCACAATATAGAAACACTTTCAATAAAAATGAAGATGAAACTATAGAAATATCAGAAGAACTATTTGTGAAATACTTCTTGAATAATCTAGAGGAGACTAAAGACCCTCAACTCAACCTTGAAATCTTGACTCAAACTATGGAGATGAAAAATAAGTGCGATTCAAGTTATGCTCTTCTTTTTGGTATTCTTTTTATGCCAATATAGAGCTAATGGGTGGGTTTGATGACTTCCCCAATGCCTTGGTTGATGAGGGGGAATGTGAAGATATTTATTTTTCTTCCACATTGTATGAGGAAGGTTGTGAATGCAAAAGAAGGAAGGTCCTCGAATCTCCTTTGGAATTCCTCAATCTTGAAGATAACATCTCTGTTGTGGGAGATGATAACAGGGAAAATATTGAGCTGATTTGCATTTAATAAAGTCATTCGAACATGGAGATCAACTAAAAAGTGTTGAGAGTATATTGAAAACCATTTTTCCCACCAATTCGGAATGATTCACCAATGAAAAACAATAGTTCATATGGAAAAATACACTTTGAAGGATGAAGAATGCTTATATGACCAAAATAAGAGTTGTAATTTTGTAAATTATACCAAGGTGGACTTCAAGTAGATGGATATTGATAACAATCACTAGGAGCAATGAAGTGACAATGTGCATGAATCTTGTCAAGGAATTAAAAATCAGATTACACTCACCATCCTCCAAGCTCCGATTTGTCTTGAACATGTTTTCCTATTGCAACAATATCTCGAGGATGATGAAGACCTTCGATCAATGATTTAACCTCCATCTTCGAAAGTAATTACATGAAGCAACAAAGTGGTATGTTTAGAAAGGTAGTTGGATGTGAAGAAGACAAGTTTTTCTCACTCCTTTAGGGTGTCTTGCTAATGAAGGAGATGATTTCATGTTGCAAACCCAAGATGAAGTATATTTCCATGACAAGGTCAATGCTTCCAATTTTGAAAACATGGAGGAGAGGTTTCTCACGATCAGTAGGAAAAATATAAATCCTTAAGAGGTAATATTTTCAAGATAGTATAGTGTGATGGGTGTCATTATTCCCTTCATTTAATCAACTCTTAGTTGATGTCATATTCAAACTAGGGGTGTGTCTGAAGCTATATGCAACAAGAAGAATCTTAGTGATCTAGTAATTGATTGTAGGTATTTATTATTTTTTATATTTTGGGGGGTTTGTAGTGTCCTTAGGATTCCCTAGATAAAGCCTTATTAAAAATATACTACAGAAACTTGCTAAAATAAACACTCATTATAGAAATAAATAAATCTTCAGATTTAAAAGTGTCACTAGAAATGAAACAAACTTTTGCAAAATGAAACAAATTACTAGAAGTAAACACACTCTTACAAAATGAAAAAAATAGTGGAAGTAAACACACTCTCAAAAATGTTGTTGAAAATTCTTGCAAGGAAATAAGCGTCTAACCTATAACACCTGCAGGGACAAGTACGTGACATAATTCAACTGAAGAATCAAAAGCATTTACAAAATTAACACTTAACAAATTTACAAATTTCTTAGAAATATAAATACCAATAAAACAAATAATCCTTCTTCTTGGAGGAGTGGTCCCTTTCTCCACCTTGAATCAGGAGTTGACAAAGTATGATTCTCTCAAAATGAAATGGCTATCTTATTACTAAAATGTTCTATCTTACAAACTTTACTGTATGTCTATCATATATATATATATATATATTATCTAATATATCTATAGTTCATTATCTATATTTCATCATCCAAAGACACATTTACAATCACAAGTTCTTAATATTTATCCATCTATCAATAGGTTCCCATGAAACAAAATAGTGCTCAAAGTAGATGTGGAATCTAGGAACCTTGCTAGACACAGTTGTCTGATATTGCATACATATTTTTGTGGTATGAAGAATTAGCAATCTGTTGATATTTTCCTAATTGAAGGCCCATTGATTTCTCTATCACCAGATGTTGTCAAAATAAATAGATTTCCATTGATTCTGAAACTTTGGAGAAGTTCCGGAACCAAAGGGAACTATTCTCGGAACTAACTGTGAAAGTTCCGGAGCTAAGCACAGGAGTTCCAAAAGTAAGTTCTAGATTTCTGAAACTAAGTCTGAAGGTTCCAAAACTAAGCGATAGATTTCCTTTTCTATGTGATGGAGTTTTGGAACTAATCCTGGAGGTTCCAGAGCTAAGTCGTATTGAAGCCAATGTTCCCAAAAATACATTGGTTGCTTCATACTTTGTTCTTCTAACTGATTGTGACCTATTTTATTACAAAATTGAATTTCCACACACTTTTTAGGAATTACAAAGTTTTTAGACGTTAGAACTAAATCCAAAAAAATATGGAAAATTACATCCTAACTTATACTAGATCAAACAAAAGTCACAAAATGCAGAAAACTTGATAAAAAGGAGAGTAAAATAAGATCATTTATTACACATTGATGAGGCATATTTTGGCCTTATCATCTCCCCACACTTACTTGTTTGTAAGTCCTCTTACAAAATTTACTCTTCAAATCTTGGGTTGTGAATTCTATATTCCAATTGACTACTCAGGTCAAATGGCTGAAACTAAATATCCCAGTGCTTTAGTTCAGAAGTACTATACCCTGATCCTTCTTCTATCTTTCTCTGCCACTCCTCAAAGTGAGTGGGATCTTGAGGATCTCTGTTTTTCCATAGAGACATGGGAGTGAGAAGGATATGAGGCATTATTATCATTCCCATCCATATGCCCATGTGTTTTTCATTGACCTAGGGATTAATGTACATAAAACTCTAGCTCTTTCCAGAATCCATATTAAGTTCATGGGAGATATCCCTTCTCTTATTCTCAATGAAACTGTGAGAAACTCCCATATCTTCAAGCATCCATCATAAATATCTTCATTTTTTTTCACCTCATAAGAGGTGAAGTCATGAATAATTTTTTGTATACTAGTAAGATAATGTTCCTTGAATTGAATGTCAAAGGTATGGGATCGAAAAGTATAACAAAGCCAGATGGTTTTCCATAGTGAGCTCTCATGTAGATGCCAGATGAACTAGCCTTTAATAAATGTTCAGAATCCCTCTCTTTCCATGCTATCTGATTTTGAAGTATAGAAACAAATGCATTCAATTGGATTTCCCCTACATACAAATTGATCATGAAGTCTCGGATTATTTTCTAGCATAAAATTATAAAGATAGAATTTGTAGATGAGATTTTTCTACTCTGCATTGGCTGAGGAATATGTTTTCATGAACTCTTATTCATCTTTTATTTCATATGGAAGGCCACATGCAATCCTTGATAGCTGCAAGTGAATAAATTTATCTTCTAGAAAGAAACTGTATGCAGGATAAGGTCTCCCGCATGTGAGCAATATTCACTCATTATGAAAACCATTTGTATCTTTACCACATATTTAAATTTGTTTTCTTCCATTTTGTAATTTTTTTCCCCATTCCTTCCTTTCCTTCTTCTCCTCTTCCATATTTCTTCTTAGTTCCTCATTTGATGTTTTAAATTCATTAAGCTTTCATGGGTATCATCCCACAACTTCTTAAGTGGACAATAAGTCAATTCAGTTTGTACAACCTGATTCATTGAAGATATTTTTGACATAGCACTCTGTTTACTAGCCAATTGACATTATTTCTCTTTTTCTACCATTTTTTTGACCAATGTCAATTCTTCAGTCCTATCTATGAGATGAGTTTTTAGTTTCTCAATGAGCATTTCCCTATGCTCCAATTTGTTTTGAGGAATTTTAATTCCTCATCTTTTTCCCTAATGATAAGTTCTTCTCTAGAAAAAAATATAGCCTGTCTAACTCATTTTTTATCCTCCTTTTCTAAAATTTCCTTGGGAAATGAGCATTCCTCTTCCACCAAAGGGGATTTCCCTTTTCGTTTCCAAGATGTCAATTCCTCTTCTTCATGTGACAATGTTGTTGATTCACCCATCTCTTGAAAATCATGTTCTTCAAATATTTCATCTTCTTTCTCCACCTCATTTTGACTTTTTAAAGGAGGATATTTATCCAAAATTCACCCCCCTAGGGTAAATTTTGATAACATGCATCAGAAGATTCAAATCCCAAGCAAATTGATTGATTCAGAGCAAAATCAGGTTTCTAGGGTCCCTTCAGGTATTTTTCTAACTCCCCTGGCCGAAGAAACAGGGAGCAAGCTCTGAGAAAGTGCAAAAAGTTACGTAAAGGCAAATAGGTTGATCCAGGAAAGAGTGTGAAAATTTGCTAAGTCCTGCTCAAGGTAGCATTTGGGACAAGTGGGACAAATGGAAGCGGATCGGCCGAAAAGCCTCTAGGCGGCCCAAATTACATTTGGGACAATCGGGCCGAGAAGTACGCGGTGGGCACGGCCGATCCAGCCAAAGAGGAAGAAAATTGGCTAAGTGTTGCTGACGCTTTGTTGCAAAAGGTTCAACCGCCGGTCGGCCGAAATGAGCACAGTACCCAAAAGAAAATGGGACAAATGGGACGAAAGTATGCGGCGGGCGTGAAATGCCGGTTCGACCGAGAGAAAATCGACTAACTGCTGAGAGGGACAGTTCGGGACAAGCGGGCCGAAAAGGCGCGAACCGGCCGAACCGGGCGAAAGAGGTCAAAACAGTCCGAAGGCAATTGGGACATCCGGGACAAATGGACGCGAACCGGCCGGTTCGGCCGAAATCAGCACAAGGAGCACTAAGCAATTGGGATGTCTGGGACAAAAGGACGTGAAGGGCGTGAAAAAGCCGGCAGGGCCGAGAACCAATCAGAAGCCGCCACGTGTCTCAGGGAAAAAAGGTCAAAAAGGTCAAAGGGCAAGTTTTAAAAGGTCAGCCCGAACCAATGAAATAGCGCCACGTGTCCAGTTAAGGGCCCCACAAGCGAATTTCAAAATGAAAGCCCGCGAAAGATGGAGGAGAGAGAATTGCTCGTCCAATCAGCACGTCCCATGTGTCGTCCAGGTGGCAGAGCGCGGGAAAGGATTTCAAAACATGCTTTCACCTGTTTTGTGCCCTAGATCTTCAGATCGCCATAACTTTTGATCCAGAGCTCGGATTTACACATTATTTATATCAACAGAAAGTTAGTGAAATTATCTACATGATTCCGGGGTCAATCTTGCGTTTTGGAGCAGTCTGGAGGGAGAAAAATCAAGAAACGGCTCTGATGCGTATTCATGGCCGGAAATGACATTCCAGCGACCAGAGTTAATGCAGAATGGGTCGCATTCTCCTATAATCCGGTCAAAATGACAGGGTATGGGTTTGTAAGGTCCTCCATGCCGTTTTAATACACCTGTAGTCAAGAAAGAATGGGCTCCCATGCCTTTGTACGTCTCCCCTTCCCGGGTTCGACCCTTGCATTTTAAAAGCCAGTTTTGGGCTCATTTCAAACAGAGGAACATTTTTGGGCATAGCAGACTTCTTCTTTCACCTTCTTCAAGGGATTGATGAAGTATCAGACCTCTCCAAGGATTGTAACAGTTTTCTTTACCTCTCTGAGGGTGTAATGTGTATTTTGATATTAAATTGATAATGCAAGCTCTGTGAATGGGTTTCAATCCTCTGTTTGTATTATTTGCTTGATTTCAGATGCTAAATTATACATTATCAGTCTGTGTATGTTTTTATGTTGTGAACCTTGGTCTGTGTCTATTTGCATGACTAATATGTTTCACCACTCCTTTTTGGTGCATCACCATCTTTAGTTAGTTTCAATTTTTGCACTTCTACCCCTGTCTCCTTGCAAGTTAGAATAGGATTAGGATCTAGACCTCTGTAGCTTTGCAAAATATAGATCTAAATCAGAGGAGTTTGAGGAACCAGCCTCTAATCTGGAGATTCCTCTCTCAGTTTCCAAGTCCCACACTTGGAGAGAGGTTTCCATGTTGTGCAATTACACTGGATGCAAGAGTGATCAACCTAGAAATCTGATCAGCGTCCAGGGGTGCTGTAATTTTGCACTAACAGTTTTGGCACGCCCGGTGGGACCAGAGGTCTCATTTTTTTTATTGCAGCAAAGTTGATGTGCATCTGCTGCAATTTTCTTGCTTGAAAAGAGCTATTATTTGCATATCTGGCGACTCCGAGGGGAAGAATCAACTGGTTTCAGCAGTCAGGCCTGAAAGCTTATGAGAAGAATCACAAGGTCAAGAGTTGGAGAGGAGGAAGTACTGTTTGAATACCTACAATTATCTCCAAGAAGAAGGCAAAGAGGAAGAAGGATTCAAAGGTCCCCATCTCCACCAAACAGAACTCTCTCAACTCCTCCACCTGAGTGGCCTTTCTTTCAATATACAAGGGTTTTAAGACCAATCAGAATGGCGCAACCAGTGAACCCCTATGTCAACTTCACAGAAGTAGCCCACTTTCTCTCAATGCACAAAATCCAATCCCAAAGAAGCAGATTGAAGAACATTCCATACTTCACCGGAGAAAACCAGACCACTCCGGTGATCATGTCAAAGACATTGCTAACATTTGTGCAATCCATGAGATTAATGAAATGCAAGTAGCTGTCAAATTGCTGGCATCCTCATTCAAGGGAAAAGCATTGCAATGGTTTAGGAGCCTTGAAGCTAGCTCTATCACAAACTGGAATCAGCTGTGTATTGCACTTCACAATCAATTTGGAGAGAAGGGAGACAACTTGTCTCTTTTGGAAAAGCTGACAACTATCAAGAGAGCTTCCAATGAGTAGCTAACTGACTTCAACTTCAAATTTCAAACGTCTTGGGATAGGATTCCAGTAGCAGTCAGGCCAATAGCAGAAGGTGCTTTTCTATATTACCTTAAAGCTTTAAATTCTGATATTTCTATGTTGATTCAATCTATGGGAGGCACAACTATCCCTGCTGCTTATAGTATTGCCATTAGAGCTGAAAATTGTCTGATTCAAGCCGGCAAGC
This sequence comes from Taxus wallichiana var. yunnanensis, assembly GCA_018340775.1. Lineage (NCBI taxonomy): Eukaryota > Viridiplantae > Streptophyta > Pinopsida > Cupressales > Taxaceae > Taxus > Taxus wallichiana. Next base: position 67,368,190 of record CM031239.1, on the reverse strand, counting down.
TAGCTCCTAGGCCTCCAATGCCATTATATCCAAGTTTAGAGAGCCCAAGTACTAGTCAAGCACCTGTCTTAGCTCCTATTCCCACTCCTAGGAATCAGAGTTCAAATGAAGCTTCCACTTCATCTCCAAGTGCCCCAAATGAGCTTCAAGAGGTCATGAAGCAACTGCAAAATTTAGGTAATGAGCTGGTCACACTTAAGAGACAACAAACTCAAGGTTTTAGACCTTCGTATCAGCCTCAAGCTCAACCTAATAGGCAGCCATATCAGCCTCAAAGGCCACCCAATCCAGCTGCAAATATGAATCAAACAAGGCCTCCTGCCAATAGACCATTCCAGCCCTATAATCCAAATGCCATATCTGCCTCTAAGGCATTAGTACCAGCACAAAACAACACTGCCCAGGAGTATGATTGGTGTTTTCCATGTAATGAGCCTCATAATCAATCCATGTGCTTCAATGGTGCTTTGACTCAAGCTTTAATGGTAACAAGTGCTGGTGTGGAGGGTGAGAGTAGTCAAGAAAACAGCCAACAACAAGAAACATTCCAACAGCAACCTGCCCCAAATGACACCACATTGGTAAATTGGCAAGCAGAGGATTTCTGTGGCATGAATCAGGCAGTTTCTCAAGGTGTTGCTGCCAACACAAGGTCAAAAAGGAGAAATTTGGGTGAAGAACAGCCGTTAGCCCCAGCCAATCCACAACCTTCCACAGCTCCACAAATGATTGGCAAGCAAAACCCAGTTTCAAATGCACAAGGGCAGTCAAGAACAGCCCCTAGGCCAACTCAAATGCCAGCTGTTGCTGCCCACATACAAGGAGCAAATGTGCAGACCAAGGGACAACAGAGAGATCCTTCATCACCATTCAGTATCATTGATCAGATGAAGAAGACAAACGTCAATATATCTATGTGGGAATCCCTATCCATCCCAGGCCAAAGAAATCTGCTGCAAGCTGCCATAAAGGATTGGCCAACTTCGAATCAGCAGATCCAAATGCAGGAGAAGGTACTCACAAATGCTGCCCACCCTCAAGGAAATCATGGAGCACAACAAGGTAGAATGCTGAAGCCTCCCCCTTTCTATGTTTCGTTAATCATTGGAAATCAGCTAGTGCATAATTGCATGATAGATTCCGGGGCAAGTAGCTCAGTTATGCCTAAACAGATAGCTGATCAGTTAGGGCTCCAATGTATGAAATAACATCTAAGGGAGTAGTGCAGCTGGATGGGACAGCAATAGCAATAGTTGGAGTGATTAGAAATTTGAGTCTTACCTTGCATGCATGTCCAAATGTTGTTGTCTTACAAGATATATCAGTCATAGACCTTCCACCACTCTTTGCCCTTTGCTTGTCAAGAGATTTCACAGCCAAGATTGGGGGATATTTGTCCGCTGATTGGTCTCACATGCTATTCAGAACGAGATATGGGACTAAGGCCACAATTAGGTCAGAACCTATTGCAGACTTCCACATTGAGCCCTATACTCCAAGTCATATTAATACCAATTGCTCAGCATTTGATCAAGAAGATCACCTTGGCACTGATGAAGCCGACACTAAGGTTGGAAGTATTCCAGATTTGACTCTTGATGAATGGGCAAACAAGGTACATGCTTTTGATCCTTATCAAGAAGTAGAAGAATCTGAGCTAGGGGTCTATTGCATACACGAAGAAAGTCAACCTATTCCTAGCATCACCAAGCCAAACCACAAGGATGACAATGAAGTATGGCAGCTGTTTTTCGATGGATCAAGGAGTAGACAAGGTGCAGGAGGTGGAGCCATGCTTGTTTCACCTCAAGGAATAAAGCATTATTCAGCTTTTAGATTTCAATTTGCATGCTCCAATAACACTGCTGAATATGAAGCCTTGGTGCAAGGGATGCATTGGGCAATCAAGAGAAAGATAAAGAACTTGCAAGTTTTTGGGGACAGTGAGCTGATTGTAAATCAGGTCAAGGGACAACATGCTGCCAAAAATGATCTACTCAGATGCTACAAGAACAGGGTGTGGGACCTCATGGAAGATTTTGAGGGCTTTGGCATCAAATCCATCCCTAGGAAAGAGAATCAAGCTGCTGACAGGCTTGCAGCAGTAGGGGCAGCCTTTGACATTATAGAAAACATTCAACAAGACAAGGTACAACCAAACATCCACGTGATTGTGAGGCCTTCAGTGCCGGATAATGATGTCAGTTGGCAAGTATTTGAGAATGATCAGCAAATCATCCACTTCTTGCAAGAAGAAGCTGAGTTCTCAGCTAAGAATCAAGAGAAGTTGGAACAGCAATATGGTGACCAGGTGATACAGCTGAGAACTGACAAGCTGCCCAAGGGACTTATCACCTTGGAGTCCATTTTTAACCCCAATGATCAGTTTAGAAAGGAGAAAGCAAACATTCAGGTTAAGAGAGAAGATTCGGTATCCATCTTGGTAGAAGAGAACAAGCCATTGCAAATTGGAAAGATGACAACTGAACAGGAAAGGTATGAGTTCATACAGCTATGTCAAGAATTCCCTGACGTGTTTGCTTGGAGTTATGAAGATTTGAAAGGGTTCAATCCCAACTTAGCTCAGCATACCATTGAATTGGACCCAAATACTAAGCCTATCAGGCAGAAACAGAGACCAGTCAATCCACACATGGAGCCTCTCATGAGGAAAGAATTGGACAAGCTGATTGAGTCAGCAATTATATTCCCAATCAAGCATTCTAGTTGGGTTGCCAACTTAGTTCCAGTCAGAAAGAAGAGTGGAGAGATCAGGCTATGTGTTGACTTCAGAGATTTGAATAGAGCCTCTCTCAAGGACCATTATCCACTCCCTTCCATGGAGCAAATACTGCAGGTCGTAGCTGGTTCAGAAAGGTTTTCACTACTTGATGGTTACTCAGGCTTCAATCAAATTATGGTAAAGGAGGAAGACCAGTTCAAGACAGCCTTCACAACCAAATGGGGCACATATGCTTACAAGAAGATGCCATTTGGACTGTCGAACACCGGAACAACATTCCAGCGAGCTATGGATATGGCATTCAAAGGCTTGATCAACAAGATAGTGCTGATATACTTAGATGATATTACTATCTTCTCAAAGAATGCTGCAGACCATCTCTTTCACCTCAGGCAAGTGTTTCAGAGGTGTAGAAAGTTCGGTGTGTCTTTGAATCCTAAGAAGTGCATCTTTCTTGCACATGAAGGGAAGCTCCTTGGCCATATTGTCTCCAAGGAGGGATTAGCAATTGATCCAGAGAGGGTCGAAGCCATAAGAGCTCTACCATTGCCAAGCCACAAGAAGGCCCTTCAGAGTTTCCTGGGAAGGATAAACTTTGTTCGGAGGTTTGTCCCAAATTTTGTAGCCCTTGTCAAGCCCATCACTAAAATGTTAAGAAAAAGCATGGCTTTCAAATGGACGGTAGAAGGCAAGGAGAGTTTTGAAGCAATCAAAGAAGCCATCTCCCAAGCACCCACTCTCATCAACCCAGACTTTTCCAAGGATTTCATCCTCTATGCATTTGGAGGTGATGACACTATTTCTACCATTCTGTATAAAGCAGAACAAAGATAATGACGAGCAGCCGATTGCCTTCTTCAGCCAGAGCCTAGGTGACTGTGAAATGAGGTACTCTTTTATTGAAAAGCATGTGCTTGCAGTAATCAGAAGCTTGAAGAAATTCAATCATTTAGTCTCAAACAACAAGATACATTCTAGTCTCACATGTCAGGTTAAGGATTTCCTCCTCAACAAGGATTTGAATGAGAAAAGGGCAGGTTGGATCACCCGTGTCATGGAGTATGACATTGAGATCAAGATCACCAAGCTGGTAAGAGGCAAAGGTTTGTGTGAGCAGCTCGCTTCCAAACAACCAGACAACCCAGAAGATGAAGAAGACGTTGTCCTGCTATTACAAGATGATCAAAAACAGGAAAATGATGATGTGTCCACTCCCTGTTGGACTCAAAATATGATACATTTCCTACAGACGGGCATGTGCCCTCTAGAAATGAGCAAAGCAAAAAGAAGATACTTCAGGTTGCAGGCAATTCCATATGCCATCATTGATGGAGTTTTGTTCAAGAAGGACGTGAATGGAGTGCTGCTGAGATGCATTAACACAGGTCAGATTCAAAGGGTGTTGGAAGAATTTCATAATGGACCAGCTGGTGGCCATTTTGCACCAAGAGTGACAGCTCTGAAAATCATGAAGGCTGGTTATTATTGGCCTAAAATCTTCAGTGATTGCTATGCATGGATCAAGAGGTGTAAGAATTGTGCATTCTTCACAGGAAAAGAGAGACTCGCTGCCCTTCCATTGCATCCAATTACAGTAGATCAGCCATTCATGCAGTGGGGTTTGGACTTCATTGGAGTCATCAATCCCAATTCGAGCCAAGGGCACAAATGGATTTTGACAGCCACAGACTACTTCACCAGATGGACAGAAGCAGTAGCACTCAAAGAGGTGAATGAGTCTAGCATCTTGGACTTTTACGAAGGGATAACTTCCAGATTTGGTGTACCTGCTACAATAGTCTCTGATAATGCATTGGCATTCATCGGATCTAAAGTGACTGAGTGGGCTGTCAAGAACGGGATTTACCTGAGCACTTCATCAAATTATTACCCTCAAGGTAATGGCCAGGCCGAGTCTACAAACAAAAACTTGCTGAGGATCATTAGGAGGACTCTTGATGAGAATCAGAGGGCTTGGCATACCAAACTGAAATCAGCCTTATGGGCTGATAGGATAACTCCCAAAAGATCCACGGGTAACTCTCCATTTAGGCTTGTCTACGGAAGAGAGGCAATCTTGCCCATGTCACTTGAGTTGCCAACGTTGGAACTCATGAAATAGCTGGAGTTGCTAGAGTTTGAGCCCATGGAGGTGAGGTATGCAGAGTTGATGGAGCTGCAAGAGATCAGAGATCAGGCATCCCAAGCAATGGAAAAGGATCAAGCTTTGATCAAAAAGACCTTTGATAGGAAGGCCAAAGACAGATCTTTTCAAGTAGGAGATCTAGTGCTGAAATGGGATGTGGACAGAGCAAAACCAGGAAGGCATTCAAAATTTGATGCCATTTGGAGTGGCCCATACATGGTCACAAAGTGCAAGAGCAACAATGCTTTCCAATTGGCCTCATTGGATGGTGAAGAACTGCAGATTCCAGTAAATGGAATCTATCTCAAGCGTTGCTTCTAGAGGGAGGTTCACTACACCTGTAGATATTAGATTAGATTTTCTTTCCTCCAAGTGCTTGTGCACATTGTTTTGCTGTAGGTTAGTTTTGTTTTCCCTAAGTGCCTTGGCACAGCTTGCTGTCCATGGAGATGTTTAGCATGTCTTTGCTTTCATCAGGTCACATTCCATCTTCCCCTTGCACATTCTGAGTCAGTTTGGATTCTAACAGAATATTTGATGACTCCATGCCCAATGGATTGCTTCAGGCAACTGGTCTTTCCATCTAGCAGGCAGATGATCCCGCTGAGTCGCCAAATTGTTATCCAAAATTCACCCCCCTAGGGTAAATTTTGATAACATGCATCAGAAGATTCAAATCCCAAGCAAATTGATTGATTCAGAGAAAAATCAGGTTTCTAGGGTCCCTTCAGGTATTTTTCTAACTCCCCGGCCAAGAAACAGGGAGCAAGCTCTGGAGAAATTCAAAAAGTTGCAGAAAGGCAAATAGGTTGATCCAGGAAAGAGTGTGAAAATTGGCTAAGTCCTGCTCAAGGTAGCATTTGGGACAAGTGGGACAAATGGAAGCGGATCGGCCGAAAAGCCTCTAGGCGGCCCAAATTACATTTGGGACAATCGGGCCAGAAGTACGCGGTGGGCACGAAAAGCCGATCCGGCCGAAAGAGGAAGAAAAATTGGCTAAGTGTTGCTCGGGACGTTTGGGACAAAAAGGCCCGAACCGGCCGGTTCGGCCGAAATGAGCACAGGCAGTCCAAAAGAAAATGGGACAAATGGGACGAAAGTACGCGGCGGGCGTGAAATGCCGGTTCGACCGAGAGAAAATCGACTAACTGCTGAGAGGGACAGTTTGGGACAAGCGGGCCGAAAAGGCGCGAACCGGCCGAACCGGGCGAAAGAGGTCAAAACAGTCCGAAGGCAATTGGGACATCCGGGACAAATGGACGCGAACCGGCCGGTTCGGCCGAAATCAGCACAAGGAGCACTAAGCAATTGGGACGTCTGGGACAAAAGGACGCGAAGGGCGTGAAAAAGCCGGCAGGGCCGAGAACCAATCAGAAGCCGCCACGTGTCTCAGGGAAAAAAGGTCAAAAAGGTCAAAGGGCAAGTTTTAAAAGGTCAGCCCGAACCAATGAAATAGCGCCACGTGTCCAGTTAAGGGCCCCACAAGTGAATTTCAAAATGAAAGCCCATGAAAGATAGAGGAGAGAGAATTTCTCATCCAATCAGCACGTCCCACGTGTCGTCCAGGTGGCAGAGCGCGGGAAAGGATTTCAAAACACGCTTTCGCCTGTTTTGTGCCCTAGATCTTCAGATCACCATAACTTTTGATCCAGAGCTCGGATTTGCACGTTCTTTATATCAACGGAAAGCTGGTGAAATTATCTACATGATTCTGGGGTCAATCTTGCATTTTGGAGCAGTCTAGAGGGAGAAAATCGAGAAACGGCTCTGACGCGTATTCATGGCCGGAAATGACATTCCAGCGACCAGAGTTAATGCAGAATGGGTCGCATTCTCCTGTAATCCGGTCAAAATGACAGGGTATGGGTTTGTAAGGTCCTCCATGCCATTTTAATACACCTGTAGTCAAGAAAGAATGGGCTCCCATGCCTTTGTACGTCTCCTGTTCCCTGGGTTCGACCCTTGCATTTTAAAAGCCAGTTTTGGGCTCATTTCAAAGAGAGGAACATTTTTGGGCATAGCAGACTTCTTCTTTCACCTTCTTCAAGGGATTGATGAAGTATCAGACCTCTCCAAGGATTGTAACAGTTTTCTTTACCTCTCTGAGGGTGTAATGCGTATTTTGATATTAAATTGATAATGCAAGCTCTGTGAATGGGTTTCAATCCTCTGTTTGTATTATTTGCTTGATTTCAGATGCTAAATTATACATTATCAGTCTGTGTATGTTTTTATGTTGTGAACCTTGGTCTGTGTCTATTTGCATGACTAATATGTTTCACCACTCCTTTTGGTGCATCACCATCTTTAGTTAGTTTCAATTTTTTGCACTTCTACCCCTGTCTCCTTGCAAGTTAGAATAGGATTAGGATCTAGACCTCTGTAGCTTTGCAAAATATAGATCTAAATCAGAGGAGTTTGAGGAACCAGCCTCTAATCTGGAGATTCCTCTCTCAGTTTCCAAGTCCCACACTTGGAGAGAGGTTTCCATGTTGTGCAATTACACTGGATGCAAGAGTGATCAACCTAGAAATCTGATCAGCGTCCAGGGGTGCTGTAATTTTGCACTAACAGATACATTACCATGCTTCCCAGAATATCGGTAGCTTCTTTCCCTAAACCATCCTATTCTTCAATATCCACTGGAGTTTCCCTAGACCTCTTATTAACTCTTATTCTTTGAGGAGCTTCAAAATGTCCTGAAATGGGCTTCCTCCTAAAGATTCTTCTGATTTTCACTTCATGATCTAGCTTAGGTGAAATGTCATTATCAGAGACAGATATTAGTTCTTTTGGTATTATTGCAGAGGAAGGAGTTTCTTTTGAAGGCACAATAGGTTTTACAGACTTTGATCATTCTTTCATATCTCCTCCTCTTTGGCACATTAACCCCACATATTTCCTTCTTTTTCTCTCGTAGGGGGATCAATATCCAAATTAATTTTAGGGGAGAAAGGGTTTGGTATTCCCCTCCTAATAATATCAGGGATTTGTTTGAATTTGTTGAGGAAATTTTCCAATGCTTCTTCTCTATTTTTCTTTTCATCCTCCTTAGGAACAACTGAACTAGGGGTTTCAGTTTCTTCTGTCATCTCAGTAATTATAATAGGTGGATTATTAATTATTTTTCCAGATCTTGTTTGAATATCCTTACATTCCATGACATTAAGATCAACTGGTTTTCTTGATTTTTTCTATAGATAGGATTTGTTTGTTTATTTTTGGGATTAACCACTAGTTGTGTTGGCATTTGTGTTTTAACCACATTTTCAGTTTGTGAACCTTGTGCTGGAGAACCCATTATGGCATGTTGATGTTGGTTGGGATATGTTCTTCCCTAAGCATAGTTATTAGGGTTCCACCTAGGTTGTGACCAAGTATAAGGGTTACTTTGACCAGACCATGGTTATTGGTGTCCCTGAGCATACCAAGCTTGTCCTGCCCAATCCTAGGGATTCCATGTTGGTTGAGGGGTCCAAGGTGGTTGTCCCAAATTTTTGGCACTATCTGAGCTACCCATGGCATCATCTAGGGATTAGGAACAGATCTTGGTATGAACTTCCCTTGATAGGTTGTCTCTGAAAAAGTTTACTTCTTCCAGTAGTGGATGAAGTGTTGGTTTGTTTAAGATGATTTTTATGAATGGAAGAAGAGAAAAAACATTAGCTTCATGTTCCCTAGATTCACAAATAAGACACATTTATGTTTTATCCAAAGGACAATCTCTTAGTGCATGCTTCTTTCTACATCTAGGAAAATACATAGCTAATGGTTCAGTATTAGCATTTTCTTTGGCTTGTAATCCATCCATGGTGGAAGTTAATTGAACTAGGATGTATGTTTTAAAGTTTGCTAGTTCATCCATAAGTTTGTTCATGTCTTGATTTGTAGTTTTCATAGTTTTTCCTTTCCTAGGTCCACCCCTTGTTCTTGAATAACTTCTACAAAGGTCTTTAATATCATTCATTATTATTTGATTAATGTTTCCACCTTCCATTAAGTTAAGGGATTCCCTAGATTCATCATCTAGACCTTTAAGAAAAATGGTTTTGATTAGCTCTTCTTGAAGTACAAATCCACACCTTTTACTTACAAAGAGGAATCTATCTAAATAATCTTCCATATTTTCATTCTCTTCCTGTTTGATCCTAAAAAAATCTTCCTTCATGTTTCTCCCTCGACAGTAGTCTTGGTATTTGTCTAGGAAGGTAGTTTCTATTTGTGCCCAGGTGGTAATAGAATTGGATGTTAATCCCATAAACCACCTCATTGTTGCATCTTTCATAGTGGATGGAAACAAATTGAGTTTTTGATTTTATGTTTTGTAATCATAGGTCTGACACAATACTTTAAATTCAAATAAGAATTGGTCAGGATCCTTAGATGACATCCCTCTAAATGTAGGCAAGTGTGTAAGTGAAATATTCTTCATAGGTGTATCATCATCCTCCAACTGAATTGATAGGTAAAAGTCCTATTAGGTTCTCTTTCAGCTTCTCATGCCATATCTACAGTATCTTCTATATATTTTTCCCAATCAATGTAGTATGTGATCCGCTTTGGTGTAGGTGAAAATTTAGGAGTAGGAGGTTGACTACTCAATTGAGAGTCAAAACTTTCTCTAAGAGGGTCTTGGGATATAATCCTTCTCCTAAAAGTTCCACTTCCTTCTGGTGATTGATCCAAAAATTCCAAAGGTGGAAGTTCTACTTCTTTTATAACAAGAGAAAATGGTGCTTCTAGTTATTTATGAACCTCCTTATTTGAGAAAGAGAATGCTGATAGTTTTTTTTGAGATATTTTTGGGAGAAATATACCCTTTGAGTCTCTTGTTCTACTCATAAATTTTATGATAACGTAGGGAATATTTTTCAATTACTAGATGTATGATTTTTGCTCTTATTGGCACCAAATTATACAATTATAACAAGTGGGTCCCCAGAAATGGTGCCAAAAATGATGGGTGTCGTTATTCCCTTCATTTAATCAACTCTTAGTTGATGTCATATTCAAACCAGGGATGTGTCTAAAGCTATATGCAACAAGAAGAATCTTAGTGATCTAGTAATTGATTGTAGGTATTTATTATTTTTAATATTTTCTAGGGGTTTTGCAGTGTCCTTAGGATTCCCTAGCCAAATCCTTATTAAAACTATACTACAAGAAACTTGCTGAAATAAACACTCATTGCTGAAATAAATAAATCTTCATAATTAAACGTGCTGCTGGAAATGAAACACACTTTTGTAGAATGAAACAAATTACTGGAAGTAAACACACTCTTGAAAATTTTTTTGAAAATTCTTGCAAGGAAATAAGAGTCTAACCTATAACACTTGTAGGGACAAGTATGTGATAGAATTCAACTGAAGAATCAAAAGCATTTACATAATTAACACTTAACAAATTTACATGAATTGCTTAGAAATATAAATACCAATAAAACAAAGAATCCTTCTTCTTGAGGAGTGGGCCCTTGCTCCACCTTGAATCAAGAGTTGAAAAAGTATGATTCTCTCAAAACAAAATGGCTATCTTATTACTAAAATGTTTTGTCTTACAAACTTCACTGTATGTCTATCATATATATAATCTATTATCTAATCTATCCTCGATCCTTATATATATATATATATATATATATATATATATATATATATATATATATATATATATATTTCATCATCTAAAGATGTATTTACAATCACAAGTTCTTAATAGTTTTCCATCTATCAATAGGTTCCCATGAAACAAAATAGTGCTCAAAGTAGATGTGGAATTTAGGAACCTTGTTGGACACACAACTATCTGATCCTGCATACATATTTTTGGGGTATAAAGAATCGGAAATCTGTTGATCTGCTCTTGATTGGAAGGCCCATTGATTTCTCTATCACTAAATGTTGTAAAAATAAACAGATTCCCATTGATTTTGGAACTTTGGAGAAGTTTTGGAACCAAAGGGAACTATTCTGAACTAACTGCAGAGTTTCAAACTTAGTGCAGGAGTTCTTGAACTATGTACCAGAGTTCCGGAACTAAGTACCATAGTTCTGGAACTAAGTCTGAAGGTTCCAAAACTAAGTGATAGATTTCCTTTTTTGTGTGATGGAGTTCGAAACTAAGCCTGGAGGTTTTGGAACTAAGCCGTATTGAAGCCAATGTTCCCAAAAATGTGTTGGTTGCTTCATACTTTGTTCTTCTGACTGATTGTGACATGTTTTATTACAAAAATTGAATTTCCACACACTTTGTTAGGAATTACAGAGTTTTTAGATGTTAGAAATAAATCCAACAAAATATGGACAATTACATCCTAACTTATACTAGATCAAACAAAAGTCACAAAATGCAGTCAAACTTGATAAAAAGGAGAGTAAAATAAGATCATTTATTGCACATTGATGAGGCATATTTTGGCCTTATCATAATGTGAATAAGAATATGGAGTCTTGGTAAGTCTTCTTATTCCAATCCATGAAAGGCTATCAAATAAGCATGGTTTAATCAAATAATAGTCTTTATGCTTCAAAGGTCAAACTTCAACCGACTATTCCATAATGGCATGTAATTTTCTCAACCCATTTCTAGGTATGTGTATATTCTTTCCCCACCTTTGTAGATATCCCTTCCCTTGTATATAACTCTCTTTTTATGCTATGTGTTATTTACCCATTCCCGTGTGTTTCCCCTTCTTTGTTTGTGTGTGTGTGTTTCCTTCTTCATTCTCTCTCTCTCTCTCACACACACACAAGTTGTACATGACTCCCTAAGGCCCAAGGGATAAGGCACTGGTCATTATATTGTAAATTTGAGATTGTGGGATTATTCATGTCACAACTTCCCAGTGATCAGTTTATACCATGTCCCCAAGCTAGAGCTAGTTGTTTTCATGCAAATGTGCAATGGGAAAATTTACGATTTTCGATCATGACAATGATACCCCTATGTGAAAATTTTCAAGTTTTACCTTTCTGAAACACCCCGGGTCTACCCATCCTCAAAGATCAACCATACCCATTAAGTCCAATAAAATCCTAATATATGTTAACTCAGTCCCCTCGGTGAATTAGGGAATTCAATTCAACCCCTCTAGATGATTTTATGAGTTCTTGAAGAATGCTAATTTTTGATAGTATTGGGAAGGGATACCATTGGCCTTCCTAATATAGGTGCAACCCTCCGGAGTAGAACAAAGGAACCAAATCCAAAAATTGGAAGAATTGAAGGTATAATAACATCATGGAATTGATTTTGTAATATTAAAGAAATATTTAGAAGACTTGGGGTAGATTCTTCAAAAATAGGGTTCATAGGCCTAAGCAATGCACAAGGCCAAAAAAGCTACTGAGCTTCAAAAATTGATTTAGGAGCTCTAGATGTGTTAGCGAGAAATTTATTTAGGTGGAAAAACTTGTGGATTTCTTTCCAATACTCTAGGAATATAAATCCTCTACTTAACCAAAGGTGCAGCTACTTTGTATGTGCATGCACGAGAAAATGTGGATTTATGTGGTGGCCTTTCGACTGTATCTAACAGGGGCACTTTGTGACCGACCCTATGGAAAAGGTATCAATCTCTTGCTAGGGAATACTTTGTCAAAAAGTGGGAAAGGGGAGTGAGAAATGATATAGGAGAACTAATGTTACGGTAGGAAATCGATTCTTGCATACACTAGTTATAAACTTTAACACATGCATTTATGGGAAGAAACAAATCATGAATAACAACAAGACCAAATAGAATTTATTGATCACCAAGTATCAAGAAACCCCTTAGTCAAAGAAAGAAATAAAATCCTTCTTCTTGTATTGATTTCTCAAATAAAATTTGTACATAATGTGGGAATGGAGGAAAATTTAGAGTAGAGGATAGTAGAAGAAAATGGCTATCTCCTTTGCTTTCTCTAGGTACAATGCACTCTTGAGTTTACAAGATCAATCACCAACCCTTTAAAATGGGAATTATGTTACAATTTATAGAATGAGAGGTGAATTATCATCTTCCTCATGACCCTCCATATGCCTTATTTTTAACTTTAGACTATTTATATTCCTATCAAATATTTAAGTCCCTTTTATAAAATCAAGGTGACTTAATTTACATTATGTTTCTAAAGTCACTTTTAGGTGACTTAAAGGCATATCAAAAAGTGCAAACCCCAACAAAGAATTAGAACATTTGAAGGGGAGAGAAAGTTGGGGGGAAGAGGAGAGAGAAAGAGAGAGAGAAGAAGAGGAGATGTTACCTCGATGAATCTTGTTTATCCTTGTTGATGGAAATATCCAAATGCAAGTGAAAATATGAATCTTCAAACTCCTTGTACACCGTGAAACTTTCTAAATTAGCTCACGAACACTCACCAAGTTGAATGAACTAAGATGGATCTTGAATGATCTATGAAAAATTACTAGATGCTCCCAAAAATTATGTCCCCCTGAATAATTATCCTTGTACGACCCATTGTGACAAAACTTCTTTTGAGTGTAACTTACTTTTTTAGTAAGTGTGAATTACGAGCCAAGATGACATTTTTAATGACCTTTCCCCGCAATGCTCCTATGTGTTATCCACATTATTTATGGAATCTTCAAATGGTGGCTTACTGAAGTAACAGACCCCATATGCAAGGGGACATGCTACTTATAGTAAATGTGCCACGAATGTCAAATTGCAACAAAATGGGTCTTGAAATTATGGGTTTTATTCTAGGGTTCCACGCTCTGAATTTTGAGTAATTCCTTTAGCTAAACAAGTTGAAAAATGATGTTTAGATCAGTGGGATAAGAATACTAAAAAAAAATCATTCCTCCATATCCCTAAAAAATAGGGGCTTCATGACATAAAAATTAGTTCACGTGAGAATAGATTTTTCAACGATCATTCCCTCCAATTTACTTGGATGATTTTTCCCATCAGATCTTCAGGAATTTGAAAATTTCTTCAAAGAGGGAAGAATTATGATTAAAAACATAGCCCTCCATATCCCTTAAACATAGGGACTTCATGGTACGAAAACTAGTTCACACGAAACTATATTTTTCGGCGAGTCATTTCCTCTAATTTTCGGGTGATTTTGCCCACTTTGGGACCTTGAGAAGCGAGAGGTAGCTCTCTAATTTTTCCATTACTATGTTGTGGCAGAAATTGCTAGAGATTGAAAATTTTAGGTCTGGTTTTTTTCTCCATTCATGAAAAAATCAATTCCATTGTGATAGGTTTTTGCTTCTTATGGTTCAGGAGAAATTTCCCTTCAATTCGACAAATGGTTTGACGGGAAATTCAATTTTTCCTTTGTTGAGCCAAAAATAAGATTTCTTCACTATGAATGTTCTATGCACTACCATGGAGGATTGAAAGTATGTTTTTAGTGGCCTTCAAGAGAGAAAAACTAAGCAACAAATGGTTCGTAAATCTGAGCACCGGTTTGCTAGATATGTTCTAATTTCAATTTCATGGCAATAGAGATTTCCACTATTCTTCTTCTTTGTACTTTATTTCGTATTCTTATCTCAAAGAATTATTATTATGATACATATGTACCATAATGGAGTGAAGGATTATGTTCTTTAATGGATCTGGTTCAAGCTTTGGCAATGGTGGAGTGGTGGATTGGTGTTCTCTGTAGTTTTCTTCTGGTAATGGAGAAACAACAAGAAGTAGCTAACAGCTTAGAATGGTTTTCAAAATTTTGGGTTAGATTTGGGATAATTTTTTTATGTTTGATGTCCCTAATCTCAAGGACATAAAATTCCATGGTGGTCAAGGGGATGACACATGGCGGTGATCTGACGACAGGGAATGAGTGCTCCAAAATCAGCTTTAAAGCACTGGGAGCTGAAAGCATGTCACATGGATGTCCAAAAGTCTCCCCATATGGTACTGGTTGAATTTTTCCATGTCTGATGTCCCTCACCTTAAGGAAATAAGGGACATCAGTTTCCACAGTGGTCCTAGAGCTGACACGTGGCACTTGATCCGACAACAGGGAATGAATGCTTCAAAAATGCACCCGAGGACCGAATGTCAAGTAAGCGAGTCACATGAATGTCCAAAAATAACCCCATATGGGGATGGCTGAATTTTTCCATGTCTTATTTCCATTACCTTAGGGACATAAGGGACATGGAGCTAACACATGGCACTTGATCCAACGACAGGAATGGATGCTCTAAAAATGCACCTGGGGGCTGAACTATCAAGTCTAGAGGTCACATGAGGGTCCAAGAGGTCACATGGGGATGGGTACATTTTTTAAGGGTTGTTTTACCTAACCTTAGGGACATCAGGGACATGAAATCCTGCCAGGATCCTGGTGCTGACACGTGTCCTCTTAAAAATGACTAAGTCTTGAATTACCTTTGAGAGGGCAACTTAGAAAGAAGATAACTTGAGCTCCCGGTGGAATTTATTGGTGAAATTTTATATGATCCTGACTAGAAATGGAATTTGAAATCCAATAGTGGGGTTATCATGTCTTGATTAATCTATATTATCCCTAAAAAGGTGGATTTATGATTTGAGACTCCACTTGTGCCTGATAAAAACTACCTAAAAATCCTATGCTCCAAGGTTTTGTGAAAATATTATTTCACCATCATATATGTCTTGGAATCCTATTTATGGAGATGTTTTTTTACTTCTAATTCCATCTAGATCTCCTGCAATCTTCTTCAAGCCCAACAACCGCTTTTTTAGGCCTCGTGAACCGCCTAGGCTTGTGAACCCTATTTTTACTCGATCGCCCAAGTCTTTCAAACCTTCCCAAACCTTCCAAAATAATTTACATGATGTGTTAAGGTATTTAATTAACCTCCATGTTTAATTTGGACCTTCTATTCTGCTCTGGGGTTTCATCTAGTCCTAGGAAGGCCAACGATAACCCTTCCCAAATTGCCGAAGATAGGATCTCTTCGTAACTCCCTAGAATCACATAGGGGGATGAATATAATTTCATAAATCACCTATGAGACCAATTTTACATCACATAAGGGGTGAATAGATTGATGGATTTGACCTAGGGTGCCTAGAAATGATAAAACGTGAAAATTTCAAAGACATGGGTATAGTTTTCGTCCTTAGAAACCTCCAATTTCCTATTGATGGAGTTAGGATATAAACAAGACATCGTAAAAAATTGAATTCATATCTATAAAATATGCTGAAATCATACTTTTCACAACACTTTGGCGCAATAGGTTTATATTTGGTTTTTTCCATGCTCATCTAGGGAGCCAAAACAAAACTCCAACTTTTCAGGGCTTAAATGGAGGAATCAAGAGTTGATACCCACACCATTGGATTCATAAGGCATTTTTAGTCAAATAAATATATCATTTCACCTTGAAATTCATTCGAGAGCTCAAGATATCATTGTTGAAATTTCACTCAAGTTCCCATTAGTGCAAAAACACAAAGACCCCTGGATGTTGATCAGATTTCTAAGTTGATGTTCAAGCATCCAAAGTGTGATTACACAACATGGAAACCTCTCTCTAAGTGTGGGACTTGTAAAATGAGAAAGGAATCTCCAGAGAATGCTGGTTCCTTCTCCTAAACTACTTGCCACAAGCTATTCCAAATACAGTGCAAGCTAATCTAAACCTAATCTAACCATGCCAAGGAGATAGAGAGAGAGAGAAAAGGGAAAACAGCAAAATCCTACACTAAAACAAAGTGATACACCAGAGAAGGAGAATGTTGAACATCTATCAAAACTGCCATGGAACAAGGAGAGGTGAGCAATGGGAAGGATGGACAGATGCATCACAGGCCCAAGGACAGATTTCACATAGAAAATGTCCCAAAACTTCATGAACATAGCTCCAGACTTACAATGAACATTCAAACTTGCAAAAATACCTCGTAATGAAGAGAGGCAAGAAGAGAACAAGCAAAAAATGAGCAAGGATGGACAAATTCATCACCAAACATGTTTTTGTTGCTTCGTAAGTTTGCACGTAACATCATCCCTCCAAAATGAGCCAAATCTGGCTTTTACATTGCATGGGTCGAGCCCATGAGAGAGAAAACGTACAAAAACATGGGAGCCCATTCCTCATTGACTGTAAATGCATTAAATCAGCATGGAGGACCTTACAAACCCATACCCTATAATTTTTACTATGCTGGAGAAGAATGCGACCCATTCTGCATTGAAATTGGTTGTTGAAACGTCACTTCTGGCCATGACCACACGCCAGAGATGTCTTTCAATTTTTCTCTCTCCAAACTAAACCAAAATTAGAGATTGACCATGGAATCCTGTAGATAATTTCATAAGCTTTCCAATGATATAAAGAACGTGCAAATCCGAGCTCTGGATCAAAAGATATGGGGGTCTGAAGATTTAGGGCACAAAACAGGCCAAAACGGATTTTGAAATTTTTCCCGCGCTCTGCCACTTGGATGACATGTGTCAGGTGCTGATTGGATGAGAAATTCTCTCTCCTCCACCTTTCTGGGATTTCCTTTGAAATTTTGACTTTTTTATCACTTTGGGAAAGTTTCCATTTTTTCCCTGTACCCCCGCCATTTGGGACATGTGGCGTGATCTAGTTGGAGGACGAGGCGCGGGGTCATCCTTGTCTTTTAATCTTTTGGGCCCAAGACTTTTGCTAAATTTTCTAAGTCCTCCTTGAGCTCCACACTTCCCTCCTTAGGACACGTGGCGTTTCTTGATTCATCCGCGGGCCTCCCGGATTTTCGCGTCCCTCGCGTATTTTGGCCCGGATGTCCCAAACCTTCGGGACAAATTTCTCCGAACCACTCGATTCGGGCTTCTCTCCGTGCACTCTTTACGTTGAAGACATGTGGCAAGATTTGATTGGCTCTCGACTCCTTTGGCTTCCCGCATCCTCCACGTCCCTTTGTCCCAACTGTCTCAAACTAAAGTTCCTTGTTTCGCTGATCCGGCAACGCGTCCTCCGCGTACATTTGTTCCAACTATCCTGCATCAAGTTCCCTATTTTGGCTGATCCGGTGGTTCGCGTCCTCGCATACATTTGTTCCAACTGTCCCGATCGTCTGGGACAAATTATTCAACCGCCCGAAATGGGCTTCCTTTGCTTCTCGGTCCGCTTCGCCTTTTCGCTTTCCTTCACGCCTTCTTCGTGCAGATTTCGCATCCTCACGGCCCAGATGTCCCAGCCTTATCTGCACAACAGTTAGTCAATTTTTACAATTTCTTCAGCCCCGAGCTTGTTTTTTGCAACTTTTTCACCCCTTTTTAGAACTTTCTCTTTTCTTCTTGGATAGGAGAGTTAGAAAGAAGCAGAGGGGGCCCTAGAAACATGATTTTTTGCCTTGAATCAATCTATCTACTTGGGACTTGAATATTCTGATGCATATTATCAAAATTACCCTGGGGGGTGAATTTTTGATAACAGTTCCCATACTTAGCTAATTTTTTAAAGTGGACACGTGTTAGCTCCAGGAGCCTAACGCATTTTGATGTCCTTTTCATCCCTTTAGTAAAGGGACATGAAAATGCACCAAACCCTTTTTTCCCCCTCTGATCACCCATATGACCCTCTACACTACCAGTTTAGCCCTCGGAAGCAAGTTAAAGCCTATCCTTAAAGTGCACAATGACTGCCAAGTCTCACAACCTTACGTGATGTGAAAACTTATTTCCTTTTCATACCTTTAACTAAGGGGACATGAAAATTCACCCTACCCCATGTGGCCCCCAAGTCATCAACATAACCTTCTACAATGCAAAATTTGAGCCCCTAGGAGCTAGTTGGAGCCCTTTGTCTCGCCACACGAATGATTACCAAGTGTCATGATTAGGCATGATGTGAAATTTGATGTCCCTTTCATCCCTTTAGGAAATGGACATAGGGGACATAAAATTGTGCCCAAATCTATGAATCTTTAGAAACCCAAAAATTGCAAAAACTAACTATCATGTTGATTCTCCATCGTTGCCGTGAAACTCACTCACGGAAGAAAGTCTTATATTTAGTACAAATTTGCACACAAATAAATAAATATTGATTACTAAATAAAATAACACCAAATATAAAAATGTATAATTTCAATTCATTCGGGATATATCATCCATGTATGAGATTACAATATATAGAGTTTGATCTCCTTGATTCTAGGAGTCAATAGTCATCCCTCATATCTCTCAACCCCTTCCTAGAATCTCTCAAATCTATCCCAAGGATATCTCTTTAATCCCTTTATTATCTCACACACCAAAATAGCTACGTGAGTTGTTCTCACAACTCACCCAAATACTAATACTAACTATTACAATTATATTATTAATATGAGTTCTATAAACTCATAATTAATAATATTACAATTTATTAATAATGTCACAATATATTTGTAATGTAAAGCTACAAAGAACTTGCAAACATCCATTGTTGTACCCAACCATCTCCATGAAATTCCTCTCCATCCAAAAAAAATGAAAATTATAAAAAGGGAGAGAAATGAAGAGGAAATGAATATTTTTGTTAGATAACCACGAAGTCTTCTAATCAAAAAATCTTCATAACTTTCAAAATACAATTCAGATTGAGATGTCGTCTCTTGCAGACTTCCTAATTTTTCAAGATAATCAAGATGCAAAAATGGGAGGTTGAATGGTGCTCTAAATCTTTTTTCTAAAAAAATCCCATTTCATGCCCTAGCTCACATTTGTTGGATTTCCCATCAATCCTACAATGGAAATGAGATAAAACTTGCACATGAACTCTAAATGAAAAACCTATCACAATGAAGTTGATTTCATCATGATTGGAGAAAAAAATAGACCTGAAAATTTCAAGCTCCATTAATGGCTTCCATGGAGGCTCCAGCATGAAGCCACTACTTGGCAAAAATTATAAATTTTATTTCCAAGCATTCTAGTGGGAAAAATCAAACAAAATTTGGAGGACATGACCATGATGATGATGTGAGTCGGAAAAATATGTTCCATCAAAGACTCGAGCACTGAAATCCACTTTCCAAAAATATTAATCTTTCATACACAAGTTTTCTATCTTTGGTAAGTTTTCATCAAAAGTTACTATAATAAAGATAATGTGCACTTAAGGTCACTAGGAATTTAGAATGAGTGTTCGTAGTAGAAAAATATAAAAATTACCACTTATTAAAAATACTAAGTTCCCTTATGGGTGCTTACTAAAAATATTAAGTCACCCCAAGAAGTGGCTATGGTGAAGGCAATGTGCACATGAGTGAATGAATAAGTTCATCTTATCCGGATGATCAAGAAGAGGGAAAAATAATCTCTTACTAAAAATAGTAAGTCTCCCATCTAGACACCTGCTATTAATGGTAAATCACACTCAAAGGGAATTTTTAGCACAAAGGGACATAGAGGGATGATTACTTAGGTCAACATCATCATTTGGGATCATCCATGTGCATTTCTCATGGGGCATTCGAAATCCATTTTAGGAAATTTGACAATGGTCTCTCAACACTCACTTCATGGCTCAAGTTGTAGGAGTATCATATGCCAGTGTGCAAGTTAAGGTCATCAACAAAAACAATTCATTTAACTTGGCAGCAAGATCATTTTTTTGAACTCCTATCTCTTTAGAAGGGATCATCGTGAGTTTTGTTTGTGGTCATCATGATGTCATTCAATAGTTTTCTTAAAAACTTAACCAAATGTGTCTATAAGTCATCTAAAAGAGTTTATTAGGGTGGAAAGAGTTAAATAATTCAGATTTCATCAGATCGGAGCATTCCATCGAGTCATCTGTAAGGATATACGGACTTTTTCGCAGGAAAGTTCTTCATGAGAATTGTTCTTCCTTCTTCTTTCTACTCTCTCTCTCTCTCTCTTCTCTTATCTCCTCCGAATCTCTCTCTCTCTCTCCTCAATGTTCTAATTTTACATTGGGGTTGCACTTTTCATATGTTTTAATGTTCTTAATGTAATAAGTCACCATTATGTTATAAATACGGACTTAATGTTTTCCTAAGAAGGCGAAGAGTACTAAGTCATGTCAATACATACAAAGATTTATTGGGGTTATATGAAGATTGTTTTCTCCTCGTATAAATTGTAAATCCATTCCCATTTCAAAGGGTTGGTGATTGATTTGGTAAAATCAAGAGTGCATTGTAATTAAAGAGAACAAAGGAGAGCCATTTTATTTCATTTCTCTCCACTCTCAAATTTCTTCCATTTCCATACTATGTACAACTTTTTTAAGCATCAATACAAGAAGGAGTTTCATGCCTTTTTGATGAGGATATTTTAGAAACTTTGAGTTCTCAATCTTAATTCATCTTGTTGCCATTTATAGGGTTATTTCTTCCTAATTTTAATACATGTGATGAAACTTATAACTAATTTATGTAAGACTCTGATTTTCTGCTTCGCAACATTAGTTCTCATATCTAACATTCTCACTCTCTTTCCCACTCTCCTAGCAAATTACTCCTTGTAGATATCTCGCAAGATTTTTCCGTAGGGTTAGTAGAGTGCCCCTATTGGATCCCTAGCTAGAAGTCTAGCCCATATAAAACTCACCTTACTCACACATGTATATATTGAATATGCACCATTTAAGTAGATGGGCTTAGATTCCCATAGTGTTGGCAAGAAACCCACCAATTTTTCCCACGACAAATTTTCTCACCAACACTTATTTGTTCTTATCTTCTTTAACATAGGTTGATTGTAGGATGCATTTCTTGAATTGTGGATTCATGATGAGGGAGTTTTTAAGAGCTTCATGGATGAGATCTGTTTGTGATGGAATTAAAATAGCAACCCACAGTATCACATTTAAATTTTTCCTTTTTTATTTGATCAAAAATATTGAAAGGGAAGCCTATTTACTTGTGCATTTGAGGTATGATTTTCTCCCTTCTCGATTGTTGCAATGTTGGAATAGGTGCATTTTGCTAAGATAAAATCTACTTTGTCAATTTAAGTCTGCTAGAGTCTCAGAAAACTATTTGTGCTTTAAACAGTCCCAATTTATTTCCCCTTACAAAGAGAACTTTCCTAATTAGAAGATGTTGAATCTTGGGTATCCAAAACTCTCTTCTTGGACCTTATATTATCAGAAACATGAAGTTGAGGTCTACTCAAATTATCAATAGCTTGATTAATTTTACGAAATCATCATATCTAAAGAACATGAAATTTGGTTTAGGAGGGGCTTGTTTTGTTTCTTCTTCTTTGAATTATGGTGAAACCATGGCCTATTTTTGTAGACAAAATGGATCTTGCACCATAAAATAGTTATCTCTTGAATAATTAATTCCAAACTCAAAAGCATATTAATTGTGGGGTTGATAACATGGATAATGTTATCACCAAATCATAACACCCTATGGTTTGCACAAGTGTGTGTGTTTTAGCTCATGATGTGATTGGATAACATGGGTACTATCTCCAAGTTGTGGGACTTGCTACTTGAGATAGACCTCCAGAGAAAGCTGGTTCTTTCTCCTAAACTACCTGCCACAATATACTCTAATGCAGGAAAAACTATCTAACCTAATCTAACTTTCCAAGGGAATAAGGAGAGAGAGTGCATGAAAAAAATCCTACACTAAATTGGTGATACAATAGAAAATAGAGTGAGAGTAGTTTTCCAATGTGTGAAAAGTAGAAGTAAAATACACACTAGAAGGGGTGATAACAGCTTCTCTACAATCTAGCAACTACATTCACAACAATATTTCATTCACACATAATTATAATGGATCCCTAAAACAACATAAGATAGACACAATTATATACAATGAAATTGAAATGGCAAAAGGAATGTAAACAAACATAGCAGGGGAAGATACATCCAAAAACTTGCATCTATTGCTTCATAAGTATGCACAATTCAATCTATTACAAGATAAGGACCTGGATAACCATGTAAGGAGTCCACTAGAATAGCCTCAAACACATTGGTTTCAAAAATGATTTTGACAGAGTTTTTCTACTCAAAACTATCTCCTTTACAATGAGCCCAACACTCTAATTTATAGATTTCTAAGAGGAGAGAGAAAGAAGGAAAACGAAAATCCTGAAATCTATCCTTCTACCACTTACAAGATGTAGTAAATGAAGTGAAATGATTTTCTGTTACTTTCAAAAGGATCCTCATACCATCTCATGACTTTCAACAGTGATAAATGTCAGCCCATGCTCCATTGAATGCATCCCAACTACCAAATAAAACACTGTTCTTAAGTCAGGGCATTTCCTAAAAACATCCCCATTGATTCTTCATAAAATTCTAAATTTCTTGATTATTGTGCATTGGTCTTGGAAACATGATTCCAACAGTACCAATTTTATGCATTTTTGTTGAGAAATGCAAAAGTTATGGCTTTATGAGTGCGGGAAACTATTTTGGGTCTACCAAGCATTTCTATCATTTAACGGTACTGGGTTTTTAATTGACTGGAGCTGAAGATGTTTCTTTATTTTTATATATCCATAAATTTCAATTTTGTGAAAATCAAAGCTCAAAGTCAAAAGCTATGGCCATTTGAAGTTTGGGAGGGTCAGACATTGAATTTTCCTTTGTATGCGGGCATATCGGCCATTTCAGTCCTTGTGTCCCAGCATAAAAACTTTCCATCCTCCATCCTATTGGAAAGCCTCCTTCCCGTCAATATTTTCAGCAAAATTGGGTCCTGGCATCCTACTTGTCCCAATGTTGACTAGGTCGTTGGGGCCATTGACCGCCACTTTTCCTACATCCCTTCGATCGCAGCCTTTTTAGGTTTTGTGGTCCCCGATGTCCCATACATACCTATGTGGCCTGGGCTCCAATAACCTAAATTTTCCAATTTACTCTTGGTGCGGTTATTTTGGCTCTATGGCAAACTCGTGGACTCGACGTCCCGTGGATTGCTCAGCCAAATTTACCTAACTTTGTTGACTCTTTCCATTTTTGGCCATTTCGGCTATGCAGGTCTCGTGCATCCCATCGTCCCATGAGACTTCTGGACCAAATTTATCTGATTTTGCCGATTCCTACTGTCTGCGACCTTTTCAAGTTTTTAGGTCCAAGACATCCCACGTGTACCTATGCGGCCTAGGCTCCAAAACCTAATTTTTTTGACTTCTTTACAAATCAGCCATTTCGTCCCATGCAGTCCCAACTGTCCCGCATGTACTTGTCCGGCCTAGGCTCCAAAAACATGATTTTTCCACACAACACTAGCACAAGCCAATTTTTTGCATCTTTTGCAATTTTTCAACTTCTTGGATTTTTCTTGGCCAAGGGAGTTAGAGAAAAGAGAGGAGGAACCTTAAAAGCCTAATTTTTGCCCTCGAACCATCTCAACCTACTCAACTCTAAAAAAATTACATAAGCTACTAAAATTCACCTTGAGGGGTGGATTTTGGATAATCGATAACACCACTAAAAATCTTGCATCACATTATTTTTCAGTGGAACAAGTGCTTTACTTGAGTTAAGGCTTGAAATTTGTTATAGAGGAGTGATTGTTTAAAGTGGTAAATGCATACTTGGTCCCTACATTTTTTTAATTATTTGACCTTTTATATGACCTTGATTTAGATAAGGAGGCCTTTTTTTTATAACCCTAATTGAAATTATAACTTGAGGATTGTCCCTGATTATAATTTGAGAAATTCCTAGAGGTTTAAGCTTGTTGTCTCTTGAAGGAGACAAAATCATTAGATAGGATTTTAACTACATCTCTAATATCATCATCATCATCATTTTTCTTTTGAGACTAATAAGTGGGCATAGTATATGAGGTATATGATTGGGGAATGGGAGCTAAAGAGGGCTAAGTAGTTTGAAGTAAAATTAGGATATAAGAGCATGGGAAATATTAGATTTATTTTACTAGCTTGAATTAAGAAATTTTCATCCCTAATGGCTATTGGATAACATCATGTATTTTAACTACACCCATAGATTGGACCATGAAAGCTACATCGAAATTAAAATATCTTAAGAAATAAAGAAAGGCACCTTAGGGTGTAGGTCTTAGAAGAGATGGAATTATTGAAAGGAATGATAAGAAGATTGTTCCAAGCTGTGATCTCAGATGATAATAGGACACCACATTAGATTTGCAAAACAGAAGAGCTAAAATACCATATATGGAAATCCATCATAATCCATAATTCTTAATACATTACAATACAATGATGACTTGAATTATTCATTAAGAAAGATGTACATATATGAGGAGGGAAGTGCAAATACTACCTAAATAAGTGGTGAAGAACTCCCACTAACTTATAGTGGTAGTTAGTTAACTCTAGAAGACTAGTAAACTAACTCCACATAACAAAGAAGTTAACTCAACACAACTAGTAAGCTAACTTCTGACAACTAGTACACCTAACCAAGCTAACCCAATAAGTGTAGGGCTAACACAAGTATAAGAATTATCCTAATAAATAAATAAAATGATAAATAATAACCTACACTAACACCCTCCCATAAGCATAGCTTAGGTGGGAAAAAAATAAGGTGGGTCCCAACAACAAGGCCTGATGAGGTACCCACGTACAATAACTGGGAAAATTAGACACCACAAAGTACCCAAAACCAGTAATAAAAAAGTAGAGAGAGAAAAATCCCACTACAAGATATCCTAATAAGCTTGGCTCCAAAAACTCATATAATGTTGAAGAAGTTTGGTGTGCACTATGGTCAATCCATTATTCGATCATAGAACTAAAAAAAAAATGACACTGGGCTTCACCAGAATATCTCCATGCAAGGAGAATGTCAATAGAGTGATGTCGAAAGTACAAAAAACACCAAACATAATTTGATCAACTACTACAAATAGGTGTGCCACGATCCAAGAATAACCAATGAAACAAGGCAATGACACAAGATCTAAATAAATAGGAGTACCACGATCCAAGGAAATCCAAGGTAACAAGGAAAGGAAACAAAATCTGAAGAAGAAAGATCAACTAATACAAATAGGTGTGTCGCAATCCAAGAACAATAACCAAGGCAATAGGGCAAAGACATGAGATCCAAATAAATAGGAGTGTCATGATCTAAGAAAATCCAAGGTAAAAAGGCAAGGACATGAAACTTGAAGAAGCAAAGTATCAACACGTAACAAGGCAAGGACACAAAACCTAAATAATTAGTATCAACACCACACCCTCCCATATTGCCGAATCGGTAGAGTGACACCACATATATGTATGAGTTGTCAAAATCAACTACTTGAACACTAAAAACTTACACCGGATTCACCCGAATTTCTCCCCCAAGAGAGAAAGTCAACATGCCAAAAAAGAGTCAAAAATATAGATCCAAAATATCTCAAAAACAAGAGAGATATAAATGTATACACCCATAGATACAAGAATGCAACACCAAAAATTTTAGGACGTCGGGCTCAACTGAAATTGCGTCCACAAGTGATTACAACACCCTCCCAAATTTGACACTTTATAATTGAGTGCATGTAAATATTACAATGAGTAACAATACCTTTTACATTTGAAATATGTGTATAAAAATGTCACCAATGCATAGATCTTGAAAAAATACACAATTTCAAAAAAACGATCACCTTAATCCGAGCTACGATCAAAAGTTATGAGCTCTAGAAGGTTTTGCTATTAAAATAATATTTTAATGCTGATTTTTTAAAAAGGTACATGTGACACCCAAATGTCCAAAGGGTAAAAGAGTGCATCCACATGATATAGGCTTGCGACCAAAGGATAAAAGCCTGTACCCAAAACCTAAATTTCCAGAGGGTAAATCATTGCATTCAAAGGGTACACGTCAATATCTAATGGATAAAATAATTCACCCAAAGGGTATAGATCTACATCCAGTGGATAAAATACTACATCCAAAACATAAATATCTAGAGGGTAAAAGAATGCATCTAGAAGGTACATGCTTATATCCAATGGATAAAAGAATGCACCCAAAAAGTACAATTGTTAATACAAACTTTGACTGCAAATATCTTTTTTTGGCACATGTATCAAAAAATAGAGAGAAACCTAGAAATTTTCTCAAAAACCCAGAAAGATGATATAATTTTTGAGTCAAAAAATATGTTTGTACATAATTGTATAGATTTTTGAGAAATGTGCCAAAAACCCTTTAAAATGTCCAGATTTGACTATCTCAAAACATGGTCAAGTTTACAATCGATTCTAGGGTTTTGGCACCTTCCAAATCTAATGGCACACTCTGTTTTACATAAAAATGCATGTTGCGAAAAGTGCTAAAAATTTCGAATACATGAAAATAATAAACCCTTTCTTGTAAAGAAAAACTTACAGATGGATGTCTACATCATCTATAGCTCTGATACCATGAAATGAATGATAAGAAGATTGTTCCAAGCCATGATCTCAGCACACCACATTAGATTTGCAAAATAGAAGAGATAAAATACCATATATGAAAATCCATCATAATCCATAATGCTCAATTCATTACAATACAATGAGTTGAATTATTCAATAATAAATATATACATATAGGAGGAGGGAAGTGCAACTACTACCTAAATCATTAGTGAAGAACTCCCACTAACCGACACTGGTAGTTAACTCTAGAAGACTAGTAAGATAACTCCACGTAATCGAGAAGATAGCTCAACATAGCTAGTAAGATAACTTCATACAACTAGTACACCTAATCAAGATAACTCAACAAGTGTAGGGCTAACACAAGTGTAAGAATTATCCTAATAAATAAATAAAATGATAAATAATAACCTACACTAACAATTCTTTTCCATGTATTTTGAAATCTAAAATTGAAATATGCCATGAGTTCATTTGGAGCTCTCTTGATGGTTTTTCAGTTGCACCAACAAGGAGATATTATCAATGTTTTCTTCAAATTGATTACAAAAGGTTGTACCAATCTCATCCTAACTGTGGATGGAAGTAGGTCTTAATATTTTATACCATTTAACTATTTTTCATTTGAAAGAAGAAGTAAGAATCCTAACTGCAACATCATCCTTAGTAACAAAATAAATCAAATAGACATTAGCAATATCTTAGATATGTTTAGCAGGGTTCGTGTCATTTTCACAAGTGAAGAAGGGAATACACTTTAAAGTAGACCCTAGTATATCATGCTAAGTATTTACATCTAAGGGAATATTGCCACTAAATCTAAAAAATGGAAAGTTCCTCTGATGATCCATGAAAATAATTAGTCTTAAAACATGGAAGAAAGTGGGAAATACCTACTGGAGGAGTAGAAAGGTTTCTTCTCGGAGGATATGGTTATATTTGGACTATTCTACCTCTTCTTCTTCTCCTTAGTGATAACTACAAACATTTAAAATCATTCCCACTTACTACACTTTGTCTTGTCTATAGTCTTCTTATGAAAAAGGAAGGATATTAGACTACTTAAAATAGAAATATTGAGCTAGGGATTCACCAAATGTATTGAAAAAAGTCTCCAAATGCTAGAAATCACCAAACACACATTATATTCATTGAAGATGAAATATAAGCTTTCAATACTTGTCCCATCGGGCATTCCAAAAGTGTTGTCATTAGTATTTCCACCCTTGTTGAAACTAGGTTTCAAAATCTAGTGAAACTGTTGTAAATCATGAATATGTGGGTTACTCATGATCTTTCTCCAGATGAAATGGATGGTTCCCTTCATTCCAATTTACTGCAACATTTCCACAATTAGATTTTATCCTAAACTAACTAAATATAATCTAAAACTTCCGAGGAGACAAAGTCAAAAGGATTTAAATTGAAAAGAAAGGGAAGGTGATTCACTAGAAGGAATTGGATTGATTCTGCTCTTAAATGCATAAATGTAACCACAAAAATTCTTAAAACAAACACATTGTTGAGGAAAAGAATGAAAATGATCTATAAAATTCAAACTTTGGAAATTTACAAAACCACAACTTTTAATGTTCTACTTTCAACTTTCGAAAATGACAGTCTTTTAATTAATTGTGAGCAAAACTAAAACTTAGGAACTAATTTGCAATAATTAAATTAACATAATTCAACACAATATTTATCCTAGAAACCCTTAAGTTGAGGGAAAACCAACTGAGTAGGGAAATTACTCTCTCTTCCCAATTTTTATAGCCAATTGTAAATGTATACAAACTACAACAAGAGGAAAGGAAGTAAAACAATGTAAACACCTCCTTCTTTACTTGGCTACTCTTTTTCTACACCTTATTCTAGAAAACAAATCCATCTCCAATGGTTTATCCCTCCCCCTCTTGTATTAAAACTTTATTTCCAATTCCTTTCCTATTCTCCTCCTTATATAACATGCTCTTATGTTCTTCCATACACTAGAGAATGACAAATTTCCTCCATGGAAGAGATACGGATGAGACGCTTGAATTCTCGTGACCCTTTGTGGCTTCATTTTTATTTTTCAACCATAACTAATAGGGCCACTGGTGTCTACAAATTGTCGGTTATGCAACCTCCGGTGTGGTTACGCAATTTTCATTATGTGCGGGGGTGGTTACACAACCGTCGGGGTAGTTATGAAACAAACCTCTCTAAAAAGAGGGGTGGTTCTATAAATTTATAGTGTGCTATTTAGTTTTGATCAATTTCTTCTTCTGAAACTAGTTATTATGATGAAATGGTGTTTTTCTCGATCCCTATGGATCACATGTCCCTTGCTCAGGAGGATTTTTGTCCCATTAAATCTTAGTGGGGAATAGATGAGGAAAAACTTCCCTCACTTTCTCCTTCGAGTACCACCGGGCCTACCTTGGTGTATTCCTTTTATTCCAACCTACCAAGAATCTTGTGGACCTATCCTTGTCTCTATGATCTTCTACTATTACATCCTCCTCCAATTCACCTTGTGAGTCTAAGATGCAATCTTATATGGAAGATAGAAATTGACACTCTTCTTCTTTATCAAGCATGGATGGCTCATATAGGTGTAATTTCACACAATTTATTACTGAGTACATTCACATGAATGGTGGAAAATCAATCTTGAAGGTATTTTCTCCAACCTTCTCAAATATGGTGAAAGGTCCATACCGTAGTGGCTTGATTTTCCTTTCTTTTCCTTTATTTTCCTTGCTTTGCCTTATACTTAGTCTATAAAAAAAAAAGGACTAATCTATATTTTTCAAGACAAAAAATTCTCTTAGATCTTCATACATCAATCAACTTCATAAATACCTTAAAGAGACTCTATTATTCATCCCCATATATACTTCCGACATCAATTTGTCTATACATTCAAAAAGTAAAAACAAAATAAAAAGTCAAGATAAATACAAACTTTTGGTCATGGAATTTCCTATTTTTGTTTTGGGTATCTTGCAAAAGGGGCATGATGTCTCACAACAAGGTTATGATTAACGAACTCTTCCACCATACCTTCTATTTATTATCTTCTAAATCAACTCAAGGGATGTGGCATGTATTCTACACATTGTGATCACACAAATTATTTCAAATCTAGACCCATCGCTCATGCAGTGTATCTAGTGACTTATGTTCAATAAGTCTAGGGGTATGACAATTATGGTCCTTGCCAAATATGGGCATACCACTTCTTTTGGTTTCTTATTTGTTTACTTGTTTCTTCAACAAGATAAGACCATTGACATTAAATCAACCATTATACCTTCATCTATGCCTATGCCTAATTCACCTTGCCTATTACATATTCAACATTCGACTTGCATATTTTCAAACATGACTTACCTAGCCAACTTATCTATCCAATATACCTACTTAATTTACCTAACCTAATCTCATTCTTCCTTGGTTTATGGGAGAACTACATCGACCTGAGGCCCCTTTTATAGGGCTATGTAGGAAGCACTCCGAGGGCATGGGGCCCTTAGAGGTTCATTCATCCACTCCTTTTCCCCACCATCTTTCCCCATTAAAAATCATAGTTAGTTAGTTTCCATAAAAACAATAACTTGGAAATTAACCCAAAAAAACCATACATCACCCATACACATCATCATTTACTTTCCATAATACCAATAACTTGGAAATTAAATCAAAACAAACACAACCAAACCATGCCTACATATAATTTCCATAACATCAATACATTAGAAATCCAAATCAAAATCAACCATGCCTACATAGCCAATTTGCATAAAAATAATCACTTGGAAATCAAAACAACAATAATCTCACATCACAACAACATCAACCAAACCATGCCTAACTATTTTAGTTACATAACATCAATACATTGAAATTAACCATTCAATTAACTCATACATTACCAAACCATGCCTATCATCAAGTTTCCATAATATCAAAACATTGGAAATTAAACCAAACCATACAATGAACCATGCCTATAACTAGTTTCCATAAAAATAATACAATGGAAATTAAAACAACACGCAACAGATATAAATGCCATCACCTATATACTAAAAATTCTATACGTTAATACACATTATATACAAATATAAATAAATATCTCAAAAAATCTCATGTACATCTTGCATCTTTGGCACGCAGGATGATATATATAATTCAAAAATAAAAAATACCCATTATCTTCATCATCTACTCTTCTTTAGGAGGGTCCTCCTCCGATGCTATCTCTTGTCCCCTCAACTATCCTTTGTCTCTATAAATTATTCACCTCTAGATGACTCTGCCATGATATGGATGGCTCCCTAAACTACTAGTACTCGAGTCCATGAAATGGACCTCTCATTGGCTACATGTTAGGCTCTATATGTGATGCCGATGATAAAAGGTATACCACTCTCTGTAATCCGATCCTCTTGGTGTTGGTCCTTAGATATCACCACAAGTTGTGGCATCAACATCTATCTTTGTTGCTAAGGTTGTGGATCCTATACTTGTAAATTTATTGATGGGACACTCTCCTTGTACTGTGCTCCATCATGTGTTCTAGGAGGTGGAGGGAAAACCACATGTCCCCCACTACCAATCTATACCTATGTTATTGCAAAAAATGCATCTATAAAGTGGTCACCCGGGTCTCAGTAATGTTTTAACCTACCCCCCTGTCTCTATCCCGTGACTATGTTACTTTGCTTTAGTTATCCATGTAAGGTATTCACTCGTGCCCGAGCCGCATCTAGCTTCCACTCTAATGTTGTGACCTAGCCCTATAATCTATCCCTCTCAATAGTAACAATAGCCAAATCAGGTTGTCTTGGCCTCGGTGGTGCTACCTGTAGTTGGGCTATCCACCACTATATATACCCATCAATCATGCCCTCATCAAATATCCTCATATCTACTACATGATCTTCTACCCATGTTAGATCTTCCATATGTGGTGGAGATAATGGTCTCTCCACATTGTCCCTGTGGTACTATGGGAATTCTGGAGGCACATCTTGTTATAGCCTGAACTATCATCTGACCATATCAAATGGTATCATCTCATCCTCTCTAGGTCTACATCCCTGTATCCATCACACTATATGTAAACCTGCCAACTCCTCCCACCATACCTCCAAATGAAGGGTAACCAAGATATGGCCTCAAAAATATCAACCACTGATAGGACATCAAATAAATGCCTATATTATGTCACATCCTAGGATATTGTGCCCACCCTCGCATGTGCCCATATCTGAATCCACCATCTGAAGCCTGCTCTATATACCCCTTTATACCAATCATGTCATGGGAGGCCTGGTGGATGTAGACATACTATATGCTTGTAGGCCCAATAGTGAAGAAGATAGGTGTAACAAAACCAAACTACTGAATCCTCCTATATGCCCACATCTCCCTGTATAACTACACTAGGTACGTTGGCACCCATGAAAAATAGACTCTCTCCTCAATCATATCCTCTAACACTCCCATTAGTGCCCATGAAAATCTCCCATCCTCTGAATCTGAGAGTGTATAACAACCAATCCCAACCATCATCAACACTACTAATCTAGTCTCATATGGATGTGTGTCATACATCTTTCCATAACTAATGCTCTCACTTTGATAAGAAAAACATCCCATGGCCTCTCTAAAAATGTAATCATGGGTTCAAACGAATCATACAACATAATTTGATACAGTGAGCTGCCCAATAATATGTAGCCTCAAAATTCTATAGACATCCTCCAAGGTTATAGTAATATCCCGGTAGGTAGGTGGAATGTGTTGGTCGTCAAGTCCCATCTATAGATAAGGGAAACCATCATGCTATGATCTCAAAATATCTACCTATACCACCTAACCTTTCCCAATCCGACATCCCTCATGTGATCCCACTCATCCTCTATGACGTTAGGTCTCATCTACATTAATAGGGGTGGTAGTCTATCTCTCATCATCATCTATTATAATGCCTACATCATCAACATTCACACCAATTAATCATTTACCCTTGCTTTCTTGGATCTAAATTCTACCTTGCCTTACCATTTTTACCCTACAACCTATCTTCCTTACACTATTTTCCTTTCCTTTTATCTTCTTTCCCACCTCTATGTTTCATTTATTTCCCCCCTTCACCTATTTCCCTAACTTACCTCATCCATCTTATACCTATCCTACATTGTTGACCTATACCTTCGATCTGTCCCTACACCTTCTCATTTCACCCTACCCACCCTTACCTAGCCTAAACCCATCCATTCTTACCTTGGACACCCCTACCCACCCTTCCCTTACCTTTCAACCTCCCCAATTTACCCTTTTCCAAAAACTTGGTCACATTTCATAGTGTGACTGTATCGGTCACCCCAAATGACACCGGGTCCCTCTTTTACCATGCGGATGCCGTATTCCAACCAATGATGACTAATAGCCAATTAGTGTTGGTTACTAGTTCGGCCCTAGGGCCAAACCCCCACGTTGCCAATTTTAAAAAAAAAAAAACACCTACACTAGCCACCCAAATCCCCCTAATTTTTTCCTACATTCACTTTACCACCTACTTAAACTATTTTCACTCTCCCCACACCCAATTTCACCCACATTTCATCACATTTTCACAAACCAAATTTTTTAATTTAACTTAACCTATTTTTCTAAAAATCACACTAGAGGTCTGAATCCTACCTCTACTCAGCTCCATCTCCATGGTGGGATGTCGTCTCTACATTGGAACCCCCCGCACCCTCTCCTACCTCTCGTCATGTATTAATCAACTTGATTGGGTATATCTTGTGGGCTAGTAAAATCCACTCCTACAACTACTAACCTCTCGCTAAATCACCTCTCTCAATCTCTCTTTCATTTTCCTCATGAATATGCCCTCTCTCCGTCATTTTCAACAAATTCAAAATGCTCAAATGAGCTATTTCCATGCGGGTTTTTCATTTTAACCCATTGATTGGGCCACCAACGTCAATTTGGTCGTATCCTATGTGACCGACACCGGTCACCCTTACCAACATCGGTTATCGCTCAATCGGTATCCGTAAACCTACCATAACCAATTCTACCTAATTTTCGCAATTTGCACAGGATGCCATTTTCTTGCTAACACAACCTTACCACATGTCTATTAGTTCACCTACCAACCTAGTCACCTTTCTAATTATACTTAGGGAAAATTGTTTCCAACACCTCGGCCTTACCTATATACCCTCACTAACCTCGTCCATTTGACACTCGAATTTGCTAACTCGTTGTACCTTGAAATGATGCTACTTATGTTATTTAGCTTGCCAACCTTTCGATTCCTCATGTCCCGATGTTTATCTTGACAAGAAAAAACATTTTGGTGCTTCATTACACAACTATTCCCATTCATGCACCTAACCTTGTTATGTTTCTAGGAGCACTTCCTATACCTTGGATACCTAGACCATATCAACCTTGTTTGGATAAACTATCGACCTTTGACGATGTAGAGTTTGTGATCTCTTCAGCCTAGTGCCTTGTCACATTCTAGACATGTGCGTGTATTTGAATGCCCCCACCTATTACCCACACTAATATCACCATTGCCTATACCTACACCTTACCTCATTTTTCATCACCTACCACTTTATAAAACCCATCACCAATTTTTCCTACTCCTCAATTAGTTCATAGTTTGAGGGGGATCACCTCTACCCATACCTAGGGAAACCACCTCCTGTTTTTGTCATCATTGCTTATCAATACAAGATATGTGACAAAAGGGGAAAATGTAGACACCCAAAATTGGGTCACAACCCTCTAGGCCCTTTGATTAACATACCCCTTATCATGACCCCTCCACACATTATTATTAATTTAACTACCCATATTAAGTTAATAATTCCCTCACCCCTCCACCTCACCATGGACCCATTCCAAGCCTATTTATTAACCTAGACTAAGTCACCACTCCCCTTAACTAACTAAGACTCATTCTAACCCTAACATTCATTACCTATTATCCCTCCTACAAATTTCTCACTTCATTTAGTGCTAACCCAGACTCATAGTCCATAAAAACCTTAACCAACACCAAAAATGGATAGAAAGGGCTATTTTTGGTAGAATAGAGCTTATATCCCTAGTGCTGATTATTCCTTAGATGGTACCAGTCCACCTAACTGTCATTATTTTCTTTAAATAGGAATTACAACCCTTTACCCGGGTTCCTCCATCTTGGTCCGGAATTCTTAGGTCTCACATTCGGGCATCCAAGTGACTCCACGATGAACCGAGGTTATTCCAAGCATTCAAAACCACCACAAAACATCAAAACATGTTATAGAGCATTGGATCACTCACATAGAAGTCCATATCCTTCTATTACTACCGCACGGGATCGATACTTGCCTCTCCTTCAACCACAACTATTCTTTCTACAACTAACTTCCAATCTCCAAGTAGGATATTTATACCTTTTCATTTCTTTCGAGTATCTCAGTTGTTAATAATTTATCTACCCGACTTCACCTTCTACTCTTCTTTCTCACCTCCACTGAGCCATTTTTCCATTTAACCTTTATAATCATCCAAAATACCTATCTCTTCATCTTTGAGTCTTTATTAAGATTCTACCACCTTACCTAAGCCTCTCCAACTCTCTCTCGCAATCAAAGAGAGCTCAAAACCATCTCATTTTAATATTTATACCCAATTTCCCCTACTGGTATTGTTCACCCAATCATTAGCTATTACTAGATATCGCATCGGTCACCCAATCGATACCGAGTCTTTTGTGGATCGTAATTTAGATCGGACAATGCGAGCTCCTAATCTACTAAAAACCTTCCCAAACCTCATTGAATCTCACCCAAACCTTCCTAAACTTCTCTTTCACACCTTCTTACCTTGAAAACACCCCACCTTCTCTACATTTACTTTTATATTCAATATTTATCTTAGATATAGTCTATTATTAGCGTATGAGATACCTAAATCGTATTGTTACAATAAGACCTTTCCTTTACTTGTCATTTCTTTACTTTAAGTGATTTTTAAACAATGGATGGATGACCTTTATAGGAAGTATCACAACTCTCGAGATCTAGCATATGCTAGGTAGTACATTGTCATATGTTATTTAACTCTATTTGGTGGTATCGTTGTGCTTCTACATGTAGTCCTTCCTAGCCAAAAAGGAGCTCATCACGAGAAACCTCGGTATTCTCAACGTGCATAAAATTCTTCAACTTCACAGGTATTACTCCTCACCTCACCTTTACCTTATTTATTTTATACACAACATTGTGGTGAAACATTTTGGCACACCCAGTGGGACCATCATTTTGGGTTCCTTTCTATTCATATAGGTTACATCTTGTGTGTTTCCTTTCTAAATCATTATTCACTAGATCTTCTTCTATGGTAATGTCTGTTCCTTCTTTAGAATTGCTATAAATGAAACATTTTCTTTGGTGCATTTAAAAATAATCCTTCTTATTTTCTTCCAAGTTTGCATTAGTGAAATTCATCCTTCTTCCTATTCAATCTTGTTTACATCAAATATCATATTTCAATTTGGGGCTTAAAATACTTACATTTCATCTCTGTATGTCTGCGATATTTACATCAAATAGTTAAGTAATAATTATATGATGGAGGTCATGACCATTTTGTGATTGATTAATAAAGTGTAGTTCACATTTGTGCACACACTCCTTGTCTAAATCAATTAACAAAATCTACAAACTTCTTAAACATTCCCTTTCCAGAAGAAGTCGTCAAGGATTTAAAAACCAATTGATGGTGGGCCTCACCTAGTGTTTTAGCTAGTTTATCATATCAGAGCTCATACCTCATGTACTGAAAGGTATATCAAGGACTCCTTCACAAAAAAAAACTTGAAACCATCAATAGATTGCCTTCTAAGTACCTTTTTATCCAAATATTCTATATCATCCATACTTGAGTCTTGTAGTAATTTTTATGTTCCCTTATAACAACACTCTAATCCCATGCACACTAACCTATAACCTAGCAAGTGTTAGGCACTCACCCAAGGCATGTGAAAGTGTTGAGCCCTCCTTTATGTGAGAATTATGAGAAGATGATGCCATTGATAACAGATTAAATGTAGAAAATTAAATGATCATGCATACATTCTGAAGGCATAGGATGAGTTATTATATCAATATACCCATTTAGATAAGAGAAACATCATACAGAGAGAATATTTGGGTCATGATATAAATAAAATATACTAGGGTTTACACCCATGAACGATATATTCATAACATAAACATATATTTATATATATCATAGTTCTAATAACCACCTTACATTCAAAAGGGTCATAACAGACCAAATTTATCAAGACATACATGACTCATGTATCAGAGACCCTATCTATGCTTCCCTTATTATATAAATTTTCACAAACCCATCACTCTAGGTATGATATCATTCCTATAGCTCTCTAATGGTAACCCCAATCCTTATAACCTCCTACTCTTTTCTACAAGGCTTCACCTTTCATCCTCTCTATGATGATCCTGAAGCTTCCCCTCATCGACCTCTCTCTAATTCAGGTGTGTCTTCCTCACTCTAGAGCATCTCTATAAATAGGTTTAACACCCACCACCATGCCTTCCTCTAGGATCAAATCAAAGCCATGTGTCCCTGTGGTCCTCCAATAGACCATGCTTATTCTAATCCGATCTCTCCACTTTCTGCAATGATGTCTTCCTTAGAATATTCCATGCATGGAATATTCTTTCCTTGACCACCAAGTCATCAAGCTAGCACCTTATCCACTTAGCATGCCTATTCGGGTCATGTTTTCCTCAATTTCTTCTTGGAGAGCCGAATATGGCTAAGTCCTGAGATCCTTTATTCTTCCTTGCACACGTGTTCTAGATTCTACTAAACCCTTCTAAAACCCCCTCTGTCATGCATGCTTTTCCCTGTTCGCCATTATTATTTACTAGACCGGTGTGTGCATGTGCCCTTTGGTATTTAGCCAATATTTTGAGGCCCAACATCACCCCACACTAAGCTTGTTCTCCGTCCTTGAAACATCCTCTCTAAAGAATAAATAATGGTGGGAATTTGAATGGTTGGAATAAAGAATGAAGGAATGAAGAATGATAAATGGAAGAAATAAAGAATGGAGGAATGAAGAAGAATCTATTTATTATTGAAGAATGAGTGGGAAATCATTCCTTATATCTTCATCAATCTTCTCCCAGGTATCCACTTCACCCTGTGCTTGTTGACAAAGGTCACCTAATACAACACTTACCTCATCAAAACTTAGTTCATCATCCTTAGCATTCAACATAATCATAATGTATTCCAATTTTTTGTCAAGTTCATATAGCACATCCATCCTACGGGTGATCTCGGGATATAATTCCTTAAGCCGGTTTTTGATCGAGCCCTATAAGGTATCGATGGATTCTGAATTCTTCTCTACCTTAGCCAAGATCTTATCCTGCTCTACCTTGTTTCCCTTATTTTTCTCCTAAAAATCCTTGAGATCTGCCTCATGTGTAGCAACTAGAATGCTTACTACTTTATCCTTGTCAATGTAATTGTCATAAGTAGCTTCAACAATATGTAATGTGGCCTTTATAGTGTCAAAGAGCTTAGTGTACCAAGAAAATATCTCCACAACCTTCTTCTTTTCCTCTTTCTCCTAGTATGCCATTTCCTCTTCTATTGATTGTAAGGCAACTAGATGCCTTTCCATCGTAAGGAAGTGAGTAAAATATTCTAGGTATTGCAAATTCAACTCATATTTTTGTTCAAGAGGGTTCAGATCTTCATGCCTCAAAACAATTAAATTTGTAATCATCTCAATTTTCTTGTATAACTCATGTACCTTTTCCTTTTCCTCCCTCATCTCGTACCTTAACTATGCACTTTGATCAACTCTTCCTACTTTAGATCCTTTCTCTTTTCAATGAGCTCCTCATTTTTCTTCTCCAATTCTCCTTCTAGGAATCTCACCCTATCATTCCTCCCAAAGAGTCTTTCCTCCACCTCAACTGAAACCTTGTTGAGTGCATTATAGACCTACTCATCAAACAACTGTTGAGCATTTACCAGCAGGTTTATTCCTTTGTTCTCTGGTACCTTCATCAGTGCCTCTTGGATTAATTAGAACTTAGTTTCATCGACGTGGGAATCAAACACCCAATATAGCATTTTCTGGTTCAGAGTACGCACCCTTTTCCTTGAATGAAGACCATGAAATGAGTTGTTTTGCAAGCACAATACTCTATTGTAATATTATTCAGGTCATTGACGTAGATCATCCCTTGCCCTTACGCTACTATCATACATTTTCCTCCCATGCACGCTACTTTTGGAAATCTCACTGCTAGGTTGGGATCTCCACCCATGCTTCCATACTCCTTCCCTACACTTTCCTCCTCTATTTCCTTGAGTATCTCATTAGCGCTTCACTCCACTTCCTACTCCACTAACTTCTCTATTATGCCTACTACTTCTACTTCTTCACTCTCCCCTTTTCCTTGAGTTCCTTCCTCTTCTCCACCTTTTTCTTCACTTATTTCTTCCTCTGAGTCATGTACATCATACATGGGATGATCCTAAACTTCTTCATCCTCACCATCATCTCTTTCACCCTTGTAGGCCTCCAATCTCTCCATCTCTTCTAAAAATTCCTTCTCCGATATTAACTACTTCTTCTTAATTGGGGATTCTTCCTCTCCAGGTAGGTGATTACTTCCTTGGAAACTCTTCTTTCTCTAACACCTCTTCCATAGGTGTCTTTTCCTTTTCCTTGATGGGATACTTCTTCCTATGTGTGTATGTGCTTGGCTTGGTGCTTGAATCTGGTGCACCCATAGATTATGTTGTTTGCACACTTGGTGTTTTCTTCTCTGATGCCTCTTCCCTCTTCTTGTTCCTACTAGTGAGATCCTCTGGGATGGAGAAATCACTCTCTAAGTAAGTTCCCTTTTAATACTTGGGCCTATATTATAAGCATACTCTTGTTTTTGTTCTTCTAACAATTGGCAGTGTCATGGGTTTTGTCATGTGTACCTCATGAGAGACATAATTCTCCACACAAGCATGCTTTTTGGGTATAAGAACTTTCTACGTAAGTTGTGGTGGTCTTGGTCCACCTCACTAAGGTCAAACCTTAGTATTTTATCTTCCTTGAAGCGGTTGACCCCTGCTTGGAAATACTATGCAGTGAAAGAGAAGGGTAATTTACACCATGGGCTCTTGGTCCCATCTGATAGAGTGAACCTACCAATGTAAAATTGTTGATAGAAAACAAACTTAGCTTCTCCATCTACTAGTGTTGGAAACTATTCAAGTATCCTCCACTTAGCCCCAAATGCATTGTGCATTCACTTGTACCATTTCTCCAGGCACACCTTGTGGGTGGCCATCATGGTGTCACATGTGTACTTTAAAAAAATATGTGGGGGAGGGTTCTTCATCTGAATACTCTGAAAAGATTATTGTGAGAAGAAAATTTCTAAACATAATCTTATCTCCTTCTTACGTGACATTGATGATCTCTTCTGAAATGTAGGTAGATAGGTTATATATGGTTCCTTCTAAAATTTTATGTCACACATTCAACCATGACTTGTTTACATGTGTCCACCTCTCTTGACAATTCAACTTGGTTACTAGGGACACATCCATCCTCTTTACTGGATCAGTGATATCAGGGATGTCGATGTAGTGAGACCCCTTCTTATAGTCACACTCCTCCATGGTATTCTAAATAGCCTCTTTATCCTCTAGGTCATTATCTAACGAATCTCCTTCGTAAACCAAGCCTGTAAACTTAGAGATGAGTTAGGGAGTTATGCACATATTGCGGCCCACAAATTAGAAGTGTTCCTTGTGCGCGTGTGACATCAACCTTTGGTATAACCACTCGAGCTTTCAAAAATAGGGAAACTTGTAAAGTTGCAACAACCCGGCCTTATCTAATTTTACCTTCACCTCATCGCTATAGATTGGCATCCCTTATGGTGTCCTCTTATCTATTGGACGAACCAGTTCTAATGTCATCTCCTTCTCTATGGTACTTGTGTGATGGTTGTAGTTTCTCATGGCCATCTTCCTCACATGGGATACCCATTCTTTCCCAAGTAACACTCCATCTGGGTATTGCATCTTTGCATACCACTCCTCATTAAAATTGGTGGTGGTAGTTTTTTTCCTTTTCCCTTGCCCTTCTTAGGTGAAATAGTTGCCTTCTTTGGTGTCATCTTCTTATTGGGTTAAAAACAAATCTTCCTTTCTCCTCTTCCTCACTCTGCTCAAATCTATGGCTCAACTTCATGAAAGAATCCTTCTACTCCTATGCCCTAGCTACAAAACCCTAACCTAGAAAACTCTTCCACAAGATGACATACTCTAATGAAACCTCCCTATGCCCATGTACTCCTTCCACTCTAGTTCACAGATCACACTAGTCACACACTTAGATTTTAACAATTAGTCCTTCACACAAATATTTCTTCGTGGATGACCTAGTTCACAATATCTCTTCAATATCATAATAGAAAGGTAAACAATGATGTGCCCAACCCTTTACTTATATATTTTTGCTCATCTTTTGAAATAAATGTTATGCCACCGACTAACATACTTAGCATTAAATGCATATTTTTTTATTAAATATGAACTTAATAACTCTTACCCATGTGCCAAATCATGCGTCAAAAATATCTATAACCTTCGGTGTATGAAAATCCTTGGTGAATAAAGATTCTTATGCGTGTGTCTCGCATCACCAAAGGCACTTCTTCTATCTTTGACCTTAATTTTTCCCTCACCTACCTCATGTTGTTCATGTGCTTCTCATCCTTTGTACATGGTCCTTGTAAATCCTCATCTTGAGACCAAAATTTCTCATCCATGTTTTTCCACATGTGCTCTCTTACCTTACGGGATTTTGATCTTTTAACTTAGGCCATTAAAATAAAACTTTCACTTCTAGCCTCTATTTCACTTCACTCTACTCCACCCCACACTAAAAAGATGTGTAGCCCTTTGCACATACATAACCCTTGAAAGTAATGTGGTTACCGGTGCACAAGGTGCACAAAAATACACAATAGAAAGGAAAAAGAGACAAGAAAGGGAAACACAAGGAAAATAAATGCATTAAGGGAAATCCTAGGCTAACTGGCAAAATTGCCTTATTTACAAACACAAGACTTATTTATAGTAGGGATTTAGCCTACTCCCATTGAAATGGCTTGGTAGTATTGTCCCATCCAAAGGCTTATAAGCTGGAAAGTGCCTGAATCAAGGATGCATGAGATGATGTATGGTCCCAACCAATTGAATTTCAACTTCCCCGTGTTGGTGCTCAATTTTAATCTCACCCCTTTTTCATTTAAAATTTCCAACCCGCCCGGTTAGAAGTATTTTTGTCTCCTGT
The DNA here is from genome assembly GCA_018340775.1 of Taxus wallichiana var. yunnanensis. NCBI lineage: Eukaryota > Viridiplantae > Streptophyta > Pinopsida > Cupressales > Taxaceae > Taxus > Taxus wallichiana. The sequence continues at coordinate 67,325,579 of CM031239.1, read as the reverse complement.
ATAAATGCGTGAAAACTTTATCCTTCATTTAGATGTCATTGTCATTATTTTCCTTGGATCATGGGTCATATTGAGTCTTGGTATTTATTACGTGTTCTCTCCATGGGGAAAATTTTGTTGTTGGGCGTTGTCCACGATTATGTATCCTCTATAAATCTTGTCCCAACATCTCGTGGATACTTGGTCATCTTTAATTGGATGCGGTGTGGTGGGTCTTTTTGGTGAATTTATCACTTTAGTTACATTTTTAGAAATATCCAAATTGGTCCCATGGATCCGATCATTTCTAATTGGATATTCAACAATATGAAATGAAAAATCAAATTTCCTACTTTGACCCCAAAGATGTACATTTGTCATAAGATGAGTGGTTGCAAGAAAGCAAACCCTGTTGAAATTTTGAGACATTATGATAAAAGGAGTAAGGTATAAAAGTGAAGCACAACCCCACAAGTGCCTAGATAAAGCCACGTGTTGAGTCTACATCAAATACGGAAGGGTGGGTCACCAAAGGTATTTTAGAAATTACAGATTTTTTTGAAAAGGTAAAAAGGTGTAAAAATAAACCACAACTCCACCAGTGCCCTAGGAAATCCACGTGTTAAACCTATATTGAAAGTGGGTGGGTGGGCTAGAATGTTTAAAATAACACAATTCTTCTAAGTGACATAAAATGTAAAAGGCCCCCAGACCCACCTCAACTAATATATTTTCCACGTGGAGGGCATGCACTCGTTTGAGGTCCACCTCTAGGTCTTACCTTTGGATTTGCGCCAAGGAGACACGTGGAGGTTTCCACTAGCTCCTCTCTATACTGAGACTTCTCAATAGCCAAGGAAAATTTCTTAAGCCTAGGACATGTGGAGGGCCCGTGCCTGTTTGGGGACCTGCCCCTAAATTTTACTTTTGAAAGAGCGCCGAAGAGACACATGGAGGTTTTCGCTGGATCTTCCCATACTTATACTTTTCAAGTGTCCGATGCAAATTTCTTGGACCCTAGGCATGTGAAACCTTCCATGAGTTCTTAAAATTTTTCAACAACCGGTACAACTTTTCCGGGCTTGAGACACGTGGAGAGCCCGTGCTTGTTTGGGGTCTCCACTTTTGGGAACCATATCAAAAGTGTGCCGAAGAGACACATGGAGGCTTCCACTAGATCCTTTTTATATTGAGACTGTTTTAATGGATGAAGTGAATTTCTTGGGCCTAGATCATGTGGAGAGATTGTGCTTATTTGAGGTCCCACCTCTAGAATTCATCTTTGAAGTTATGTCGAATAGACATGTGGAAGCTTCCACTAGACCTTCCCATGCTCATAATTTTCAATGACCGGTGCAACTCTCTCGGAGTTACGAACACGTGGAGGGCTCACACTTAGTTAGGAACCTTCCTCTGGGATTCACCTTTACGGTTGTGCCAAGAAAACATGTGGAGGATTTTTCTATCTCCTCTTTAAACTTGGCCGACTCGACTCGAGACAAATATGTGGTATAATCCATGCGAGGATACTCATTTCTAAGAGGCATGAATGCAGGTATCTATTCCTTAAGGTGTATTCTAGAAGATGAAAAGGATTGTTTTTCATATCAAGCCATATGGAGCCACCTGAGAATTATTAAAAGGGGATTTATTACATGAAAAAATAAAAGAATGATTAAAAATACTGTCAAAATTTATGACATGGCATCCCAGTCATAGTTGAGGAACGAGAAACGTGATCAATTCATGATTTATCCACCTAGCAAAAAAAAGTAATATATTTTCAAGGGAATAAACATGACTAAATGGTATGTTGTAAAGACGAATATTCTCTTGAAGATTTAGACTTTTGGGGGGGAAATTTAGGATGAGTGAGCGAGTGAAATTATATAAATGTAATGAGAATACTCTTACATAAGGGGTTAATTTTTATGCAAAGTTTGAGAAAACCATTTTCCCGAGAGACCAAATGAGAAAATTGTTTATTTCCTATGTTTGTAGATTTATTCATGTCAAGATGGTTGTAAGTGTATAGCCATTGATAAGTTCTAAGATGTTGAAGAAACTTTCCCCTACTTGATGAATCTAGTGAACCTTGGATGAATTTATGTTGATCATGAGAATAATTTTGTTTTCTTTTATTTTATAATGTTTTCAAATAGTTTTTCATGTTCTTGTTTCAATCTTATGTTAAAATCCCTCTGAATCACACAAGATCTTATCCTTGTGGTAGTATTGTGGCATTTGTAATTTCATTGTGAGAAGAGCTTTCATCTTGTAATGAAATAAACAATTTAAAATCACTTTACTTTCACTATGTTGACAAAGATTGTTTGTTAGCCTATGAGTGTATCTTAGGTGTGACTAATAAGGGATTTCCAATGTTTAATTTAGTCTTTAACATGAGCCTTTGTGTTGAATTCTTGAAGAGTGTATGAAATCATGCATCTTTGGGCCTCCATTGATACACACCTTCTGGTTGAAGGAATATTTTGGATATTTTGAAGCATTTTGTCTATGAGTGTTCCAATATTTGTAAAGGCTCTCAAATATCTTGTATAATCAACTTTATCTTGCTTAACTTCCCACCAAAACTTCTCAAATGATAAATCCTACATGAACTACCCTTTATTTGTATTGTGTATCCACAAATATTTAATAAATTTCACTGCCAAAATATGCAGAGACAATCAGGTTTCAATTATTTTCTTTAGTAACCCAAACCTTGTCTAGGAAACATCTCCACTCTCTAGTGTGACAACTCGTGAGAGTTAGATTATGTTGTATTGATCATATTTTCTCAAGGTTTTCATGAAAATTGTGAAAAGAAGGATCTCTTGATATCCTTCACCAACACGAGTTATAGAATGGGTCCTCTCACCTTGGTTTAAGGCACAAAATAAAGTAGTGAGGGTAGAAGAAACCCTTGATAAGGTGCTATCTATCCATTTCTCCAATGCCTGAGTGACAAAGAGTTAGCTAAATCCCCTCCCCGGCTACAAAATGACTTATATCATGATTTTTTTGTCTCTAAGCATCTTGCTAGTTTCGTGATGTTACTCAGCCATCACAGGGAAATCAATTTGGATACCAACACCAAAGTGGTGCCATTTCTGGGGATTATTTGAATTGTAGAGGATTATTTGAACACCAAGACCTATTTGCGTGGAAACCACACCAAATGGCACCATTTTTGGAGACTATTTTTATAAATGCATGTACACATACTTGACCACTGTAATGTTTCTTACATTTTTAAAGTACAAATACATTTAAACATCATCCTTTATTGAGATTTATGCAATATTACAAGTTCATTGTGTAGTATTTCCATTTTCTAGTGGTTATTGCACTAAATTTTGTTCAAAAGTGATAAATTTGGGTAAAGGAAGGTCAAAACTGTTAAGCTTTGCAAAAATTAAGAATTGATAGACACTTGACAAGTTACTTATAGTGCATCTACACAACTAAGGTGAAAATACTTAGTGGTGACTCCATGTTGAATTGAAATTTTCATGATTGCTAGTGTCTTAACCTATGTCAATTGAAATTTCTCATCAATATTTGTAAAACTTGAGGGAAGAAGGTCTTTCTTCACTAAGGATCCTATTAAAAAGTTATTTCCAAAACTAGGAAAAGAAAATTCAGAAGTAAAAAAAAGTCTAGAATTTTTTTGGAAATCAAGAATCAAAAAAGAAGATATCAGGTTACGAAGGTGATCAATCTGTGGTTGAAGATTACCATACGTTTTCAAGTGATTATGAACCAAGTAATATTTATATAAATTTGAGTTCTCCAACTAGAGAGGGGCCATCATATGTGTCTGAAAAAGTGTGCCTCTTAGTTTTCCCTTGTTTCTTCCAAGGTTGTTAGGGTTTTCTAAGAAAATAATTCATTAGAATATATTTAATTTTAGAGTTATACTCATGTTCCCCATAAACCCCTCGTCCCTTATCATTTTGATTCTCCTACAAGATCACCTCCTCAAGGCAATATGGCTTAGCCTCCACCTAGACCTATTTTTTTGTCAATACTTTTGGACCAATAAATTTCAAAGGTATGGTTGGATATCCTAATATGGTGCCACGAATGTCGAAATAGGTTGCCAAAATTTCAAGGGAATAATGCCATCACCGGTGACCACCATTTAAGACTCTTTGTCAATATGATGGAAGATTTTGAAATTGAGTTTGAATATGTGTATATAAAACTATTTATTCATACTCTTGAAGAGGATGCACGTGATTGGTATAAGGATTTACTAGATAATTCAATAGATTCATGGAACAAGATGAAAAATGCCTTTAGATTGCAATATGGGGATAAGAAAGATCCCAGGTTCCTTCTATCTGAATTTGAAAATATAAAGAAAATTCAAATGAATCTATCCATAAAATCCTTCTATAAAGAAAATATTTCAAATGAATCTATCCATGATTTCAATACTTGGTTCAATAAGACCTTGAATAGGCTACCTATAATCCTAAGGCCAAGTAATGAGTCCAGTTTGATAAAATAATGTGATGCTTTTGATAAAAAGGCTACTTATTACTTGAGAGATAAGAACCCAGGAACATTGAGGTAGGCTTTCACCATGGCCTTACAAATAGAAAATAACATCAAAGTAGTTAGAAATCCTCCTAAGAGAGAGGGTCTTAAGTTAATCAATCTGAGAGGCCTCAATCAAACAAAGTTGTGGATCTAGAAGAGGTTGTAAAAAATTTGGCTGGAGCAGTTAAAGAGATATCCTATAAACTGGCCAGAGTAGAAAAAGGGATAGGACAAAGTTCCCAAGGTTGGCACAAGCCACATGGTCAGGAGATATTTGGAAATCATCCCAAAGGTGATCATAGACCATATGACAGAGGGAAAGAGCTCATGGGATTAGGAAATAAACAGCCTCAACCCAAGGAGAATGGATTGGTTCTTGATCCTTTGACTGGGGTTTCTACTGTGGAGGAGGCCAATGTTATTGAGTGGTGTGATAGGTGTTTATTACCACACTCCCCATGTGATGTAGATCAAGAAGTTGAGGAAGTAGATGATGATGAGATGTATGATGATGTGTGAATGATGGACTACCTTGCAAACTCATGACAGGGGGAAACCTCAACTGAATTGATAAGTGCCATAACTATTGAAAACTTTTGGGATTGTGTTCACCGGGTATTACCTCTTCCTCCTATTAATAATTTTGAAATTGATATGGTGCAAGAATTTGATCTACCTAATCATGATTTTAAATACTTAAGGTCCTTGATGATTAAAAAGTATGATGGAGGGATCCCTTCCGAAGAGGACAGAAACTGTTGATGAATGTAGTAGTTTATCGGAGAAATAATATAACACCAGAAGTAAGGTTGTTAAAGGGGGCCACAAACCAAGCCAAAATTTCTAGTTCTTACCAATATCCTGAAGGAAACCCTTAAGAAAGATACTTCTGCCAAAGGCCTAACTACCCCAAATAAAACCTATACTCCTGCCCATGCCCAGACTCTGAAAACTCCTATACTATTAGAGGAAGTGGTGAATATCCCTCCTAATACTGCCCTACCCAAATATGTTCCTTGTGACATAGCCCAAATCTTGAGTCAGATCAAGGTCATTGTTCCCATTGTTGAATTACTCAGGATCCCTGAGCATAGGAAAAGGGAATTCAAATATTTAAGGAAGAAAATATTAATCAGGGAAAAGTGTTAATAATGTAGAGATTCCTCCTATTATTGTAGAATCAAAAATACCACAAGCATTGGAGGAACTGGGTGAATCATATGAGGTGTATTTGGGAACTTCTCTGGTTGAATCTTAGTTGGATGTAGATCCATTTTTACCACTTTGATTATTAAAAATAGGCTGGTACATAACTAGCATGTTTGATTTAGGAGCCTCATGTAATGTAATGCCTCTTGAGGTAATGAATGAGTTAAATATCAAGGTAACAATAGATTTCAGGAAATGTACTGCTATGGATTCAAGAGAAGTGCCAGTAATTAGATATGTCAAAGGAATGGTAGTGCAACTAGTAGCTTATCCAGGAAAATGCTTAACCATGAATGTGGTTATTGTGGACTGTCCTACCAAGTGGGGGATGTTATTGTCTAAAAAATGGGCAGCTAGTGTAGGTGGAAGCGTACAAATGGACATGTCATTTGTAACCATACCAATTGAGGGGAACCTTGTGAAGTTGTATGGTGAGAAGAAAATGTTACATATCATTAAGGACCCTAACAATGCTTCTTATGAAGTATTGTACATAGATGTCGATGTTAATAAATTTGTGGGCTATGCTGATTGTAAGGAGCATAAAATTGATGAGTGTGAGTATCCTAAGAAGGTTGGTTCTCCTTGGACCTTGATGTTTGATGGGTCTTGTTCTAGATCTGGTAGTAGTGCTAGTGTGTACTTGATATCTCCAAGCCAAGAGGAGTTTAACTTTTCTTTTAAACTCAATTTTGAGTGCATAAAAATATTGGTAAGGATGAAGCACTGAAAACAATTAATGATTTCCATGGAGGATTTTCTGGAGGGAATTTTGTTGACGAGTCACACTCATAAAATATTAAGGTATGGTTACTTGGTGGCCAACTCTTTTAAAGATACAACTCTGCTAGTAAGAAAGTGTGAGAGTTGTCAACATTTTTCAGGAAGATTGAAAGCTTCAGGATCCCTCCCTTTTCATCCTGTATCAATTGAAGCCCCATTTAAGTAGTGGGGAATGGACTTCATTGGTGAGATTTCAAATTCTTCAAGTATAGGCCACAAGTGGATATTAATGGCCATTTATTTCTACTCCAAGTGGGTGGAGGCAATCCCTACCAAGAAAGCTACTCACCAAATTGTTATGGACTTCATTTTGAATCATATAATTTGCAGGTTTGGAGTGCCTACTAAGATAGTTGTTGACAATGCTATGAGTTTTCAAACAAACATTTGGTATCCATGTGTCATGAGTATGGGATCAATTTAGCATATGCTTCAAATTATAATCCCCAAGGTAATGGACAAGAAGAATCAAGCAACAATAATTTGTTGAAGATAATTAGAAGGACCTTGGAATTAAACAAATAGAAGTGGGGTGAGCAGTTGAAGTTTGTTGTTTGGGCTGATAGAATTATAGTTAAAATAGGTACTGGAAAGATCCTGTTTGAATTGGTGTATGGAACTCAAGCTCTACTTCCCCTGCATATGCAATTATCTTCATATCAATTCATCTGAAAGTTGGAGGACTAGGAGGTTAGTCCCTATGATGCAAATCAATCAAATTGTTGAACTAGATGAAGAGAGAAGGGAATCCCATCAAAGACATGTGAAGTTTAGGGAGAAAATGAAGAAATTGTTTGACAAAAAGGTTACCCCAAGAGTTTTCAGTGTAGGATATTTGGTGTTACTATGGGATAGTAGACATGAGGATAAGGGAAAACATGGAAAGTTTGACACATTATGGATGGGCCCTTATTCTATTGATATTAGGATCGGTGAGCACACCTTCTTCCTAAAAGATCTAGATGGGGAATTGCTTGAGTTTCCTATTAATGGAAGGCACTTGAAACATTTCCTTGATTGATTTATCAGAATCAAGGCATGCATCATTGTACAGTGTACAGTCTTTTTGTTCTTTTTTGTTTCTGCATTTTTCTGTTTTGGTTCATCCCGGTCCTTGGTGGCTAGTTTTTGTTGGTTTCTTAGTTTGTCCTTGGGGTGTTGGAAGTTGTTTTCTGCTTTGAAATATTGTTCTTGACTCCTTTTCCAAATGGATTTTTTTACATTATCTCATTATGTTGTTCTTGTGGCACTCACATGCACATCCCCGAGTCAAAGCCGGTGTTGGTGCTCAATTGTAATCTTGCCCCTTTTTCATTTAAAATTTATAACCCGCTTGGTTAGAAGTATTTTCTATCTCCCTATATGGATGCATGAAAACTTTCTCCTTCATTTTGATGTCATTGTTAGTATTTTCCTTGGTTCATGGATCACATCAAGTCTTGGTATTATTTACAGTATTCTCTCTCCAGGGAAAATTTTTATTGTTGGGCATCATCCAAAATTGTTTCTCCTTTGTAAATCCTATCCCAACATTCATGGATACTTGGTTATCTTTAATTGGATGTAGCATGGCGGATCTATTTGGTGAAATTTTCACGTTTATTACGTTTGTAAAAATTCCAAATTGGTCCCCAGCTCGATAATTTATAATTGGTTATTCAACAATATGAAGTGGAAAATAAAATTTCTTACTTTGACTTCAAGATGTACATGTGTCATAAGATGAGTAGTTGTGGGAAAGCGGGCCTGTTGGGTTTTGAGACATTATGATAAAAGGAGTAAGGTATAAAAGTGAAGCATGACCCCGCAAGTGCCTAGATAAAGCCACGTGTTGAGTCTACATCAAAGATGGAAGGGTGGGTCACCGGAGGTATTTTAGAAATTTTGGATTTGTTTTGAAAAGGTAAAAAGGTGTAAAAATAAGCCATGACTCCACTAGCACCCTAGGAAAGCCACGTGTTAAACTTATATTGAAAGTGAGTGGGTGGGCCAGAATTTTTAAAAGCACATAATTATTCTAAGTGGCATAAAATGAAAAAGGCCCCCCAGGCCCACCTCAACTAAGATCTTTTCCACATGGAGGGCTGCACTCGTTTGAGGTCCCACCTCTGGGTCTTACCTTTGGAGTTGCACCAAGGAGACATGTGGAGGTTTCTGTTGGCTCCTCTCTATACTAAGACTTCTCAACGGCCGAGGAAACTTTCTTAAGCCCGGGACACATGGAGGGCCCATGCTTGTTTAGGGACCTACCCCTAAATTTTACTTTTGAAAGAGTGTCAAAGAGACACGTGGAGGTTTCTGCTAGATCTTCCCATACTTAGAATTTTCAAGCATCCAATGCAACTTTCTCGGACCCTAGGCACGTGGCACCTTCTGCTGGTTCTTAAAAAAATTCAATTGTTGGTACAACTTTTCTAGGCCTAAGACATGTGGAGATCCCGTGCTTGTTTGGGGTCTCCACTTTTGGGCACCATATCAAAAGTGCACCGAAGAGACACGTGGAGGCTTCCATTGGCTCCTCTTTATACTAAGACTTTTCAACAAAATGAAGTGATTTTCTTGGGCCTGTGGCACGTGGAGAGCCTACGATCATTTAAGGTTCCCCCTCTAGACTTAATCTTTGAAGTTGCACCGAAGAAACATGTTGAAGCTTCACTGGACCTTTCCATGCTTGGGATTTTCAGTACCAGTGCAACTCTCATGGGTTCGAACACATGGAGGGCCTGTGCTAATTTGGGAACCTTCCTCTAGGCTTCACCTTTGTAGTTACACCAAGGAGACATGTGGAGGCTTCCGCTAGCTCCTATTTACACTTGGCCGACTCGGACTCTCAATGCAGATATGTGATATAATCCATGTGAGGAAACTCATTTCTGAGAGACATGAATGCATGTATCTATTCCTCAAGGTGTATTCTCGAAGGTGAAAAGGATATCTTATCGAGATTAAGCCATATGGAGCCTCCTGAGAATTATTAAAAGGGGGATTTCTTGCACGAAAAAATAAAAGAATGATTAAAAAGATCACAAAAGTTATGACATGGCATCTTGGTCATAGTTGAGGAACTAAGAAACGTCATCAGTTCTTGATTTATCCACCTAGCAATAAAAAGTAAGATATTTTCAAGGGAATAAACATGATTAAATGATATGTTGTAAAGAGGAACATTATCTTGAAGATTTAGACTTTTGGGGGGAAAATTTAGGATGAGTGAGCAAGTGAAATTGTATAAATGCAATGAGAATACTCTTACATAAGGGGGTTAATTTTTCTAGATAAATTTTGAGAAATTTTTTTCCTAAGAGACCATCTGAGAAACCTATTTATTTCCCTGTGTTTGTAGATTTAGTCATGTCAAGATGGTTGCAAGTGTACAGCCATTGAAAATATCTGAGATTGTTGAAGAAACTTTCCCTTGCTGATGAATCTAGTGAACCTTGAATGAATTTGTGTTGATCATGAGCATAATTGTGTTTTCTTTTATTTCAGAATGTTTTCAAATATTTTTTCATGTTCCTATTGCAATCTTATGTTAAAATCCATTTGAATCACATAAGATCTTATCCTTGTGGTAGTATTGTGGCATTTGCAATTTCATTATGAGGAGAGCTTTCATCTTGTAATGAAATAAACAATTTAAAATCACTTTACTTTCACTATGTTGACAAATATTGTTTGTTAGCCTATGAGTGTATCTTAGGTGTGACTAATCAGGGATTTCCAACATTTAATTGAGTCTTTAACACGAGCCTTTTTGTTGAATTCTTTAAAAGTGTATGAAATCATGCATCTCTGGGCCTCCATTGATACACACCTTCTGGTTGAAGGAATATTTTGGCTATTTTGAAGCATTTTTTCTATGAGTGTTCCAATATTTGTAAAGGCTCTCAAATATATGGTATAATCAACTTTATCTTTCTTAAATTCCCACCAAAAACTTCTCAAATGATAAATCCTACATGAACTACCCCTATTTGTATTGTGTATCCACAAATATTTAACAAATTTCACTACCAAAATATGCAGAGACAATCAGGTTTCAATTATTGTCTTTAGTAACTTGAACCTTGTCCAAGAAACATCTCCACTCTCTAGTGTGACAACTCGTGAGAGTTAGATTATGTTGTTTTGATCATATTTGTTAGGTTAATTAATATGCATAAAATAATTTGATTATTTAATTAATTTTATTAATTAAATAATGTTTTTATATGGTTATATTATAAACCATATTATTTTGTATTCAAAACATTATAGATGTTGTTATATTGTTTTTTAACAGTATTATTGTTGTGCTTCCCCGGATGTGATTTGGAAGCTACTATATTTTAAATATTATCATTGCATTATTGCAAATCCTCTTTTATTTGTATCCTGGCTATCCAATATTTATAAATATTTTAGGTTACACCATTGTACCAAGTTGATTGAGTTTAATACAATTATCAAGCTTCCACCCATGTTGCTCAATCTACATTTGATACCAGGAGAAATAATGTAGACTATGAAGGTGTGGAAAGAAAGAGTAGTAGAGATAGAGGAGTTTAGAGAAGAATCTGCAGCAATTGAGAGCCTTTTCTACCTCTTACAACTTCCCATCCCCATCCTTGCCTCGCCACATCATCCTATTCGTTCCAGGTGTTTGGAATGTAACTTTTTTTGCACTGGTGCACCCATCACTAGGCAAGATTTATTGGAATTTAAAAGATATGTATTTTTCCCCATTAGGGGTTTTGTCTATAAATTGTTTAGCTACAGATAATATTATCTGTCTTATCAAAGTTGTAAGGAAGGACTCCATAGAGCCAACAATCGAGTTATTTAAAGATCCACCATTGGGTTACCAGCAAGCTCGAATGTTGAAAACGTGTTGGCTCATAAAGCAAGCTCTACATTTACACACTTTGGGTTACTTGCTATTCTTTTGCAATGAACACCGAGAATTGAAATCTATATTCAAGGTGTTCACTATGCATCTACACCATCTAAACAATGACCGAGGCATCAACCTCCATAAGATCCACATGGTCTACACCTACATCACAAACACGTTGACCAAGAACTTGCATAAACGGTGGAAAATTTTAAAGAAAGTGGCTGAGGCTTCTCCTTGCACAAATGCACCTACAACCACAACCAAAAACGTGAAGAAATATCAAAGAAAAAGTAAGTAGTGAATCAATAAAAAAACATGGATAGGAGGCGCGTGTAAAGAAAACCCAAAGGAAAGAGAAAAGGAAGACTCTCGATATTTTTCCATCTTCTTAAAATCCCTAACTAACCTCCTACAAAATCACCACCATGCAGACCCACCTCCAAGCTCTCCTCCATGCATGCATCTCCACGTGGAACTCAGCCAAGTTGTTGTTTTAAAAAAAAGGTGAGTCAAATTCATTGTTTAATAAATTCAATTTGCTTCATTTCTACATTAAAGCGCTCACAAGAGCTAGGGTGGTTAAGAGGAATGGCTTAGAAAAGGGAGGTGCATAGTTCAAATCACACCAAAAACACATGTTTTTTTTTATTTTTAAAATCTTGAGGAAAATTTAGAAAAAATGCCACATTTGGAGGCAGATATGGCAGAAAAACATTCACTAAACCTATTAGTTATAACTAAACAGGTCTCTAAAATTTTAGTGAGAAAATCCCTAATTGAGGGAAAAAAAAATTCTCCCATTAAGCTTGTTTTTTCATTCCGGGAAACTTTTTCCAAAGGAGGGATAGCTAAAAATTGCATTTTTAGCTAGTTTTTTTCATTTTGGGTCATATTGGGCTCTGGAGGCCACCAGGGCCCGCAAAACAAAACAAAATTTCTTGGAATTCAATTTTTGATAAAATTTTGAATGTAATTACATGCTGCATTATATTTTGCTAATTTGCAGCTTGCCATAGTCAACCGTAAATATTGTAACTGCTTAGAAACTGGTAGAAAATTTGTAATAAAAAATAGTATAAAATTGGTTCTTCAACACTCACGAGATCCTAGATCTCATTCGCAATGTTCGGTATATATAGTTCCTCTAGGAAGTGCTTACGAGTAAAGCCATCGCGACTACTACTACACTTAATGCCTAATATAGCTACAATAACATCTTCTACGCATTAACCCTTTAAATTAACAGGAGTAATAAGGTCATAATGCACACACTATGAGCCATCCCATCTGCATCTGTGAACTATTGTGCAACATAATCTAGGCGAGAAATTATCCAAGTATATAGCAAATTTATGTGTGTGTAAGAGGATATTTCTTTGAGCCGTGTGTCAATAATCACACAGAGACCCCTCTCGGTACTATCTTGGTACCACATATTGAATTCTTTCACATACATTAACACCTCTTTCACATAACATCGGGTATATAGAAAGGGTGAGCTTCTTCCATGTACCACTGCGGGTATACGAGAAGGGCACATTTATAAAAAGGTTCGGTATATCGAACTAATGGTATAGATTGGAAGACCTTATACCGGAGTGATAAGAGCCAAACCTTGGTAGTGATTTCTGCAAAATGGGCATCAATGCCTCCAAATTTTTCTTACGGATTCATAACTACTCGGAGGAAACAAATATGTTGCATAGAAGACAAAAATCAAGACACAGCCTTGATTTTGAAGAGATCTTACCTCACGTGAATGGTACTCAAACTAGATCAACTATTGATACAACACAACAACAATTTGATAAAGTAGATCATAAGGCCAAACTCATCATCTTGTTTGGAGTGTCCGATGATGTGTAACCCCACATTCGAGATGCCAAAACAGCCAAAGAAGCATGGGATAAGTTGAGCACAATATATGAGGCCAAGAATAAGAATGTTATATTGAATTTATAGAGTCAGTTACACACATTGAAGTTCAAGAAAAATGAAACACTAGAAGCTTTCTTAAGAAGATATGTAGAGTTGAGGGCTTCACTTCTAGCCATGAGATAAGTAGTAATTGATGATGATATCATTCCCATTGTTCTAAGAGCACTCCCCCTTCTTACCACGTTTTTGTCACAACACTAAACGTGTCGATATGACAGCTTAGTTTAGACAAGATGGTAAACCTACTACAACAAGAGGAAGCCATGCACAATAAGGATGATAAAGAGGATAAGGAACTTTATTCACATCAAAAATGGAAAGGAAAAGGTAAAGGAAAACCTAATTCCTATCAAAATTCCAAAAATAAAATTCAGTATCAAGGGGACAAACAATAGAAGAAGTAATGTCCAATCTGCAAAAGAGGACATGACCTAAAATATTGTTGGTATAATACTTACAAGAAAGGTTCATCTAGAAAATCTGGACCTCAATAGTAAAAATCTTACAAAGGACATTCTAACAACAATCATAGGAAGAAAAAGGGGAATTGGAAAAGAAGACCCCATCAGCAAATAAATATTGTTGAGTAACAAGAATAGATAGAAAATGAAGACTACTTGTTCACTGCTCGATCAAGTGAACCATCCACGTCATCTAGTGATGTTTGGTATGTTTATTCGGGATCCACTCGACACATGACTGGCCACAGAGACTAGTTTAACTCAATGAGGGACACACCTTTGAAAAACTATGTTTCATTGGGTGATGATTCTTCATATACAACTTAGGGGATTGGGAACATTTCTCTACCCCTTGCTTCACACAACAAAAAAATATCGATGTCTTATATGTCCCCAGGTTGACAAATAATTTTCTTTTCAGATCAGATCAACTCCTTGACCACAACCTAAAATTTGAATTTGATAGTCATTCTGGCAAGAAAACATGTTTGATTTGAGACAAATCAAGAGGCTTGAAAATAGTTGCAAAAGCCTCCAATATGGGACGCATGTTCCAACTTGATTTTGTTCATAGAGACAATCAAACACTTGTGGTTAAGAAATCTACATCAGCACCATTGTGGTATAGAGACTTGGTCGTGTAAGTTTCAAGTATCTCAAGACACGTCTCCGGTGTAATATGGTGCATGGGCTACCATCTCTTCGAAGGATACGATACGAAAGGTATCCTCACTACCTTGCAAGAAAACAACAAAGAGATTCATTCTAGAAAAGTACATTTTGAGCTCATGGAAAACTTGACCTGGCTCACACCGATCATTGCGGTATGATGCATCCAAGTCATTCTGGGTTCCAATACTTCATGCTTTGTGTTGTCGACTATTCAAGAAAAATATGGATTTTTTTTCTTCACAAGAAAAGTGAAGCTTTTAAAACTTTCAAGAAGTTCAAAGTAGTAATCGAGAACAAAACTAGTCATCACATGAGAAATATTCTCTCGAGATCAATAGGGAAATTCACCGAATGAGTTCGAGACTACCTACAAACTCTCAAGATTCATTGACAAATTCCTCCTCCACACACACTACGGAAAAATGTTGTTGTTGAGAGAATAAATCATACTATCATGGAAATGGTGTGATGCATGATCCATGACTCTAGAATTGTAAAGACATTCTGGTAGAAGAAGCAAAGACAACAGTGTATTTGTTGAACAGAGTGCCCACATTTGCTCTTGATGGAGTAAAACCACAAGAATCATGGTCAAAATGGAAACCATCTATTGCACACCTCAGAGTATTTGGGTGTAAAGTAAGCATGCACATACCCAAGTAGAACAAAAATAAATTGGACATCAAGTCATAGAAACTCATCTTCATTAGGTATAGCGAAGAGACTCTTGGGTATAAATTAAT
Organism: Taxus wallichiana var. yunnanensis; assembly: GCA_018340775.1. Classification (NCBI taxonomy): domain Eukaryota; kingdom Viridiplantae; phylum Streptophyta; class Pinopsida; order Cupressales; family Taxaceae; genus Taxus; species Taxus wallichiana. The sequence goes on along the minus strand of CM031239.1, from coordinate 67,310,367 downwards.
GGATCCTAAGACCATAAAATTCTAAGCCAACAAAGATTTTGATTTTTTTGAGAAGGAAGCGAGAGACTCCTCCTCTAGACTCACTAGATGTAGATTTTTCACCAGTTGTAAAAATTGAAGCTGATGTTCCCTTAGAAGATGAAAGTGATGATGGGGATGATGGTGTTAATTAGATAAAACCATGACCCATGGGAACAATTCAGTGTATGCCTAAGTGGTGTACTAGCACATTACAAGATGCAAGAATGGATGCTCCACCGGATACATCCACCCCTGGACCACGGACTCACAGTAAAGCAAGAGAAGAAGTTAAATTTTCTTTAATGAGTAGAGTTATTGAATCGATGAACCTTCTATAGTCCAGGGAAGCCCTACGGTGAAAATCTTGGAAAGATTCCATGGATTTTGAATATCAGTCATTGATGAAGAATAACACTTGGTAGCTTGTCGATATTCCACTAGGGAAGAAACCCATTAGATGTAGATGGATATTTAAAATAGAGTACAAAGAAGATGAGATAGTGTACAAGTATAAAGCAAGACTCGTAGAAAAGGGGTATGCACAAACATAAGGTATTGAGTACAAGGAGACATTTTCTCCCACAATTAAGATCAAAATGATCAGATGATCTTTTCTCTAGCTACACAATTTGGATGGAAATTCCACCAAATGGACGTAAAAGTGTCTTCCTAAATAGGGATTTACAAGAATAAGTCTACATGACTCAACTTGAAGGATATGTAGTACTGGACAAGAAGAAAAAGTATGCAGACTCAAAAAATCTCGTATGGCCTCAAACAAGCACCTTGGGCATGGTACATCAAGATTAATGAGCATCTTGTACAACATGGATTTGTTAGAAATCCATATAATCCCAATATTTACCTCAAAAAGCAAGGAGGAGATTATGATTATTGTTGTCTATGTCGACAATCTAGTCATCATTGGTAGTTCAGTGAGGATGATCAATGCAACGAAGAAAGATCTTAATTGATCATTCGATATGACAGATCTCGGGATGATGCATTATTATCTTGGATTGGAAGTATGACAGAAAGAGAATCACATCTTTGTTTCTCAAATGAAATATAACAAGACAATTCTCAAGAAATTTAGGATGATAGATTGCACACCTATTGCCACACTTATGGAGAAGAGATTGTAGTTATCTTTTTCAGATCCATCTCTTGCGGTAAGTGCCACTCTCTATCGATGGCCCGATTAGGAGTCTCATTTACCTTACCTACACTAGACCAAATATCATCTTTGTCTTGAGCTATCTATCCAAGTTCATGCAAGAACCCAAAATTTTTCATTGGAAATCAACAAGGTGCATCTTGAGATATCTCAAAGGATCAGTGGATCTTGGTCTAGAATACAAGAATAACGACAACTTCTTCTTGACTAGATATTCAGATTCAGATCATGCAAGTAACATTGATGATAGAAAATCCACTTCTGGATTTGTATTCTTTATGGAATCTAGACCAATATCATGGGGAATCAAGAAAAACACTTCATTTATCTCTCTTCCATAGAAGCCAAGTATCATTCTGTAGGAGAAGCTATCTGTGAAGTGATTTTGCTATGTCGCATACTAGAAGGACTTGGAATACCACAAGACAAATTGACCACCATGTATGTTGAAAATGAAGGTGTTCTCAAAATTGTTCGCAATATAGTTTTTCATGAGAGAACAAAGCACATTGAAGTATAGGTTCATTTCATATGTGAACATGTGTTGAAGCACAACATCTAGCTTTAATATTGTCCAACAGCTAAACAACGGGCATATATATTCACAAATTCACTTGCACGTGACAAGTTTGAGTTGTTCAGAGAGTTCCTCTCCTCATCTCTTGAAACAATGCACAATTAAGGGGGGAATGTTAGGTTAATTAATTATGCATAATATAAATTGATTATTTAATTAATTTTATTAATTAAATAATTTTGTTATATGGTTATATTATAAACCATATTATTGTTTTATTCAAAACATTACGGATGTTGTTATATTGTTTTAACAGTATTATTGTTGTGCTTCCCCGAATGTGATTTGGAAGCTATTATATTTTAAATATTGTTGTTGCATTATTACAACTACTCTTTTTTTTTTGTATCCCAGCTATCCAATATGTATAAATATTGTATCCTACACCATTGTACTTGGTTGATTGAGTTTAATACAATTATTAGGCTTCTACCCATGTTGCTCAATTTACAATATTTTCTCAAGGTTTTCATGAAAATTGTGTAAATAAGGATCTCTTGATATCCTTCACCAACACGAGGATTCTGAGAATGGGTCCTCTCACCTGGTTAAAGGCACACCCTAAAGTAGTGAGGGTAGATCAAACCCTTGATAAGGTGTTATCCATTTCTCCAATTCTGAGTGACAAAGAGTCACCAAAACCCCTCCCGACTAAAAAAAGACTTATATCATAATTTGTCTATCTCTAAGCATCATCAAATTTCCGATCTTGCTCATCCCTCGTAGGAGAATAAATTTGGATACCAACACCTTGATTGATGTAAAAATTTAGAGTCATATAAAAAAACCATCTACCCAACCTCAAATTGTTTGTTCTTAATATGATGATCATGCCATGATTTTTACCATGCCTTTTCAATCCTCTGAATCCATCTAGAAAGTGATTTCCTTTCATCTAGCTGCATTAATTTATCAATCATCTCTTCAAGAAATTGTTCATCAGCCAATCCTCCTACGCATGCTATATGCAGCAATGGTAACATAAATTCAACTAGTAAAACAACCTCTACACCAAATACCAATTGAAACGGTGTGGCCTTGTTTAATCTCTTGTAGGTTGTCCTGTATGCCCATAGAGCAGTGATACCTTGTCATCCCAATCTTATCTTCCAATGTAATTTTTTTTTAACATGTGACTTAGTATTTTGTTAAATGCCTCAGTAGTTCCATTCACTTGGGGATGATAAGGGGTGGTCTTGTGATGGGCCACCATAAATTCTACTAATAGAATAATGATCGTTTTATTAAGAAAATGTGTACCTCTATCACTATTCAGGATTAAAGGACATCCATACCTATTGATTATTTTCTCCTATAAGAATCTAGTTTTTGTTGTATAATCCTTTGTAGGTGTTTCCTCTACCCATCTTGTCAAGTAGTTAGTGTAAGTGATGATGTAATGCAAGCCAGTCCTTCATGTGGAAAGTGAAATAGGTCCTACAAAATCGATTTCCCATTTTTAAATTGTTCTAGGCTGACTATTGGTCTTGAGGGAATATCATCCCTCCTTCCAGGGTTTGTGAAGGCACTTTGAAATGGTCACAATCCTTGTAAACCTCAAAACAATTCTATTAGATACTCTTCCATAAAATCCCTACAAGTAAAATCTTCCATGCGGTTGAATTTCTTACATAGTGTCCTCCTATAATCCCACCATGTGCTTCTTCCATAATTACAATGCTCTCATGTTCTAATATGCATTGGTACAAAAACTCATCTCAGCCTAACTTGTAAAAATATTTGTTAATCAATATGTAGGGCACAACATGTGTAGCCAACGAATTTCTCTCCAAATCCTTCATTCCTTCTAGCTCCATACCCATTTTAAGAAACAATGCAATATCCTATAATTCAGAGGATGCACGCCACAACCTAAATAGTTGTGCATTTGAAATAGTATCCTCAATGCTTTTTGTATCCTCCCCTAAGTCAATTCTTGATAAATGATCACTAGTTTTATCACAACTGAAAACTCAAATTCTTGAAATAATAGGACCCAACAACATATGCACCCTTGCAAAATGGGATTGTTCACTAAGTAATTCAATTCCATGTGGTCTAGTGTAGAATATGAATGGTGTTCCCAAAAAAAGTATCTCGAACTTATGCAGGTGCATAGATCATCGATAGAGCCTCGTGCTCAGTAGTTGTGTAATTTTGTTTTGTTGGTGTTAACTTTCTACTTGCAAAATGAAGGGGGTGATCAACAATCCCCTCATCAGATTGTGCTAGTATTTATCCAATGGTTTTCCTTGTGGTTTCAACATGCACATGGAAAGGCTTATCCCAAGAAGGAAAGCATAATATGGGTGCAGTGATAAGCCTATCCTTCAAAGTGTCAAATTCCAACTATTGCGGGTCTCCCTAATTAAATGCACACTTGTTTTTAGTAACTTCTCTAGTAGCACGGTGATCTTGGAATATCCTTGATAAACTTCCAAAGTAGTATCCCATATGTCCAAGGCATCCATGTACTACGCTCCGACCGGTAGGCTCCCTCGATTCTACAATAACTGAAAATTTAGTGGGATCCACAAGATAAACTTCCTTACATATAATATGCCCCAACAAGGTTCCAAATGGAGTAGAAAAAACACACTTCTTAATTTTGTGGGATATCCTCAACTGCCAACATCTCTCAAACATCAGCCTCAAATTGTCAAAATGATCTTTTATTAGTCCATACATAGTCTATTCATTCAGGTAGACTTGCATAAACTTATGAATGAAGTACTTAAATACTTATACCACAATGCGTGAGAACACAGAAGGTGAATTATTCAATCCAAAAGGAATGTCCATGTAGGAAAATATTCCCCATTCAATGGCGAAAGTCATCTTCTTCTGGCCTTCCTTCGCAATCCTAATTTTTTTATACCCTGACAACCCATCTATGAAGGAATAGACCTCGTGCTCGGCTACTCCTTCCAGAATTTATTCAGTGAAGGGGGTTGCAAAAGGTTCAATGACACACACTGGATTTAGGTACATGTAATCAACATAGATCCTTATCTTTCCATCCTTCTTAATGCTTATGACCATTGGAATTACCCATTTTGATTCCTCCACAGCTTCAATGATGCTTGAAGTGATCATCTTGTCTATCTCTTCCTTGACCCGTACGTGCAAATTTGGATTCATCTGATATAACCTCTTTTGGATCGGGTGTGCACCTTCCTTTAACTTGATCCTCATTTCCCCTAAGGAGTGGTGAACACCTTTAAGTTCATGGTACCCACATGGGAACAAGTCCTAAAATTCACACAAAAGGTCAATGATCTTAGAAATCTCTTTCTCGACCAATAATCCCCAATGATAGCTTCCTTAGGTTCTACCTCTAAACCAATGTTAACCTTATTTGTTTTCAAGGGTTCATGGTAAGCACATGCTCTCTCATCAGCACTATCCATGACTTTGCACGTACCTTCAGTATGGTTAAAATCAAAACTCTCCATCTCTTCACCATCTATTATGTAGACCATCTTTCCTTTTTATTTTTCCATGCATGTGCACTCAATTTGTATCTCCTATAATTCTTCCTCCTCAAAGTGCATCTCCAAACCAAGTTCACCTAATAAATCCATTATCCTATCCTCCGCCATAGCACTATCTCCCTTTGTAAGGCACTTGAAAACTTACAATGCCTTATCCATTGATAGCTTTGTCTTTGCGATACTCAAAATATGGAATGAGATCATCCGTCAAATCCTACCAATTCCCCATCTAAGGAAGCATATCTAAGTGAATATACCATGCACGCACACTTGTTGGTGCAAATTCTGAGTTTTCACACTTTGCCCTAATTTTCTATATCCAGTTTTTCTCAGAAAACGTTTCATTTGCTCAAATTGGTGACCTGCAATTCGTATTTTCCAATTGAATGCCTTTGAATTGCTCACATTGTCATGATTTTTCCCTAAATTGAAACAAATTTCCAAGTTCCCCTCTTTTGTGCCCTAACTTCTTCATTTTTTTTGGGCTGAGCCATTTTCCCCTTTGTCAAATTCATGCAAAAATTAAAGTGGATCAAATCTGAGTTGTTTGCTATTAAAATCTCATTCCCCAGGTTGTAAACAATGTAAAATCATGCTTCACTTGATTTAAAACTGAGAAATCTACATTCCTTGTGAAAAATATGATTTCCTGGGGCATCCTCTGCATTTTTACATTTTTGACGGGTATACGGGTGTCACCTGCCCGTCAAATTTATCTTTGCAACATATTGCTAACATGGCAGGCTCCTATTGGCCAAGGATGTGTGGGAAAATGTTATAACTTGTCACTTTTTAATTTTTGGCACAAGGAAAATTTTGGTCCATAGCCCCACATTGCTACAGTGATGTGCCTACGTGGCACAATTTGATTGGCTGGAGGATCAGCGGGTGGCGGAGGTCACTTGGAAATTTTGCCTTCATTTTTGTAAATTTCTCAAAATCAATTTTTTGCCCGAAGGCCTGCAACGAATTGGAAGGTGACACGTGGCATAGGAAGGTCAGGTGGGTGGAGGAAGGACTTGAAAATTTTTATTTTTTTTTGCCTCGGATGCCAAGGTAAAATTTTGACCAAAAGGCCCACCTCCAATAAGAAGTGGACACGTGTCCAGGAAAGTCAGCATGGAGGGGTGGAGTTTGTGAAAATTTTGAAGTTTTTAACTTCAAAATGTTAAAGTTAAAATTTTTCCCGAGAGCCCACGACCAGTAGGATGAAGACACGTGTCCAGGAGGTGAGATGGAAGAAGGGGCCGAGGGAAAATTTTAGGAATTTTGGCCTTTATGTTTGCAGGGTAAAAAATGAAAAATAGGCCTGCGTCTAATGAAAATAGGACACGTGTACAAAAGGAGGCGGAGGTTCGGAGCTAGGGGAAAATATTGAAAATTTTACAAATTTTGGCAAAGATAAAAAGTTGTCCATGGCCCCGACAGGGAAAAATTGGAGGTGTCCCCTTACGGCCCATGGGAGACCGCCACGTGGCGGGAGAGAGCAGGTGCTCGGGCCCACAGAGTTTTTCAAGAAAATTTTCCTTTTGTCAAAATTGTGCCAAAATTCATCAAAATGGGTCCGTGGTTTTTGTGGGGCCCACCTAGGGACACGTGGTGGGTCCAGGGGCAAGCGAGGAAAATTTTCAAAATTTTCCAAAGGCATAAAAGGGTTGAAAATGTGTTTTTTAAGATGGGGACACCCAATCATGTTTGGACATGTGTCCACCTAGTCCAAAGGGGAAAAAGGGGAATATATTTGACACATGGAGGGATAACATTAAAAGTTGATTTTTAAATCAATGGTTGCTATGTAATTTCGTTTTTGGGTGCCATAGGAACTCCAAGAAACTTGGAAATCACGTTTCTTCATCAAAATGCATGAAATTTTATATGATTTTGCATCCCCTCAGCCTTCTGAGTGCAATGGCACCATTTTTGAGAGCTAATTTGATGGATTATGATGTTTTTTGATGAAATTTTTCCCTAGACCCATGAAAAAACGTGATAAGTGAAAATAAAAGGTTGTAGAGGTGAAAAGTGATGAAGTAAAAGGTGAAAAATGATTGCAAAAGCATGCTGGCATGTCTGAATGCCAAAAATGTGACCCTGGGATGGATAAGGATCTGAATTCATGTAATATTTTAAAATATTTGTGCATCCCTGGCAATATGTGAGTTGTTTTATAGTTTGATGTCATTTTCATGAAATGGATAAGAGTTTTGTAACAAATTTGATCCCTTGAGCATATTATTTGCTTGGGATGCAAGGATCCAAGCTGGCATGAGGTATAAAATGTATTTTTCAAGGATTTGTAAAGGGTTGGGAGAAAAAATAGAGGAGAGACTTAGAATTTTCACAAGGAAAAATAGGAATAAATCCATTTCTCTGGAGAAAACCGCCTGAGAGTCATTTTCAATTCCATCTTTGTATCAGATTTCATCATGTTGAGTTGGTTTCAGTTGTAAATCCATCAACAAGCTCTGAGATTGTTCTCATGACTTTCCCTTGCTGATGTATCTAATCATTTTCTAGATTATCTGGTTCATTCTCTTGGAAAAGTTTGCATATACTTATGTTTCAGAATGTTTTTAGTTTATGTTTCTTGCTCATGTTGCAATCTTGTATTTAGGATCTCTATGATCATACAGGGTCTCATCTCTTGTTGATGTTTTAATGGCATTTGCAATCTTATATTTAGAAGAGCTTTCATCTGATAGAAGATAAAACAGATTTAAAATCATTTTATTGTCCTTGAATAATGAGACTATTTGTAAACCTTTGGGTGCACCTCAGGTCATGATTGAATAGGGACTCTTGGATACTTTTTTGGTATTTTTATTCAAGATTTTGTGGTAGGTTATCAAATTTTGTGTGGAAGAGTGTAGATCTGGGCCTCCATTTGTGCACATATCCTGGTTGAAGGAGCATTTAAAATCTCTGGAAGTGTTCTTGTTGTGTAGGTGTTACAAATTTCTTGCAAAGGTTCTCAAAGAAGTTGGTGGTTCCTAGCTACTCTTGTCCTAACATCTCCCATAGAATTTCATTCAAACTAACTCATCCTACCTATACTACCCCTACATTGCATTGTGTGTCAACAAAAGAATACAATCCTTCCACCAAAATGCACAAAGTATATCAGGGTTTCATCATGTCTTTAGCAGCCTTAGCCTTGTTTTGAAAGCATTTCCATCATTTAGTAGTGACAAATCCTTTGAGTTTGGATAATGGATGCTTGATCATGTTTTCACAAGGCCTCTTCCATACCACATGCAAAGCACAAGGATATCTCCATCTCCTTTACCATATAAGGGCTGCAATATAGGTTCTCTTTCCTTGGTTGATAGGCACAACCTAAAATAGTGAGGGTTAGATCAAAACCCTTTTGAAGGTGCTATCCACTCCCTCAAGTCTTGAATGCAAACAAGAAGATAGGTGTGCTCCCCGGCTACAAACGACATACAAACCATCTATCTATGCTTGAGTGTTTTGTGCAAGTTCATGATGTTGTTCAAGTTGTGAAGAAGACTAAAACTAGATACCAACACACATAACCTTGTAAAGTGGAATACAAATTATGTACCCATAACGAAGGTGGTAAGGCCTCTACACCTTCTATCCATGATTTATCATATACTTGGACATGAAACAAGGTGGGTTCCTTCCCATGGTAGTCTCATATTATAGTGGGTACATTACTTTGGGAGAACCTTACAGAGAAAGTGATTCTCACATCACTTCACTCTAGAAGGCTATTGCGATGGGTTTCCCACAAATGCGCTACATTCCCAAGAAATTTATAACTAAGAATCCCTCTTCTTTTTCCTCGGTTCTCCACCGAGTCTCCATCTCCTACAAGAAATAATCAAGGTTGGCTCCTCCAGAATAACTTGAAAACTTCTTCCTCCCCAGGGAGCTTAACATAACATGCCTTTGTTACCCTTTTCACAAAGCCTCTTAATTGTCACCCATTTAAATCATAAGTCCTGTTTGCCCAATTGTCACATGTTATGTTGGTTGTATCACTCATAGAATGAGCATCTTCAAACTAAATAACCCCTTCTGTAGGATGAATTACTTTAGGGTCCCTGATAGAGCACACATAGATTATGTCAAGGAATTCCTCTCCCAAGGGCTCAATATAGGGCACTAACTTCCCATCCATCAAAGGGATGATAACTTGTCCTTCCCTATTCTCAAAATTGATATATCCTTTGTTAAACCGTAGGTAGGCATTGTTTTTGTAACACCAGGGGATCTAAAATAATGTTGGAAAGTTAACCACCTTAGATAGTACCAATATTTCAAAGTCTCTAGTGAACTTGGCCCCTTGAATAGTGATAACCACATCCTTCAAGACACCAATGGGAATTTCCTTCATCTTGTTCGCCATATACATCACATTCAAAGATGGCTATAATGGGGGCCTTCTCATTTGATGCCAAACATCTAGAGTGAGAACATTGACCTCTACACCTGTGTCAATCAAAATATTTCTCAAAAGCCAACCATCTATGATAAAATTCACAGTTATCTTTTTGTCATAGTTAAGGTTATGGGGAGGAAGGTTAGCATATAGAACCTTCCTCTCATGCTCTCCTCTAGTGCACAGTACCTTATCCCATGATCATTATCCTAGAAAGGGAATGAGATTATCTTACCTTAACATCTTACATACTTCCCTAACCTCATCCATATCTTTCTACATAGCCTCAACATTCTTCCTTTTCTCTAACTACCTTGACTACTCCTTTACACACTTTGGATCTCTCTTTAGAGACTCTGAATCACATCCATGGATTCTTGATACACCTCCTTCGATGAGAAGGGTCTGGATACTTTCCATGCACAACTTCTTCCCTTGTAACTAATGTTCTTTATTTTGGTATCTCCTCGCACGCACGTGTGGTATTTGCTTGCTTTGTCACCAGTACAGGTTCTATTCCTTGCTCACGCATCACTCTTGGCATTCACTGTGAGTTGACATTGTTTATGCTTACCATCCCAACACATTCCTCTTAACGGTACTATTGGCTCATGTGCTCAAAAAAATCAAGGAAATCCTCAAACTTATGTTTCTTTCCACACCGCAAACATTGTAACAAATCAAGACACTCACGTTTATAATGCTCTGTTGACCCACATTTATAGCGGGTTCCTCACAAGAACTTTCTCCTTCCTCCATGACTTCCATGATCATGAAATACTTTGTATAGAAACATCTTCCACGTGCCCCTCCATTCACATTCCCTTCATACAAGTGATCATCATCCTTGGAACTGCTTGTAAGGATGGTCTAGTGCACACCAAGATCAATGGCATCATGTTTCTAGTCAATCAACCTACAATCCTTGGTGTCATGGGTCATAGAGGTACAAATCTTACAATAAAAAGACACATTATTACGGATCACGTGTTGCAGTAGTGGACACCTACTTGCATCATGATCCCTATGGAAAATCTCATATTCCACCATCATGGCACATATTGACCTTCAAGGAAAACTATCCTTTATGTGCCCTTCTATCTCATAATCTGTGCACCATAGAAAACTACAAGTATTGTGCACCGAGTTCACAGATAGTTTTTCTAGCTACTTGGCCATTGCAACAATTTGAGCCTCAAGGAAAGGGCTAACACTAGTATCTATAATTCCAACAGCCTCGGCGTGCAAGGAAGCCTTCAAGGCATCATGTGGGTCTGTGAATGTCTTGTATGGAAGTGCTCTCCTAAACAGTGTTACCAACCCTCCAAAAAACCACTGAGCATGCTGAGAAGGATAAATATCATAAGATAGTTTTAATAAGATAGTCTTAAAATGCACGTCATATTCCCGCACAATCTCTTCCATTCCCTACTAGATTTCAAAGCACTAATGTTATAATCCTAAAAATCATGGATATGTAATTCAGCTAATAAGGCATTTTGTAATGCAGTGTAATCTACCATTGTCTTATGGGGGTCATACTTCCAGTACCAACTATGCGTGTGCCCCTACAACGTCATTGCAAAATGACTTTCCTTTCACTCTGGGGTAGTGATCCCCTTCACCTGCCATAGCATCTCACACTTGTACACATGCTCTACAACATCCTCAACACCCTTATAATCTGGTAGATATAAAGCCATCTTGAAAAATACTTGCGGAGGTGGCTGGGCTCCTTGTCCTCTTGATCCAGAACCTTAATTCCCTTCGATTTTTCTTCTACCGCCATATCCACTAGGTCCTATAGATCCTATTCCACTAGATCCTCCTCCTATAACTTGTAACGAGCCTAAAGAGGCTATGCCTAGCATTCCATATGTTCCACTGAACTACACACCAATAGTTTATGATATTGCTCCGCTACTAGACATGTATCCTACACCACTCCCAGACGTGATACCCAAACTTTATGTACTTACACTTTTCCCAAAAATCCCTCCAAACATAGGAATTGTTTGTGTAGCCATAGATGTCCCAAATGAGAAGTTATACCTCCTAGGTGCAGATTGGTCACTTCCACCAATACCAATTGGGTTAACAATACTTGTTTCTTGATTTGGAAAACTAAGCACCAAGGGTTGGTCACCAAGTGGGTTTAGATGCACGTCGACAACTCTCCTTTCTCCACATGACGAACTCTCATCAAAAGATGAAGGGGTTTCTCTCCCGCATTTTCTAAGATGGGGTAGCAAAGACTACTCAGGTTTCATGTCCTTTGTGTGAACCTCAATTCCTTCCTACAACATCTACCTCCATTGATTGATAACTCTTGTAACCTCATGTTGTCTATAAAAATACCTTTCACATGTTTCACTATACTTGAGTCGTTTCTCTTCCCTCTCCTTTTTTGCCGCAAGGTGTGTCATCTTCCTCCACCCTAGCTTCCTTGCCTAGCACTCAAAGAATCTAAACTCGACCATAGGAATACCTCCAAATTTAGTGTAATCATCAATATCTTCATAGCCAATGGGATAAATTGTAAAGATTATCCTCTAGGTTCTCGTAGAACTCAAACTCAACAATCTCTAGATAAGAATACGTAGAAATGGCATATTTCAGGGTATAGCTGATCAACACTCTTCTCCACCAGTGATCAACAACATGTCTCCAAGTCAGATCTGCATCCTACAACCTCTTGTAATCATCTTGGGTCCACACATGTGATCTATAGTATTAGCTTGATCTGGATGCATATGTTGAGAGCCATTCATATAATTCTACTAGAAAACAACAAAATAAGGTCTCATACAACTCATGATATAGGTTTTCTTCTACCCATTTGTGTGCATCAAACTTAGGTCTAGTACTAAATCTTTAAGAAAACTCATCCTCTGTGCTTTTAAACCATGCTTCAACACTTTCCAAGGTCAAGCACTCTATCATCATGCATCATTCTCATATTTGTAACATTCCCATTTTAAGACTTTAGAAATAAGGGATTTTTTTTAAACATAATGTTCTCTATTCTAAATAAAACATCATTTAAAACACACATTCCATGCCAATCAATCTCATAACAGATAACCATATGTAGTCAGAATGACTCGTGATATACCGATCTCTTATTCCATGACTCGGCTACCAACCGATCTCTCATCTTGGTGAAAGTATAGAATACTTTATGTATACTACGTATACTTGGTTTCCTACCCTATTCCAAGTACTGAGTGGTCTGTTTAAAGAACCTATCTGAATATTTGTTACCAATATTCATCTGACATCACATTGCTTTAAACTAGGTGACATAGGACAATGCAACTAGTAGCTTGCAATACTTTGGCCAAATATTTTCAACATACTATTCATGTTACTATTCCTAAATGACATACTCGTCATTTCGAATACATCCTTCACCCCACTCTGTTATATCTAGAATGGTCTTTACTAACTACCGTTAGTCCACTTGCCCAAGGTTTGACCCTAGCCCAGGTTAGCAACATAATTTGTTATAGGAAGATGCTCACGATGACTTAGGGTATATGGGCATACTCGGCTGACCTAAGTCAACCGAATGTGCCAAGGTACCCTAAGTCATAGAAAGCTACTACCTATCCTAAACATGCTACTAACTTGACCTAGAGAGAAACTAAGTTCAAGTCCAGATGTGCATAGATCTAGATGAAAATTATGGAAGGGTGTTGCCACATGTCAACCTGTAATATTATATCCTCAAGAAAACCTTGTTCTTATCAAAGATACTGAGACTTGTAGATGGCATTTTCCAAAATCCTTTAGAACTGATTCATCAAGATGTACATACCCCCTTAGTGGTCATTAATTCATAATTAAATTGGATTAAGATTCAGATTGCAACAACCATGCCTAACCCTAATTCCAATCATTCATTAAGTTCTTTATCCATAATTATCTTGATTAGATATGGAGAAATTCATTAATTCATGTTTGCATTAATGTTCATTAACGTGGCATAACAAGCAGTTATCCCGAAAAATAGGACAACAAACATCAAACATTTAATTCTTAATGCAACCTAGCTTTCCAAATCAAGTGTGTCATCCACCTAGATTCATCTAGTGTTTTATTTATAAATGTAGTATAAAGATTGAAGATCATAACCACTATTCCTTTTATCATTCTTTACTCATATAATTTAATTATATGACTAAATCATATTTCATTATTATCTATAGTTATGTAAATAAAGAACGACATCTTTATAATTTAACAAGTTTCCTTATAATGAGGGGGAAATGTACTATCCCCTTTATCTAACTTATTAATTGATAAAATTAAAAGTACACAACTAGATACAAGAATACCACTAAGATATCACTACTAATTCCATCATACAAGTATAAAATAATTCACACCACAAATTGGAGTCCAAATCAAAACATTTCAATTCATGATGATAAATATACATTTACTAGACTATGCATTTCAGACATTTTGCATGTCAATCAAAATTAAGATCTTACAAGAAAATCATTTTTCTTTTCCAACACAACTCAAGAATAATTTGAAATTATTTACATAAGATCTAGAATTAAGTAAGCTAATGCATCATTAAATTATTTACCTTCTTTTATCACTTATGATGTCCATCTGCAAAAATTTCTAGCACGGGTCATTCAATGGCCCAGCATGATAAGCACTAAGCATTAAAGTGAAGTACATTCTACTAATTTTTCCATTAAAACAACTCTTCTTTAATGAAACAATTAATATATCATACAAATAAACATAAGTAATAACAACCATAAAGAATTACAATTAAAGAGTCTGAATTCACTTTTAAGAAAAGGGCATAATATAATCTGCAACATCTACATTATATCATAAGGTTTAATTGATCCTATCAATTACTTTAAAAAAATCAATAGGTCTTATCATCCAATTGTTTCATAATTATATAAGAATAGAAATACACATTTATCTTTACTAAGTAGAAAAAGAGTTATATACAACATAGCTCATATTAGGATGATTCATCCTACAACTTAAGAAAAGAAGAAGAATCAATACATACTATTCCCCATACACTAATCATTTGAAAGACAAAACAAGTTTAGAACACACAAAATTACCTCAGTTCAAAGATAACAATATAAGGATTCAACATTAAAGGAACAACATCTAACAAGAATCCCAAATCAATCCAAGTAGGGGTAGAGAGTCAAGACAGTCTACCTGCAAGTCTAAACAAACTTCCACATGTTAGAAGATATAATTCTGAAACCATACATTCCACAACCCAAGCTAGACTCACACAAAATTAATCTCTTCCCATGTTCATCCAAAAGAGAATTCATAAAAGGTAGGGTGCAAAAGAGTAAGCCTTCCAATACCAAATCCAAAATAAGTATGACTCAGTCAGGCATGGCAGTTGGTCAAAACAAGTTTACATTCTCTATTCAACAGAACCGACTCAGCTACTCTCTTTCTACACCATTACAACAAATGACTTGTACAAGTAGACCAAACAATCCACAAAGAAATTTCCATCTCAGAAGAGAATCGAATACAGAGAAGTTCAATCAAATGAACTTATCCTTAAAAAACAGTAAAAAGGGATCTCCATTAGAAAAGGTCCAATCAATAATTCATTTCATTTATACTATCAAATGAATTCCCATTTCTATTTCAAACTTATAATTTCTTTAACTAGTTCCCAAGAGAGAACACAAAACCAAACACATAATTAGAAGAAAGCACACTTCTAGTTTCCCTTACAAATATTAACCAACCGGTTTATCTATTCCCATTCATTAAACACAAGTCCAAATTCAAATCTCGAGTGAATTACACAGTGATGCAGATCCCAAAATGGTATATTTTCCCCAAGAGAACATATAAATTTCTCTTTAAAATACCTAGAGATTCATTCACTAAATCCAACAAGGAATAGAAAACCCAAAAAAGTATAAGCTAAACAAGTTGAAAAGTACTCACGAACTCAAAAGACTGAAATCCCATTACAAGGCTTCAACAGATCAATACAAAAGAGTAAGTAGTTTGCGATCCAAATAAGAACAATAATACAAAACAATCTAAACAGAGATAATGTATCCTTTCATACAAAATTCAGTAGCACTAGGGTATTAAACTCATCTTTCTAATAAAACCCGAAATCAATTAAAAAAATATGAAGAGAGTAAGAAAACCCAATAACGTTTAAGTCAAGATATGTCCCAATCTTACCTCCAACATGACTGAAATAGAATCACAACAAAGACTCTCAAGTTCCAACTAAAAATATTGCGACAATGAAGGTATTCGTTCAAACATTGATCACAAGAAGGAGAATGCATACTGTATTTCCATAAACCTCAAATTGTTAATGACTGATCCAATCAACTCTAAATCAAACCAACCCCACAACAAGGTAAATTTCTAGTTTAATAATCCTTCAAACAAAACAGTCAAGCTTTCCACAAGACATGTTTATTCATAGAAAAGGAGAGAATAATGTACTTCATATTCACATGCTCTATCAAGTTCAAAGGAGGTACGGTTTCCAAAAAATAGAAGTACCACAACCATTCCAACAAGAGGCTACAAGGAGAAGATCTCAAAAGAGATTACCGAATCAACTTCAAACCAAAATTAATCTCTCAAGCCCTTATCAAGCAGATAGTCCATAAATGAATTCAAAATTTCAATCCTTGAATACAAGTAAAACTCCAACTCAAAATATAAATACAGAATCAAAAACATCGATTTGACTACAAGTTCGAACATGTAAGTACTAAATACAAGTACAATTTCTAACATGAAGCTTCAAAAAAAGTTTAAAACTACACAAGGCTCTAACACAGGCTCAACAAACATGAAGCTCCAATACAAGCTCATAAAAAGACATGAAGCCCCAATACAAGTTCAAACAAAACACAAGGCTCTAATAAAGGTTCAGAACCATACTAAGAAATGAATTCCAGTTCAAAACAACACCAACCTTGAATACAAGTTTCAGAATGAAATACGAGCTTCAAATACAAGTTTCACATACATGTCACCATCAAACTAGCATAGAGAAAGTTTCCCAAAAACTAACATTAGTATGCAACGACTTTTCATCCCAAAAATCATAGAGATTCATAAAAACATGTAAGTAATTAACCAGAAAAATCATGCAAATATTTATCTCTTGAGATCAAAGTTGTTTTAATGATTCATTTAGAAGAAAGAAATAAATCTTAATGGGTAGAGCCTATCATGCCTGATAGTGCTTCTACTAATTCGAAGGAGACTTCAGTGAGCTTCCAACTCTTTTTCTTCTCCACGAAAGATCAACAACCAAACAAATTTCCTTCCAATGCCTCATATACATTCCTTTGATAAAAAATAGACCAAAGAAACCAAAAATAGCCATAAAGTAGAAGTCGAACTGCTAGTTCAAAGAACCAGATAGCTCCATGCAGAGAAAAATTTGTGAGACATGCAAGACCAAACAACCTCCCACAAATCCACCTCCCTTTTTTCCAAGACATTTTACACACAAAAATTGAGGTCCATTAATGCCATTACTCCCAAATCTCCCACTTATCTCTCCTTTCCACCACCTCCCAAAATTGGCGAATGCCATTTTTAATTTAACATGCAATTCCATCTTTAGTGAAGCCTCCACGTATGTCTCCACTAAAGTTAACTAGCCTTTGCTAAAACTGGCAATGTACCTCCATACATTAAACCCAATCAAATCAATTAAATGTCATTGGAACCGTCACCATAGTGCCATGTGACCCTTAGGTTCCTTTTTAATAGTTTAGGATAGATTTCCCCAAAACTTAGGTTAGTCTAACAATAATTACCTTAGGTCTTAAAACATTGCCATAGGTAATTTCCACCTTAGGTTAGATTAAATTCACATCCATATAGTATTAGGCATTAGGTTAATATAACCTAACATTACTTTAGTAATCTATCCCTTATTCATTTAGCACAAAAGCTTATGTTAGGACACCATCCCAACAAAATAGAATAAGAAGATTAGGTTAGGATGAAACCCAAATAAGTACACGTAGCTAGGAAGTAGGTGCTCTTACCTAGCTTAGGATCTTTATTAGGATAATATTTTAGTTTTAGGATCTGATTCCCTCCTTAGTCATGAAATAGACTGCATTTCATTTACGTCATTAATTTCCTACCGAGATCAATCCCAAAGACCCAAGCACAAACATAAAACCGAATGAAGACACATTAACACAAGACCAAATAATTTGTAACATACAAAGTTTAGTCCGCTATGTCTCTCAAACTATTGAATGTCAATTTACCATTCAGTCTATTAAGAAGATTTAAAACATTCCTTGGATCACTCAAAACTCTCAAAACTAGATTACAACTCACCTACAAGAAGTGAAAAATGGATTCTAGCAAGCCATATCATTTCAGTCTAATGAATCCAAGAGCAGAAATGATTTATCCATAACAAGCATGATTTTCAACAATCAAGGAAACACACATCATTCAAGAAAATCACATGCCAATGCTTGTAATGCAAAGAGAAATATAATAGTTTGTCCAAGGTGTTACAACAAATTCGAAAAGAGGTCCTAGTAATGAAACCAAGATGTAGTCATTTTAATGTACCCTTAGAACAACACTCTAATCCCATGCACACGGGCCTATGAGCTAGTGGGCGTTGGGTGCTCACTGAGGCACACGCAGTGCTCAGAGCCCCTCCTTTATGTGAGAATTGTGAGAATATGATGCCATTGATAACATATTAAATGTAGAAAATTAAATTATCATACATACATTATGAAGGCATAGGATGAGTTATTATATCAATATACCCATTTAGATAAGAGAAACATAATACAAAGAGAATATTTGGGTCTTGACTTACGAAATGATACTAGGGTTTACACCCATGAACAATATATTCATAACGAAACATATATTTATATTGATCATAGTTCCAATAACCACATTACATTCAAAAGGGTCATAATAGACCAACTATATCAAGATAGGCATGACTCACGTATCAGAGACCCTAGCTATGATTCCCTTATTATATAAATTTTCACAGACCCATCCCTCTAGATATGATATGATTCCTACAACCCTCTAATGGTAACCCCAACCCTTAGAACCTCCTACTCTTTTTACAGGGATTCACCTTTCATCCTCTCTATGATGATCCTAAAGCTTCCCCTCATCGACTAATCTTCAATTCAGTGAGTCTTCCTCACTCTAGAGAATATCTATAAATAGGTTTAGCACCCACTTCCATGCCTTTTTCTAGGATCAAATCGAATGCCAAGTGTTCATGTGCTCCTCCAATAGAGCAGGTTTGTTCTAATCCATGCTCTCCACTTTCTGCAATGATGTCTTCTTTGGAATTTTCCATGCATGGAATATTCTTTCCTTGACCACCAAGTCACTAGGTTGGCACCTTATCCACTCAGGACTCCTATTAGGGTCACATTTTTTCTCAAGTGCTTCTTAGAGAGCCGAATATGTCTAAGTCTTGACATCCTTTGTTTTGCCTTGTAGACGTGCATCATGGTTTCTACCAAACCCTTCTAAAACCCCTGTCATGTGTGCTTTTCCATGGGCACCCTTCTTCTTTCTTCGGACCCATACGTGCACATGCCCATTAGTACTTGGCCAATATTTTGAGGCCTAATAAGTCTTAAGGCATAAGCAAACTAAACACTAAAAATATGATCCTAGGATAACATGTTTATTTATTTTTACTTTTCCAATTGTCATCTTTCGTTCTTCTCTTCTACAGTTTGAGTTGTGAGGACTTATCCACCACTTTTTCTTCTTTGTTTTCCACACTCAACCATCACAACTAGTTAATTCTAGTTTTTCCTGAGTGTGTTAAATCATATTTTTCATACAAAACCTCTTTCGAGGCTTCTTTTCATCAAATTTAACTCAAACAATCATATTTTCTTCATTCTTCCAGTTTCTATCAGTAACCGACATCGGTAAAACAACCAGCATTGGTTCTTTAATCATACGAACACCGGTTTATTGAATGGTATTAGTCTCTCTATATTTTGATTTTCTATGAAAAAACAATCTATTCTTACATACCATCTTTCTATATTTCTAATTCTTTAGATTAACTAGTTTCTAAACTTTTCTATCACCCTTAACATATCCCGCAATACTGTATTTCTCTTTTCTTCCACAAATCTTCAAATTTATTCATTTTCACAAAGAACTAGCATTGGTCCAGTGACTAACATCTATCTTTTAGCCTAACTAACACCATTTTACTGACTGGTATTAGTATCTATGTTTTGGATTTTTAATAGAAACGATAACCTATTTCTATCCTCCGACTTCACCAAACACCTATTTTCTAAGTTTTGTCATGGTTCTGCAGAGCCTATAATACTTATCTTCTATCTTTCTTATGGTTTGGACTCACTAACATGCATGATATTTTACCTTTTATGTCAATTATGTACTGGTATTTTCTTCACCTTTGTCTCTATCTATTTATTCACCAATGGACCTATTGTCATGTAAATGTGCAACATGGAAATTGACAATTCTTGAGCACGAAAAGTATACCCATGTGCTGAAATTTTCATGTTTTATCATTCCTAGGCACCCCAAGTCAAATCCTCTGTCGAGTCTGGTCAACCCCTATTTTATGTCAAATTGGTCCCCTAGGTGATTTAGGAAAGTCAATTTAATCCCCTGTGATTTTAGGAAGTTTTGAAATGATGCTATCTTCTGGAAGTATTGGGAAGGGCTATTGATAGCCTTCCCATGACTAGAGAAACCCCACCGCAAAGGGAACAAAAGGGAAAACTTGAACATGGAGGTGAATTGAAGACCTTAGAATATCATGGAAATGATTTTGGAAGCTTTAGGGAAGTTTTGAAAGGCACGGAGTAGTCTAAATAAAAAATAGGATTCACAAGCCTAGAGCGATACAGAATGCCTAAAAAACTATTGAGATTTAGAAGAAGATTCTAGAATCTCTAGATAGAGTTAGGAGTAAAACAAAACATCAAGAAAAAGAGTATTCCAAGCCCTACATGATGGTGTAATAATATGTTTCACAACACTTTGGTGCATTAGGTATGTAGGTAGGATTTCTCGGGAATGAGTGGAGTACCAAATCATAAATTAAGATTTTTAGGGATCAAATGGATGAATCAAGACATGATACCCCCACCATTGGATTTAAAATTCCATTTAAATTCATTATCATATAAAATTTCACCAATAAATTCCACTGAGAGCTCAAGTTATCATCATTCTAAGTTACCCTCTTGGAGACAGTTCAAGAATTAGGCAATTTTAAGGAGGAAAAATGTTAGCGCCAAGATCCTAGTGGTAGTTTATGTCCTCAATGTCCCTAAGGTCAGGTAAACCAATATTGGAAAACTATTCCCAACCTCCATGTGACCTCTAGGACCCTCATGTGACCTTCAGACTTGACGATTCAGCCCTAGGTGCATTTTGGAGCTCAAATTCCTTATCGTTGGATCAAAGACACGTGTCAGCTCCAAGATCACCATGGAATTTTATGTACCTCATGTCCTTGAGGTCAGGGATAGCATACATGGAAACATGCATCCAACCCCTATGGGAGTCATTTGGAAATCTACGTGACTGATTTCAGCCCACAAAGTGCTTCTAGTGCTTTTTCGAGAAAATCCTTTGCCATCGAATTGAGGACACATGTCATCCTCTTGATCACCATGGAATTTGATGTCCCTAAGTTTAGGGACATCAAAAATTAAAAATTCACCCCACCCTTATAGGATCATTTTTCTAATATTCAAATCTGGCACTTAGTCATTTCTTCCCCCTCATTTCTCCTTCACAGCTTCTCACCATGCCATGGCCTTGTTCTTACTTGTCCAGACACTCGGTCTACCATTACTGATCCAAACCATATCTTTCATCGTCACAAAAATCTCCACACCATGAAAAAATAACAATATCATAGAAAAATGTGCTGAAGAAATGAAGAATGGGAAGAAAATGAAGGTTTTTGTGACATAACAAAGTGAAGTCATCCAATCGAGAATTCCTCATATCTCATATGATACAAGTCGGATCGACGTGTCGTCTTTTAAAAACTTCCAAAATTTTCAAGATGATCACGATGTAATAAATGGGAGGTCAAATTGTGCTTTGAATTATTTGTTCCAATAAAATCCTCACTTCATATATCTTGGCTCACGTTCATCGATTTCCCAAAATTTTGGCAATGGAAACAAGCTAAAAACTTGCACACAAGCTCCAAATCAAAAAAATATCACAATGGAGTTTTTTTTCATTGTAAATGAAGATAAAAACTAGACCTACAAATTTTCAAGCTCCATTAATGGCCGCCATGGTAGATCCGTGCTCAAAGGCACTTTGCCAGTGAAATTTTTAAATTTTATTTCCCAACATTCTAGAGGGAAAAATAATGTGAAATTCGAAGTATGTGACCATGAAAACAAGAAAAACCTATAAAAATAGACTCCATCACAAAATGAGCACTGAAATCCACTTTCTAAAAATAGTAAGCTTTCCTACACATGTTTTTTATTTCTAGTCACCTTCGTCAAAATCTGTTATGGAAAAGGTAGTGTGCAAAGAAGACCTCTAAGAATCCAGAATGATTATCCAGAGTAGAAAAAATTGAAAATGATCACTTACTAAAAATAATAAGTCCCTTATATAGGTAATTACTAAAAATAGTAATTCACCCCAAGAAGTGGTCAAAGCAAAGGCAATGTGCACAAGATCAAATGAGGGAGTTCATGACATCACGATGGTGGAGAAAATGTAAAAAAACACCTCTCATTAAAAACAATATATCATATGCAGGATGGGAGTTGCGGTCATTAGTGGCATAGTTCACTCAACTTGACGATCATTCATGAGCTAATTTGAAGGAGTTTCATAGTGTGCAAGGATTTTGAATATTCAGATTTTCACTGCATTTGGAGCTTTCCATCAACAAGGATCAACAAAATTCATCGGAATGACATATCCTCTTCTTCTTATCTCTCTCTTTCTCTCTCCTCTTCCCCCAACTTTCTCTCACTTTCCAATGTTCTAATTCTTCATTGGGGTTTGTAATTTTTGATATTTCTTTAAGTCACCTAAAAGTGACTTTAGAAACATAATGTAAATTAAGTCACCTTGATTTTATAAAAGGGACTTAAATATTTTGTAGGAATATGAATAGTCTAAAGTTGGAAATAAGGCATATGGAGGGTCATGAGGAAGATGAAGAGTCAAGTCTATTCTATAAATTGTAAGCTATTACCATTTCAAAGGGTAGGTCATTAATTTTGTAAGCTCAAGAGTGAATTCTACCTTGAGAGAACAAAGGAGATAGAAAAATTCTTCCTTTCCCCCACTCTCCATTTTTTCTCCATTCTCATACTATATATAACTTGGTTTAAATAATCAATACAAGAAGGAGTTTCAATCCTTTTTTGACTAAGGGTTTATTGATACTATTGGAGAGAAAAAATTTCAGGTGGAAAAATTGTGGATTTCTTGCCAACACTTTGGGAATCTAAGTCCCTCAACTTAACCGGTGCAAGCTGTCATATGTACATGTGCAAGAAAATGTGGATTTCTATGGTAGAATTTCAACCAGGTATCCAACAGGGGCACTCCACTGACCATGCGGTAAAGCTAGTGATCTCTTGCTAGGGAAGACTTTGTCTAAAGAGTGGGAAAGGGGAGTGAGAAAAGAGGTAGGATAACTAATGCTACAGGTAGAAAATCGATTCTGCACACACACTAGTTAGAAACTTCATCACATGCATTCATGAGAAGAAACAACCCTACAAATAGCAACAAGACCAAATAGAATTTATTGACCACAAAGTATCAAGAAACCCCTTAGTCAAAGAAATCTAGAAACTCCTTCTTCTTGTATTGATTGCTCAAACCAAAGTTGTACATAGTGGAGAAATAGAGGAAATTTGAGAATGAGGGGAATGGAAGAATTTGGCTATCTCCTTTGTTCTCTCAATACACTCTTGAGTTTACAAAATCAATCACCAACCCTTTGAAATGGGAGTGGCTTTACAATTTATAGAATAGAATATGACTCTTCATCTACCCCCCAATGCCTTTTCATATGTCCTCACACAACTTAAAACTTTTCAACTTCCTAGGAAACTTTTAAGTCCCTTTTTATAACATAAAGGTGACTTATTACATTAGGAACATTAGGACATGTGAAAAAGTGCAACCCCAACACAAAAATATAACATTGAAGAGAGAGAGTGTCGTATGAGGAGTGAAGAGAGAGAGAAAGAAAAGGAAGAAGAAGAAGAAGAAGAAGAATTATGTCGAAGGATGAGTTGCTGCAGTGGACTTGGCTCCATTCTCTCGATTGTTCTCCACTTCATGATCCTGAGAAGCCTTCTAACCCATCCACTTTGGCTTCATATCTCCCTTAGGTAAAATCAACTTACTATTTTTAGTAAGTGTGAGAAATCAAGTCCCCGATCTTCAACTAGATGTTGTGGCTTAGTTTTGAATGTCCCATTATTCCAAAACTACTCTTTGAGTGTGGCTTACTATTTTTAGTAAATGCCCAGATGGGGGAATTACTATTTTTAGTAAGTGGTCATTTTCACTATTTTTCTACTCGATAATCATTCTGGCCTTTTGGAGATCTTCAGTGCACACTGCTCTTTCCATAGCCACTTTTGATGAAGACTTACCAAAAATAGCAAACATGTGTAGGAAAACTTACTATTTTTAGAAAGGGTGTTTCCAGTACTCGATTTGTGATGGAACATAATTTTTGGACTCTTCTTGTCATTACAATCACACCCTTTGAATTTCACATAGTTTTGCCCACTAGAATGCCTGGAAATAAATTTTGAAATTTTGACTTGGCAGTGGCTTCGGGAACAACACTATCATGGCAGCCATTAATGGAGCTAAAAATTTGTAGGTATTGTTTTTGTCTCCGTTTGTAATGAAAAAAATCCATTGTGATAGGTTTTTATTTGGAGCTCGTGTGTAATTTTTTAGCTCGTTTCCATTGCTAGGAATGACGGGAAATTTGACGAATGTGAGTCGGTGCATGAAGAGAGGATTTTGTTGGAGAAAATTATTCTAGGCATCATTTGACCTATTTTTGTTGCATCTTGATCACCTTGAAAAATGAGGAATTCTAAAAAAGATGACATCTCCATCTGACTTGTATCTTGTGAGATATGAAGATTTTTGATCGAGTGACTTCATGGTTATTTGGCAAAAAACCTTTATTTTATTCCCATTTTTCATCATTTCACTCCATTTTTCTCTAAGGCCTGCATATTTCTATGTATTAATGGTTGGATACTTTATGTGGCCATGGTGGAGCTGGTTTGGAGCAACAATGGTGGATGGGGTGTCTGAACAAATATGCGAGGGGAGACATGGCAAGGTATGAAGCTATAAAGGAGAAATGAGGGGAAAGAAATGGCTAAGTGTCGGATTTGAATACTCAAAACTTGCAGATGGAGGGGTTTGGAGAAATTTTATGTCCCTAACCTTAAGGATGTGAGGGACATCAATTTCCACGGTGGTCAAGGTGATGCCATGTGTCCTTGATCCGACAACAGGGGATTTGCTTGAAAAATGCACTTGGGGGCTGAAATTCGGTCACATGGGTGTCCAAATGACTCCCCATAGGGGATGGGTACATTTTTCCATGTTTGTGTCCCCACCTTAGGTACATAAGGGACATTAGTTTTCAAAATGGTCTTGGAGGTGACACGTGATGCCCGATTTGACGACGAGGAATGAATGCTCCAAAAATGCACTTAGGGGCTGAAAGTCGGTCACATGGGTGTCCAAATGAATCCCCATAGGGGCTGGGTGAATTTTTCCATGTCTGATGTCCCCCACCTCAAGTAAATAAGGGACATCAATTTCCATGGTGGTCTTGGAGCTGACACATGGTGCCCGATCCGACGACAGGGAATGAATGCTCCAAACAAGCACTTGGGGTTGAACTGTCAAGTCTGGAGGTCATATGAGGGTCCCAGAGGTCACATGGGGGCTGGGAAAATTTTTCAAGGGCTGATGTACCTGACCTCAGGGACTTTAGGGACATGAAATCCCACTAGGCTCCTAGTGTTGACACGTGTCCTCTCGAAAAATGACTAAGTCTGAACTGCCTTTGAGAGGGTAACTTGGGATGAAGATAACTTGAGCTCCTTGGAATTTATTGTTGAAATTTTATATGATCCTGACTGGAAATGGAATTTTGCATCCAATTATTTTTGTCTCATGTCTTGATTCGACCATCTGATCCCTGAAAAATCAGATTTTTGATCTGAGATTCCACTTGTGCCATAGAAAAATTACCTGCCAATCTTATACGCCAAGGTGTTGTGAAAAATATTATTTCACCATAATGTAGGTCTTGAATCCTATTTATGAATATGTTTTTTTTACTTCTAACTCCATCCGGAGATCTTGGAATCTTCTACTAAATCAATAAGCTATTTTAGGCTGTGAATTACCTAGGCTTGTGAACCCTGCTTTTACTCAAACTGCTCCAAGTATTTAAAAACTTCCCCAAACCTTCCAAAACCATTTCCATGATGTTTTAAGGTCTTCAATTCACCTCCATGTTGAATATTACCCTTGTGTTCTACTCCAGGGTGGTTGGTCCAGTCCTAGGAAGGCCAGTGATAGCCCTTCCCAATACTACCAAAAGATAGCATCTTTTTAGAATTCCTAAAATCACCTAGGGGGAATGGATAGACTTTCCTAAATCACCTAGGGGATAAATTTTACATCAAATAGGGGTGACCAGACTGAGGTTTGACTTGGGGTGCTGGGAATGATAAAACATGAAAATTTTGGCATAGGGGTATAGTTGTCATGCTTGGAAATTGTAATTTCCTTATTTCACATTTACACGACAAACAACTAGCTCTAGCTTGGGGACATGACATGGACTGAGCATAGTGAAGACATGACATGGGAATCTAGAATCTCATTTTTAGACCATATAATTCGTTGACCAGTGCCTTATCCATTGGGCCCTGTGGAGTCATGTACAACCTACAACAAGAGAGAGAAAGAAGAAGGAAACACACACGCACACCAAAAGGATGGAAAAGAAACACATGACACACAATAGGAAGGGAAAAACACACAATAGAAAGGAAAAACACCTAATAATCACCTATGGTACAAGGCGGGGACAACCCACTTTCACTGAAGCACTTTTCTTTCCTCAAGAGTTACCCCTGAGCGGGAAACGCTGAGTGATGATGTTCTGTGAAGCCATTGACGGGTTCCAGAAAGTAGCCTCCCCTCCTCATTACTTATGAAACACATGTTATTTCACAATTATCTGTGTACTTTGTAGGAGTGATTCCATGTGAGCTTCTTGATGCTTAGGTCCTTTCTTGGAAATTCCACTACCTTCATGTTCTTTGAATTGGTTTCATAATGCCAATTTCCTTCCATGTTTATCGATATAGCTGATTCTCCATTGAGCATCTCATCGCTGCCCCAAAGCTGATTTTCACCATGTTCTGAACAAATTTCTTCAATGCAAATCAGCTCAATGTTTTCCCTATTATCTTCTTCCATGGCGGAGGTGTTGTCTTCAAAAATGGAGATGTCCAAAGGAGATACATGAAATTTTATTCTTTTGCACTCATGAACTTCTTCACACAATGTGGAAGAAAAAGGCATGTTTTCATGTTTATTCTCATCAACCAAAGTATTAGAGAAGTCATCAAGCTTATCCAACTACTCCATTTCAACATCAAAAATTAGTGGACCAAAATAGGAAGCACAAATTGACTCATACTTTTCTTGTATCTCCATGGCCCGGTCAAGAGTTCAAGACCAAATTGAGGATCCTCAGTTTCTTCTGCAGCCTTCAAGATGTCTTGTATGGATAGTTCTTCTAAAATTTCCATAGGCTCTTTTTTATCTTTATTGGAGGAATATTCTTGTTTTGCCTTTAGGAGATGGTTAAAAATCTGATCCATACGGGCCCATGATTCATCTAAAACATTCTCGTTCACCTCTTTCATGATTTGTGTTGCCAAAGATTCACTTTCTTACATACATGGGCATACTTGATTCATGACACCTACTGACAAGGAGAAGATGTCCAAGCTTTGAGGGAATGGGCTCCTTCAAGATCAAAATCCATATCATCTTCTCCTTGGTAAGGAGTAGATAACCATGTTGGGACAACAATATGAGAAGAATTTTCAGCTACATCTTGATCATCCATTATTAAATCCTCTTGCTCAGGTGAAAGATGAAAGGCTATGTTTTCACCATGATGATGATTCTTCTCCTCAAGTGAGTAGAGGTTGTGTTTAAATTTCTCATTCTCCTTAGATTTGAAAATAGAGTGGGCTTCTTCCATTTGATCATCCATGATTACATCGGGAGAGAGTTTGATTCTTTGACTTCCTTCATTTCTTCATGCAACATTTTTACGTCACTTGAGGAATCAGGAGGATTATCTATGACCATCTTGAATTCATCATTTTTGGGCCATGATGTTAGTTGAGTTTCTTGCACTTCTTCACATCTCTCCATTTCATCATCAATTGAAAGATAAAAACTTGAAAAGAGATCATCCATGCTTACTTTGAATTGACCATCTTCTTCATCATTGGTGGAGTCTTTAGAGAGCATTGGATCATCCATTATGTAGCAAGGATATTCCTTTACTAAATATATTATTCCCCCCATGGGCTGTGACTTGAGCCAAATGGAATTGCTGAATGGTGATCCTATCTTTGTCTCTTCAACTTCTTTCTCCATGACATTGCTTTGGCTTTCATTGGGAGATTCCATGACAAGATCTTCTTTAGAAGCATCCAAGAATATTTCGGGAATGAAAACCTCATAGTATGGGCAGAAATCCAAGTCTTCTTCCATAGGGTGCATCTCATCTTCTTCCTCCATTTGATGCGGAGTTTCAAAATGTTCATATCTTCTCTGTAGAGCTAAAGCATACCTCCAAATTTCATTAAAGACTTCGGGCCAGAATTTCCTTTTATTATGCTCTCAAGTATTTCCACATATTCTCTTTTCAAAATGTTCATTTCTTCATCACCATATGCAATGAATTCATCTAGATGACAGTGGAAAAAGGACAACATTCTCAATTTTATAGTGAGTTGTGTGAGATTGAAAAAATCTTCTTTAGTGGATCTTGCACCATCTGTTTTATTTTGTCATCTTCTTGAATGATGACTTTATCTTCATTAGAAGGCTCAAGGATAGGATTTTCTTCAGGGAATTCAAGAACCTTTAGGGTATAAAAACCCTATGGTATGAATTATCTTCAGGACTTCCTCTATAGGATAATTATCCTCTTCTTCTTTCTCGCTATGGGCTGCTTCAAGTTGCTCATTCATCTCTTACAAGAATTTGGCATATTCTCGAGCTTTACACCTTATCTTATGTCTCCTTTGAATCCATTCTTCTTCATCAATGATAAGTTCTTTCTTCTTTCCTTTTTCAACACTATTCCGGAACCATGGCTGATCAATGATATTCTTTTCCGGGAAGACATCTTCTTCTTCTTCTTCATTTTCACTCATTGGTACTTCACTCCAATCTAGAAATTTCTTCATGATGTGGGAAACAAATGTGACAGGGTTTGTTCCTTGATGGAGTCACCTTAAAAAATTATTTTCCTTTGAAATCTGATTTTTATTTTTTATTTTCAGACCTTGCAGTCATATATTAGGTACAGAGTTTGTTAAATCTGCCCCACGGTTGGTGCCAAAAACTATTGGTGAGAAAATTTTTCAGGTGGAAAAATTTGGATTTCTTTCCAATGCTCTAGGAATCTAAGTCCCTCTACTTAACTAGTGCAGCTACCGTATGTGCATGCATATGAAAAGGTGGATTTCTATGGTGGCCTTTCGACCGGGGATCCAATAGGGGCACTCCACTGACCCTATGGCAAAGCTAGCAATCTCTTTCTAGGGAAGAATTTGTCTAAAGAGTGGGAAAGGGGAGTGAGAAAAGAGGTAGGATAACTAATGCTACATGTAGAAAATCATATTCCTACACACACACTAGTTGAAACTTCATCACATGCATTCATGAGAAGAAACAACCCTATAAATAGCAACAAGACCAAATAGAATTTATTGACTACAAAGTATCAAGAAACCCCTTAGTCAAAGAAACCTATAAACTCTTTCTTCTTGTATTTATTTCTCAAACTAAAGTTGTACATAATGTGGAGAAATGGAAAAATTGAGAATGAGAGGAAAGTAGAAGTATTGGCTATCTCCTTTTTTTCTCTCAATGTACTCTTAAGTTTACAAAATCAATCACCAACCCTTTGAAATGGGATGGCTTTCTTAGCAATTTATAGAATAGAATATGACTCTTCATCTACCCCCCCAATGCCTTTTCATATGTCCTCGCATAACTTAAAACTTTTCAATTTCCTAGGAAACTTTTAAGTCCCTTTTATAAGATAAAGGTGACTTATTACATTAGGAACATTAGGACATGTGAAAAGTGGAACCCTAATGCAAAAATATAGCATTGAAGAGAGAGTATTTTCGTATGGGGAGCGAAGAGAGAGAGAGGAAAGAAAAGGAAGAAGAATAATTATGCCAAAGGATGAATTACTACAATGGACTTGGCTACATTTCTCGACTATTCTCCACTTCATGATCCTTAGAAGCCTTCTAACCAATCCACTTTGGCTTCATATCTCCCTTAGTAAAATCAACTTACTATTTTTAGTAAGTGTGAGAAATCAATTCCATGATCTTTAACTAGGTGTTACGGCTCAGTCCTGAATATCCCATTATGTCAAAATTGCTCTTTGAGTGTGGCTTACTATTTTTAGTAAATTCCTAGATGGGGGACTTAATATTTTTAGTAAGTGGTAATTTTCACTATTTTTTGCTCTGGATAATCATTCTAGGCCTTTTGGAGATCTTCAGTGCACATTGCTCTTTCCATAGCCACTTTTGATGAAGACTTACCAAAAATAGCAAGCATGTGTAGGAAAACTTACTATTTTTAGAAAGGGTGTTTCCAATACTCGATTTGCATGAAACATAATTTTTTGGACTCTTCTTTTTATTACGATCACACCCTTTGAATTTCACATAGTTTTTCCCACTAGAATGCCTGGAAATAAATTTTAAAATTTTGACCTAGCAGTGGCTTCGAGGCAGGAGCTCCCATGGAGGCCATTAATGGAGATCAAAATTTGTAGGTCTGCTTATTGTCCTTATTTGCAATGAAAACAAATCCATTTCGATAGGTTTTCTATTTGGAGCTCGTGTGTAATTTTTTAGCTCATTTCCTTTGTTTAATGACGGAAATCATGAATGTCAGTCGGTGCATGAAGAGAGGATTTTGTTGGAGAAAATTATTATGGGCATAATTTGACCTATTGTTTGTTACATCTTGATAACCTTGAAAAAGTAGGAATTTTGCAAAATATGGAATCTCCATCTGACTTGTATATTTTTACATATGAAGATTTTTTGATTGGGTGACTTCATGGTTATCTGGCAAAAAACCTTCATTTTCTTCCCGTTCTTCATCATTTCAATCCATTTTTCTCTAAGGCCTACATATTTATGTGTATTCATGGTTGGATACTTTATGTGGCCATGGTGGAGCTTTGTTGATCAACAATGGTGGACCGGGTGTCTATACAAACATGCAGGGAGCCATGGTAAGGTATGAAGTTGTGAAGGAGAAATGAGGGGAAAGAAATGGCTAAGTGCCGGATTTGAATATTCAAAACTTGTAGATGGAGGGGCTGGGAACATTTTTATGTCCCTGATGTCCTGATCTTAGGGATATGAGGGACATCAATTTCCATAGTGGTCAAGGTGATGCCATGTGTCCTCGATCCGACGACAAGGGATTTACTTGAAAAATGCACCTGGGGCTGAAATTTGGTCACGTGGGTCTCCAAATGACTCCCCATAGGGTTTGGGAACTTTTTCAAATTTTTATGTCCCCACCTTAGGTACATAAGGGACATCAGTTTCCATGGTTGTCCTGGAGGTGACACGTGGCACCCGATCCGATGACAGGGAATGAATGCTCCAAAAATGCACTTGGGGGCTAAAAGTCAGTCACGTGGGTGTTTAAATGAATCCCCATATGGTCTTGGCACATTTTTCCATGTCTTATATCCACCACCTAAAGGAAATAAGAGACATTTGTTTCCATGGTGGTCCTGGAGCTGATACATGGTGCCCAATCCGATGGCAGGGAATGAATGCTCCAAATAAGCACCTGAGGGTTGAACTGTCAAGTCTGGAGGTCATATAAAGGTCCTAGATGTCACATTGGGGCTGGAAAAAAATTCAAGGGCTGGTGTACTTGACCTCAGGGACATTAGGGACATGAAATCCCACCAAGCTCTTGGTGCTAATACGCGACCCTCTCAAAAATGACTAAGTCATGAACTACCTTTGAGAGGGTAACTTGGAACGAATATAACTTGAGCTCCCAAAGGTAATTTATTGGTGAAATTTTATATGATCCTAACTGTAAATGGAATTTTGAATCCAATTAGTGTGGTATCATGTCTTTATTATACCATGTGATCCCTAAAAAATCAAATTTTTGATCTGAGACTCCACTTGTGCCATAGAAAAATTGCCTACCAATCATATGAGCCAAGGTGTTGTGAAAAATATTATTTCACCATAATTTAGTTATTTTAATCCTATTTCTGAATATATATATTTTTTACTTCTAACTCCATCCAGAGCTCCCAGAATCTTCTTCTGAAGCCCAACAGTTGTTTTAGGCCTATGAACTACCTAGGCTTGTGAACCTTGCTTTTACTCAAACTACTCCAAGTATTTAAAACTTCCCAAACCTTCCAAAACCATTTCCATGATGTTTTAAGGTCTTCAATTCACCTCCATGTTGAATATTACCCTTGTGTTCCACTTCAGGGTGGTTGGTCCAGTCTTGGGAAGGCCAGTGATAGCCCTTCCCAATACTACCAAAAGATAGCATCTTTTCAGAATTCCTAAAATCACCTAGGGGAATGGATACAATTTCCTAAATCACCTAGGGGATAAATTTTAAATTAAATAGGGGGTGACTAGACTGAAGGATTTGAATTGGGGTTCCTGGGAATGATAAAACATGAAAATTTTGGAACAAGGGTATAGTTTTCGTGTATCGGAAATTGTCAGCTTCCTTGTTACACATTTACATGACAACAAATACTTTGTAATCATAAATTAAATTTGGTCTTATTGCTACGTATTGTCACCAAATCACTGCACCCTCCAAATGGCTAGGATGTGAATATGACATTCAATGTGATTGGGACACATGGGATCACTTCTCAAGCTATGGGACTTGGGCTCGAAGTGAACCTCCGGAGAAGGCCGGCTTCCTCTTCCTAAACTAAGTGTTGTACTACTCCTAGTGTAACAAAAATGATTATCTAATCCTATGCTAACATTTTCATGGGGTTTTAGGGAAAGAGATTTATAGAAATGAAACTATACTAGGGATGGTGATGCACCAAATAAAGGGTGTTTCCAGACTCAGGAAGGGTTAATTTGAAGAGGGTGTGTGCACCACAGGTCAACTTCACCTACTACAACTTAGAGAGGGTACATGATACCACAAACTAAGAGACACGCATTCCCTTTGTTAAAATTTATCAAACTAAGAAATATAACAGTTTCCTAGTGAAGAAGGATAAACTCAAGAAGGGTGAAGAGACACCACAACTCAATTGCATGCAATACTCCACCACTCGATAAGCACATAGCTCCAAGAACTTG
The DNA here is from genome assembly GCA_018340775.1 of Taxus wallichiana var. yunnanensis. Lineage (NCBI taxonomy): Eukaryota > Viridiplantae > Streptophyta > Pinopsida > Cupressales > Taxaceae > Taxus > Taxus wallichiana. Next base: position 67,276,922 of record CM031239.1, on the reverse strand, counting down.
CAATAGAACTTAAACTTGCATAGTGTACCTGTAAAGTACAAAAAGGCACAAAGAAGCACAAAAGGATGAAAGGACCAAGATTAGTCACAAAAACATAGACTTTTATTGCTTCAATAACATGCACAATGCATCATACATTCAAAAGAGGCAATAGTTTTCGTTATAGTCTTGAAGAGGAGGCTTGAAAGTTCTCTCAACACATAAGAACAACTTGCGAAAAGAAAGGATTCTTGAAAAGTATACACCTTCCCGAGATATCTAATCTGTCCAACTTGTCTAAACTATTAGAACCCTTTGAAATGAGCTTCTATAGAAGAATATGTGAGAAAGAAGAGGAAATGTCATAATTACATTCCTAAATTAAAGGCCCATGATGTATTTATTACAGCTTAGTTGAACTACCCGAGAAGGTTCCATCATGGGTCATTAATTACACGATGACCTAGTCTTCTCAATTAATTAATATAATATTTAAATAAAATATTTAAATAATAATAATAAATATTATTATTAAAATATTTAAATAAAAATATTAAATCAATTAACATAATGTCGGGGACCCCTGTTGACCCATTTGACTTGAAGAGGAGGAGGGTCCATGTGGATAGAGTCTACACATAGCCCAACTTGGTGAGTTTTGAATCCTCTATAAGCTCGACCGGAGCCAATTTACCCCACCGTCATGGCTTTTTGAACACCTTGTGAGCCAATCAAAATGAACTCAATTCTCCAAAACTCATCTTCCACCAGCTCTTCTTGATGCTTCGTGTCATCTTACCTTCTTTCCAGAACCGAACTCCTGAGTTCTTCTCTGGCTCAACTCACTTGAATACCGAGCTTAACCCAACATTTATGAAAATAATGGTTTTACCACAATGCTCACGGTTCTTCCTTATTATATAACACTTGTAGTAAGAATGTTTTGGCTTTTCCATAATAAGCACAATTGTACCTTCCAAACAATGAGAAAATGCCATTACCAATAAAGACCTAATGCTGCCATGATGATGACCCAGGTTCATGCCCATAACATGTTGATAGACACCCTTAAGACTGATTCTTGGCCAAAGAGCCCTTCGTTATTTTGGTTGTGCACTCTACAATCTTGACTCCAATAAACAATTATGCCACTATTGGGATCTTAGTATGACATAGGTAGTTTTGAGGTACACAATATACTCATTTTCCGAAACTAAAAAGATCCTTTATGTTACAATTTGTAATACATAAAAAAGCCCTTCAAAAAAATACATTGAACAATTGTGGAAACCAAGAGAACCTTGGAAAAATGTACAGTAACAACCATATGAATTCTTCCTTAGTCGTGGATAAAATCTAATAGAAATAAATCTAGATAAAATTATCTTGAAACCACGATAATCGTCCATTGTAAAATATAAGTTTCTCTAAACTTGGTAAAAGAATAATTTTTATTGTTTGATTGGACGTACATAATGGAAGGGTATAAATATTGCCTTTTACCCTCGTAGTTTCTCAAAAAGACCATTTACAAGTAACAACAATGTAGCATACAAAATGGCCAACCGGGTATTTTCGAGTTGACCTTCACATTCAATTTATTTCTAGGAGAAAAATGCTAAGCAATATGAATCGTTTCATTCTCACCGTAATAAACCTTCATCTCTTGATTTAGGAAATTTTATGAAGCCTTAAATAGCGTGACTCCAATCCATTATACATGGTAGTGAATATTTGTTTCCTAGAACTACCATGGATCTGAGTTTAGAATAAGGATAAGCCTATAGCTGCATTATGCTAGAGCATTGAGAATCCCAAATTTGAGGATGCATTCGATACTTGAATGATAACAACATAGTTGGAAAACCCTTTACTAGAAGTGCTCAAAAAGGCTTTGACTATACTTGCAACATGCCTCGCCGCTAGTGTGTGGGAGCTTCTCTCACGACCACCATCTGGTTCAACTTGATCATGCCAAACACCGTCGAGTTCAAATTGATTGGCCTTTCTTTCCTCGCATCCTTTGATCTCCATGCACTGGTTAATGCCGACTCAGGCCTCAACTCGGTCTTGATTCTCATTTGACGAACACTTGTTATTCATTTTACCGATATCCTTTCAATGTTTGGTGTTCCTCACTTTGTGATGCATTCAAGGTCCATGCGCCACTCCACTCGGCATTTGACTCATTCTTCCAACTTGGCGTCATTCCTTATTCACCTGTTTATATGGTGATTCACTTGCCATACCTCGGTCATCAACTTCCTCCTCCAAATTCACCAACGTGCTCTGATTTCCTATTTACACAGCCCGTGCAGAAGTCTCATGTTGGTTTTCCATCCCAATATTTCCCATTGACCATGCTTGCCTGAATCTCCCCTATGCGGAGTGAACAACTTGGCCTGCCATCATCAAATTTCTGACCTTGGAAATATAGTGAAATGTTTCCCATGTGCGGGATTACCTGCTTGGTTTACCATCATCGTGCTCCCAATTTTTTGGCAGTAGACTCAATCTTCTCCCATGCTCGAAATTATTTTTATGGCTTGACATCACGTCAGTTCCCTTGGCAATGCTCCCCTTATTTTCCATGTCTAGGATTGGAGTGTGAGGTTTCATCATCATTTGGCCATACTTCGTTTTGGACAGATGGCCCCTGATTTCTACTTTTCCACTCAATGTGAGGAGACATCATTCTCTTGGTGCAAACATTTCAGTTGTAGCTTGTAAGGTGTGATAATTCTAACATAAAACTTTATGCCCGATGACCTAGTGGCTTGTTGAAGATGCTCATGAATATTCTAATATGAAACAGATCCACCTCTATGAGATTCGCTTCCATGAGTTACATCGTAAAACTAGTAAGGTCTCGCTAGAGAATCTTTGTAATAAATTTCATCAAATCTCCTCGTAACACTCTCACTGTCACTTAATCAATTTTGATAAAAATATCTTGAAGGAAAATCCTGAATTTGAGGATGCATTCGATACTGAACTGATAACAACATAGTTGAAAAACCTACTCATTGGAAGTGCTCAAAAAGGCTTCTACTATACTGCAACATGCCTGCTGCCTGTGCACCAAATGCTAGGCCGAGGAAGGTCTGAACACCGTTATAATTCATAGCTCTTTTAAAGATGTCGGTTTGACTCAATTTTACATTGGTATCCTATGATGCTTATACTATCTTCCTGGGTCGATAGAAGTCCTTCCATTACGTAATTACAAACCCGAGATTCAATGATGTTGAACATCCCATATCTGTATAATCTCATATCATATTGGTCAAACAAGATAATTCTCCCAAGTGGTTGGTGGAGAACTATCTAATGGATTAGACTTGGCCTCATGTTAACTTAGCTTTCTATGAATCAGTCTTAATATCTTTTTTCATCGAGCTCTACCGAGATCCTTATATATTTCCTTTCATTCGTCAATTTTCGACTAGCTATATTTTGCATTAATAAGATCTCATCTATCTCTTACAACTGAGAGACACTACCGAGATGATTTCTAAGATGACTATCAATTTGACATCGGGTTCTTTATCAACTTGACCCTGAACTCTTCACTGAGTTGAGATCAACTGGGTGCCTTTCGATGTTAGGTGATCTCTTCATATGCAATTTTGGAATTATTTTTAATTATTATATCTCTATAATAACCGAGAGGTGGGTTCCCGGGATTATTATTCATTTTGAATGTGATAGACTCTATTGTCCAATCTTGCCACGTGTGCAAAATTGGATAACATTTTTGGCGACCTCTCGGGGATGATTTCCTACTAAGCATGATTCCAGTAGCCTTAAGTCATCCATTGGGCATGGAGTCTGTGTTGGAATCCTGAAAGTAGTATGATTTTCTTTGACACATCTCGATATCTCCTTGAACATTTCCGATATCCTGACCTCCCCGAATGCTAAGCATGAAGTATATTGAAACTGTTGAATGCTTGACATCTATGGAACACTGCAAAAATTTGAATGAAGCAGATTTTGAAACTCTTATGGAAACCTTGAACCTTTCTTCTCCTTGACACCTTCCAATGATGAAACAATGTGTAAAACAACACAAAACACAACAAAAAGGAAATAAAAACAACAACACAACTCGATGTGCATAATCACTTAGAGGAAAACACCTAATCTAACTATACAGGGGGGAACGCTTCTCAAAAACAAGCTTTGAGATGTATCCCATTCACATGAATGGGCAGTTCTCCATTGAGCCTAGATAGATGGAATGAATTTGCCTCTTTGCAACTTATGATGATGTATGGCCCACTCCAAAGAGTGTTAAATTTGGCATGCCTGCCTGGTTTGGCCCTGTCTTCATCCCATTTGAGAACTAAATCTCCCTCTTGAAAACACCTATTAGACGCCTTCTTGTCAAAAAAATTCTTAGCCTTAGCTTGATTCTACTCCAAAGTTTTCATAGCCTTGTCTCGTACTTCCTCCAATTCCATGATTTTAGCAAACCTTATCATTAGAGGATCACTCTCTATAACTGCAAGTTGATGAGCTAACTCCAAAGAAGGTAATTCCAATGAGAGCAGGAGTTTTGCATCTCTTCCATATACCAAAATGAAAGGAGAATTTCCAATGGCCCTTTTAGGTGTGATCTGATATGCCCATAAGGCGCTCTTAAGCCGTGTATGCCAAGTCCTCTTATTAGTCTCCATTGTGCACTTAATAATCCTTATGACGTTTTTGTTGCTAGACTTAGCCAACTGCTTTCCTCATGGATAGTAATTGGATGAAATTTTGAGGTATACCCCATTTTTAATAGCCCATTCACTCAATTTCATACCAAGAAAAGCTAGCGCGTTGTCTGAAATAACTATAAACGGAACACCGAACCTCATCATTATACCCTTCAAAAAAATTCAGAACTACCCTTTCATTGCTCTCTTTTAATGCTACCACCTCTGTCCATAGAGTAAAATAGTCTGTTGCAGTAAGGACCCATTTATGTTCGTCACTAGATGGAGGATTAATCATTCTGATGAAGTCCAACCCCATTGAACAAAGGGTTGATCCACTTGAATTGGATGTAGCAGAAGAGCTACCAACTTCTTCTTACCTGTGAAAAATGCACATTCCTTACATTTCCTTACCTAGATATGGGCATCCTTGAATAAATCTAGCCAATAATAGTTGGCTCACATGATCTTGGTAGCTTTTGTTCATGCGGAATAATGTCCTCCAAATAGGCCATTATGAAATTCTTCTAGTATCTTACTTACATTGCTCGTCCTACGCACCAAAGGAGAACGCCATTCAAATCTTTTCGAAAGAGAATGCTATCTACCAAAACATATGGGATAGATTGAAGACGGAAAGTTCATCTTTGGGTTTTATCCATGTTTGTTGGGTATGCTCTTAAGAAGAGGAAATTCTTCATTTTGGATAACCAAATGCTTGATCAACATCCTCATCAGTATTTAGGAGTGTCACGTCCTCATTAATTTTTGATTCCATGTCTACAGCAAGTTGCTGACACAAACCCTTACCTCTGACAAGTTTAGTGACTTTGATGTGCACGTCATACTCCATTACCTTCGTGATCCATCTAGCATGCTTTTCATTCATTTCTTTGTTCAACAAAAACTCCTTAACACTTGGATGAGACACCATCAGATGAATCTTGTTGTTGGATAACATGTGCTTGAATTTCTTCAAAGCTCGAATAACCACAAAGACTTACTTTTCAATGAATGAGTATTTGAACTCATAGTCTTTGAGGGATTGACTGAAGAAAGAAATTGGTTGCTCCATCAGGTTGTTGTTTTGTTGGGTGAGGATCCTTGAAATTCTCTCTTGACCTGCAAAAGCATAAAGGATAAAATATTTGTCAAATCTGGGGTTCACCAGTGTGGGAGCTTGAGAAATGGCTGTTTTGATGGCTTCAAAGCTTTCTCATCCTTCCTTTGTCCATGAGAATGGCATGTTTTTCTTTAGCATGGCTATCAGTGGTTTAGCCAATGTCGCAAATTGAGGGATGAATCTCTGCATGAAATTTATGGTTCTCATAAAACTCTGGAGGCCCTTCTTGTGACTTGGGAGAGATAAGGACATAATTGAATGAATCTTGGCTGGATCGATTGATAATCCTTCTGACTGAAACAACATGCCGCAAAAAATTTCCCTCGTGCACTACAAAAATACATTTCTTGGGGTTAAGTGAAACCCCAAATTCCATACACCTTCGGAAAACTTTTCTTAGATGCGTGATGTGATATTCTACATGTTTAGAGTATATAGTTATATCATCAAGGTAAACCAAAATAATATCATATATTAGTCCCTTAAATTCCATGTCCATGGCTCTTTGGAAAGTAGCCCGGCATTGGATAATCAATGGTATTTTATTGTAGGCATACATGCCCCACTTGGTAGTGAAAGCCGTTTTGAATTGGTCAGATTCTTAGACTAGGATTTGATTGTAACCCAAATATCCATCGAGTAAAGAAAATATTTGAGCTCCTGCCACCATTTCAAGGATCTAGTCCATCGATGGAAGAGGATAATGGTCTTTTAACGATGCATTATTCAAATCCTGAAATCTACGCATAACCAGATCTCTCTGTTTTCTTCCTCATGGGAACCAAATTGGCTACCCATGAGGAATGCTTGATGGGAAAAATTATATAGGCCTCGATGAGCTTGGTTAGATCCTTTCTCATTAGTGGCTCAATTTTTGATTAATTGGTCTCGATTCGATGAACGGCTTAGCATTAGGATCCAATTCGATGGTATGTTGAGCTAGACCTGGATCAAAACCACGCAGATCTTTATAGCTCCATGCAAAGATGTCATGATACTCTTGACAAAGTTTGATGAAATCTTCTTTCTCTTCAAAAGTACACACTTTTCTCGATCTTGAGAAACTTTGCATTTGATACTTCGACTTCCTCAAAATATTCTTCTTTGACCACCATGTTAGGGCTTTGTCTTTTGGCTTGGTCATCTGAATTGAAAATGGATTCCAAAGTGACTAAACCTTTTGGTAACTTGTTTCTTTTCAATTGGATAATTTTCTCACCATATGACTCCTGCAACTTATCTTGATTCTTTGTAGCAAACTCCACCTCTTCTTGTAGGAAGAGGACAATTTTTTTGTCACTATCAAACACTTGCCAACTACTCACATTATCAGGGACTACCGGTCGAACCACCATTTTAACAAATTACTTCCCTTCTTTCATGATATCAATTGGTATGTTGTATTGTGAACCAATTGTAGCAAGCCTATCTACATCTTGATTTTGACCTCTAGGAACTGCATGGATTCCAAAAGCTTTGAAATCTTCAATTAGGTCCCGAGATCGGTTCTTGTATGATCTTCAAAGATCATTTTTGGATGCACTACATGCCGAAACTTCATGAAAAGCTAACTCACTATCTTCAAAAATAGTCAAGGCCTTGATTCCCTTCCTTTGGGCTAGTTGAATTCCTTACACAAGAGCCTCATATTCAACAACGTTGTTAGTACAACTGAACTATAACCGGAAGATGAGAAGTACTTATCTCCCTCTAGAGAAATTAACATAACACCAGCACTAGATCCATTCTTACTTCTTGAGCCATCGAAGAAAAATTGCCACATCCCTTTAGAATCAATTGGTGTTTTGAGAAGTTGTGGTATGATCGTATCTTCTTCATGGATACAATACATACCTAATTTTGTTTCTTCCAAGACCAACAAATCAGCTTCTTCTTCTACCAATACATCAAGCATAGTATAGGGATCGTACTAATGATATCTACTTACTTCATCCAGCAAAGTATCGTGAACTTCTTCAACAAGGGTGGTTGGTTCATGATCGACATCTTCCTCTTTGGGATCGCTGATGGTGTAATTTCCATTTATGGGACTAGCAGTGTAGGGTTCTACATGATTACGTAGATTGGTTCTTCCCTTATAGTTACTTTGGTTTCGTATCGAGTCCTGAGAATCATATGTGACCAATCGGCCGATAGGTAACCACCCATCTTGGCGGTGAAATCCCGTGATAGGAAGATGGCAAAGAGGGGAGGGAGATCAATGACTGATATATCTTGGGTGAATGACAAGCTTGGGCATGCGTGGATGGTAAGTTGAAGTCCTTTGATAACCCCAACAGTCTTAATAGCTATGCCATCCAGCTGAACAACCCCTCTTGCAATTGGTGCATATTGTATGCCTAGTACATTTGTAATTTGTTTAGGCATGACAGAGCTACTGGCACTAGAATCAATCATGTAATTATGTACTAGATGGTCACCAATGATCAGGGAAATGTAGAATGGTGGTGGTTTTTTTCATAGGAATAATTTTCCCTTCCGGTTGACACAAACTTATAGCAGTTTTCACTCCATGTCCTGGTGATCCGTTGGTTGTAGCAAAACTATTCAGAGCTTCTCGCAATAGGTTTCTTTGAGAAGGGATCGAGAGTGCATCCCACATGATAACGCTCAGATTGGTTTTCTTCATTTTTATACTATGTCAAGGGAATTTCTCCAAATTTGATGACACTTTTTTTGGGCATTGGGGTCCTCCTTTGGAAAATGTTTTTTGGGTACCGTGATGCCTAGAGAACCATTTTCCTGCAGCATGACTAGCCGTTGTTTCGGTGATTTATTTCCCGCATTTCTATCAACTACCATTTGTATTCCAGTTGAGAAGTGGATGCTAGATCAGCTTTAGGAGGTTGAGGCTCCATTGCTCTCTTTTTGGAATGAGTGTTTGGTGCCACTGATGAGGAATCTATATTCAACCTACAAAAATATTTTGCTTCCCAGTTTAGCAAAGTGGATTCTTCAGGTGCTTGCGGTTGATCTGCTGCTTTTCTTTGCGATGAATTTTTTGAAAAATCTAAAGGGGCAGATACACTTTGAACCATAAGGGCCTAGATAAGAACCCCATTGGGATAAATATTTTGATTATGAGGTTGAGAGCAAGGATAGCACCATTCGTAGTCTTGAACTAGATTATTTTGAACAGGTACTATAGCTCTAGATGAGCTAGCTGTAAGAGGGTTCCAAAAGTTCAAGGGCCTGACATTTGTAACTTGACTTGTAGTTTGATTTTGAGGCTGATTGTTTCCTTGAAAAGGAGGACGGTTAGCCTGATACTACTGATTTTGTGGCTAATATGAACGATTGTATTGAAATTGTTACCTTTTGATTGCAACGAGCTCATTTCCAAAATTTTGTAGTAGTGACTTGATTTCAAATAGGTCATTTGAAGAGGCAAGGAAGATTGAGATAGTTTCTTGAGTCTACTTTGGAATAGGAGCAATGATAGGTGATGATTCGTAAGATCTAGAGAAAAGGGCATGGGTGGTCATGGAGCTATCTTTCTAGCATGAATCAAAGAATTCTCTACTCTTATGGCAACTTCGTAAGCATCAGGAAGTGTAGTCCCTCCCATGGACTAGATCATAACTACTACATCACTATTCAAGGCTCGCAAATAGTATAAGAATGCATTATGTGTAAAAGGATTTACGAGCACCGGAATAATATTCCAAGTCCTATGGAATCAGAAGTTGAAATCACTCATGTATTCTTAGGAAGCTCTCTTTATGGTAGTGAGTTGTTCCAAAAGTGATAGGTGATCACTTTTTCTTCGAACTATTTACATAGATTTTCTCCCAACTCATCCCAAGTGGTTATAGTGCCAACACCTAACCCGCGAAACCATTGAAGTGCTTTTCCCTTGAAAGAGGTAGCAAGAAGTCTAACTGCAACATTGTCTTCTATGATATTATGTACTGCATGCAGATGCTAGCTACATCAAAGATATGCTCCATTGGAGTAACGTGAGTTTCCCCCATGTAGAAGGGTAAACGTTTGAGTGTTGCAACAGGTATCGGGTCACATTGAGCCAACATAAGAGGATTGCTTGCATTGAAAGGGGGAAAAACTTGGTTCCTCGCCATAGCAATGAAAGGTTGATTGTTCCTGTGGAGGAAACCTTTTGTAAGGAGGAGTTGAATGACCCCTACTAGGTAAATATGCAACTGGGGATGTGGAAATGCCTCTTCTTCTTCTCTTTGGAGGAGATAAGGAAAGTTTGATATGCTGATAATTTCCTTTCTTTGAAGAAGCTCTTGTCTAAATTATTCACATAAGTTACCGCACTGAGATTTGGAATCTAGAGATATAGAGTTGCTAGGTACTTTGACTTGTGTAAGTGAGAAGAGAAGTACAAACTCTGTCCCATAGGGCATGCCAAAAACTGTTGTCACCAAATCACTACACCCTCCGAATGGCCAAGATGTGAATAGGATGTTCGGTGATTGGGACACTAGGGATCACTTCTCAAGCTATGGGACTTGGGCTCAAGTGAACCTCTAGAGAAGGTCAAGCTTCCTATTCCTAAACTAAGTGTTCTACTACTCCTAATGTAACAAAAATGATTATCTAATCCTATGCTAACATTTTCATGGGGTTTTCGGGAAAGAGATTTACAGAGACATGAAACTATACTAGGGATGGTGATGCACCAAATAAAGGGTGTTTCCAGACTCAGGAAGGGTTAATTTGAAGAGGGTGTGTGCACCACAGGTCAACTTCACCTACTACAACTTAGAGAGGGTACAAGATACCACAAACTAAGAGACACGCGTTCCCTTTGTTAAACTTTATCGACCGAGAAATATACATGTTTCCCAGGTGAAGAAGGATGAACTCAATAAGGGTGAATAGACACCACAACTCAACTGCATGCAATACTCCACCACTTGATAAGCACAAAACTCCAAGAACCTGCAATAGAACTTAAACTTGCACAGTGTACCTGCAAGTACGAGAAAGGCACAAAGAAGCACAGAAGGATGAAAGGACCAAGATTAGTCACAAAAACACACAATTTTATTACTTTAACAACATGCACAATGCATCATACATTCAGAAGAGGCAATAGTTTCCATTATAGTCTTGAAGAGGAGGCTTGAAAATTCTCTCAACACACAAGAACAACTTGCAAAGAGAGAGGATTCTTGAAAAGTATACACTTGCCTGAGATATCTAACGCCCAACTTGTCCGAACTATTGGAATCCTTTGAAATGAGCTTTCAACTTATATTTATAGAAGAATATGTGAGAAAAAAGAGGAAAGGTAATAATTACATTCCTAAATTGAAGGCCCGTAATGTATTTATTATAGTTAATTGAACTACCCGAGAAGGTTCCATCATGGGTAATTAATTGCCTGATGACCTAGTCTTCTAAATTAATTAAAATAATATTTAAATAAAATATTTGAATAATAATAATAAATATTATTATTAAAATATTTAAATAAAAATATTAAATCAATTAACATAATGTCGGGACCCCTATTGACCCATTTGACTTGAAGAGGAGGAGGGTCCATGTGGATAGAGTCTGCACATAGCCCAACTCGGTGAGTTTCGAATCCTCTATAAGCTCAACCGGAGCCAATTTACCCCACCGTCATGGATTTTTGAACACCTTGTGAGCCAATCAAAATGAACTCAATTCTCCACAACTCATCTTCCACCAGCTCTTCTCGATGCTTTGTGTCATCTTACCTTCTTTCCAGAACCGAACTCCTGAGTTCTTCTCTGGCTCAACTCACTTGAATACCGAGCTTAACCCAACATTTCTGAAAAGAATGGTTTTACCACAATGCTCATGGTTCTTCCTTATTATATAACACTTGTAGTAAGAATGTTTTGGCTTTGCCATAATAAGCACAATTGTACCTTCCAAACGATGAGAAAATGCCATTACCAATAAAGACCTAATGCTGCCATGATGATGACCTAGGTTCATGCCCATAACATGTTGATAGACACCCTTAAGACTGATTCTTGGCCAAAGAGCCCTTCAGTATTTTGGCAGTGCACTCTGCAATCTTGGCTCCAACCAACAATTATGCCACTATTGGGATCTTAGTATGGCATAGGTAGCTGTGAGCTGCACAATATACTCATTTTTCTAGAAACTAAAAAGATCCTTTATGTTACAATTTACAACACATAAAATAAGCCCTTCAAAAAAATACATTGAACAACTAGGGAAACCAAGAGAACCTTGGAAAAATGTACAGGTAACAACCATATGAATTCTTCCTTAGTTATGGATAAAAGCTAATAGAAATAAAGCTAGATAAAATTAGCTTGAAACTAGAGTATAATTGTCCATTATAAAAAACAAGTTTCTCTCGAACTCGGTAAAAGAATACTTTTATTATCGATTGGACATACATAATGGAAGGGTATAAATATTGCCTATTGCCCTCGAGATTTTCTCAAAGAGACCATTTATAAGTAACAAAGATATAGCATACAAAACAACCAACAAGGTATTTTTAGAGTTGACCTTCACATTTGATTTATTTCTAGGAGAAAAAATGCTTTGAGCAATATGAATCATTTCATTCTACACCGTAATAAACCTTCATCTCCCGATTCAGGAAATTTTATGAAGCCTTCAATAACATGACTCCAATCCATTGTACACACACAATAGTGAATATTTGTTTCTAAATCGCCATGGATCTCGAGTTCGAATAAGGATAAGCCTACAACCGCATTATGCTAGAGCATTGAGAATCCCAAATTTGAGGATGCATTCGATCTCGAACACATAACGACATAGTTGGACAACCTACTTGCTGGAAGCACTCAAAAAGGCTTCTACCATACTTTAACATGTACATACCTGCTTCTACGGTGTGTGGGAGCTTCTCTCACGACCACCATCCGGTTCAACTTGATCATGCCAAACACCGTTGAGTTCAAATTGATTGGCCTTTCTTTCCTCTCATCCTTTGATCTCCATGCATTGGTTAATGCTGACTCGAAGTCAACTCGGTCTTGATTCTCATTTGACGAACACTTGTTATTCATTTTACTGATATCCTTTCAATGTTTGGTGTTCCTCACTTTGCGATGCATTCAAGGTCTATGCACCACTCCACTCAAAGCATTTGACTTTTTCTTCTAACTTGGCGTCATTCCTTATTCACCTGTTTATATGGTGATTCACTCATAATACCTCGGTCATCAACTTCCTCCTCCAAATTTGCCAGCGTGCTCTTATTTCCTATTTACACGGCCTGTGCAGCAGTCTTATGTTGGTTTTCCATCGCAATATTTCCCATTGACCATGATCTCCTGAAGCTCCGCTACATGGAGTGAACAACTTGGCATACCATCATCAAATTTCTAACCTTAGAAATATAGTGAAATTTTTCCCATGCACGGGATTACCTCGCTTTCGGTTTACCATCATCGTGCTACCGATTTTTTGGCAAAGAGACTCAATCTTCTTCCACACTCAGAATTTTTTCGATGGCTTGACATCACGTCATTTCCCTTGGTAATGCTCACCTTATTTTCCACGTCTGGGATTGGAGTGTGGGGTTTCATTATCATTTGGCCGTACTTCATTTTGGATAGATGGCCACTGATTTCCATTTTCCACTCAGCGTGAGGAGACATCATTCTCTCGATGCAAACATTTCAGATGTAGCTTGTAAGGTGTGATAATTCTGACAGAAACCTTTATGCCTGATGACCTAGTGGCTCGTTGAAGATGCTCATGAATATTCTGATATGAAACAGATCCACCTCTTTGAGATTCACTTCCATGAGTTACATCGTAAAACAAGTAAGGTCTCGATAGAGAATATTTGTAATAAATTTAATCAAATCTCCTGGTAACACTCTTAGTGTCACTTAATCAATTTTGATAAAAATATCTTGAAGGAAAATCCCAAATTTGAGGATGCATTCAATAATAAACAGATAACAACATAGTTGGACAACTTGCTTGTTGGAAGCACTCAAAAAGGCTTCTATTATACTGTAACATGCCTATTGCCTATGCACCGAATGCTCAGCTGAGGAAGGTCTGAACACCATTATAATTCATAGCTCTTTTAAAGATGTCAGTTTGACTCAATTTTACATTAGTATCCTAAGATGCTTACACTATCTTCCTGGGTCGATAAAATTCCTTCCATTACGTAATTACAAACCTAAGATTCAATGATGTTGAACCTCCCATATCTACATAATCTCATATCATCTCGGTCAAACAAGATAATTCTCCCAAGTGGTTGGTCAAGCACTATCTAATGGATTAGACCTAGCCTCATGTTAACTTAGCTTTCCCTGACTCGGCCTTCATATCTTTTTGCATCGATCTCTACCGAGATCCTTATAGAGTTCCTTTCATTCATCAATTTTTAACTAGCTATATTTTTCATTAACAAGATCTCATCAAGCTCGACAACCGAGAGACACTACCGAGATGATTTCGAGATGAATATTAATTTGACACCAGGTTCTTTATCAACTTAACCCCTGAAATCTTCACTGAGTTGAGATCAACTGGGTGCCTTTCGATGCTAGGTGATCTCTTCATATGTAATTGAGGAACTATTTTTAATTATTGTATCTTGATAATAACCGGAGGTGTTTTCCTTGGATTATTATTCATTTTAAACATGATAGGACTCTGTTGACCAATCTTTCCACGTGTGCAACATTGGATAACCCTATGCATAGACTTGCTTCGTCCTAATTTTAATGCATGTTATAAAACTTATAATTGATGTATGCAGCAATCATATTTTCTACCTACAACATTAGTTGTCCTATAAAATTTCTCACTCCCCTTTCCCTCTCTCCGAAAAAGTCCTCTCTTGTAGGTATTTGTAAGATTTTTGTAGGCTCATTGGAATGTCCCTGTTGGATCCCTAGTTGAAAGGCCACCACATAAATCCACCTTTTCATGTGTATGCATATACGATAGTTGAACTAGTTAAGTAGAGGGACTTAGATTCCCAAAGTGTTGGCAAGAAATCCAAAAGTTTGTCCACTTGACAAATTTTCTCACCAATAGTTTTTGACACCCATCGTGGGGTAGATTTCGCAACTTCTGCACCCAAAATACAACTGCAAGGTCCTAAAATTAAGAAAATGAAATATTGAAAACACAAACTTAGGAAAATCCATTACTGAAAGATACACTATCAGTTCCTGCACATGACCTTTCATATTCCATATTGTCTTTTCATATGCCCACTTCAATAATTTCCAAAATTTGGTTAAAGGAAGATACACCAGGTCGAATAGGTCAAGAAGTGGTGAAGTTTCCAATTTCGAGGCTTTGCAAAATTAGTAAGAATAGATTAGAGATAGTCCACACTTCTTCTCTCAAGCCTCCTCTCCATCTAGCTCTTCGAGCAGTTCACTTGGAAATACTATCAAAACTCCTGTTGATACTCCCCTTTAAATTCTCCCATTTTTCCATCACCATTAAGCATTGAGTTCCTGGAAGAAGAAGAGTTTGAAGAAGAATTTTTAGAAGCAAGGGCTGAAGTAGAAGTAAAAACAATGATGGATAATGAATCGAAAGACCTCAACCCATTGTTCCATGGGGAAGGAATACATTCCCACTTGCTCTTAAACCACCTCTCCATGATCTACCAACAATTTCCCATAAGAACTTGCCAAATTTCAAAGGTTAAAAACACAACATCCTTAAGAACACATCACTTCCTTCTTGGTGTCCAACATGAAGATGTTGCTATAAGACTGTTTGTGGAGTCCCTCTAAGAAAAAACAACATAATGGTTCTACCTCCTACCTGCCCGATCCATCACTGGTTGGAATGACACAATCTTTTGCCTTTGAGGAAAGATTCAAATCAATTGAAGATTATCAAGACCTCTTGGTATAGTTGGCTCAAATGAGGAAAGGAGAAAGTGAAACTATGAGAGAATTTGTGATTCGATTCGAATGGTTGCTTCGTAGGATACCAGAAGAGAATTCTTCGTCTCAAAACAATATCAAGATATTATTCATCAATGCTCAATCATCGAAGTAATATTTTTATGCAAAGATCCCAACCAATGAACATTATAGAAGCACAAAGGATGGCTAATAAACTTAATGAAAATCCCATCATATTTGGAAAGATCAAGAATCCCTCAAAGGGTAAAGCTCAACATCCTGGAGATGAGAGAACCAATCCATTACTACAAAAATTGGCAAATGAGATGGCATATTTGAAGAGGGAATTATTTGAACAAGTATCTTCTCAAAGAAGCAACACAAATCAAATTGCAGGAGCACCCCAAAGACTCTCGTGGTATACCCCACTCATGAACGTAAATTGCAGATTTCAAGAAAGTGAAGAAGATCTTGAACAAGAAAGTGAAGGTGGAAACTTCCTAGAGATTGATGAACTTGAGAATGATAGATAGATCATATTTTTGAGTATTCTAGAGGTGATGAAGAAGAATAAGAATATGTAACTGGTTTCTCATGTGTGGTATTCACTCATTCTCAATCCAATAAAAGAGCATCTCCCTCTATTCCCATAAAATAAAAGAAGGTTGATGATCCTCCTATGGGGACTCAAAAAAAATCGTTGGAGGATCCCCACTTCCATCTTCCATGAAGTCTAAATTGTTGGAGCATGATCCGGTGGCAAGTAAGAAGGCTCAAAAATCCCAAGTAAGTCTTCTTGTCTCTTCTAAGTCTAAATCTAAATCTGATCCTATAAAATCTAGTACTTTGAAAGCTCCTAGTGTACCTTTCAAAATACCCTCCATTCCCCAAAAATAAAATCCTACTCCCAAGCCTATCTAGACTCCCAAATCAGTTCCTTCACCCCCCTTGTTTGCATCTTCTCGCTTTAAATTCATACAATATGCAAACGAATCCAAAGTGCAAACCTTGAGGAAGAGGAGATGGTTCTTCATGATTTTCAAGAAGAAAAATCAGCTTATATGCTTATCCAAGATGAGGATTTATTCTCATTCCCATTTGGGGATGAATATGATCTCAGTTAGGCCATCTATGGAGAGACAAAATCAGTTTTTGATGAGCCCATGAAAGGTTTGAAATAAATATTTGTACAAAGACTACTAAGATCCACAAAAGAAATAAAATACCCTAAGATCAGTCCTTAATTGTTAATGCAAGCCATGAATCTAGAAGACAAGCATGAAGTTGACTTGGAAACCTCAACCAGTGTGAATATGGGATATGTTGAAATAAATCTAGAAGAGAAATATGATGTCCCTCTCAAGCCATTGGTTGATGGATAAAATGTTAAAATTGAGGTATTTTATTTCCCATTTGAAGAGGAATAATATTTCCATGATGAAAAAATTAAAGCAAGAAGTTTCAAGGCCATTGAAGATGAAGCTCTTTTTGATGAAGGATCGGTAGAGTGCAGCAATTCCCAAGATGATGAGGTAATCCCTCTAGGTAGTTTCCTTGAGTTGAAAAATAAAGATTCTTCAAAGGCATACAAAGAGGAGATGTAGGACATGATGAAGCATAACTCTATGCAAGAAATCATGGATGCGAAAGAGAAGTCATGCGAACACCCCGAGCTAATTCTTGATCTCTTCACTTGTGTCATGGCCATACAATACAATTATGAGGTCACTTCCAATCCTTCCATCAATACTTAAGCACCTCACAGTGGAGTAAAGGAAAAGGATAAGTTTGAGGTTTCTCATGGAAAAGAGGTCAACAAGAATAGAACTGGGAAAGAAAAGAATCCAAAATGTTCAAGTAATTTGAATGAAAAGAATCCTGGGGAGCGATGAGATGCTCAATGAAGAATCAACTATGTGGATAACATGTAAGGCAACTGGCACTATGAGACCAACTTCAAAGAGGATAAAGGAAATGGAATTTCCAAGTGAAGACCTGAGCATCAAGAAGCTCACATGGAATCACTCCTACAAAGTAAAAGGACAATCATGGAAGCACCTAGATTCCATAAAAAATTAAGGAAAGGACGTTACTATCTTGAACTAGTCAACATCTTCATAAAACAATATCACTTAGTGTTGCCCACTCATGGGTAAATTTTAAGGAACAAAAAGTGATTCAGTGAAAGTAGGTTTTCCCCTACCCTGTACCATAGGTGATTTCTAGGTTTGTTCCCCTTTCTATTGCATGTGTTTCCCTTCCTGTTGTGTGTGTTGTTTCCTTTTAGTGTGCATGTTTTTGCCTTCTTCTCTCTTTCTCTCTTATTGTAAGTTGTACATGACTCCACAGGCCCAATGGATAAGGCACTGGTCAATGAACTATATGGTCTAAAATTGATATTCTAGATCTCCATGTCATGTCTTTGCTACACTCACCCCATGCCATATCCCCAAGCTCGATCAAGTTATTTTTGTGCAAATGTGCAACAAGGAAATTGACAATTTTCAAGCACAAAAACTATACCCATGTGCCAAAATTTTCATGTTTTATCATTCCTAGGCACCCCAAGTCAAATCCATTAGTCTAGTCACCCCCTATTTGATGTCAAATTGGTCCCCTAGGTGATTTAGGAAAGTAAATTTAATCCCCAAGTGAATTTAGGAAGTTAA
Organism: Taxus wallichiana var. yunnanensis; assembly: GCA_018340775.1. NCBI lineage: Eukaryota > Viridiplantae > Streptophyta > Pinopsida > Cupressales > Taxaceae > Taxus > Taxus wallichiana. Next base: position 67,258,573 of record CM031239.1, on the reverse strand, counting down.
AAGATGCTAGCTTTTGATAGTATTGAGAAGGGTTATCATTGGCCTTCCCAAGACTAGAGAAACCCCCCGGAGCAGAATGGAAAGGCCAAATTCAACATGGAGTTGAAGCAAAGACATTAGAATATCATGGAAATTATTTTGGAAGGTTTGGGGAAGTTTTGAAAGACTTGGAGCTGTCTAAATAAAAATAGTACACAAGCCTAAAACAACTACGAGATTCGAAGAAGATTTTGAGAGATACGGACTGAATTAGGAGTAAAAAAACATCACTGAAATGGGATTTTAATCCCTATATGATGGTGTAATAATATTTTCCACAACACTTTGGTGCATAAGGTCTGCAGGAAGGTTTTCTCGTGGCATGGCTAGAGTACCAAATGAAAATTATGATTTTTCAGGGACTAAATGGATGAATAAATACATGAGAAACCCACAATTGGATTCAAAAGGAAATTTCCAGTTAGGATAATATAAAATTTCACCAATAAATTCCATCGAGAGCTCAACTTATCATCGTTCTAAGTTACCCTCTTGGAGACATTTCAAGAGTTAGTCAATTTTTCAGGACACATGTCAACACCAGCAGCTTGGCGGGATTTTATGTGCCCAATGTCCCTAATTTTAGGTAAAAAAACCTTGGAAAAGTGTGCCCAACCCCATGTCACCTTTGGGACCCTCATGTGACCTTCAGACTTGACATTTTAGCCCCTAGGTGCATTTTTGGAGCTCAAATTCCCTGCCGTTGGATTAAAGACATGTTTTAGCTCCAGGACCACCATGGAATTTGATGTCCCTCACGTCCCTAAGGTCAAGAAAAAAAGACATGGAAAAATGCACACAACCCCTATGGGAAGTCCTTTGGTCTTCAAAGTGACCGAATTTCAACCCCCAGTGCTTCTAGTGCTTTTTCAAGCAAATCCCCATCACAAATCGAGTACACGTGTTATCCTCTTGTTCACCATGGAATTTGATGTCCCTCACATCCCTAAGTTCAAGGACATCAGACATGAAAAAATGTGCCCCACCCTTACATGATCATTTTTTTAATATTCAAATCCAACACTTAGTCATTTCTTCCCCTCATTTCTCCTTCACAACTTCTCACCATGCCATGGCCTTGTTCTTGCTTTTCTAAACACCCAGTCTACCATTACTGATCCAAACCAGCTCCATCATGGTCACCAAACTCTCCACATCATGAAAAAAATCAATATCAAGAAAAAAAGTGCTAAAGAAATGAAGAACGGGAAGAAAATGAAGGTTTTTTTCTAGATAACCGTGAAGTCACCCAATCGAGAAATCTTCATATCTCACAAGATACAAGTTGGATCGAGGTTTCATATTTTGCATAATTCCACATTTTTCAAGATGATCATGATGCAACAAATGGGAGGTCAAATGGTGCTCTGAATTATTTGTTCCAACAAAATCCTCACTTCATGCATTGGCTCACATTCGTTGGATTTCCCATCATTTAGAAATGGAAACGAGCTAAAAACTTACACACGAGCTCCAAATTAAAAAAAACCTATCACAATGGAGTTGTTTTCATTGCAAATGGAGACAAAAAATAGACCTAAAAATTTTGAGCTCCATCAATGGCCGACATGGCAGCTCCGTGCTTGAAGCCACTTCCAGGTGAAAATTTTAAATTTTATTTTCCGACATTCTTGAAGGAAAAATTATGTGAAATTCAGAGGACATGACCACAACGACAAGTTGAATCTAGAAAAATAGACTCCATCACAAAATGAGGACCAAAAATCCAATTTCTAAAAATAGTAAGCTTTCCTACACTTGCTTGCTATTTTTAGTAAGTCTTCGTCAAAAGTGGATATGGAAAAGGTAGTGTGCAATGAAGACCTCCAAGAGAAACTAGAATGATTATCTGGAGCGAGAAAATAGTGAAAATGGTCACTTACTAGAAATAGAAATTCCCTTATATTGGTGCTTACTAAAAATAATAAGTCACCCCAAGAAGTGTTCATAGAAAAAGAAGGGTGCACAAGATCGAATGATGGAGTTCATTACATCACCATGGTTGAGAAGAGGAAAAAATCCACCTCTCACTAAAAACAATATATCATATGCAAGTGGGATTTATGATCATGAGCGGAACATTTCACTCAACTTGGTTAGTGTTCATGAGCTAATTTGAAGGAGTTCATAGTGTGCAAGGAGTTTGAAGATTCGAGTTTTAATGCATTTGGAGCTTTCCATCAATGAGGATCAACATACTTCATTACGAATATCCTCTTATTCTTCTCTCTCTTATTCTCTCTCCTCTTCCACCCAACTTTCTCTCACTTTCCAATGTTCTAATTCTTTTTTGGGGTTTGCACTTTTTTATATTCCTTTAATTCACCTAAAAGTGACTTTAGAAACATAATGTAAATTAAGTCACCTTTATTTTATAAAAGGGACTTAAATATTTTGTAGGAATATGAATAGTCTTAAGTTGGAAATAAGGCATATGGAGGGTCGTGATGAAGATGAGGAGTAGAGTCTACTCTATAAATTGTAAATCCATTCCCATTTCAAAGGGTTGGTCATTAATTTTTAAGCTCAAGAGTGCATTATACCTTGAGAGAACAAAAGAGATAGCCAAATTCTTCCTTTCCCCCACTCTCTATTTTTCCTCCATTCTCATATTATGTACATTTTGGTTTAAGAAATCAATATAAGAAGAAGGATTTTCGATCCTTTTTTGACTAAGGGGTTTATTGATACTTTGTAGTCATAAATTCCATTTGATTTTGTTGCTACGTGTAGAGTTATTTCCTCCTAATTTTAATGCATTGATAAAAATTCTAATAGATGTATGTAGGAATATGAATTTCTACCGCAACATTATTACTCCTATTTAATTTATGACTCCACTTTCCCTCTCTACAGACAAAGTACTCTCTTAGGTATTTGTTATCCAAAATTCACCCCGGGGTAATTTTGATAACATGCATTAAATTCTCAAGTCTCGTAAATAGAAAGTTCAGGGCAAAAATCATGTTTCTAGGGTCCCCTCGAATTTTTTCTAACTCTCTGTCCGTGTTGAAAAGAGAAAGTTACAAGAAAAGGTGCAAAAGTTGCAGAAAACAAGCTTGGGCCAGGAAAAATCATGAAAAATGGCTAAGTCCTATTCCTCGCAAGTAATGGGACATTTGGGACGATAGGCGCGAATCGCCGAAAGCCTCAGGGTGGCCCAGGCGGACTTGGGACAAGGCTAAGCCAAAGGGACACGAGGGACGCGGAAAGCCGGTTTGGCCAAAGGATAAAGAAAATCGGCTAATTGTTGTGTAGCATAGTTGGGACATTTGGGCCATGAGGACACAAAGGACGCGAACCGCTGGATCGGGCCGGCGTAGAGAACTTCGATTCGGGACATCTAGATGAGAGGCGCGGAAGACGCGGATAGCCGAGAAAATCGAGAGCCAATCAGATCATGCCACGTGTCATCGGTAGAAAAGGGAAAGGGAAGCCCAAATTGGGTGGATCGAGTTTTGTCCCGCATAAAGACCGGGACAATTTGGGCTGGGCGAAAGGGACGCGAGGGGACGCGAAAAGTGGCGGCAGGCCCGTGGATGAATCAAATCATGACACGTGTCACAAGGGGAAACATTCAAACGTTCAAAGGGCACGGTTTGAAGGGTCAGCCCGAGCCAATCAGAAGAGGACACGTGTCCAATGGAACAGGGAAGCACGGAGCTCGGGAGGATTTGGAAAATTTGGCCAAGTTTTGGCCAAAAGCTAAAAGCAAAGGTCTGCCCCATGCCCCTGTCGACCAATCAATGCATGCCACGTGTCCCAAGTGGCGGGCGTGGGAAAAAGTGAAAAATGTTCCAAAATCACAAAAAGTCAAAATTTTCAAGGAAAACCCACGGGTGAGCAGAGGAGAGAGAATTACGCATCCAATCAGCGCTTGACACGTGTCGTCCAGGTGGCAGAGCACGGGAAAGATTTTCAAAACACATTTTCACCTGTTTTGTGCCCTAAATCTTCAGATCTCCATATCTTTCGATCCAGAGCTCGGATTTACACGTTCTTTATATCAACGGAAAGCTTATGAAATTCTCTACATGATTCCAAGGTTAATCTTGAATTTTGGTGTAGTCTAGAGAGAGAAAGTTGAGAAACGGATCTGACGCGTGTTCATGACCAGAAGTGACATTTCAGCGACCAAATTAATGCAGAATGGGTCGCATTCTCCTCCAAATCGGTCAAAAATGACAGGGTATGGGTTTGTAAGGTCCCCATGCCATTTTAATGCATCTGTAGTCAAGGAGGAATGGGCTCTCATGTTTTTGTATGTTTCTGTCTCTTGGGCTCGACCCATGCAATGTAAAAGCCATATTTGGCTCATTTTTAGGGGGACATTTTTTGGACATAGCAACTTCTTCTTTCACCTCCAGCAAGTGATTGTCGGAAGGATCAGACCTCTCTAAAGACTGTAATAGTTTTTACCTCAATGAGGTTGTAATGCTGATGATTTTGACACTGGAAATGATAATGAAAGCTTTGTGAATGAGTTTCGACTCTTTGTTTGTATTATTTGCTTCATTTTAGATCCTAAATTATATCTTATCAGTCTGTGTATGTTTTATGTTGCAATCTCTAGTTTGTGTCTATTTGCATGACAGAAATGTTTCACCACTCCTTTTGGTGCATCACCATCTTTAGTTAGTTTCAATTTTTGCATTTCTATCCCTGTCTCCTTGTAGTTTAGAGTAGGATTAGGATATGAACCTCTGTAGTTGTGCAAGCATTAGATCTAATCAGAGGAGTTTGAGGAACCAGCCTCTAATCTGGAGATTCCTCTCTTAGTTTCACAAGTCCCACACTTGGAGAGAGGTTTCCATGTTGTGTAATCACACTGGATGCTAGAGTGATCAACCTAGAAGCCTGATCTACATCCAGGGGTGCTGTGAGTCTATAACAACAGTTTTGGCATGCCCGGTGGGACCCTAGAGGTCTCATTTTTATTGCAGCAAGGTTGATGTGCATCTGCTGCAATTTTATTTCTTAAAAAGAGCTATTATTTACATATCTAGCGACTCCAAGGGGAAGAATCGACTGGTTTCAGCAGTGCAGGCCTGAAAACTCATGAGAAGAATCACCACAAGGTCAAGAGTTGGAGAAGAAGAAGTGTTGTTTGAATACCTGCAATTATCTCCAAGAAGAAGGCAAAGAGGAAGAAGGATTCAAAGGTCTCCATCTCCACCAAACAGAACTCTCTCAACTCCTCCACCTGGTAGGCCTTTCATTCAGATCAACAAGGGTTTTAAGACCAATCGAAATGGATCAAAACAATCCCTATGTCAACTTCATAGGTAGCAGCCCACTTTCCCTCAATGAACAACATCCGGTTCCTATTACAACCTTGAAGAACATCCCCTACTTCACCGGAGAAAATCAAACTCCTCCAGGTGATCATGTTAAAGATATTACTAACCTTTGTGCAATCCATGAAATCAATGAAATGCAAGTGGTACATCAAGTTGTCTTTGGCGTCTTCATTCAAGGGTAAAGCATTGCAATGGTTTAGAAGCCTTGGAGCTGGTTCTATCAAAAACTGGAATCAACTATGTATTGCACTTCATGAGCAATTTGGAGAGAAGGGAGACAACTTGTCTCTTTTGGAGCAGCTGACAACCATCAAGAGAGCTCCCAATGAGTAGCTGACCGATTTTAACTTCAGATTTCAAAAGACTTGGGAGAGAATTCCAGTGGCAGTCAGGCCAATAGTAGAAGGTGCTTTTCTCTACTATCTCAAAGCTTTAAATTCTGATATTTCTATGTTGATTCAATCCATGGGAGGCATAACTATCCCTATGGCTTATAGCATTGCCATTAGGGCTGAAAATTGTTTAATCCAAGATGGAAAACTTGCCCCTAGACCTCCCATGCCATTGTTTCCAAGCTTAGAGAGCCCAAACACCAATCAAGCACCTAGTTTGGCTCCTTCTCCCACTCCTAGAAATCAGAGTTCAAATGAAGCTTCCACTTCATCTCCAAGTGCCCCAAATGAGCTTCAAGAAGTCATGAAGCAATTGCAAAACCTAGGCAATGAGCTGGTTACTCTCAAGAGGTAACAAGCCCAAGGTTTTATACCTTCTTACTAACCCCAAGCTTAGCCTAACAGGCAGCCATACCAACCACAGAGGCCACCCAACCCAGCTGCAAATATGAATCAAACAAGGCCTCCTACCAATAGACCATTCTATCCCTATAATCCAAATGCCATATCTACCTCTGAGGCATTGGTGCCAACGCAAAACAACATTGCTCAGGAGTATGATTGGTGTTTTCCATGCAATGAGCCTCATAACCAATCCATGTGCTTCAATGGTGCTTTGAATCAAGCACTAATGGTGACAACTACTAGTGTGGAGGGTGAGGGTAGTCAAGGAAACAATCAACAACAAGAGACATTCCAACAGCAATCAGCCCCAAATGACACCACATTGGTAAATTGGCAAGCGCAGGATTTTTGTGGCATGAACCAGCGGTTTCTCAAGGTGTTGCACCCAACACAAGATCCAAAAGGAGGAATTTGGGTGAAGAACAGCCATTAGCCCCAACCAATCCACAACCTTCCACGGCTCCACAAATGGTTGGCAAGTGTTTTCTACTCAAAATTCCCCGCTTTTTAAGAAAGTGAAATTTAAAATTTTGAGTTTAAGTGTCTTCTTTGTTATACTGATAATGTTAAAAGTCGAGAAATTGAGAAAATCTACATTTTGGGTCATTTTGTGTGTTTTTCGGGCCTGTCGGACATTTTTGTCCCGCGTGTCCCAAGTTCAATTGGGCCCTCTGTTCCCCGATCGGCCGGTTTCCCTAAAGTTTGTCTTTTTCGGGCCCGTCGGAACTTCTTGTCCCAAATGTCCCAAGTTCAATTGGGCAAGTTGTTCCATTTTCGGCCGAATCACCCGAACCTGCGTACTTCACGCTTTCACGTCCCAAATGTCCCAAGTTCACCCGGACCCGTTGTCACATTTTCGTCCGATCCGGCCGAGTCACGTACTTCACGCACTTTTGTCCCGCATGTCCCAAAAGGCATTTGTGCATCTTTTCCCCACTTCACCCGAATCGGCCGAGCCGCGTGTTTCGCGCATTCGCGTCCCACATGTCCCAAATGAACCAAGTGCCATTCGTGCTAATTTTTCCTACTCTACCCGAATGTCTTGCTTATTCAAATTGGTAGGTATGTATTAAATGCACATTCATTGCCTTTCTCTCTCCTAAACGGCTATATAATGAGAAACCCCCTATGCATTTTTCACACCGCTTCCATGCTATCCTTTGCTCGAACCCTTGCAATCTAAATTCCTGCGTGCGTATCCCTTCCCTCTGTAATTCCTTCCCGAGTCTAGCTTGCGGCTCTGCCCTCCGAATTACTACCAACATGAAGATCAAATTTCAGGGACAGGAACAAATCTCACCACTAGAGTCTGTCGTTCCCAATATCGGGGATAGTGAAGCTCGTCATCTTGACTTTGGTGATTTTTGGGCAAGGATGGCAGATGCAAACCCTACACCAATGGCACAGATGATTCACGACAGCGGTTTGGCTTTCACTGAGGTTTCCCAATCTCGGTGCAATGTGCTGATACAGTGCTTTCATGCGGAGCTCACTTCGACCCTGATTCGAGCGAATTGACCAATATACATGGGGAACTCATCACCAAACTGGACGCTGCCACCATTAGCACTGCACTGAGGATTCCAGAAATGGATAATGCCATAGTTGTTTCCCTAATCAAGCACAGACCCTGTTCAATCAAGACAACGACAAATACAAGGTGCAAGTGGCGAAGTCCTAGCTAAAGAACCCTAAGAAGGGAGCATCTCGTCTATCCAAGACTCTTTTCCGGGATGATTTAAATGAATAATTGTTATATTTTATAATCCTACTGGCTCAGGTTATGGGATTACCCTCTACTAACGAATTCCATTTCTGGATGTGCCCGCTCATCAGCATGGTGTGTGAGGGAACTCAAAATATCAACTGGGTGGAAATCATCAGCATGAACTTGGCAGAGCAGCTGTCCAATGTACAACAAACGAAGAAGTTCTACATGACTTTGTACCTAATGTATACTCTGGCGGCATCAAGGCAATGGTTTGGTTTTTCTTACATTGATGCCCACAAGGATGATCCTGTATATGCCTACTGCCCGCAGTTCACCCTAGAGACCAGCAATCGTAATTTCCGAAGGGTAAATGATGCTTTCACCATGTACGTGGTCAGGCTTCTTGAAGGTGACACTGCTAGAAGGTTTTCTGATGAAGCCATGAACCTGATATCGCACTACGGTGCCTATTTTATCCAATTCAGAAAATTCTCCTATATCAGGCTTGCTGGCTATGAGAGCACCCCTCTGAGGCTTCCCATGTTCTGCAGTGATAAGATGGCTTTGATAGAAGTATGCAGGTAGTTAGACAAATTGCACAGAACCTGCAGAGACAAGAAGATTACTGGTTTGCACTTTCCCATCTCTTTGGGAAATTACACTTGTAAAACAGCCCTGGACGCACAGAATATAGAAAGAGCCCTGGTTCCCATCACTGTTCATTTCTTCAAGCCAAGAACTTGCTTCGACTTGAAGAAGTTCATTGAGCAGAACATCAAGATAATCTATCATCATAGGGCAGATACAGAAGACTATTGGGCTGACTGTGTAGATGATTTTGAGGCTAGGAGGCATTATGGTAGGTTCTCTCTGCAATTGATCCAAGAACTCAGCTTGTACCAAGTTCCTGAAGGACTCCAGGATGACAACTCTGATCTATACTCATATGAGTATGAAAATGTGGTTAAGCACACTCCCTTGGAGGACTTGGATTGGAACAAGAAAGAGAAAGATGATCTGGCCGAGATCCTAGCTCCAGTCTTAGTCAGGACTAAGGTCTGGTTTGATAAGAAAGTTCGAGAGCTTAGAAGGCACTCAGGAGAATCCTCCTCTAAGGATGTTTCAACACCAAGGAGGGAAGCATCGAATCCCATATCAGACACACCCCTCCTGCCTCATCAACGCAAGGACCTGTAGCTTCCACTCCTTCTTCATCCACTCAAGTATACCAGAAGAAATTCAAAGAGGTTAAGAAGGAGCCTGTGGAAAAAGATCCTCAAAGAAAGCAGGTAGAAGTGCCTTTGGGACCAGAGAACATTATTGTTCTCAGTGAAAGTGAAGAGAGTGAAGTGCCAGCCCCTACAAATGCTCCTGAAGCTCCAACAGATAAAGATAAGGAAGTCCAGAGCACTGAACTTCCAAGTGCTATTGATTCCTCTGCAGCAATTGTCTCAAGCGCCCCACTCACATCTCAACTTGAGACAACAGCTGTGCAAACCTTGAGCATCATGAGCTCTCTATCTCTTGGTCCTCTTGCCCCTCCTACGCTGCTTCCTCTTCCTCTTTTGCATGGGTGCAACCTTTTGTCGATAGTAGAAAGAGGAAATCTTCCTCTCGGAGCTCAGGGCCAAATTTTGATGTTGTGGCAGCCTTGTTAGGCACTACTCCTTCTCGCACCAAAAAATCTAGAATCGCCTCTAGGATAGTGTCTGATGCTCAGGGTCAGCAATTCCTTGAGATCGCTAAGCCTACAATGGATAAATCGAGCAGACTTACGTGACATCTACCTAGAACTCTCAAGGATTCCTATGGGAGAATCTACTCTCGAAGGTGAGATCCACAACCTCCGTGAAAACGGTCATAAGAGTCATTGGGAGGGGAGAGAAAGGGAAGTATAATATTGAACAGCTTGGGGAACAAGCCCAAATTATCACTAGTTTTATCAAATCTCTTTTGTCTAAGGACAAAGTTTTGGACCCTACCCCATTGACTACCCTTCCGCCACCTATAATTTTGAGCCAAGATGAAGTACAGAGTATCAAAGACATGCACAAGTATTCCGTCTATGGCAGAGCTATGGAGGCCATGGTGGAAGATATGCTTGTTGCAGGATTGAACTTCATCGATGAAGCTTTCAAACTCCACAGAAAGGTGAACAATTTGCAACAAAAGCTCTCCTCCACTATCGGGATCATAGATAAAGAGCTCAAAATCTGGAGCAGTTGCATAGTAGACCTCCATCTCATGGGACAGACAAATGAGAACATTTTATTGGCGAATAAGGTTTTTGATGATGCAAAGGATAATCTGTCAAAGTCCTGGGTTTACAGCGTGGAGTGGAAGATCAAAGTCTTGGAGGAGGCTTTGGGAGAGCTGAAGAATAGCTGGCAGAAGGGTGAGGCTTTCAAGACACTGGTTGTATCTGCTTTCAAAGATATACATTGTCATCTTCAGGATGAAACTTCTGGTGTGCCTCTTTCCTTACAAGAAATCAAAGCTCAATTCAGAGCTTTTGTCAAAGATAATCTATTCAAGGAAAGCTCCATCTCCAAAGAGAAAATGAAGGAGATCTGCTCTCTTCAATCTGCCATTGAAGAAGCAAATAAAGACTATCATACTCATGTCGAGTTTGATAAGGAAATGGAGAAGTGCCTCAGATTTTGGACCCAGTCTACAGCCAACACGTCAGTCCCTCATGGCAGAGACATAGCCGAGGCATTGAAGAGATTCAGGCAGTGAATTTTGAAGTCAGTGGGTCCCTCCCAGTCATAACCACCTGTCTTCTTCTCCTTATTTTTCTCTTCTCTTCTAATTCTTTTTCTCGAATTCATTGTAATAAGTTGAGGTATTGCGATTGGAAATCCTTAACTAATCTTTAGTTAAAAGAAGTGGTTACCAAGAGTAACTGATTTGTAAGCTATATAATGGCCTCTCCACGCCATTTTGAAGGAGAGGAAGAACTTGGCTTATTTTCTGAAAGTGTAAATAGATCATAAAGAAATCAATACAGAAGGGCTTTTCATTCTTTGTCTATCTGATCTCTTTTATCCCCAAGCTTTCATTTAATTTTGTGAAGATCATTTGTCTATGTTATGTCAAGAAACTTTGTGTCTTTAAATTCCATCTTATTTATATGATACAAATGATCTTGTTTCAATTCACTGTAACTTTGCATACATAAAGAATTACTCTCTTATCTATAATTATGCATGTTGCCTTTCTGCTCATTCTCATATTCTCATTCCTCAGTCCTTTTGTAATTGATGATCTTTATAGAAATTTTTTTTTTTTAATATCCAAGTTCAACCATAAAATCATGTTTTGTATATTTGTAAATAGGTTCGCTTTCTCAATAAGAGAACCTCTCCCATTAAAGATGAGGGACTTCTTGTCCCTTGACTCATTACTTTCGTAAAGTCCTATTTGACGACCAATAGTTTTTGGCGACTACTGGGAAAATCATATTCCAGTTCTGTAATTTTTGATCATCCTTTGATCTGGTGACTCCGCATTTTACTCGAGGGAGAAGGGCCCTTGGTATTGAAGATTCTCAGTTTCAACTTTTGGAGCAGCAGGGTTTTCCTTTCCCTTCAACAAGAAATAGAAAGACTCGTTCGACAAGCACTCCACCTGTTTAAGATAGAATTCCCCTAGGTGGTATTCCTTCAGAGCCAACTAGTCCTAATCTTCGAGCTTTGATTCTTGCTAGTGTTGCAGTTCCTCTCCAAGCCATTTTTCCAAGAATGGTAGTACCATTGCCATGGGGTCATCGTGTCGGGCCCCTTGCCCTTCCTCAGCCTTTGCATGAGTTACCCAGAGGTAACCGGAAGAACTTCCCTAAATTCAAAGGTGATGGTAAAGTGCATCCTGATGAACACATCGCAGCCTTCATAGTTACATGTGGAGTTCTAGGAGTTGAACATGAAGACGTCTCCGTGAGACTGTTCATTGAGACTTTACAAGATAATGCTGCTGATTGGTTCTATCACCTTCCGGCTGGTGCTATCACTAGCTGGGACACCATGAGAACTAGGTTTGAAAACCGTTTCAAACCAGCAGAAGATGTGCATGCCTTGCTAGCCCAAATCTCTCAGATAAAGAAAGATTCACAAGAGCCCATGAGAGAATTTGTGGCCCGATTCAACAGGTTGATTAATAAAATTCCACCAAATACTCGACCTGTTGATCAAATCCAAAAATGTTTCTTCCTAAATGCCCAATCGCCTGAAGTTAGTTATGCGCTAAGAAGGGCTAATCTCGCAACATTGGCTGAAGATCAAACTCTTGCTGTTAGTGTCGAGGATGATTTAATCATGTCAGGGAAGTTGAGGAGAGACCCTTCCAAATCTAAGTCTGCTTCTTCCTCCTCTTCCACCCCTGGACCTAATACTGATCCATTGGTTCAAAAACTTGCGAATGATCTCATTGCCATAAAGAAACAATTGGCTCAACATGCTCCTTATGCAGACGTTCCAAGGAGGAATTTTCAGCCCAGAAATTGTTTGCCTGCTTCTCAAACAAGATTAGCACTTGAAGGACCTCCTGTTAAAGTTCCTGTCAATGCAACCTGTGAAGTTGAGGAACCAGATGATGATGAGGATAATGAAGCTTGTGAGGAATTTGTGGAAGAAGTTGATGATGAAGCAGATGAACTTGAGGGATCTCGAGTTAATTTCTTCACCACTGAGGGCATTGATGATGGAGATGATTATGATGAAGTAGTAGCAGACATGAATAGCGAATCATTCACTGTCATGACTCGAGAGTAGACAAATCAGAGGGAGAAAGTGATGCAGCCCCCCAAGAAATCTAAGGAGCAGCCGACAACTATCCCCGTAATTGCAAAAAGAGGATCTCCTATCCCCATTTCATCTACACCAAAGGTGAGTCCTGTCAATCCTGCTATTAAAGTTACTTCTTTTTCCCCTAAAGTTGATAAACCTAGGATCTCAAGTGATGATGGCCCGTCCACTTCTGGGTCTTTTGATATTATTGATCACCTGAAAAAGACTAAGGTTCAAATCTCAGAGGCTGAGTATTATCAAACCCATCCCAAAGCTTTTGCTAAAATGATTCACTTTGTCAATTCCCATTCTAAAACCACCTCTAAAGGCCTTTTACCCACTCCTTCTTCTACACCACAGCCTAGTCTGGTAGCCGCTGTCACCTCACCCAATGACAAAATCAAACCATTTTATGTAACACTTCTTATAGCTGGCCATAGGCTCAGTAATTGTGTCATAGACTCAGGAGCCTCAGACAATGTGATGCCTGCTAAAGTAGCTCATGCCTTAGGCTTGACCCTCACACGCACTTATGGATCTTGTTACTCTATGGAGAGTAAGGAAGTGCCCCTGGTCGGAAGAATTAAAGATGCACAAGTGGCTTTTGCTGCTTTGCCTGAGAAGAGAGTTTTGGCTACCATCTTAGTAGCAGATATTCCTCCTTCATACGGGATGTTGCTAAGTAGGAACTTCTGTAAGGATGTGGGTGGAGAAATTCAAATGGATTGGTCACATGCACTCATACCTGTTAATGGGCAAATGAAGAAGTTGCTTCCTGAGAAGCAATCTGAGTATATTGTACAAAAACGGATGATCCTAAAGCACAAATACTCTATGAGGATATGGGGCATGGTAACTACATGATTATGTCCCCTGATGAAATTCAACTCCCCAAAGTGTCACCTAAAGATCCTAATGGTGTTTGGATTTTAGAGTTTGATGGAAGTTGTTCCTCAGCTGGTTCTGGAGCTGGTGTCCTACTGGTGTCACCTGAAGGAAGCCTTCATCCTTTTTCATTCAAGTTGTAGTTTGAAAATACTAATAATACAAGCAGAGTATGAGGCTCTCATTCTTGGACTGCAAGTGGCCAAAGAACAAGGTGTAAAGAATCTTCTGGCTCGTGGTGATGTGGAATTGATTGTAAAGCAAGTTAGAAACCTTTTCCAGGTAAAAAATGGAAGGTTGAAACATTACCGGAATCAGGTTTGGGATTCCATTGAATTTCTTGATGCTTTCTCCATCGAAGCAATACCTAGGGAGAAGAACAATAGGGCTGATTCACTAGCAGTCTCAGGGTCACTACTGATTCCTCATCCTGACTTCTCTCAAGATAAGTTCACCATTGAGATGGTCCATCGACCTAGTGTACCTGATAATACAAATAACTGGCAAGTTTTCAATGATGATCAACACTTGCTTTCTTTCTTAGAACTCAAGGGTAATTTTGAACAGCTGTATTTTGAAGGAAGTGACAACCTGCCTCGTGAAAATGTGCCCTTTGACAAAGCAGTCACCCAAGGAGAAGAAACAGATCAGGATGGATGCATCAAACTCAAAGGAAACAAGATTCCTAAAGGATTGGTGAGTTTAGAGGAACTATTTGATAAACATGACAGGTATGTAAAGTCTAGAGCTTCTACTGGACCTCAACAATCAGCTGAGTATGACAAAATTAATATTGGGAGTTCTACTGATCCTAAGCTCGTGAACATTGGAAAATGTTGCACAACAGATGAGAGGAAAAAGCAATTGATCTTTTAAAGAGGTATAAGGATGTTCTTGCTTACTCTTATGAAGATTTAAAAGCTTTCAAACCAAAAGATATGCAGCATTTTATTCCTCTCAAACCTGGAATTAAGCCTTTTAAGCAGAAACAGAGGCAATACAACCCCAAAATAGCTGACACCATCTTTCAAGAAATACAGAAGTTGTTGAAGGCCAAAATCATTTTTCCCATTCACCATTCAACATGGATTGCCAATATTGTGCCTGTTAGGAAGAAAAATGGTGAGATCCACATCTGTGTTGATTTCAGGAATCTGAATCAAGCTTCCTTGAAAGATAATTATCCTTTGCCTATGATGGATCAGGTCTTGCAAGCAGTAACAGGATCTGAAATGTTATCTATGCTTGATGGATTCTCGGATATAATCAGGTAGAGGTTAATACTGCAGATCAACACAAAACAACTTTCACTACTCCTTGGGGTACCTTTTCTTACAAGAGAATGCCTTTTGGGCTCATTAATGCTGGTGCCACTTTTCAGAGAGCTATGGATCTAGCCTTTGGAAGTTTGAAAGGGAAGTGTATTGTCATATACCTTGACGACTTGACTGTGTTTTCTAAAACAAGGGCGGATCATTTTGACCACCTGGAGATAGTTCTGCTAAGATGTAGAGAACATGGGATTTCTTTGAATCCTAAAAAATCTGTCTTTTGTGTCACAGAGGGGAAATTATTAGGGCACATCGTCTCCAAAGATGGTATTAAGATTGATCCTGAGTGAGTTCAAGCTATCCAGCAAATTCCTCTCCCAACCAGCAAAAAGGGCGTGCACTCTTTCTTTGGTAAGATCAATTTTTTAAGAAGGTTCATCCCTGATTTTGTAGAGTTAACTTTGAATATTTCCCAAATGATGAAAGGAAAACAAATGTTTGGTTGGTCTTCTGAAGGAAAGGAATCCTTTGAAGGTATTAAAGAGCTATCGCTAAAACTCCTGCTTTTAGCATGTCCCGATTTCAAAGAAAGATTTTATTATCTATCACTATGCCGTAGATAATACCTTGGCTGCTATTTTGACTCAAGAAGATTCTAATGAGCACGAAATCCCAATTGCATTCATGAACTATATTTTCTGAAATATCATGAGTTAAAATACACCATGATGGAAAACATGCTTTTGCAGTGGGTTAAAGTCACAAGCGCTTTTTTTTTACATTCTCAACTCTCATTCCATGGTGTTGGTTCCAGATACAATCCGTTAAGTCAATTCTCACACAACAGAATTTGGATCCAAGAGAGGGAACTGGGTTGCTAAGGTCCAAGAATATGATATCAAATCAAACCGACCAAGCTTGTTCATGGAAAAGGCTTTGTGAGCTCATTGCTGAAGGAGCTAGACATGAGTTACTGGAGGATAAAGTTGGCCTTCCTACCATTCTCGCTTTCTTAGCTCACTGATGAATGGTATGCTGATATCGCTCATTTTCTCACCTATGGAGAATGCCCCTCTCATTTGACTAGAAAAGAAAAGAGGACTATTAAACTAAGGTTAGTGCATATGTGTCATGGGGAAAACACCTTGTTCAAACGTGGGTTAGATGGAAGTTTTTGAAATGTGTGGACAAGGAACAATGGAAAAGTTACTGCCTTTTCATGATCGTGCATGTGGAGGGCATGTCATCAGGCACTGTTAAGATACTTTGGAGGATATTATCGCCTCCTACCTTGTAGACATCCAAGTAAATGTGGGCTCTGTCGCCTTTCTTGGGTAGACCTAAATTGGCCTCTTCGCCTTAGCCACTTAATTGAAGAACCTTTTCAACAAAGGGGGTTTGGACTTCATCGAACACTTAATCCCACTTCTAGTGCTGGTCATACTCATGTATTAACTGCCACGGATTATTTCACCAAATGGGTAGAAGCTATTCTAGTAAAGAGTACTACTTCTGAAGTGGTGTGCAGCTTCATCAAAGAGAACATCTTGGTAAGGTATGGTGTACCTAACAAGATTGTGACAGATAATGCTTCAAATTTCTCTTCAACCGAGATAATGGATTTTTGCTATGGGTATGGCATCTCTTTTCGCCCACTCTCGATTACTATCCTCAGGGAAATGGGCAAGCAGAATCCACTAATAAAAATTTGGTGACTATTATAAGGAAATTAGTCAATGAGTCTCAATGAAACTGGCACAAGAAGCTCTATGATGCTCTTTGGGCAGACAGGATCACACCAAAGAGAGCTATTGGAATGTCTCCTTTTCAAGTGGTATATGGAGTAGAAGCTCAATTTCCAAAGAATAAAGGAGCTGCCAGCCTTGCATCTAATGAAGGCCATTGAAGATACCAGTTTCAGTGATGCTTTGGATAAGAGAATTATGTACCTTCACAAATTGAATGAGAATAGATTGGAGGTTGCTGATAGGATATCTGTTCACCAGCAGAAGGTAAAGGTCCTATTTGATAAGAAAGCCAGGTTCAGAGATTTCCAAGTTGGAGACACTGTTTTGTTATGGGATAAAAGGCATGAACCTCGTGGCAGCCATGGCAAGTTTGATTCCCTTTGGCTCGGACCTTTCAAGATCAGACACTTTGCTGGTAAGAATTCTTTTTACCTTGATTACATGGATGGTTCTCCTCTCCCACTTCCTTATAGTGGGCAGTATTTGAAATTGTTCAAGTCATAGGTGATTAGGGAGTCCTTTGTATATTTTGTACAGCGTTTTGTTTTTCTTTCCTTTTGTTTTGGTGTGTTGTCCTCTGTATTGGTTTGCTTTTTGACTCCGTGGCCCAATGGATAAGGTACTGGTCTACTTCCCCAAGTTCATCTAACTTCTTACCTTGTCTCATTCCTTGAATTTATGCCAAGTCATCCTCGTAAGGAGCCAGTTGTTTTCTACTCAAAATTCCCCTGCTCTTAAGAAAGTGAAATTTAAAATTTTGAGTTTAAGTGTCTTCTTTGTTGTACTGATAATGTTAAAAGTCGAGAAATTGAGAGAATCTACGCTTTTGGGTCATTTTGTGTGTTTTTCGGCCTCATCTGACATTTTTGTCCCGCGTGTCCCAAGTTCAATTAGGCCCTCTCGCTCCCGATCGCGCTTTCCTCGAAGTTTGTCTTTTTTCGGGCCCGCTTGAACTTCTCCCCAAATGTCCCAAGTTCAATTGGGAAAGTTGTTCCATTTTCGGCCGAATCGCCCGAACTGTGTACTTTGCACTTTCACGTCCTAAATGTCCCAAGTTTGCCTGACTCCTGTCACATTTTCTTCCGATCCAACCGAGTCACGACTTCACGCACTTTTTTCCCGCATGTCCCAAAAGGAATTTGTGCATCTTTTCCCGCTTTCACCTCGAATCGCCCGAGCCGCGTGTTTCGCGCATTCGCGTCCCGACATGTCCCAAATGAACCAAGTGCCATTCATGCTATTTTTTCCTGCTCTACCCGAATGTCTTGCTTATTCAAATTGGTAGGTATGTATTAAATGCGCATTCATTGCCTTTCTCTCTCCTAAACGGCTATATAATGAGCAAACCCCCTATGCATTTTTCACACCGCTTCCATGCTATCCTTTGCTCGAACCCTTGCAATCTAAATTCCTGCGCGTATCCCTTCCCTCTGTAATTCCTTCCCGAGTCTAGCTTGTGGCTCTACCCTCCGAATTACTGCCAACATGAAGATCAAATTTCAGGGACAGGAACAAATCTCACCACTAGAGTCTGCCGTTCCCAATATCGGGGACAATGAAGCTCGCCATCTTGACTTTGGTGATTTTTGGGCAAGGATGGCAGATGCAAACCCTACACCAATGGCACAGATGATTCACGACAGCGGTTTGGCTTTCACTGGAGGTTTCCCAATCTCGGTGCAATGTGCTGATACAGTGCTTTCATGCGGAGCTCACTTCGACCCTGATTCGAGCGAATTGACCAATATACACGGGGAACTCATCGCCAAACTGGACGCTGCCACCATTAGCACTGCACTGAGGATTCCAGAAATGGATAATGCCATAGTTGTTTCCTCTAGAATCAAGCACAGTGCCCCGCTCAATCAAGACAAGAAAATACAAGGCGCAGTGGTGAAGTCCTGGCTAAAGAACCCTAAGAAGGGAGCATCTCGTCTATCCAAGACTCTTTTCCGGGCTGATTTCAATGAAGAATTGTCGATTTTATAATCCTACTGGCTCGGGTTATGGGCTTACCCTCTACTAAAAATTCCATTTCTAGATGTGCCCGCCATCAAAGATGGTGTGTGAGGGAACTCAAAATATCAATCGGCGTAAATCATCAACATGAACTTGGCAAGTGAGCAAATGTCCAATATACAAAGAAATGAAGAAATTCTACATGACTTCATACCTAATGTATACTCTGGTGGCATCAAGGCAATGGTTTGGTTTTTCTTACATTGATGCCCACAAGGATGATCCTGTATATGCCTACTGCCCGCAGTTCACCCTAGAGACCAGCAATCACAATTTCCAAAGGGTAAATGATGCTTTCACCATGTACGTGGTCAGGCTTCTTGAAGGTGACACTACTAGAAGGTTTTCTGATGAAGCCATGAACCTGATATCGCACTACGGTGCCTATTTTATCCAATTCAGAAAATTCTCCTATATCAGGCTTGCTGGCTATGAGAGCACCCCTCTGAGGCTTCCCATGTTCTATAGTGATAAGATGGCTTTGATAGAAGTATGCAGCAGTTAGAAAAATTACACAGAACCTACAGAGATAAGAAGATTACTGGTTTGCACTTTCCCATCTCTTTGGGAAATTACACTTGTAAAACAACCTTGGACGCATAGAATATAGAAAGAGCCCTAGTTCCCATCACTGTTCATTTCTTCAAGCCAAGAACTTGCTTCAACTTGAAGAAGTTAATGGAGCAGAAAATCAAGATAATCTATCATCATAGGTAGATACAGAAGACTATTGGGCTAATCATGCGATGATTTTGAGGCTAGAAGGAGGCATTATGGCAGTTCTCTCTCAGTAATTGATCCAAGAACTCACTTGTACTCAAGTTCCCGAAGGACTCCAGATGACAACTCGATCTATACTCATATGAGTATGACAATGTGGTTAAGCACACTCCTCGGAGGACTTAGATTGGAACAAGAAAGAGAAAGATGATCTCGCCGAGATCCTAGCTCTAGTCTTAGTCAGACTAAGGTCCGGGTTTGATAAGAAAGTTGAGAGCTTAGAAGGCACTCAGAGAATCCTCCTCTAAGGATGTTTCAACACCAAGGAGGAAGCATCAACTCCAATATCGACACACACTCCGTGAAAACCCCTCCTGCCTCATCAACGCAAGGACTTGTAGCTTCCACTCCTTCTTCATCCACTCAAGTATACCAGAAGAAATTCAAAGAGGTTAAGAAGGAGCCTATGGAAAAAGATCCTCAAAGAAAGATGGTAGAAGTGCCTTTGGGACTAGAGAACATTATTGTTCTTAGTGAAAGTGAAGAGAGTGAAGTGCCAGCCCCTACAAATGCTCCTAAAGCTCCAACAGATAAAGATAAGGAAGTCCAGAGCACTGAACTTCCAAGTGCTATTGATTCCTCTCAGCAATTGTCTCAAGTGCCCCACTCACATATCAACTTGAGACAACAGCTGTGCAAACCTTGAGCATCATGAGCTCTCTATCTCTTGGTTCTCTTTCCCCTCCTACTGCTTCCTCTTCCTCTTTTACATGGGTGCAACCTTTTGTCGCTAGTAGAAAGAGGAAATCTTCCTCTCGAGCTCGTGAGCCAAATTTTGATGCTATGGCAGCCTTGTTAGGCACTACTCCTCGCGCCAAAAAAGCCATAATCACCTCCAGGATAGTGTGTGATGCTCAGGGTCAGCAATTCCTGGAGATTGCTAAGCCTACAGTAGATAAATCAGAGTAGGACTTATAGGCATCTAACCTAGAACTCTCAAGGATTCCTATGGGAGAGTCTACTCCTGAAGGTGAGATCCACAACCTCCAGGAAACGGTCACAAGAGTCATTGGGAGGGTAGAGAAAGGGCAGCAAACTATTGAACAGTTGGAGGAACAAGCCCAGATTCTCACAGGTTTTATCAAATCTCTTTTGTCTAAGGACAAAGTTTTGGACCCTACCCCATTGACTACCCTTCCGCCACCTATAATTTTGAGCCAAGATGAAGTACAGAGTATCAAAGACATGCACAAGTATTCCGTCTATGGTAGAGCTATGGAGGCCATGGTGGAAGATATGCTTGTTGCAGGATTGAACTTCATCGATGAAGCTTTCAAACTCCACGGAAAGGTGAACAATTTGCAACAGAAGCTCTCCTCCACTATCGGGATCATAGATAAAGAGCTCAAAATCTAGAGCAGGCAGATAGTAGACCTCCGTCTCACGGGACAGATGAGATGAGAAGATTTTATTGGCGAATAAGGTTTTTGATGATGCAAAGGATAATCTATCAAATTCAGGTTTACAACATGGAGTGGAAGATCAAAGTCTTGGAGGAGGCTTTAGGAGAGCTGAAGAATAGCCGGCAGAAGGGTGAGACTTTCAAGACACTTGTCAGATTCGCTTTTAAAGATATACATTGTCATCTTCAGGATGAAACTTCTGGTGTGCCTCTTTCCTTACAAGAAATCAAAGCTCAATTTAGAGATTTTGTCAAAGATAATCTATTCAAGGAAAGCTCCATCTCCAAAGAGAAAATGAAGGAGATCTGCTCTCTTCAATCTGCCATTGAAGAAGCAAATAAAGACTATCATACTCATGTCGAGTTTGATAAGGAAATGGAGAAGTGCCTCGATTTTGGACCCAGTCTATAGCCAACACGTCAATCCCTCGTGGCAGAGACATAGCCGAGGCATCGAAGAGATTCAGCAATGAATTTTGAAGTCAAGGGGTCCCTCCCACCATAACCACCTGTCTTCTTCTCCTTATTTTTCTCTTCTCTTCTAATTCTTTTTCTCGAATTCATCAGTAATAAGTTGAGGTATTGGGATTGGCAATCCTTAACTAATCTTTAGTTAAAAGAAGTGGTTACCAAGAGTAACTGATTTGTAAGCTATATAATGGCCTCTCCACGCCATTTTGAAGGAGAGGAAGAACTTGACTTATTTTCTCGAAAGTGTAAATAGATCATAAAGAAATCAATACGTATGGGATTTTCATTGTTTGTCTATATCCGATCTCTTTTATCCCCAAGCTTTCATTTAATTTTTGAATATCATTTGTCTCGTGTTATGTCAAGAAACTTTGTGTTAGATCGTAGATGTTATTTACGTAACTTTGTGTCTTTAAATTCCATCTTATTTATATGATACAAATGATCTTGTTTCAATTCACTCAGAATCTCGCATACATAAAGAATTACTCATATCTATAATTCTCGCATGTTGCCTTTCTCGCTCATTCTCGTATTCTCATTCCTCACCTCTTTGTAATTGATGATCTTTATAGAAAAAAACTTTCATAATATCCAAGTTCAACCAGAAAATCATGTTTTGTATATTTGTAAATAGGTTCATTTCTCGAATAAGGGAACCTCTCCCATTAAAGAGGAGGGACTTCTTGTCCCCCGACTATTGCTCTTCAGTAAAGTCCTATTTGACGACCAACAACAAGAAAAGTCCACTTTCAAATGCATAAGGGTAGCCAAGAACAGTTCCTAGGCCAACTCAAATACCGCTTGTTACTTCCCACATGCAAGGAGTGAATGTGCAAACCAAGGACACCAAAAGGATACTTCATCCCCATTCAAGATCATTGATCGATGAAGAAGATAAACGTCCAATATATCAATGTGGGAATCCCTATCCATCCTAGGACAAAGAGATATGCTGCAAGCTGCCATGAAGGATGGCCCACTTCGAATCAGCAAGTTCGGATGCAAGACAAAGTGCTTACAAATGCTGCCTTTCGAGGGAAATCATGGAGGACAACAAGGTAAAATGTTGAAGCCCCTCCTTTCTATGTTTCATTGATCATTGGAAGTCGATAGTACATAATTACATGATAGACTCGGGAAAGTAGCTCGGTAATGCCTAAACAAATAGCTGATCGGTTAGGACTCTAGTATGAAACAACATCTAAAGGGGTAGTGCAAATAGATGGGACAGCAAGAGCAACAGCTTGGAGTGATTAGAAATTTGAGTCTTACCTTGCATGCATGTCCAAATGTTGTTGTTTTACAAGATGTATCATTCATAGACCTTCCACCACTCTTTTCCCTTTGCTTGTCAAGGGACTTCATAGCCAAGATTGGGGGGTATTTGTCTGCTGATTGGTCACACATGTTGTTCAGAACAAGGTATGGAACTAAGGCTACAATCAGGTCAGAACCTATTGCAAACTTTCACATTGAGCCTTACAGTCCAAGTTAGATCAATGCCAATTGATCGGCATTTGATCAAGAAGGTCACCCAAGCACTGATGAGGCTAACACCAAGGTTGGAAGCATCCCGGATCTAACTCTTGATGAATGGGCAAGCAATGTGCATGCTTTTGATCCTTATCAAGAAATAGAAGAATCTGAGCTAGGAGTTTATTGTTTACGTGAAGAGAATCAACCTCTCCCCAGCATCACCAAGCCAGATCATAAGGACAAGAATGAAGTATGGCAATTGTTCTTTGATGGGTCAAGGAGTAGACAAGGTGCGGGGAGGTGGGGCTATGCTCATTTCACCTCAAGAAATAAGGTACTATTCAGCTTTTAGATTTCAGTTCGCATGCTCCAACAATATAGCTGAGTATGAAGCCTTAATTCATGGACTACACTGGGCCAAGAAGAAAGGCATCGAAATTTACAAGTATTTGGTGATAGTGAGCTGATCGTAAACTAAGTCGAAGGAAAAAATGCTTTGGCAAAAATGATTTGTTGAAGAACTACAAAAATCAGGTATGGGATCTTATTGAAGATTTTGAAGCTTTTAGCATTAGGTTCATCCCAAGAAAAAGAATGAAGTCACGAGTGCTAGGAGCAATTGGAGTGTGTTTGATGTTGTAGAAAGTATCAAAAGTGAGAAATCTCACCTCATATCAAATTGGTTGTGAGACCAAATTGCTTCGGATAACAATACAAGTTGGCAAGTCTTCGAGAATGATCAAAAATTGTTAATTTCCTACAAGAAGAAGTCGTGTTCTCCGCCAGAATCAAGACAAGCTGCAGCAGCAGATGATATGGTGACTAGGTAGTACAAATTAAGAACTAACAAGCTGCTAAAGGACTTATCACCTTGGATTCAATCTTCAACCCAAATGATCGGTTTCGAAGGAGAAAGTGAACATTCAAGTAAAGGGTGAAGATTGAGCCTATTTTAGTGGAAGAAGGAAAAACATTGTAGATTGGCAAAGTAAGTACCTCACAAGAGAAATCTGATTTTGTTCAAATTTGTCAAGAGTTCCCGATGTCTTTGCTTGGACTTACAAAGATCTAAGAGGTTTCAACCCAAAGTTGGCCCAACATACTATTGAGCCGGATCCGTAATCCAAGCCTCATCAGAAAAAGCAAAGGCCGGTGAATCCCCATATTGAACCTCTCATGAGAAAAGAGTTAAGCACGCTTATTGAGGCCAGATCATCTTCCCCATCAAACACTCAAGTTGGGTTGCAAACTTGGTGCCGTAAGAAAGAGAAATGGAGAAATAAGATTGTGTGTGGACTTTCGTGACTTGAATAGAGCCTCACTCAAAGATCATTATCCGCTTCCATCAATGGAACAAATATTACGAGTCAGAAATGGTTCGTAAAGGTTTTCATTGCTTGATGGATATTCGTGCTATAATTAGATAATGGTGAAGGAAGAGGATCAATTCAAGATGGCCTTCACTGCAAAATGGGGCACATATGCTTACAAGAAGATGCCATTTGGACTGTCAAATGCCGGAGCAACATTCCAGTGAGCTATGGATATGGTGTTTAAAGGCTTGATCAACAAGATAGTGCTAGTATACCTAGATGATATCACTGTCTTCTTAAAGAATGTAGCAAATCATCTCATTCACCTCAGGCAAGTGTTTCATAGGTGTAGAAGGTTCAGAGTGTCTTTGAATCCTAAGAAGTGCATCTTTCTTGCACTTGAAGGAAAGCTCCTTGGCCATATTGTCTCCAAGGAAGGATTAGCAATTGATCCAAAGAGGGTTGAAGCCATAAAGAGCACTACCATTTCCAAGCCACAAGAAAGCCCTTCAGAGTTTCTTGGGAAGGATAAACTTTTTTCAGAGGTTTGTCCTAGATTTTGCAGCCCTAGTCAAGCCCATCACCAAAATGTTAAAGAAGAGCATGGCTTTCAAGTGGACAGCAGAAGGCAAGGAGATTTTTTGAAGCAATCAAAAAATTTATCTCTCAAACACCAACTCTCATCAACCCGACATCTCCAAGGATTTCATCCTCTATGCATTTGGAGGTAATGACACTATCTCTCGCCATTTTGGTACAATGTAACAAGGATAATGATGAGTAGCCAATTGCCTTCTTTAGCCGAGCCTAGATGACTATGAGGTGAGGTACTCTTTTATTGAGAAGCATGTACTTGCAGAATCGAAGCTTGAAGAAATTCAAGAATTTAGTCTCAAACAACAAGGTCCAGCTTGCTGGTCTCACATACAAGTTAAGGACTTCCTCCTCAACAAGGATTTGAATGAGAAAAGGGCAGGATGGATCACCCGTGTCATGGAGTATGACATTGAGATCAAGATCACCAAGCTAGGAAGAGGGAAAGGATTGTATGAGTAGCTGGTTTTGGGAAGCAAAAAGAAGTATGCAATGAAGAAGAGGCTGTTTTGACAGTCCAAGACAGCCATGAGCCAAGTGGCCAACAAGAAGAAGACAATACTGCCCCCACTCCTTGCTGGACTCAAGATATTATACACTTCCTAGGCATAGGCCTATGCCCTCCGGAGATGAACAAGACCCAAAGGAGACACTTCAGATTATAGGTTGTCCCGTATGCCATTGTTGATGGAGTTTTGTTCAAGAAAGATGTGAATGGAGTGTTGCTGAGATGCATTGGCACAAATCAGATTCAAAGGGTGTTGGAAGAGTTCCATGGTGGACCAGCTGGTGGCCATTTTGCACTAAGAGTGACAGCTCTAAAAATCATGAAGGCTAGCTATTATTGGCCTAAAATCTTCAGTGATCGCTATGCAGGGATCAAGAGGTGTAAGAATTGTGCATTCTTCACAGGGAAAGAGAGACTTGATGCCCTTCCATTGCATCCAATCTCAGTTGACCAGCCATTCATGCAATGGGGTTTGGACTTCATTGGAGTCATTAATCCCAATTCAAGCCAAGGGCACAAATGGATTTTGACAGCCACGGACTACTTCACCAAATGGACAGAAGCAATAGCACTCAAAGAGGAAAATGAGTCTAGCATCTTAGACTTTTATGAGGGGATAACAACCAGATTTGGTGTGCCTGCCACAATAATCTCTGATAATGCATTGGTATTCATTGGATCTAAGGTGATTGAGTGGGCTTTCAAGAACGGTATTTACCTAATCACTTCATCAAACTATTACCCCCAAGGTAATGGCCAGATCGAGTCTACAAACAAGAACTTGTTGAGGATCATCGAGGACTCTTGACGAGAATCAGAGGTCTTGGCATACCAAACTGAAATCAGCCTTATCAGCTGATAGGATAACTCCCAAAATATCCACAGGTAACTCTCCATTCAGGCTTGTCTATGGAAGAGAGGTAATCTTGCCCATGTCACTTAAGTTGCCAACATTGGAACTCATGAAGCAGCTGGAGTTGCTTGAATTTGAGCCCATGGAGGTGAGATATGTAGAGTTGATGGAGCTGCAAGAGATCAGAAATCAGGCATCTCAAGCAATGGAAAAGGATCAAGCATTGATCAAGAAGACCTTTGATAAGAAGGCCAAGGATAGATCTTTTCAAGTTGGAGATCTAGTGTTGAAATGGGATGTGGATAGAGCAAAACCGGGAAGGCATTCAAAATTTGATGCCATTTGGAGTGGCCCATACATGGTCATGAAGTGCAAGAACAACAATGCTTTCCAACTGGCCTCATTGGATGGTGAAGAACTGCAGATTCCAGTCAATGGAATCTATCTCAAGCATTGCTTCTAGAGGGAAGTTCACTACCTTGTAAATATTAGGTTAGATTTTCATTCCTCTAAGTGCTTGTGCACATTGTTTTGCTGTAGGTTAGTTTTGATTTCCCTAAGTGCTTTGGCACAGCTTGCTGTCCATGGAGATGTTTTGCAAGTCCTTGCTTGACCATTAGGTGATATTCCATCTTCCTCCTTGCACATTCTAAGTCAGTTAGGGGTTCTAAACTGAATATTTTATGACTCCATGCCCAATGGACTGCTTCAGCTCTGGTATCTTCTACCTAACAGGAAAGTAACCTCGTTGAGTCGCCAGATTATTATCCAAAATTTTCCCCCAGGATAATTTTGATAACATGCATTAAATTCTCAAGTCCTAGGTAAATAGAAAGTTCAGGGCAAAATATCATGTTTCTAGGGTCCCCTCAGAATTTTTTCTAACTCTCTTGTCCAGGTTGAAAAGAGCAAGTTCTGAAGAAAAGGTGAAAAAGTTGCAGAAAACAAGCTTGGGCCAGGAAAAATCATGAAAAATGGCTAATTCCTAGTCCTCACAATAGTCAGAACATTTGGGACGATAGGGCACGAACCGGCTGAAAATCCTCCAGCGCCTAGGCAAAGACTTGGGATAGCCGGGCCAAAGGGACGTGAGGGATGCGAAAGTCGGGTTCGACCAAGGAGAAATAAAATCGACTAACTACTGAGCGGCATAGTTGGGACATTTGGGCCGTGAGGACGCGAATGACGTGAACCGCCCGGATCGGCCGATGTAGAGAACTTCAGTTCAAGACATCTAGGATAGAGGGGCGTGGAAGACACGGATAGCCGAGAAAATCGAGAACCAATCGGATCACGCCACGTGTCATCATTAGAAAAGGGACAGGGAAGCCCGAATCGTGTGGATTAGAAGTTTTTGTCCTGCATAAAGACTGGATAGCCGTGCCAAAGGGACACGAGGGACATGAAAAGCTAGCAGCCCATGGACGAATCAAATCAGACATGTGTCACAAGGGGAAATGTTCAAAAGTTCAAAGGGTGTGGTTTGAAGGGTCAGCCCGAGCCAATCAGAAGAGGACACATGTCCAATGGAACAGGGAAGCACGGAGTTCGGGGAGGATTTGGAAAATTTGGCAAAGTTTCAGCCAAAAAGCTAAAAGCAAAGGTCTGCCCCATGCCCTCTTGACCAATCAATGCATGCCACGTGTCCTAAGTGGCGGGGTGCGGGAAAAAAGTGAAAATGTTCCAAAATCTCAAAATTCAAAATTTTCAAGGAAAACCCATGGGTGAGTAGAGGAGAGAGAATTACGCATCCAATCAACGCTTGACATGTGTCGTCCAGGTGGTAGAGCGCGGGAAAGATTTTCAAAACACATTTTCACCTGTTTTGTGCCCTAAATCTTCATATCTCCATATCTTTCGATCCAAAGCTCGGATTTACACGTTCTTTATATCAACGGAAAGCTTATGAAATTATCTACATGATTCTGGGGTTAATCTTGAATTTTGGTGTAGTCTAGAGAGAGAAAGTTGAGAAACGGCTCTAACACGTGTTCTTGACTGTGCGACATTTCAAATGACCAAATTAATGTAGAATGGGTCGCATTCTCCTCCAAATCGGTCAAAAATGACAGGGTATGGGTTTATAAGGTCCCCCATGCCATTTTAATGCATCTGCAGTCAAGGAGGAATGGGCTCTCACATTTTTGTATGTTCCTGTCTCCTGGGCTCGACCCATGCAATGTAAAAGCCGATTTGGCGCATTTTTAGGGGGAACATTTTTTGACATAAGAACTTCTTCTTTCACCTCCAACAAGTGATTGTTGGAAGAATCGACTCTCCAAAGACTAATAGAGTTTTTACCTCTCTGAGGTTGTAATGCAGTGATTTTGACATTGGAAATGATAATGCAAGCTTTGTGAATGAATTTCAGTCCTTTGTTTGTATTATTTGCTTCATTTCAGATCCTAAATTATATCTTATCAGTCTATGTATGTTTTATGTTGCAATCTCTGGTTTGTGTCTATTTGCATGACAAAATGTTTCACCACTCCTTTTGGTGTATCACCATCTTTAGTTAGTTTCAATTTTTGCATTTCTATCCTGTCCCCTTGTAGTTTAGAGTAGGATTAGGATCTCGAACCTCTGTAGTTGTGCAAGCATTAGATCTAATCAGAGGAGTTTGAGGAACCAGCCTCTAATTTGGAGATTCCTCTCTCAATTTCACAAGTTCCACACTTGGAGAGAGGTTTCCATGTTGTGCAATCACACTGGATGCTAGAGTGGTCAACCTAGAAGCCTGATCTGCATCCAGGGGTGCTTTGTGAGTCTCAGAATAACAAAAGATTTGCATGCTTTTCCACGGGGTCAAATGGAGTGTCCCTATTGGATCCCTAGTCAAAAGGCCACCATAAAAATCCACCTTTTCATGTGCATGTGTATATGGTAGTTGCACCGGTTAAGTAGAGGGACATTCCCGAAAATTGGCAAGAAATCCATAATTTTTTCCACCCTACAAATGTTTTCACTAACAGACCCCAACATTCCTGTAACTATACCTACAAGTGACAAGGAATTCATTAAATTCATCGATCATAATTTCATATCCTTACAACATTACCTTTCCCACTCTTATACCTACGACTCATCATGTCAGCCACTATTTGGTATGCCTACCTCCATGCCCCATGCCATATCCGTGAATGCTACTTTAGCATTACCTACTCCCATGTCAACACCAACTACTTTGCACCATTGACATCTATCAGTACCTTTTCCTTTATCACTCCCCCGAATTCTTCCACTACCTCAACATATACCATATCCTTATGCATAGCTCCTAGCACAAATAGGGATCCCCACATAATCAATACATATTACTTCACAACCACTAGTCATGGCCAACATCCCGTATGCCTTACCATAATTTGGTGGTCTTGATTCCTCCTACTCTTCCACCTATTACCATGAGGATCTTCCCACAAGCTTATCCCACCTACACCCCACCTCAGTCACATCCTATAGCGTCCACCTCATATTTAGGGTACATGCCCTCATCATTTATTCCTCCATATGTACCTACTTTTATTTTCACATATTGAACACCACCATACACTAGTATGTCATATGATATATTCATCTCATCCACCCCCTTATACTGCATGGGGCACTCCTCAATCTAATCCTACCAAGGATCTTATCAAAATGATGATGGATATGATGGAAATACTTGAGGCATCCATTTCTAGATCTCGTAATGTTCTCATTTATGATGAAATCTGTAATGATCCCATCCACCCATCTATACCTATCCACTCTCATCCCATGCAATGGGAGTTACCCAAGTTTAAATGTTTCAATAGAAAGGAATACCCTAAACAAAATTTATGATCATTCAAACAAACTTGTTATTTGATAGGCCATGACGATGCCATTCTCCTTCAAACATTTCCCATGTCACTGTTGGGACCCGCCCTAGATTGGTATAGTGATTTTCCTAGGCACTCGATCTTCTCCTTCAACTAATTGGCCTAAACCTTCCTTGATAACTTATCAATTAATATCTCTAATAAGGTATATGTGATGAACTTATAATCTATTCACCAATATAATAACGAATCTATCATATATTTTTTCACATATTGGCAAGGCCTTCATTAATCAACTCACCTTCCAAATACCACAAGTAGAGCTCATAGAGTTGTTCATAAGGGCATGTGTTAGACACATTTCCCTAACTCTCTAGGTTTAAATGTTTCACACATTTGATGAAGCCTTCACCATGGCCCGAAAACTAGATATTTTTTCCTTGAAGAAGAGAAACTTAAGTTGCGTAACAAGAATGCTAAATTCAAATCGACAACTCTTCTTCTAAACCACCGAACAACCATTCTAATAACCATTCCAAGGCCAAATGATCCACCAATGTGGTGATTCTGAAAGCTAGCCCCTCTCATCCATCTAATCAACTAAAACCACCTGCTAACCTCTATCTTGTTTAGAACTTCAGATATAAATATGAACATAGGGATTACACTCCTATCAGAGAACCATATTCTCTTATATTGGAAAAGATTTTAAAATATGGAGCAATCACCCTTCCACCTATCAAACCAAACACTATTTTTGATCATTCTCATCCTACATCATCATGGTACAAATAAAATGACTTATATAACTACCACCGAGTTAGGGGACATAACAATGACAATTACAAAACCTTTAAGAACATTGTCAAAGGAATGATAAATAGTGGTGATCTTATCTTGAAAACCCTAATGCACTGCCAATGTCAATATGGGTGTGTTTAAGAAATATTTTCCTAATCATACCCCATTATCAAACCAGACTTCGAGACCTCTATTAGTGACACCAATGTCCATGAGATTCATCCCGTTTTCAACACAAGACTGCTCTATCTAGCCAATTTCCTCCCATAGCATCTATTGAGTAAATTCTTACGTTAAATCCTCTACCCATGGAGGAGCCTATCACACCTACTCCTTTATCCATAGAGGAGCCTATCACACCTACTCCTCTACCCATGGAGGATCCTACCCCACCTATTTCTCTACCTACCGCAAAGCCTATCTTTCATGTTCCTCTACCCAAGGAGGAACCTATCTCACTCATTCCTCTACCTAAGGAGGAGATAACCCTATCCACCTTTCTACCTAAATAGGAGTCCACATCACTTGTTTTTCCTTCTCCTTGACCCATAAAGGAGCCACTCTTATCTCCTCTTCCTATATGCAATGCTTCTCCCAAGGTCTTCTAAG
The DNA here is from genome assembly GCA_018340775.1 of Taxus wallichiana var. yunnanensis. NCBI lineage: Eukaryota > Viridiplantae > Streptophyta > Pinopsida > Cupressales > Taxaceae > Taxus > Taxus wallichiana. The sequence continues at coordinate 67,227,403 of CM031239.1, read as the reverse complement.
ATCCTGTCAACCTTCTTACATCACTCCTACCTACTGAATCAGAGGCAAAAATCTTCCCTTTATCACAAGACTTGGATTTATGGATGGGTCTCACCACTAGTTTTTCATCTTCTAAACCAAAACTATTCTCACGTTTGGTGGACCGATTAGAGTATGTTGATTAATCCACACTCTGGGGGTGCCTTTAACTCCTAGTATCCACCCAAATGCATATTTTTTCCTTAGATACCTCAACTATCTATCCTAAGGTATTCAAGGAAACTAAAACCATAACACCTGAGTCAATCATATCAGCCCCTTCTTCTTCAACCTTTCCTTCACCTAAACCCCTATCCACACCTAAACCTACCACTTCCTTAGGGGTCCTACCAACACCTAGCCTACCGCATTGTAACATTCCCATTTTAAAGATTTAGAAACAAGGGTTTTTTTTTTAATAGCGTTCTCTATTCTAGATTATGATAATTTAGAACACACATTTCAAGTTCTTAAATAATGTTCTCTATTCTAAATGATCATGATTTAGAACACACACTCCATGGTAATCAATCTCATAACAGATAACCATATGCAGTTGTAATGACTAGGTGAACTGCCGATCTCTCATTTCATGACTTAGAATTTCTTCGATCTCTCATTTCATGACTCAGTTTATCACCTATCTCTCATGTTAATTAAATGTATCATATACCCAGTATAATTGGTTATCTTACCCTTTTTAGGGTATTTAAGTGTTCCATTTAAGAGGCCTATCTGAATATTTGTTACCAATATCCATCTGAAATCCTAGTTCTTAAACTAGATGACTTAGGACAACGTAATCGTGAGATTTCAATACTTTGGCCAAATATTTTCACATGCTGTGCATGTTCATATTCCTAGATGACATACTTGTCAAACATAATATGTCCTTCACCCCCACTTCATCTGTTATCTAGAATGGTCTTCACTAACTCCTGTTAGTCCACTTGTCCGAGGTTTAACCTTAACCCAGGTTAGCAACATGGAAAGGTATAGAGAATCTCTCATGGTGACTAAGGGTACATAGACATACTCAATCGACCCAAGTCAATTGCGTGTTTCTAGTTACCTTTAGTCATCATGAGTTACCCCTATATAAAGGCATGTCCCTAACTTGACCTAAAGTAAAACTAAGGTCAAGTCTAAGTTTATGTAGATCTAGATGATCCAATTCGGAAGGGTGTTGTGATGTGTCAGCTGCAACACTATGCCATTATGAAAACCTCAGTCTTCATGACATAATAGTATTGCAGTTGGTGTGTACCAACATCCTATGGAATCACCTCATCTAGAGGTACATATCTAGTTAAGAATTTAAACACTTACTTATCTTCTTAATTAAGATTTAATTTCAGCAACCCTATTGAATCCTTAATTTCTATGTTCATTAAGGTTTCCTACAATAATGCTTGATAGTTACCATGCAGATAAATCTGCAATCAATCCCTCTTCCCAAAGGTTTGTGTTTCATTCCATGGTATCTTATCATAAGATTTAGGCTCATAAACATAATCAATATACCACAATAAGATTATCTTACTTTTCTTAACCAAGTTTAAGCATGATTAAATTTAGATTCTGGTTCCTTATTAATAGACTTCATTAAGATGAAGTCTATTTATTATGTATGTATTTATTTCATTTCGGTTACCTTATTTTGATTTTTATTTAACAAGAGGAAGTATGTTTTCTTCCTTCCGACCTCATTTGAGTATGATTCTCAAAGGTATTAACTGAATGCTTATCCCCTTAGAATGTTTATCCTTCCTTTAACTTATATTCATTAGGGTTCATTGTTGCCATTTACTTTACACAAGAATCATAAGTAAATTACTCTTTTATTTTATGTCATCTAATAAACCATAATGACCTAGTTGTATTCTCATCTATACATGCCAACTTAGAAGTTGCATTTATTAAAGGAATAAAGTATCAATTCCCTTCCTATCAATTTCATTTGAGTTCAACTAAAATGATTCAAAACAGATAGGTTTACGAGAGAATAATGAAAAGTTTACAAAATTTCCTTTACAATAAACCCAAAGTGAATGATACATCAAATACAAATAACACTCAATCCTTTTTCCATTCCTCAAAGTAAAATATACATTTTACAAGTCTAAACATTTCAGACTTCACTCATGCCAATCAACATTGATAAACTCAAACAAGAATATAACTTTTCCCTTTTTCAATTACATTTCAATAAGAATAATAATTCCTCATAAAAGATGCAGCCTTTAGGTAAACACAAGAAGCATCATAAAAGAACTTGTCTTCTTTTATCACTTACGGAATCCATCTGCAAAAATTGCTAGCACGGGTCAGTTCGTCAAACTGAGCATGATAAGCACTAAACATTAAAATGATGTGCTTTCAACTAACTGTCTCATAAAAATAACCCTAATTTTATGAAACATTAAAGAAATTCAGATAGATATCTCATAAAGGAATAAGGATCATAAAAGAAAGAACTGAAAGAGCAGCCACATTACATCAAGTAAGAATCACGATCAAATCAGCACTCTTCATTCAGTAATTTCACAAGAAATATTACAACAGATAAGTAATAATACATCTCAATTACTTATCGGACTCATACTATAGAGGTATATAATTCATTCTTGATTCAAAAAATGTTCAAGAAGGATACTAACCCTACAGTTCTCAAAACATAATTATTTTAAAGAAGCAATGAATCACAAGTCACAACACTAACATAATTCTTCATACAATATCAAGACCAATTTCATTCAATATTTTTGAATGGTATTTAGGTGTGTTAGTGAAATTTATGAGCTTGCATTGTGTGCCCTAATTTTTGATGTCTGATTTTTCTCAGAAATGTTTTATTTCTCAAATTGGTGATTTGGATTTTCTCCCCCTTGGTTGAATGTTTCAAAATTCCCATAAACGTGTTGTTCTCGCCTTGGTTTAAAAGAGAAAATCCATGTGTTCTCTTATTTTTTCCCTAGGTTTTTCCAATTTGTAGGTCATGTGTCATTTTCCCTTTACCAGATCGTGCAAAAATCGAATTGATCAAATCTAAATTGTATGGGTTAATTTCCTAATCCTAAGGTTGAAAATAATGTCAAAACATGATTCAGTTGATTTAAAATAAAAAAATTGTAATCCTTGTTGAAAATTTTCATTTTTAGGGCATCCTTTAAATTTTTCGTGATTTGACGGTCATACGGGTGTCATTTTCCTGTCAAATTTATCATCACAAAGTAATGAAAATGTGGCGGGTTCCTATTAGCTGGGGGTTGTTGGGAAATGCCTCTAACTTATCATTTTTTGAAATTTTGGCGAAGGGAAAATTTTGATCCGTGGCTCCACCTTCTGCAATGAAGTGTTTATGTGGCACATTTTGATTGGCTAGGGGATTGGCGGGTGGTGGGATTTCCTTAGAAATTTTTTCTTTTATTACGCAAAATTTTCAAAATCAAATTTTGGCTCGAGGGCCGTAACAAATAGGGAGAGGACACGTGGCACGTATTTTGGTTTCAGGGCATGCGGATGGTGGGGAGACTTGGAGAATTTTGATGTTTTATGGCTCAAAGTGATAAAGTGAATTTTTGGCCCAAAAGCCCTCGGCCAATCCCTAGTGGACATTTGTCTAGGAAAGGATATGATGGGGCAGTGAGTTTTGCAGTGACTTTGAAATTCTTAACTTCAAATGGTAAAAAATTGAATTTTGGGCCGAAGCTCCATAGCCTATCCATGATGGACATGTGGCACACTCTAAGAAGTCATAGGAAGAGCGTGGGCCCACGATAAGTTTTAAATTTTTCAAATTTTGCAGGAAGGTTTGAAGGTAGAATAGAGGCTTGACCTCGCATGCAAATCGAGAGTGCCACGTGGCGGAGAAGAGATCAGGCTTCTGAGCCTCAGGAGGTTTTGTGGAAAAATTTCCTTTTTTCAAAAAAGAGGAAAAATTGATAGAATTGGTCTACGGTTTCAATGGGACCCACCTTTGGACACGTGGTGGGCCCAGAAGGTAGGCGAAGAAAAGTGGCAAAATTTTCCAAATTTTCAAAAGGTCGCAAATGCATTTTTAAAGGCATGGGCCCGATCTAATCATTTTTGACACATGTCCCACCTAGTCCAAAGTTTAAAAAGGTAATATTGAGCTTATTTTTAAATGGTATTTTCCACGTGGAGGGCTGATATTAAAAGGTGGATGAGATCGACGGTTACTATGCATTCGTTTGTTTAGCCGCCATGGGAGCTCCAAGAAGCTTGGAAATCACATTTCTTCATCAAATTTCACCAAATCTTATGTGATTTTGTGTCGCCTTGGCATTCTGAGAACAATGGCATAATTTTCATGACCTAATTCTTTTATCTATGGTGTTCTTTATGTAATTTTGGCTAAGGCCTGAGAAAAAACATGAAATATTAACATCAAAAGTTACAGAGGTAAAATTGAAAAGGGGAAAAGGTAAACAATGATAATTAAAAGATGCTTGCATTCATGAATGATAAAAATGTTCCCCTAGGGTGGATAATGATCCGAATTTGTGTAATGATTTAACTTTTTGTGCATACCTGGCAACCTGTGAGTTGTTTTTCCATTTGGTGTCACTGTCATTAAATCATGAGATTTTTGTGAAAAATTTGATCCCATAGCATATTATTTGCTTGGGAAGGAAGAATCCAATGTGGTATGAGATATATAATGCATTTTGGAGAAATTGTAAAGGGTCAAGAGTTGAAAATCATGAGCAAATTTTGAGAAAAAGGTTCATTTTCTGAGAAAATCTGCCAAAGAACCAGGTTAATGTCTCATGTGTTGGAAAATTCATGTATGTGGGTTGGTTACAAGTGTATAGCCACCACACAGCTCTGAGATTGTTCATGTAACTCTCCCCTGCTATTGAATCTAACAAGTTTTGAATTAAATCTATGTTTTTCTTTGGGCAATATGATGTCTGTTATCAATTTTAAATGCCTGCAAATAAATTTTATTGTTCTTGTTGCAATATTGCATTGAAAATATTTAGAAGTCACACAGGATCTCCATTTCTGGTTGATATTTTAGTGGAATTTTCAATCTCATACTCAAAAGAGCCTTCATCTGATAAGGAGATAAACAAATTTAAAATCACTTTACCTTCCTTGACTCAGAGATTTCTTGTAAGCCTTTGGGGGTACCTTAGGCATGGTTTGATCATGGATTTTTGTGTTTAATTGAGTTCTTTACTTCAAGATTTTGTGGTGATTTCTCAAATATTGTGTGAAGAGTGCAACCTGGGCTTCCATTTGTGCCTCTTTTGGTTGAAAGAACATCTTGATTATTTTAGGCATTTCATCTGATAGTTGTTCAAGTATTATACAGATTGTCAAAGATATGATCTATCCCAATTTGTCTTGTCAATCCCCACCAAAAATCATCAAACAACAAAGATCCTATCAAGTACTATCCCTGATTTGCATGTGTATACCCACAGAAGATTAAAATCTATTTGCAAAAGTATGCATAACATATCAAGATTCCCAATGTCTCCAATAACCTTTGCCTTGTTTTGAGAACATACCCATGTTTTGAGAAGTGACAAATTGTGAGAGTTCAGATCTGGGGTGTTGATCATGTTTTCATCAAGGTCTCCATCATAGAACTTTAAGCAAAGGGAAGGACATCTTCATCTTCTTCACCATTATAAGGTTACGAAATAGGTCCTCTTAACTTAGTTACAAGGCTTAACCTAAAACAACTAACACAAGATCAAGTCTTATTGAGTGCTATCCATTTATCCAAAACCTAAGTGCTAGCTATACCATATCCCCACTACCAATGACATACAACATGGTCAAATATGTCTTTAAGATCCATGACATATCTATGGTGTTGCTTAGACCGAAAAGGAGAACAAATTTTGATACCAACACGAGTGGCGCCATTGCACGGGGGAATTCTTGTAATTTCTTGGTGTTTTTGAAGTGTTTAAGGAGTTTAAACATTTGTGTATTCAAGTATTTGAGCTACTACATTGTTAAAATATCCTCCTATGCTTCAAATCTGTAATTTTTATACAAGGGTTTCAAGGTTTGTCTACCCTTTTTCCATTTACTAGCAGTTCATACACTTTGGGTGAATTGTGATTGATTGATTTAAGAAGAAGAAGGTCTGATTTATAGGGATTTACAAGGGTTTAAGTACTAGAAAACATTTTACTGATTATTTTAGTGAATTCTTTCACAACTCGAGGTGAAATTCCTTAGTGGTGACTCCATGCTGATTTGAATTTGGAAATACCAAAGCCTTAAGCTTTCTATCATTTATTCTTGTGTTTGCTTGATCTCTCGCAAAAACCGGAAGGAAGAAGATCTCTCTTCCTTAAAGATTCTACTAAGAAATTGTTCTCGAGATTCAAGAAATTCAGAGTTGGAAGGAGAAGAGTTTGGAAAGTGGTTAAAGGTCAGACATCAGGAAAAGATATAGCCATTGGTGAGAGAGATCAGCCTTTGGTAGAGGACTATCACTCTTCTTCAAGTGATTCTGATTCAAGCAATCCTCTCATAAATTTTTTTGCCTCAGCTAGTGAAGGTCCTTCTGCTGTACTTGGTAAGTTCCTTCTCCAATCTACACCTCTGTGTTTTAATTCGAGTAAAACTTTCCAAGAAAATCAGCACTTAGAGGATACCAGTCTTGTGAATCACATTCTTGAGCCCCAAATATATAACACTCCTCATCAACTTCTCTCACCTCCAAGATCACCCCTACCAAATAAAATGGCTCAGCCTAGACCTCCATTCGTTGTTAACACCTTTGGTCCTATAAATTTTAGAGGAATGGATGGTTACCCAAATGTTGTCCCACAAGATGTCAAAAATAGGTTGCCAAAATTCCAGGGTAACAATGCTATTACTGGTGATTAGCATCTCAAACTTTTTGATAATATGATGGAATATTTTGATGTAGAGTTTGAAGATGTGTATATTAAGTTGTTTATTCATACACTAGAAGAAGATGCTAGGGACCGGTACAAGGCTCTACTTGATAACTCTATTGATTGATGGACTGAAATGAAAAATTCATTTAGGTTGCAATATGGTGATAGGACTGATCATATATTTCTTTTATCCGAGTTTGAGAATATCAAGAATAATCCTAATGAATTAGTCCATGACTTCAACATAAGGTTCAAATTTTTTTGAGAAGGCTACCTGTTGGTTTGAGTCCTTGTGATGAATCTTGTTTAATCAAATATGCAGATGCATTTGATAAAAAGGTAGCCTATTACCTAAGAGATAAGAACCTAACCAATATAAGACAATCTTTCACCATGGCACTCCAAATTGAGAACAATATCAAGGATATTGGGAAACCTCTTAAGAGATATGTCAAAATTGATAAACCCTGAAAAACCTCAAGCTATCAAAGGTGCTGATTTAGAAGAGGTTGTGAAGACTTTGGTAGGGGCTGTTAAGGAAATCTCATACAAGTTGGCAAGAGATGAGAAGGGAATTGGGTAGACTTCACAAGGTCATCCTAGGCAGCAGGCACAAGATAGATTTGGAAATCACTATAGGAATGAGCAGAGGTTTGATGACAAGGGTAAAGGGCCTATTGGATTTGCAAATAGACAACCCCAAACACTTGAAAATAGATTGGTTCCTAACCCTCTAACTTCTAGGGTTGTTGTTGTTGATGAAGTTGCTGATATGGATTGGTGTGATAGATGTTTTCTTCCTTAATCTCCATGTGAAGTGGACCAACAACTTGATGAAGTTGATAATGAGGATGGAATTGATGATGATATTTGCATGGTGGGTTGTTCTTCAAGCTCAAAAGAAGGAGCAACATCTACTAAAGTAATAAGTGCTAGGACTACTACTACTACCTTTTGGATTGCATCAAATGGGTTGGATATCAAGGTGACGGTTGCCTATGGGAAGTGTACTATCATGGATTCAAGGGAAGTGCCAGTGGTTGGTTGTGTGAAGGGTTTGGTAGTGCAACTTGCAGCCTATCCGGGTAAGAATTTGAAATTGGATGTTGTAATTGTTGACTGCCCTACCAAATGGGGTATGCTTTTGTCAAGAAAATGGGTTGCAAGTGTTGGTGGTAGTGTTCGGATGGATATATATTTTTCCACCATTCCCATTGAAGAAACCTTCCAAAAAGAAGATGTTGCACCTAATTAAAGATCCCAACAATGCTTCCTATGAAGTGTTGTTTGCTGATGTGGATGCTAAGAATTTCATTGGTTTTGCTGATGGAAAAGAACAAAAAATGGATAGATCAAAGTGCCTTGATATGGTAGGTTCTCCTTGGACCTTTCTATTTGATGGAGCTTGCTCCAAATTTGGAAATGGTGTTGGTATAGTTCTACTTTCTCCTAGCTTGGAAGAGTTTGCTTTTTCCTTCAAACTTAATTTTGAATGCACTAACAACATTGCTGAGTATGAGGCATTGTTTTTGGGGTTAAGGATTACATGGAAGTATGGAGTGAAAGATATTATTGCAAAAGGAGACTTAGAGTTGGTTGTCAAACAAATAAGAAAACTGTATGCTACAAAGAATCAACATATGAAACAATATAAGCATGTAGTTTGGAATCTAATTGAAATGTTTGATTCCTTTAACATTGTGTATCATGATAGAGGTCTCAATGCTGCTACTAAAAAGTTTGCAGTTCTGGGTTCTAGATTTGAAAATTGCACCATTTCACCTTATTGTGAATACAACATTGAAGTGCTGACTAGGCCAGTTGTCCCTGATAATGTGAAACATTGGAAAGTTTTTAACAATGATGCTCAAGTGCTAAGGTTCTTGTAAAAATAGGGTGAGTTTAAAAATCAGAATATTGATTGGGAGCTAATGGTATACATGACTGAAGGAAGAGAAACTTTTTTGGAAAAGATATCATCCAATTGAAAACAAACACCATTCCTAGATGTCTTGTTACACTTGAGTCAAATTTTAACAATGTTGATTGCATCATAAATAGAAACATGTCTACTTCAAGGGATGTGGAAGAGCATGACTTGGGAACAAAGGACAAACCAAGGAAGGTTTGGTTGGGTAGAAATTTAAGTAAAGAAGAAAAATAGTCCTATGCCCAACTCCTGAAAAATATCAAGACTACCTTGCTTGGGCCTATTCGGAGCTGAAAGCATACAGGGAAGATTTATTTCAGCATGAGATCCCTCTTGAAAAAAATGCCAAACCATTTAGATAGAGGTAAAGGCCAATTAATCCACTTCTTTCCATGAAAATGCTAGAGGATTTAAGGAAGTTGAGAGATGGAGGTATTATTCTACCCACTAGATATTCATCTTGGGTTACAAACCTTGTGCCAGTCAGGAAGAAGAACAGAGACATCATACTTTGTGTGGATTTTAGGAATCTAAATAAAGCATCCATGAAGGACAACTATCCCTTGCCAAATATGGAAAACATGTTGTAGCTTGTGACAGGGTCTGACTTGCTTTCTACATTGGATGGTTTCTCCGGATATAATGAAGTGGTAGTTAAAGAATTATAAAGACTTAAGACAGCATTCACTACTCGTTGCGGGAAATATGTTTTTGTTAGGATTCCCTTTGGTTTGATGAATGCTGGTGCCACTTTTCAAAGAGAAATGGATGTTGCTTTCGCTGGTTACATCAATGGGTTCATTGCAGTTTACCAAGATGATGTGACTTGTATTTTCAAGGCGCAAGAGGTGACCATTTACAACACTTAGAAAATATGCTGATCAGATGTAAGGAGTATGGAATTTCTCTTAATCTGGAGAAGTGTCATTTTGGCGTGAAAAAGGCCAAGATGCTTGGTCACATTGTGTCAAAAGATAGTGTTATGATAGACCCCGAGAGAGTGGAAGTAATTAGTAAGGTACCTATCCCAAGAACTAAGAAAGGCATCCAGGTCTTTCTTTGGTCGATTAATTTTATTAGAAGGTTTGTTTCCAACTTTGCTTTGAGTTGACTCTTCCAATCAAAAGCATGCTAAAGAAGGACCAAGTTATCAAATGGGAGGGGGATTCCATTCAAGATTTTGAAGGAATTAAGGATGCACTTAAACATGCACCTATTTTAGTAGCCCCAAACTATAAGAGGCATTTCCAAATCTTTTCCTTTGCTTCGAGTATACCATTGCTTCTATTTTGTTGCAAAAGGATGAGAATGAAGCTAAGAGGCCTATTGCCTTCTTTAGCAAGGCTTTACAAGCTGCTAAGTTAAAGTATACAATCATGGAGAAATAAGCATTTGCCTTGGTGAAAGAAACAAAAGTTTTCAGGCCTTATATATTGAGTTCAAAAGTTGTTGCCTATGTTCCCCACACCATGGTGAAAGACATCTTATCAGAGATGGAGATCTCAAGTAAAATATGTAGATGGGTGAACAAACTATAGGAGTATGATATGGACATCCAAACCACAAAGTTGGTAAGAGGTTTGGGTCTTGCTAAGCTCATGGCTGAGAGCAACTTGTAGAATGTGGAAGTGAATTAGCTAGAGGAAGAAAGGATAGATGTGCTTGCAAAGTTGGTAAATTCTGAGTGGTACAAGGATGTAATATTTTACCTTAGACACCTTTGCTGTCCTGATCATTTAAATAAAAATCAGAAAAGAGCCCTCAAGCTGGCTTCTCAAAAATATATCATTACAGACCTTGGGCTAGCTTGGAAGAACCCTAAAGGTGTCCTCTTGAAATGCATAGCTGAAGATGAAGCTCCCAATATAGTTGTTGATTTCTATGGGGGAGTTTGTGGAGGACGCTTTGCTGAAAGAGTAACAACACATAAGATTTTGAGAGATGGTTATTGGTGGTATTATCTTTTCAAAGATGAAACCCAGCTGGTTAGAAAATGTGATAGTTGCCAACATTTCTCTGGAAGACTAAAGCTTCGTGCTCCCTTCCTTTGCACCCTATATCAATTGAAGCTCCTTTCCAGAAATGGGGAATGGACTTCATTGGTGAGATTTCAGATCCTTCTAGTGCTGGTCACAAGTGGATTCTTGTAGCCACTGATTATTTTACAAAATGGGTTGAAGCAATCCCATCTAAAAAGGCAACACACCAAGTGGTAGTGGAATTATTATTGAATCATATCATATGTAGATTTGGAGTTCTAGTTAAGATTGTATCTGATAATGCCATGTTCTTTAGAGCCAAACCTTTAATGGCAATGTGCAATGAATATGGAATCAATCTGACTTATTCTTCAAACTACAACCCCCAATGGAATGGACAAGATGGGTCTAGTAACAAGAACTTGCTGAAGATCATTAGAAGAACCTTGGAAATGAACAAGAAAAGATGGGGAGAACAATTGAAGTTTGTAGTTTGGGCTGATAGAATAAATCCTAAAAGAGCAACTGGTAAAAGCCCATTTGAATTGGTGTATGGAACTCAGGCTTTGCTGCCCTTACATCTACAATTATCTTCATTTCAGTTTCCCAATAGTTGGAAGATTAAGAGCATGGCCCATATGAATCAAGGATCAAGCAGATTATTGAGCTTGATGAGGAGAAAAGAGCATCCCATCAAAGGCATATCAGATTTAGAGAGAAATTGAAGAGATTTTTTGAAAAAAGGTCACTTCTAAAGACTTAAATATTGGAGATTTGGTTTTGCTGTGGGATAGTAGGCATGAAGACAAGGGCAAACATGGAAAGTTTGATGCATTATGGATGGGCCCTTATGCCATTGATATCAAGATTGGTGAACATACCTTTTTTCTCAAAGATCTAGATGGGGAATTGTTGGAGCTTCTTGTTAATGGCAGACATTTAAAACATTTCTTGGATTAATCCCCAAAGTGAGGTATGCAAAAATTGTACAATTGTATAGTATTTGTTTTTGCTCTGTTTTTTTTTGTTTGGTGGTTTGTGGTTTGCCCTTTGTTCTTGGCAGCCATTTTGGTTGGTTTCTCAACTCATTTTGTTGGGTGGTTCTATTTTTTTGGGGCTGCCTTGTGTTTTGACTCCTTTTCCCAATGGTATTTTGGCACTTGGTCTATGTTTTGTCCTTGTGGCACTCACTGGGAGTGCCCATCCCTAGCAGGAGCCAATATTAGTGCCATTTCTGAGCTTGCATTGTGTGCCCTAATTTTTCATGTCCGATTTTGCTCAAAAACAGTTTATTTCTCAAATTGGTGATCCACATTTTCTCCCCCTAGTTGAATGTTCCAAAAATGCCCATAAACTTGTTGTTCTGCCCTGGTTTAAAAGAGAAATCCATGTGTGCTCTTATTTGTTCCCTAGGTTTTTCCAATTCGTGGGCTATGTCATTTTCCCTTTATCAGATCATGCAAAAATTGAATTGATAAAATCTAAATTGTATGGGTTAATTTCCTAATCCTAAGGTTGAAAATAATGTCAAAACATGATTCAGTTGATTTAAAATAAAAAATTTGCAATCCTTGTTGAAAAATTTGATTTCTAGGGCATCCTTTAAATTTTTCATGATTTGACAGTCATACGGGTGTTGTTTTCCTATCAAATTTATCATCGCAAGGTAATGGAAATGTGGCGGGTTCCTATTGGCTAGGGGTTGTTGGGAAATGTCTCTAACTTATCATTTTTGAAATTTTGGCGAAGGGAAAATTTTGATCCGTGGCTCGCCTTCTGCAATGAAGTGCCTACATGGCACATTTTGATTGGCTAGGGGATTTGTGGGTGGCAGGATTTCCTTAGGAAATTTTTCTTTCATTATGCAAAATTTTCAAAATCAAATTTCAGCCCGAAGGCCCGCAACAAATAGGGAGAGGACACGTGGCACATATTTTGGTTTGAGGGCATGCGGATGGTAGGGGGACTTGGAGAATTTTGATGTTTTATGGCTCAAAGTGATAAAGTGAATTTTTGGCCTGAAAGCCCTCGGCCAATCCTTGGTGGACATGTGTCCAGGAAAGGATAGGATGGGGCAGTGGGTTTTGCAATGACTTTGAAGTTTTTAACTTCAAATGGTAAAAAATCAAATTTTGGGCCAAAGCTCCGTAGCCTATCCATGATGGACACATGGCACATTCTAAGAAGTCAAAGGAAGAGCGTGGGCCCATGCGTAAGTTTTAAAATTTTGTAGGAAGGTTTGAAGGTAGAATAGGAGGCTTGGCCCATGGTGAATCGGAGAGCGCCACATGGTGGAGAAGAGATCAGGCTTCCGGGCCTGCGGAGGTTTTTTGGAAAAATTTCCTTTTTCCAAAAAAGAGGAAAAATTGATAGAATTGGTCCACGGTTTCAATGGGACCCACCTTTGGACACATGGTGGGCCCAGAAGGCAGGCAGAGAAAAGTGGCAAAATTTTCCAAATTTTCAAAAGGTCACAAATGCATTTTTAAAGGCATGGGCCCAATCTAATCATTTTTTGACATGTGTCCCACCTGATCCAAAGTTTAAAAAGGTAATATTGAGCTTATTTTTAAATGGCATTTTCCACGTGGAGGGCTGATATTAAAAGGTGGATGAGATCGACGGTTACTGTGCATTCGTTTGTTTGGGCCGCCATGGGAGCTCCAAGAAGCTTGGAAATCACATTTTTTCATCAAATTTCATCAAATCTTATGTGATTTTGTGTCGCCTTGGCCTTCTGAGAATAATGGAATCATTTTCATGACCTAATTCTTTGATCTATGGTGTTTTTGGTGTAATTTTTGCTCAAGCCCGAGAAAAACCGTGAAATGTCAACATCAAAAGTTGCAGAGGTAAAATTGAGAAGGGGAAAAGGTAAAAAATGATAAGTGAAAGATGTTTGCATGCCTAAATGATAAAAACATGCCCCTGAGGTGGATAATAATCCAAATTTGTATAATTATTTAATTTTTGTGCATACTTGCAACCTGTGAGTTGTTTTTCCATTTGGTGTCACTGTCTTTAAATCATGAGGTTTTACGTGAAAAATTTGATCCCACAATATATGCTTTTCTTAGGAAGGAAGACTCCAATGTGGTATGAGATATATAATTCATTTTGGAGAAATTGTAAAGGGTCGGGAGTTGAAAATCACGAGCAAATTTTGAGAAAAAGCTCATTTTCTGAGAAAATCTACCAAAGAACCAGGTTAATGTCTCATGTGTTGGAAAATTCATGTATGTGGGTTGGTTACAAGTGTATAGCCACCACACAGCTCTGAGATTGTTCATGTAACTCTTCATGTTGTTGAATCTAACAAGTTTTGAATTAAATCTATGTTTTTCTTTGGGCAATATGATGTCTGTTATCAATTTTAAATTCCTACAAATAAATTTTATTGTTCTTGTTGCAATCTTGCATTGAAAATATTTAGAAGTCACACAGGATCTCCATTTTTGGTTGATAGTTTAGTGGAATTTGCAATCTCATACTCAGAAGAGCCTTCATCTGATAAGGAGATAAACAAATTTAAAATCACTTTACCTTCCTTGACTGCAGAGATTTCTTGTAAGCCTTTGGGGTACCTTAGGCATGGTTTGATCATGGATTTTTGTGTTTAATTGAGTTCTTTAATTCAAGATTTTGTGGTGAGTTCTCAAAGATTGTGTGAAGAGTGCAACCTGGGCTTCCATTTGTGCCTCTTCTGGTTGAAAGAACATCTTGATTATTTTAGGCATTTCATCTGATAGTTGTTCAAGTATTGTACAGATTGTCAAAGATCTGATCTAGCCCAGTTTGTCTTGTCAATCCCCACTAAAAATCATCCAACAACAAAGATCCTATCAAGTAATATCCCTGATTTGCATGTGTATACCCACAGAAGATTAAAATCTATTTGTAAAATTATGCATAACAGATCAGAATTCCAATGTCTCCAATAACCTTTTCCTTGTTTTGAGAACATACCCATGTTTTGAGAAGTGACAACTTGTGAGAGTTCAGATCTAGGGTGTTGATTATGTTTTCATTAAGGTCTCCATCATATAATTTCAAGCAAAGAGAAGGAAATATTCATCTCCTTCACCATTACAAGGTTACAAAATAGGTCCTCTTACCTCTGTTAGAAGGCACAACCTAAAACAACTAGAACAAGATCAAGTCCTATTGGAGTGCTATCCATTTCTCCACAAACTTGAGTGCTAGCTAGACCATATCCTCAGCTACCAACTACATACAACATGGTCTAATATGTATTTAAGCTCCATGACATATCTATGGTGCTTCCCAGACTGAAAAGGAGAAAAAATTTGGATACCAACAGGATGGACCATCGACATCCTAAAACAATATTCCCTTTTTAATACCCATTCAGTTTCAACAGTTTAATGCAGAAGAGAGAAAGTAAACAGATGGCAAGAGAGACAACTTTAGTCATCCTTTGAGGTTCAACGAGTACAACAACGTATTCAATAACTCAGAGAGAGAAAATAGAATGTAAATTCCATTTACATACACCCGAAGGTAGTCACACATAAAATTCATTACCTCCTTAACAGGCATTTGTAAAGGAGAAGAAAATAAAGGAAGTATTTCATTCAACTATCTACTCTACAATCTCCTTCAGCTAACACAACTAAACTGGTCGATCTCATGCAAGGAGGAATAATAGAAGAGAATAAACATGCAGAGGGAGAACAAAGTACAAATTTCTTCAGATTTCAAAGATAACAACGATGAGTACTTTAACTCAGAAAGGAGAGAGTGAAATAGGAGTCAATAATCAAGATGAGAGAGAGGTTCTCATTACTTCTTCCTCATACCGAATCAAATATATATATATATATATATATATATATATATATATATATTGAGGTTATCCTATTTTGTGTTGAGATAAATACATCTCGATAACTCACTTGCATGATACGCTTATATATATATATATATATATATATATATATATATATATATATCATGCAAGTCAGTTATCGGAGATGTATTTCTCTCAACACAAAACAGGGATAGCCTCAGTAGCTTACCAGCTATTACTAACAAAAATATTCAATAGATTCAGTTTACAACTATACCAGAAGTATCAAGCAACAACTGAACCTCCAATTTCATCCAATCATTAATAGCTTAATACACTACAAACAAAGCTTATTCATCCTGAGTAGAAAAAAATGAGATTACAATCAAGTAAACATGTTCTTCATTCCACAGGGATAAAATAAATCTTTTTCAGATACAATGGAAAGGAGTCCAACCAGATTTAAATACAAATAAGAAAGTCAAATTCCACAACAATCATCTATGGGTACTAACAGTAAGAGTAATAAAACTTCATTTCATAACGTGCAAGTGTGTGTGAAAACATCATGGACATCAAAAAGTCACCTTAAGTTAGAAATCCAAATAGGGTAAACATTAAAATTTAGGTCAGATCCGAATAACACCAACCATTCTAATCAAGGCTAAGGTATTTGCATTAACAACCCAATAACAGATTCTCAATCTCCTCATGCTACTCATTGTTACAAAACACTTATAAAGGAGGTCCAAACTTACCATTTGTAGTTTGATGCCAAGTAATAATACCTATAGCCAGGTCATTTACAATTTACAACAAAACACAACTCGGTTCCACAATACATTTCATTCAGAATGTCAATTAACAAGATGACATTAAAGAAGAACTAAAGCATACCTTGGATCAATGGAATTGATTCATGGTGTGTGTTATCATATGGTAAATATGAAAATAATAGTATAGATTTATAACTTACAGTTCACAACACATAATGGCTTCATTTCTAAGTAAACAAAATTACATCAAGCATGAATTCTGAACAGTAATAACTTACCCATTGCAAACATTATTTTTAACGTCAAAAGAATACACCTTCCTAAGACAAATCACATGTCAATATTGAAGTCATCATGGTAACAGTCATGACCAAGACGTTACATACCTTCCTCCTTAAAAGAATCATCATCTCGATGATTAACTTAATCAAACCATTAAAGTTTAGGACAAAACTTAATTATTGTCCTTCCATTCATATGTTCATAATAGAACTATAATTGAAAAATTCAATTTTTCAAAACAGTATTTAAAATAGCTATCAAATAGTTCAGTAATTGCCCAAGTTTGGAAGATTTAACATCAAAACATGAATTAAATTTTTAGATTTTATCAGTTTTTAGAATCAATTCTGATCAAACAAGTATGGAAAATAAGTTCTCATTTCTTCAAGATTTTCCTAGGTTGCACTTTCTTCGTTCAACTGGTCCAACTAGACCTTACATTGACTTATTTTATGATTTCTTAAGTGCAACTGGTGAGTTTCCAACACTAGAATGGGCTTAACCATGATTATTCCTAGTTCTTGGACTGCAAGGAATTCCAATTCAACACATGTGATAAATCTAACTTCATGTACATTATTAGGTGTAGGTCACTCAGTTATAGCTACAATCTTTGAGGGATCTACCACTATTCCATTCTTGCTTATAACGTGACCCAAATAGTGTACTTCTGTATCATAGAAGGAACATTTCAATAACTTACCATACAACTTTCTCTTTCTTAAGATTTCCAAAACTATCTTTAGATGCTTATGATGTTCTTCAATAATTTTAGAGTATATAAGAATATCATCCAAGAATACAAGCACAAATTTGTCCAAGTATTCTTGAAAAATATCATTCATCAAATTCATAAAATCAGGAGGTGCATTCGTCAACCCAAAGGGTAGAACTGTGAATTCATAATGCCCATACCTTGTTCTAAAAGTTGTTTTATGAATGTCTTCTTATTTTATTCTCAACTGATGATACCCAGACCAAGGTCTATTTTAGAATATACTGATGCACCATGCATTTGATCAAATAGATCATCAATTCTAGGAAGTGGATACTTGTTCTTAATTATTGCTTTGTTCAACATTCTATAATCAATGCACAATCTAAGTGTGTCATCCTTATTTTTCACAAAAACTACAGGTGTTCCCCAAGGCGAGACACTCACTTTATCAAACCTTTGTCAAAATTTCTTGCAATTGAGCCTTAAGCTCTACCAATTTAATGGTAGTCATTCTATAAGGTGCCTTGGATATAGGCTCGGTTCCTAGTTTGATCTCAATCATGAATTCAAACTCTCATTTGGGTGGAAGACCCGGTAACTCTTCCGAAACACATCACTGAAATTTCTCAACAACGGATATCTTTCCATGAAGTTATTACCTTCTTCAGTAGTTTCTAACATTTTTACTACATACAAGGTACAACCTCTATTTTTGGCCTTTTTAAGTTGCATAGCTGTCAGTTTCCTAACTGAAATCTCATGTTTTACACCCTGAATGACTATTATTTTCTACAGGTCATCAAAACAACTAATTTATTTTTCATAACAGTCAACCTTTTCCTTATGCTCAGCTAGCCAATTAACACCTATGATTACATCATATGACCCCAAAGGAGCAACATAAAGGTCAACTTCTGTGGAAAAACTAGGCAAGTCAAGGACTACCCCAAAAAGGCACATACTAATCAGTATGAACAACATTATTTCCATAATGTACAACCCACGATTTATCCATTCTTTCAGATTTTCTTTTTAATTTCAAGCTAACTTAGTAGAAATAAAACATTCAGTAGCTCCAGTATCAAAACTATAGTCACAAGTATACCGAATAACTTACCCGGAACTTCTATGGGTGTGACTTACTTTTTAGCTTGTTTATCAGCTACTACAATGTGTATCCTATACTATTGATTATGGTCATACTTATTTAAAGGAAAATGACTCGTGTAATGATCCTTGCCACAATTAAAACAGCCTCCAACAGGCCCCTTCCTAGGCTCAAATTTATTTCCAGCCTTGAAGTTATCATTCTGGATTCCATAGGACTTCTATCCATTATTATTGTTCTTGACAAAGCTATTCCGTATACTAGTAGCATGTTTGTTTTTGTTGTTTTCTTATTATTATCAGTGGAATTTTTTTTTCATACCAAACCTCTTCTAGGGTCCCTTTTTAGGTGTAAGAGATGAAGAAGAGTTTGGAACCTTCTTCCTAATCTCCTCCCTATGAGCAGAGATTGATCTTAATTTTTGTTCTTTCCTTATGGATTTTTTGACAACCCCTTCCATAGTGGTTAGGATGTGAATGTCCACCTCACCACCTATAATGGGATTTAATCCCATGATAAATTTTCGTATCCTAAACTTCTCATCAGTTTGATACTGAGGCACGTACTTAAGGAGTTTAGTAAACCTTTCCCAGTACTCTGTCACAGTTAACTTTCCTTGAGATAAGTTCTGAAATTTAGTCATTTTCTTGATCATAATAAAGTTGAGGCAACCACCATTGCCTAAAGTAACTTTTAAATTGATCCCAAGTTATGTCTATTTCGACAATATTCAACTCGCCTTATAGTTGTCCCACCATGAAGATGCCTCATGGGAAAGCTGATATGCTCCCCAAATTGCCTTTGTTTCCTTAGAGAAGTTTCTTATTGCAAAGTACTTCTCCATTTCACTGAGCCAGTTCTCAGCCCCATCTCCAAGTGTAGTTCCATAAAACTTGGGAGGACTTATTCTTTTTATATCATTGGTGATTTCCGTTGCTAATCTTGCCTTTTTATTTTCAGGTTGATTAGGTATGTTTACATTACTATTATCAACACCCGGATTTCCCCATTGGTGTTGTCCATAGGAGGTGGCTGATTGTCATTATCAACATCTTCTTCCTCCTCTTCATTGCCCATAACTTTTGTTTCAGTATATCCAAATGATCCCTTGTGTCCACTAGGATAGAAAAGATTTCATCAAGTTTTTGAGTAGTAGTTGCTTCTCCACTAGGCAGTGGGTTGTTTGTAGCATTTCCTCTTGTTCTAACCATTTTTTGTTAACAAGAAAATTTAAGTTTTATCAGATTATGGAAACAATAGGTCTAAGAGCTATAACCTTCACTCTGATACCAAGATGTAACATTCTCATTTTAAACTTTAGAAATAAGGATTTTTTTAAATAGCATTCTCTATTCTAAGAGAGACAACTTCACCATCCTTTGAGGTTCAACGAGTACAACAACATATTCAATAACTCGGGAGATAAAATAGAATGTAAATTCCATTTACATACACTTGAAGGTAGTCACTCATAAAATTAATCACCTCCTTAACATGCATTTGTAAAGGAGAAGAAAAGAAAGTAATTATTTCATTCAACTATCGACTCTATAATCTCCTTCAGCTAACACAACCGAATCTGGTCGATCTCATACAATGAGGAATAATAGAAGAGAATAAATAGGCAAAGGGAGAACAAAGTACAACTTTCTTTAGATTTCAAAGATAACAACGATGAGTACTTTAACTCAGAAAGGAGAGAGTGAAATAGGAGTCAATAATCAAGATGAGAGAGAGGTTCTCATTACTTCTTCCTCATACCGAATCATATATATATATATATATATATATATATATATGTATATATATATATATATATATATATATATAATTGTATCATGCAAGTCAGTTATCAGAGATGTATTTCTCTCAATGCAAAACATGGACATCCCTCAATAGCTTAATACACTACAAACAAATCTTATTCATCCTGAGTAGAAAATGATTATGAGATTACAGTCAAGTAAACATGTTCTTCATTCCATAGGGATAAAAGAAATCATTTTCAGATACGATGGAAAGGAGTCTCGACTAGATTTAAATACAAATAAGAAAGTCAAATTCCACAAAAATCATCTGTGGGTACCAACAATAAGAGTAATAACACTTCGTTTCATAATGTGCAGGTGTGAAAACATCATGGTCATAAAAATTCACAGAAGAAGCTAAATCACTTTTATCATGCTTCGTGCAAGGAAGAATGGCTCAAACGAAACCCTTACTTAGTAAGGACATTTACCTACTTCCTCAAAACAACCCACGAAGCTCACAAAATTGAGTTATTTCAAACTCAGAAAGAGTATACCACTTTCATTGTCATTTCCAGATGAAAACTAAATCCAAAAAGTGTTAAATCCAACACCTGAATTAGTATAATCACAACAGAACAACAATATTCAAAACAACACTCATTTCAGCAAAAATACATCTCATTTCCTACTTTCCTTCAACAGAGGGAGCAAACCCATATCAAATCTTTATCAACAATGTTTTTCCCTTAATCTATTTTGCACAGAAATCAGAATTTCACATGATTTTAGCAACATTCCAATTTCAAACAAGATAAGACATGATTTACTCAAACATGCATCAAGAAAATACCCATATCAAATCTTTTCCAAACAGAAAATCCAAGCAGAAGAATACAACAAAATACACCATAAGCATTTCCACAAAACCAATTTCTTCTAAGAGTAGATTTCTTTTAATGAAGACGTTTAGAAAGAAGCAGAACTATTAACTACGAAGAGCCTATCATGCATGATATCATTTTCTTTTGTTTAATAGAAGATCTCCATCTGAGACAACCAAAACCCCTTCTTTCCAAAATGACATCAACAACCAAATCTCCCAGCTTCCTCTATGTTTCCACAAGTTCAAAAAAAGTTTGAATATACCAAAGATCACAATGGATGAAAAAATAGACTTGCTGGTTCTAAGAACATGAATTTTCATGCAAAGAAAAAAACCGAAAGATAAAATGACCAACCACTTTACACAAAACATGTTTCTCATCTTTCCTAGGTAGTTTCCTCGCTGAAATCAATGTCATTAAATGCCTATTCCCTCCTCTTTCCTTATGCCACCACCAATTCAAATTTGGCTAAGTTAAATTCGAAAATTCCCATGCCTTTTAAATTTAGCAATGATGTCAGCTAGGCATCCTACCAACCTTCCCTACCTCTGCCAAACTTGGCACATAAAGATGTAAGGATTGAATTTAATCCACATTAATACCTTTGAAACCATTACCACCAACTTCCCATTTTCCACACAACCCTTAGGTCCCCTTTAGGCTTAGTAATAGTTTAGGTCACCTTAACATTAGTTAGGTTTCCATCTTAGTTCTTAGGTCTTTAGAACTGCCTTAGGTTATTTCCAAAACCCCATATCCACTAACCATATTACCTTAGGTTAGGTTATTAACCTTAGATTAGAATCCATATAGGGTAGGAAATTACAACATAGGTTAAGATGTAACCCGTAGTAGTTTAGTAATAGGTCCTAGGTAAGTATTGTTACCTTAGGTTAGAAATCCAAATAGGGTAAACATTACAATTTAGGTCAGATCCGAATAGCACCAACCATTCCGACCAAGGCTAAGGTATTTTCCTTAACAACCCAATAACAGATTCTCAATCTCCTCACACTGCTCAGTGTTACAAAACACTTATAAAGGAGGTCCAAACTTACTTGTTTGTAGTCTGATGCCAAGTAAGAATACCTGTAGCTAGGTCCTTTACAATTTACAACAAAACATAGCTCGGTTCCATAATACATTTCATTCAGAATGTCAATTAACAAGATGACATTAAAGAAGAACTGAAGCATACCTTGGATCAATGGAATTGATTCATGGTGTGTTGTTATCATATGGTAAATATGAAAATAATAGTACATATTTATAACTTACAGTTCACAGCACATAATGGCTTCATTTCCAAGTAAACAAAATTACAGCAAGCATGAATTTTGAATAGTAATAACTTACCCATTGCAAACATGATTTTTAACGTCAAAATAATACACCTTCCTAAGAAAAATCACATGTCAACATTTGCAATGTCAAGAGTGGAAGTCATCATGGTAACAAGAATGAACAAAATGTTACATGCATCCCGCGATGTAACTATACTTGTATACTCAACCACCACCCATCACAAAATCGATTCTTGCACTTAAAAGGAAGACCCAACCTCTTAGGCCTTGCACCCGATCTCTCCCATGAATTACCTTTCACCATCGCCTCTACCTTCTATTTTAGGTGCAAACCCTTCCACCTTAGTCAAGTTATCTCTATGTCAAAACAAATCCAAGGCACGATAACCCTCACCCACACCTTCACCTTTATCACCTCTTCTTCCCACATCTTCTCCATTACCTACAACCACACTATTTCCAACAATTCCACTCTCACCTTGAATTTCTAGGGTACCCTAACTTCTACATCTCCTTCTACCTCGTACACCCCTCCCGTACCTTTACTCAAAAAGTTGCATGAACTTAAAATGAAACCAAAACCTTCACTACCTACTAGAAAGGTAGTCACACCTACACCACCTCTAACAATACCTCTCCCATAAAAATCATTTGCATATCATCCAAGACAAATATTACCTCTCACTCTAATCCATGGTAGGATCCTATTCTAACATCCTCTCTAGGTTATTAGAAACTTTTGCTATCTAATTTATGCCTATTAATCCTTATGACCTTCTCAAACCCAAACATGTAGGGTTTGACGATACCAAAATATGCACATATCATCTCTCATTAGTGAATGATTTTAAAGGTTGTAAGGCCTTGAAAAAATTATCCTTCACCTTTGTACTTTAGATAGTATCTTCGATGAAGATGACCTATTGTAGGAGAATTCCATTCTCCATTCGCCCACTACCACACAAGATTTCCCTATATCTATTTAGTGGCCTTTACCTACATCTCCACAACCCTCTTTTCCTCCTCCAATCTTTGAAATAAATATGGTTCGAGTAGTCACTTGATCAAAAAAGATAAAGGAAAAGAGAAAAATGGTAGCCCATCTAATGCACCTTCACCCACCATTCCACCTACACCTTCCCCCAAGGTAACCATCTCAGTGGGCCACTTATCCTATTTCGTGACACAGAGTCACACATCGCTCTATGATTAAAAAACTTCATCAATCTCCTTTGAAGATTTCCTTATATGACCTAATTCAAACTTGTGAATCTCATCTTTAGGCCTTGATGGAGGTCCTGTAATCTATTGAGGTTCCACCAAATGGTCCTACACCTGTGGCCTCCATATTTACCCCTCATCATGTGGTTTCCCTTACTACTTCGCCTCAAACTTCTGCCCCCATTACCTTTATGTAGGTTTCCAATGTTAGTTTCTATGACTCAGAGGTTTCCCCTCTACAATCAGATGATCTTGATCCCACCCTCTTCATCTCCACCTACATCAATGATACTCGTGTTTGACACATTATGATTGATGGAGGTGTTAACATTAATATCATTTCTTCCCATGTGTATGAATAATTGCGCATACCCACAAATTGTGTACATATAACCTTGTTATGTTGCATTATTTCAATTATGCCATGACTTCTACCCTTGGCACTATCATCCTCCACATCCGGGTGGGTCACCACACCAGTCCCAAAATGATTCTATGTTTTGAAGGTGAATTTCAATATAACTTACTTTGCTTGGATAACCCTAGATTCGTGCCATGGGGTGTGTATCTTCAAATCTTCACCGTTGCATAAAATTTGAATATGAAGGGAACCCCTACACCATTCGGGTGAATCCTTCACCTTTTAAAACTTATAACATGCTTTACCAACCAAATGATGTCCTTATTCCAGTCAAGGTATCTACCACCCCTACCACTTCATCTTCTTCCACTACCTCATCTACCACTTTTTCTACTACACCTTCCACAATCCAACCCATCTATCCCCTCTGCTACCACAGCTTCCACAGCTAGCCCATCTACCAACCCACCTATTTCACTAGAAACTGAATGACCCACCTTATCAATATTTAAGTAGATTATCCATCCCCACTACCCAAGTCACAACTTTTGATCCTTTGGTAATTATTTTTCAACTCCTTTCCGATTAACCACTCATAAAAGATTAATACTTTCCTTACTCCTCAAGAGTATGAAATCCTTCACCAAAACCCATGTTAGGACCATAATGTAGGATATGTTTTTCCATATGATCCTCCTCAACTTCACACCAACATGATATAGAGGGGACTAGACACTTCTTCTTATTCTCCTGAACCACCTACCCAAACCTAACCTTTCTCATCCAACTTCCAATACCTCACTAACCACCACTTCACCCACAATTTTCTTCATTCTTGTTCGTGGAAGGGATTTGGATTTTTCTATATGAGAAAGGTTGTCACACTGATCATATCTTACACCACCTAAAAACATAAATATCATTGTTGTATCAGATTTTCTGTGCCACCTATTCCTAAGAAGGCTAGAATGAACCTCTTAGAGGAAGATAATAATTCCTCACCTAGCTCACCTACCACACCATCTTCAGCCATGGATTCCATGGATCCATAATCCATCCCTCCTAACTTTATTTTTTATTAAAATCATTTATTTAGGACTTATGACTTATAATCATGATGGTGAGCTACCCTCTTCCCTTCCTCTTCTTTATCCTGACATTTTGGATGATGACACACCTTCTATCAATGTCGTTCAATGTCAGGATGATGATTTTATTCTCACTTATTTAGGTGTAGGAGATTCTTACATTCATTGATCCCTTTTTATATACAAACCATGTTGAATGAATCAACCATAGAGATCATCATTAAAACTTAAGACAAACCTAGAATTCTAAAGATAGGCCAATCTTTAGATTCTTCCAAACACGAAGCCTTCACCTCTTTCCTTCAAGATCATAACAATGATTTTTCTTGATCTTATGTTGATATGCATAATATTGACCCTAATATCATGGTCAATAATATAGTGACTATCCTTGATGCCAAAACTATAAAACAAAATCTATAAAAAATGAATCTATGCATTGCCGTTATTTTGATAGAAGAACACAAACATATTATTTTTGTTTCCTTCATTCTACCCATTGATTATCCACAATGGATTTTTAAAATTTTTCTTGTCACCAAATCGACATGGGGACTCAAATCGCATGGAACTTTTGTGACCTTAACCTCTTCCTAGCATTGACTAACTCATTGATCTTACATGCTAACAATGAGATGATCTATATGATGGAATGATTCTTGGTTTATAATAAAATATTACTCGCTCTGGAAGATCAACATAAAAATACCTTCATCACCAGTTGGGGAACCTTTTGTTATCATGTCATGCCATTTAGCTTGAAAAGAGTTGGTGTCACCTATCAATGTGTTTTGACCTATATCTTCCATGATATCATGTATGACATATTAGAATATTATGTCGATGACTTTCTCATTAAGTCCAAAATTTATGTTGAACACCT
Organism: Taxus wallichiana var. yunnanensis; assembly: GCA_018340775.1. NCBI lineage: Eukaryota > Viridiplantae > Streptophyta > Pinopsida > Cupressales > Taxaceae > Taxus > Taxus wallichiana. The sequence goes on along the minus strand of CM031239.1, from coordinate 67,201,391 downwards.
CACGCTTCTTAAAGTAATTATTGATTTCCTCATCCAATACTACATTTTCCTTTAAACAAATAAGTTTGTATTTGAAGTTCTCTCTGGAAAAATCCTTGGTTTCATCTTCTCTTTACGAGGAATCAAAGTCAATCCCACCAAAATCAAGGCTATTCTCGAGATTCCTCCACCTACTAACCTTTGACAACTTTGTAGTTTACAATGACAATTTCAATCCTTTTGATGCTTTATTTCCCAAATTTTTGACTAATGTCACCCTTTTCATCATCTCCTTGAAAAATATCTCCTTCTATTAGAACGATGAGTGTCACAAATCCTTTGAATCATTGAAGAAATACCTTCTTCAACCACATGTGTTCATCCCAACTCAAGATGAAAAACCTTTTTACCTCTACATTTATACCAATGACCATTCATTGGGTGACATGCTCACTCATCGCAACAATAAACATAGGGAAAAAGTGGTTTATTACATAATCCATAATATTTTAGACTATGAGACTAGGTATACTCATGTTGAAAAATATTTTCCTAGCCTTGGTCTTCGTGGTCACCAAACTTTTTCACTACCTACTTAACCACAAAACCTTTTTCATCACCAACACCAACCCTCTACATTATATGTATGCTAAACCTTACAAACACCAATGCACCACATGTTGGGCATTGGCTCATGCTCCTTGTAGACCTCTACAATTCATTCGACAAATTTTTTTCAAGGGACAAACCATTGTAGATCATCTTACAGATGCTCCTCTCCCTGGAAATCAATCTTCTAAATTTGACTTTCCTAATGAATCCATTGATAATATTTCCTTGGATGACATCATTTACCAAATGACCTTATTCTTTGATGGTTCTAAATGTCAAAATGGGAGTGGTGCAAGGGTCATCCTTAATCTTCTTGATGGAAATCCTATTCCTTTATCCTTCAAACTCGACTTTGACTACACTAATAACATGGTCGAATATGAAGCTATAGTGCTAGATCCTTAGACGCCATTCCCTAGATGTCAAATCCATTGATATCTTTACTAATTCTCAACTGGTTATGAACCAAGTCAATGGTTTGTACCAATTTAGTAACGAGGAAGTTCAAAAGTATAAACATCATGTCGACATACTTTTGACCATGTTTGATCACTTCCTCATTCAAACCACTATGTGATCCACAAACAAATTCATACATACCATGGTTTGTATTTCTTCTCGATACCTACTTTACCTTTGAAATATGAACTATTTTTCACATTATAATGGTTACAATCACCCTTTTGGTGCCATTTTTGACCTTGCACCATGTTTCCGTAATTTTCCAAATCAGTATGTGCTAAAAAAAAAGGTTTTACCCTTTGAATTGATGTTCTGAAATTCTTCCCCTCTAGTTGAAATGCTTTAAAATGATGACAAACTTGTTGTTTTCCCTAATTTGGAAGAATAATCCAAGTTTTCCCTTTTCTATTCCCTAGTTTTTCCAATTTTGTGGGCTATGTCATTTTTCCCTTTGTCAGATCATGGAAAAATTGAAATTGATCAAATCATACTTGTGTACGATTAAAAATCCTATCCCAAGGTTGAATTTTTTAGAAATCATGCTTCAGTTGATTCAGAATCGAAAAACGCCATCCTTGGTGAAAAAATTGAATTCTAGGGCATCCTCAAATTTTTACATTTTGACGGTCATACGGGCATCATTTTCCCATCAAATTCATCCTTAGAGGGTATTGGAAACATGGTGGGTTTTCATTAGCCAAGGAGAGGTAGGGAGTCAGATCTCCTTTGAAAAATTTTGGCTTTATTTTTGCAAAATTTCCTAAGTCAAAAGTTTTCCCAAATCCTGCAGCCAACCAGAAGAGGACACGTGTCCTAAAAGTTTCAAAATGGAAGAAGGGGCTGAAGGAAAATTTTATGAATTTTTGCCTTTGTTGTCTAAAAGGTGAAAAATGAAAAATGGCTCCACTCCAATCCAAGGGAGAAACATGTCCAAGAGGGAAAAAAAGGAAGAAGTTTTTGGTTTGTGCGGGAACACGAGCCTTCGAGAGGTAAAAAGGAAATTTTGCCTTTTTGGCAAAATAACTTAAAATTAAAAGTTTGGAGCGCAGCCCCATGGCCAATCACGAGTGGAAACATGTCCAACGGGGTCAAAGGAAGTGTGGGCCGTAGAGGGAAATGGGGATTTTTTCCTTTTTCGTAAAAAGGAGTTAAGGAAAAATTTAAGCCGCAGCCCGCAAGCAAATCAATGAGAGACATGTGGTAGATAGGGATGGTCGGTGGATTGATGGAGGTAGGAGAGAATGTTTTCCCTTTTGAAAAATAGGCTTCAAATCAAAATTTGAAGTGCTAGCTCACTAATGAATCATTGAGTGACATGTGGTGAAGACCAGGCGGGTCGGTGGGCGGAAAAGGTAAAGGGGATTTTTTCCCTTTTTCACAAAAGGGCTCAAAATCAAAATTTTGAGCGCTGGCCCACAACGAATCACAAGGAGACATGTGGTGAGGGATAAATCAGAGGTGTGGGCCCGTGGGGAAAAAGTGAAAATTTTCCAATTTTCCAAAAAAGGTCAAAATGCACAAAATTGAAGCGCAATCCCAATGGGACCCACCATGTGCCACGTGTTAGCTCCAAAATTCAAAGGTGGAGGGGTGGGGGAAAAAGTCAAATGTTTCCATTTTTCCAAAAGGTCATAAAGTAAATGTTTTAAAAATGGGCCTGATCCAATCATTTTTTTCCATATGTCCGGCCTTATCCAAAAATTAAAAAGGTAACTCGGGCTTATTTCTAAATCTACCTCTTCCACGTGGAGGGCCAGGGGTTAAAATATGTATAAGATTGACGGTTCTTTATGCTTCCATTTGTTTTAACCACCATGGGATCTCCAGGAAGCTCGGAATCATAATTTTTGCATCAAAATTCATCAAATTTATAGTGATTTTGTGTTGTCTTAGCCTTCTAGGATCATTGGCATCACTTTCATGGCTTAATTATTTGATTTGGGATGTTTTTGAAGTAATTTTTTACCCACAGCCTGAGCAAACATGTGGAATGTCAAAATCAAAAGTTGCAGAGGTAATTTGAAAAGGTAAAAAGGTGAAAATGATGAGTAAAAGGTGTTTGCATGCCTCAATGATGAAAAACATGCCTCCAAGATGGATAATGATCCAAATATTTGTAATGATTTAATATTTTTGGGCACACCTAGCAACCTGTGAATTTTTTTCTGTTTGATGTCATTTTCATTGAATCATGAAGAATTTTTGTAATAGAATTGATCCCATGGCATATTATTTTCTTGGGAAAGAAGGAAAAATATGGCAAGAGGTATATAATGCATTTTGGAGAAATTGTGGGAGGGGGAAAGTTGAAAAATCGTGAGTAAATTCTCGTGAGAAATCTCATTTTTCTAAAAAACCCACCAAAGAACCAGAATAATGTCTTCTATGTTGGATCTTCATGTATGTGAGTTGGTTACAAGTGTATAGCCATCACACAGCTCTGAGATTGTTCATGAAACTCTCCCCTACTGATGAATCTAACAAGATTTTGAGTTAAACTATGTTTTTCTAGGAAATATGATGTCTATTATCATTTTTAAATTCCTATAAATAGTTTTCATTATTCTTGTTGCAATCTTGCATTGAAAGTCTGTAGAAATCACATAGAATCTCCATTTCTTGTTGATAGTTTAGTGGAATTTACAATCTCATGTTCAGAAGATCCTTCATCTGATAAAGAGATAAACAAATTTAAAATCAATTTACCTTCCTTGACTACAGAGATTTCTTGTAAGCCTTTGGGGGTACCTTAGGCGTGGTTTGATCATGGATTTTTGTGTTTAATTGAGTTCTTTACTTCAAGCTTTTGTGGTGAATTCTCAAAGATTGTATGAAGAGTGTAACCTGGGTTTCCATTTATGCCTCTTCTGGTTGAAAGAATATCCTAATTATTTGAAGCATTTTATCTGATATTTGTTAAAATATTGTAGAGGTTGTCAAATATCTGATATATCCCATTTTGTCTTGTCAACACCCCACCAAAAATCATTCTAAACAACCCATCCTACCCATACTACCCCAACATCTACATTGTGTGTCAACAAAAGAATAAAATTCATTTACAAAAATGCACAAGGCAAATTAGGATCATATAGTGTCTCCAGTAACCCTTGCCTTGCATTGAAAATATCTCCATAATATGGGAGTGACAACTTGTGAAAGTCAGATTTGGAGTGTTGATCATATTTTCCCAAGGCCTTTTCATACTATTTACATAAATTGAAGGATATCTTCATCTCCTTCACCATTTGGTGGTTACAATATAGGTTCCCTTGCCTTGGTTGAAAGGCACAACCTAAAATAGTGAGGGTCAGATCAAACCCTTTCAAAGTGTCATCCATCTCTCCACAAATCTGAGTGCCAGTTAGATCACATCCCCGGCTACAAAACCACACACATCATGATCTATCTGACTTCAAGCTTCATGCCATATCTTTGATGCTTCTCAGACTGAAAATGAGAAAAAAATTGGGTACCAAAACCCTCTTATATTATCCGCAGTGTAAATTTTGTGGGAAGAATCAAAATTGACCCACACGACATTTGGTATAAGCAATTCATCAACTACCTCTCCCTTTCAATTCTACCTCTAGATCTCACTCACAATGGATGACAAGCCTTCCTAAAAGTGTCTCTCATTATGTCATCATGGGGGTCTTATCTACAAAATCAACTTAGATAGTATCCTCCTCAAGTAACTCACCAGTTTTCAAATCCCGTACACTATCAAAGAAATTTATGATGGGATATGTGGGGGACATTTTAGTGGCCTTAAAGTCATAAAATGTATTCTTCACCTCAGCTATTACTGGCCAACTCTTAACCAAAACTAATGTGACTATGTCAAACAACGTGTGAAGTTTCAGCAGCATGCTAACCTTCATCACACCCCTAATCACTCCTTACAAGATGCCAAATACTTTTAGCCCTTTTCTCAATGGTGTTTGGATCTCATTTGAGAGATTAACCCTCATTACTCTCAATTTCATCACTGGATAATAAAAGTGAATGAATATTACACTAAATGGGTGGAAGGCATACCTCTCATTTCTACCAAAGCTGAAAATATAACTGAATTTATCAACCACCATATCATTTTTCATTTTAGTGTTCCTTATCACATCATCACTGAAAATGGAAAACAATTCAAAAAAAAAACCCTACATAAACTGTGTGACAATTTTGGCATTCAACTTAGTTTCTCTTCACCATATTACCTACAATCAAATGGTTAAGTCGTATTGTATTAAAAACCCTTCAACAAAACTCTTATGAAATTAGTTGATAACACTGGTAAGGATTAGCACACACACATTCCTTTCACCTTATGGGCTTATCATACTAGCATTTGTACCTCTACCAATTCCATACCTTTCTATTTTTTCTATGATATAGAGGCTTTCTTACCTCTCGAATTCCAAATTCCATCTCTTTGTATATAAATTAAAGATATGCTCTCTGACGACATTTTTTCCAAGAAAATTTGGCACAACTTGATCTATTAGATGAACGTTTAAATTCTCTCGACAATCTCCACATCTACCAAAAACTCATCAAGTGTGTCTATAACAAACATGTTCATGAGAAGATTATCAAGATTAACAACCTTTTCCTAAAGGAAAACCAACATGTAACAAAAGAGAAGAAAATTAAATGAGGCAAGTTTGCTACTAATTGGCTTGGACCTTATATTGTCACCCATACATATGGATCGGGAACTTATTTTTTCCTCTCTCAAGGGTAAACTTGAACTAGAGCCCCTTAATGCCTTACATCTTTGACTGTTATAATTGTTGAATAAAGTACTACATTAATTTATGTCTCTTATATGCTCATCCCTTGAGCAAACCTCTCCTTCCACCTACTCATTTTTAGGGACTAACGACTAAAACAAAATTGAGTGATTATTCATCACCATTCAACCTTATCTTAAATATGAGTACCATGGCTCCACACATGGCATGATTCTCATGGATATTTTTCTTCCTTTTCAATATGGAATCCCATGGTTGTTCATCACTTGAAACTCTTTCATAGCTAATATTTTCTTATTATGGTTATGCCTTCAAAAAAATACCTATACTCTTGTAGAGTCTTGTCAATGACTTAAATTCCAAAACAATACAAAAATTTGGGATAACAAAAATTCTACTCCTTGAATCAAACATCTTGCAAATAGATTATTCCCTTAAAAGGACATATATTTCTCTATCTTATTGTTATAATTATATTTCTTCCTCGAAGGAAAGCTATAAAAATCTAGCCACATGATGTACTTAGTCTATCTAAAAAGAAGACTAACCTATATTTTTCAAAATAAAAAATTCTCTTGGAGCTTCCAAAGATAGATCACTTAATGAAGACCTCAAATAAAAGATATTCTTAATCCCCATATAGACTTCTTGCATCGATCGATCAATATATACATTAAAACAAGAAAAAAAGAAAAATTCAAGAGAAATACAAACTTTTGGCCATGAACTTGCCTATTCTGATTTTGCGTATCTTGCAGAAGGGACATGCTGTCCCACAAAAAGGTTACACTTAATGAACTGCCATTCCACCTTACCTTCTATTTATTATCTTCTAAATAAACTCAAGGGATGTGGCATGTATTCTACACATTGTGATCACAAAACTTCTTTTAACTCTAGACATATCTCTCATGTAGTGTATGTATTGGCTTATGTTCAATAAGTGTATGGGTATGACATTTATGGTCCTTGCTAAAAAGGGCATGCCGCTTCTTTTGGTTTCTTATCTGTTTACTTGTTTTTTCTTCAATAGGAAAAGATAATTGACATTGAATCAACCATAACATCTTCATCTATGCATACACCTAATTCACCTTTCCTATTACCTATCCAACATTCAACATTGCATATTTTTAAACATGCCTTATCCAACCTACCTACTCAATTTACCAAACCTAATCCCATTCTTCCCTGGTTTATGGGAGAACTACATCATCCCGAGGCCTCTTTTGTAAGGGCTATGTAGGTAGAAATTTGAGGGCATGGGACCCTATGAGGTTATCTCGTAACTCCTTACCCCCACCATATTTCTGCCATAAAAACCTAGTTAGTTAGTTTCCATAAAAACAATAACTTGGAAATTAACCCAAAAAAACCATACATCACCCATATACATCATCATTTACTTTCCATAATACCAATAAATTGGAAATTAAATTAAAAAAAACAACCAAACCATGCCTACATCTAAATTCCATAACATCAATACATTGGAAATCCAAATCAAACTCAACCATGCCTATATAGTCAGTTTCCATAAAAACAATCACTTGGAAATCAAAACAACATCATCTCACATCATAACAACATCAACCAAACCATGCCTAATCATATAGTTTCCATAACATCAATATGTTGGAAATTAAGCCACTTAATCAACTCATACATTACCAAACCATGTATATCATATAGTTTCCATAATATCAATACATTGGAAATTAAACCAAACCATAACATAAACCATGCCTACAACTAGTTTCCATAAAAACAATACAGTGGAAATTAAAAAAACACACGACAAATATAAATGCCATGACCTATATACTATAAATTCGTATGTAAATACACTACATATATAGATAAAAATAACTATCTCAAAAACTCTCATGTACATCTCGCCTCTTCAAACTCGAGCCGGTATATATAAGTCAAAAATAAAAATACCCAGTATCTCCATCATCTACTCATCTCTAGGAGGATCCATATTATCTATTTCTCTCTCTTGTCCCCTCACCTAGCCTCTGTCTCCATGAATTAGTTACTGCTAATGACCACCGCCCATGATACTGGTGGCTCCTTGAACTATTGGTACTCTGGGTCATTGAACCAAACCTCTCACTAGCTGCCTACTAGGAACCGTAGGTGAAGTAGGTGATAAAGGGATACCAATCTCTATAATCTGATCCTCAAAATACTTGGAATACATTAAAAGCTCTCGATTAGTCTATGGATATCACCGTAGCTGGTGGAATTGTTATCTTTCTCTTTCCCCGAGGTCATGGATCGTATACTTATGGTACTAGTCCAAGTACTTGTACTTGTATTGATGGACCCTTTCCTTGTACTTGTGATCCATCATGTGTCCTAGGAGGTTAAGGAGGTGTAACCATGTATGCCCCATCACAAACATGTGCCTATGTTATTGCAAATTACATTTGTAAAGTGGCCACTGGGCTCAATCATCAGAACTTTCCCCATCTCCAGCTCGTGGATATGCTACTGCTAATTTTACCTGTAAGGTAATCACTTGTGCATGAGATGCTACTAGCTACAATTGTAATGTTATGACTTAGCACTGTAATCTATCCCTCTTAATAGTAACAAGAGCAAATCTGTTGTCTTTTCCTCGGCGGTGTTTCATGTAGCTTGGCTCCACTACTGCTTATACCCATTAATCATGCCCACATGATCTATCCTCCTATCTACTACCTACTCTTCTAGCCCTTCTATCTCTTCCAGATGTGGTGGAGATAATGGTCTCTCCATGTCATCCATGTGGTACTTCGTAGGAAGATGGAGGCACATCCTACTATTGCTCGAATCGCGTCTCGACCTAGTCAACCGGTATCATATCATGCTCTTTAGGTCTACGTCCCTATCTCTATCACACAAGATGTAAGCCTAGCAACTCCTCTGCCATACCTCTAAATCAAGGGTAACCAAGATATGCCCTCCAAAAATATCAACCATTGATATGCCATCGAATAAACGCATGTAGTATGTCACATCCTAGGATGACACATCCACCCTCGCATGTGCGCCTATCTGAATCCACCATATGTAGCCTACTCTGTATACCCCTCTGTAAATAATCCTATCATGGAAGGCCTGGTGGATGTAAACATACTATATACTCATAGGCCCAATAGTGAAGAAGATAGGTGCAACACAAACCAAACCATCGAATCCTCCTATATGCCCACAACTCCCTGTATAACTATACTAGGTATGTTGGTGCCCATGTAAAATAGAATCTCTCCTCAATCATATCCTCTAACACTCCCATCAATTCCCGTGGAAACATCCCACCCTTTGAGTCTAGGAGTGCATAACAACCAATCCCCACCATCATCGCACTGCTAATCTAGTCTCATGTGGATGTGCAACATACATATCATCATAGCTAATGCTCACATTGTGATAAGAAAAATCTCCCATGGCCTCTCCAAAAATGTAACCATAAGATCAAACAAATCATCTGAAGTAATCGGGTATAACAACTCCGTAATAATATATATCCTAAGAATCCTGTAGACGTCCTCCAAGGTGATAGTCATCTCCCTGGTAGGTAGGTGGATTTTTTTGGTCGTCAAGTCTCATATATTGATGAGGGTGGCCATCATGCTATGATCTCAAACTACCTAGCTATACCACCTAACTTGCCAAGTCTGACATCCCTCATGTGAACCCACTGGTCCTCTATGACATTAGGTCTCATCTTCACTAATAGAGGTAGAAGTCTATCTCTCATCATCATATATTATAGTGCCTACATCATCAACATTCACACTAGTTAATCATTTACCCTCACCTAGATCTACATTCTACCTTACCTTACCATTTTTACCCTATGACCTATCTTCTTTACACTATTTTCCTTGCCTTCTATCTTCTTTACCCCTTCACCTATTTACCTAACTTACCTCATCCATCTTGTGCCTATCCTACATTATTGACCTATACCTTTGATATGTCCCTACACCTTCTCATTTCTCCCTACCCACCCATTCTTAACTTGGACACCCCTACCCAACCTTCCCTTACCTTTTAACCTCCCCAATTTACTCTTTTCCAAATAATTTGTCACTTTTCAAAGTGACTAGTATCGTCACCCCAATCGACCCCAGTCCCCATTTTACCATGTTGACGTTGGTGATAGCCGAATGGAGTCGGTCATTGGTTTTTCTAGGAAAAACCCCCACATCCCTAATTTCAAAACACTTCATAAAACACCTACACTAGACATCCAAATCCCCTAATTTTCTCCTATATTAACTTTATCACCTACTTAAACTATTTTCATCCCTCCCTATACCCAATTTCACCCACATTTTTACAAACCAAATGTTTTAAATTTTATTTAACCTATTTTTCTACAAAATCACGCTGAGATCTTACTCCTACCTCTACTCACTCTGTCTTTGAGGTGGTGTTGGACTCTAAAATATTGGCTAAATACCAAGAGGCACGTGCACACATGACCAATGAGAAGAAGGGAGCTCGGGGAAAGCTCATAGGACAAACAGTGTAAGAAGGGTTTATGAGAAACCCGAGTGCGCACGGGAGGAAGAACATGGGTTTAAAGGACTTAGCCATATTTGGCATTCTAGAGGCACTTGAGGAAAAGTGTGAGGACCCGACTAGGTGTGATGAGTGGATAAGGTGCCAACCTGGAACCTTGGAGGCCAAGAAAAGGATATTCCATGTAGGGAATATTCCTAAAGACATCATTACAGAGAGTGGAGGGTTTGCAAAGGGATAAGCATTCACCTATGGAGGACCACATCAAAACTTGACATGTGATCTTCTCATGAGAGAAGGCATGGAGGTGGGTGATGATCTTATATAAAGGAATGCTTGGGCTAGAGATATATGAGAAAGATACAGAAGGACATAAAAGAAGATATGTGGGGAGATATATAGATAGATATACAGAAGAGAAGATATACACAAAGATAGATAGAGAGAGGTAGAAATACATAGAGTAATGAAGTGTTGTAATAATGCTAGGGTTTAGAGAACTTAGTGCTAGAGGGTTGTAAGGGATACCATAAGCATATGTATGGGTACTAGGATCTGTAATAAGGGATAAAATGGGAAAGAGTATGGTTAGTATCTCATATCAGGAAGGTTTGTAGGAGACAAGTCTATCATTTAATATATATATGGTCTAAGATGACCCTTTTGACTGTAATGTGGCTACCATAACTCTTTTAAATCAATATATATATGGCTTTAGTCTCAGTATATATTTTTATGGGTGCAAACCCTTCATATATTTAGCATTTTAAGACTTATCACGACTTAAATTTGGTTCATTATGCTTCTTACAATTATATTTAGCTTATGTGATGCATTAATACATTCATATGTTAGTTGCATCTTCTACCTTTTAAAGCAAGTGAATGTAGTTTTCTTCCTACAAATAATCCTCCAAATGGAAGAACCTTCTCATAAAACTCACATAAAAGAGGGGCTCGACACCCACGCATGCCTTCGGTGAGAGCCCAATGCCCACCGGATGATAGGCCAATGCACTTGGAGTTAGAAAAAGGTATTAATGGTAAATACATGACTTTATCTTGGTTCTCATTGTCAGGGACCTCTTTTCAAATATGTTTTGAAAATGGTGTGTGATGATAGAGTGCTTAACCTTGGATAGTGTCAAAGCATGGCTTAAAATCACAAAGGATGAGTTTTCTCAGAGATTTAGTACTGGACCTAAGTTTGCAGCACGTAAATGGGTAGATGAACATTTGTATCATGAGCTATATGAGACCTTATTTTGTTGTTTTCTAGTGGAGTTTTATGAATGGATCTCATCATATACATATACATAAATCTAGTACTATAGAACTCGGATATGGACCCAAGATGAGTATCGGAGGTTGCATGATGGTGATCTCGACTTGGATACATGCTCTTGATCGCTTCATGGAGTAGAGTGTTGATGAGTTACACCTTGGAGTACATAATTTATACGTATTCCTGTCTAGATATTATTGAGTTTGAGTTCTTGAGGGAGCTAAGAGGATCATTCTTGTGTGTTATCCCTTTAGCTATAAATATCCTAATCATTACACTAAGTTTGGAATCATTTCCTATGTTCAACTAAGCTTCTTCTGAGTGTTGGGCAAGGAAGCTAGGGTGGAGGAAGATGGCAGACCTTGCGGCTAAAAAGGAGAGGGAAGAGAGATGACTCAAGTATAATGAAGCTCATGAAAGGGAGTTAGATAGACAACATGAAGTTGTAGGAGTGATGGATTTATGGAGGCAGACATTGTGGGAAGGAATTGAGGTTCATGTAGAGGACATAGATCATGAGTAGTCTATACTACCCCATCTTGGAAAGCGTAGGAGAGAGAACCCTTAAAATTATGATGAGATCTTGTCACTTAGAGAAAGGAGATCCGTCGTTGTGCATCTGAATCCACCTGGTGACCAAGCCTTGGCACTTATTTTTCCAAATCTAGAGATAATTATTACTAACCTAGTTGGTATTGGTGGAAGTGACCAATCAACACCTAGGAGGTATAAATTTTCATTTGGAAAATTTATGGCCACATGATCATTTCATGTGTTTGGAGGTATATTTTCTGGAGTGAAATTTTGGCAAAGTACAAGCATAGAAATCTTGGGTATCATGTCTAGAAGAGGCATGGGACACAATTTGGTAGCGGTTCAATATCACAAACTATTGGCCCGTAGTTTAGTACGATAGTGGAGACACACGATGCGACCACTTCAGGACCTTTACGAGCTATGGGAGGTGGATCTAGTGGGTCAATTGGAACATGAACTAATAGATATAGATGATCTAGTGGGTTGGGGGGATAGACACTAGTGGATCTAGTGGATCTGGTGGTAGAGGCAACATCAGAGGGAATCAAGGTTCTGGATCGGGCATACAAAGGGCCTCGAACCACCTTAGCATGTATTTTTGAAATGTATTTACATCTACAAGATTACAAAGTTTTTGAGGATCTTGCAAAGCATGTATACAAATGTGAGATGCTTTGGAACAAAAGGAAATTCAGTTTGTAACAACATTACAAGGGCACGTGCATAGTTTGTACCAGTATGACCCCACCATATAGCAATATATTATAACATGCTACATAATACCTTCTTATCTGAATTCCATATCCCTAAGTTTTAAAAGGAGAGAATTAGAACATCAAGGATATTTAACAAGGTATGAAAGATAGTGTGTGGGAGAATGATGCACATTTTATAACTCTCTTATCAAAATTGTCTTATGATATTCATCCTTATCTCGTATGGTCAATGGTTTTTTGGAGGATTAATAGCGCCCTTCAAGAGAGAACTTTCGTATAATACTTTCACTGACCCATGTGAGGCCTTAGAGGTTACCCTATACATAGAGGCTATAGGAAGAATGGATGCTAATGTTATTCCTTTTCTTGAAGCTCAGTTATTGTTACAATGAAAAAGTAGCTAGAAAATCTATGTACGAACTCGGCCCATGAGACTCGTGGTTGGCTATGGTGCATGGATTGTGAGGTAGAGGGGTTTATGAAGGATATTTTTCCTCAGAGATCGGTATGCGCCATGATGATAGACGGTGAAATTTTCAAAGGAGATCATAATATAAGTAGGTGTTTGCTACTGTAGTGCGTGATCCATAAGAATGTGTCTTGTTATTGTAATATTTTCACCTCTACTACTCATGACATAAATGATTAAAGATTTATCAGCCAAATACATGATGTCATTGATATTGGTGTGTGCCAGACTAGTGTTGTAAGTAATTCCAAGGATGATGGTCATCACTATGAAGGATGCATGATGGATGAGCTCATGGAAGAAGCTTTCACAAAGGATTTAGAGGTCATAAAAATCACAAAGGAGGAAGAGTGAATTCCCTCATGAAACTGTTATAATTGTGGGTCCATAGAGCATTACAAGCGCAAATGTCTTGATCTTCTACAATTCTCATGGTGTGGGAAGAAGCAAAAGTATGAGGAGTTCCTAGAGATATTTGAACATATGAGCCAAAAAAATGTAAAGACAAGTCCATCAAGATGGTAAGCGTTAAGAAAGTAGACTCACATTAGATGCTAAGGGTGGCACGTTAGTTAGAGCTAGAATCTATACTAGTGACGGCGTGATCTAAGGCTGCACGTACTTAGGGAAATACCAAAGTAGATACCATTGATTACAAGAGAATAGGTGGTGTATGGGAAGTATCCAAACCCTACCCATCAGAAGGAAGTCTATCAAGATACCATGGACATAATCAGGAGTCTTCAAGGGGAAATTCAATGTCTAAAGGAGCAATCCAAGAATTTGGAGCAAAAGAAGAGTGTTGAGGCTCCACAAAAGGATCTGGATGATGTCAAAGAGGTATGCAAGATGTTGAGGAAAGAAAATATCATCCCCTTACTAGGAGAATGGTTAAGAGAAAAAGTACCAAGCACTGGAGCAGAGCGCAAGAGGTAGGTTTTGCATGCTAACCTTCCTCCCCATAGCCTTGACTATGATAAGGAAATTTTCTTAAATGTAGTTGTTGATGGATGGATCCTAAGTAATATTTTTATTAACATGGGAGTGAAAGTTAATGTTCTCACCACTGGATGGCTAAAATCAAATGGAAAGGCCCCATTACGTCCATCTTAAAATGTGTCGTATATGTCTAATAAGATAAATGCTATGCCCATTATTGTTTTAAAGGATGCTATTATCACTATCTAAGGGGAAAAATTCATCTGAGATTTCAAATTCCTAGTGATTTCTTAGGTGGATAACTTTCCAACGTTACTTCGGTTCCCTCGGTGCTATAATAACAATGTTGACTTCTATTTCAATAATGGGTAAATAATTTTTCAGAATAAAGAGGAAGATGTTATCATTCCCTTGAAATATGGGAAGTCAATACCCTATATTAATCCTTTAGGAAAAGAATACCTAGACATAATTTACGTTTGCACTATCCATGACCCTGAAATTGTGCAACCAACAAAATAGGGCATTATTCAGTGGGAAGATGCTCAATCCATAAGTGATACAACTAGTGTGGCATGTGAAAATTAGGTGCATGAGACATATGAGTTAGTTGGAAGGTAGTTAAGAGGCTATGTGATGAGAGTAACAAAGGCATGCTCAGTCAAGTACCTAGGAGGAAAGAAGTTGCCAAGTTATTTTGGGGGAGCCGACCCTAATGTTTTCCTACGAGAAATGGAGACCCAGTGGAGATGTGAGATCGAAAGGAGAAGGATGCTTAGCTATACCTTTCTCGGGACCATAGCACATTGATGGTTGACCCATTGTGATAAATTTCTAGAGTGGCGCGAAGTGAGAATTGTGTTCTCGGTATATTTTTCTAAAGCAATGCACCTACTATCATACAAGATTATCATGAGAAGGAACTCACCTCGTTTCACATCCAATCATGTGAGAAGGCCTGAATGGAAGGTGTGGAAGCCTTTATTCCTTATTTATGGGTGCATAATTTGTACTCCACCTTACAAGGATGTGCATGTGCGTGGTACATTCACTCATAGATGTGACCTCAAACAAGAAACTTGCAGGAGTTTACAACTAACCTCCTTCAATCTTTTGAATATCAAAGTACTAAGCCATTGGTGGATGAGGTGTTGTAGGTTGTTAAGCACCTAACTATGGGAGATAGTGCCATGGCAGAGGATAAAATACTAGAATTATTGGGTAAACCCATCTTATAAATGCACTTTTATGAGGAAGAATCAGAGGAGATACAACTTGAACACATGCATGGAGAAAGAGAAAGAAAAATTGGTCTATGTGATTGATAGTGAAGAAGTGGAAAATTTAGATGGTAACCATACTATAGGTATGTGAAAAGTTATGGATAGTGCTGATGGGAAAATGCACCCCTACCATGAACTCCTCAAAACCTAGAAGGTTAACATTGGTTTGGAAGTAAAACCAAATATATTAATAGATATAAAAGGAGGTTTCAAAGATCATTGATCTATTGCATGAATTTCTAGATTTGTTTCCACATGGGTACCACTAGATTAAAGGAGTTCACCACTCCTTGGTAAAAATGAAGATCAAGTTAAAGGAAGGTGCACACCTAATTTGGAACAAAACCTTATCACATGAATCTAAAAGGTTAAGAAGGAAATTGACAAGATGATTGCATCATGAATCATTGAGGTTGTTAAGTAATTTGAATGGATAAGTATGATGGTCATTAGCATTAAGAAGGATGGGAGGATAAGGATTTACATTTATTACAAGGATTTGAATGCAGTATGTGTCATTGATCCCTTTCCAACCCCTTTCACCAAGGAGATCCTGAAAGGAGTAGCTAGGCACGAGATCAACTCTTTCATAGATGGCTTCTCAGGATATCATCAGATTATAATTGTAAAGGGAGACAAAGAAAAAAAACTTTTGCCACTAAATGGGAAATATTTTCCTAAAAATTCATGGTTTTGGACTGAAAAACGTGCCTACTATGTTTTCACGTATTGTGGTGTAGGAATTTCAAGACTTCATCCATAAGTTTCTTCAAGTCTACCTTGATGATTGGATGGTATATGGATTAGTGAGGGATCATTGTGACAATATGAGGCTGATGTTTGAAAGATGTCGGTAGTTGAGGATATCCCTCAACATTAAGAAATGTGTTTTCGCTACTCCATTTGGAACCCTTTTGGGGCATATCATATGTAAGGAATATTTTTGGTGGATCCTTCCAAAGTTTCCATTATTGTGGGATTAGGGGAACATACCAGCAAGAGCACAATACATGGATTCCATAGGCATATGGGGTATTACAAGAAATTTATAAGGGGGTATGCCAAGATCATCATGCTATTAGAAAACTTGCTAAAACACAAAATTACATTTCACTGGGGAGAGGCGAAAATAGATGTCATTTGATACATTGAAGAATAAGCTTATCATTTCGCCAATATTACGCTTTGCTTCTTGGGATAAGCCATTCCATGTACATTTTGATGCTTCAAGAGTTACAATTCGGGTAATCTTAGCACAACCTAGAGAGGGAATTATTGACCACCCCTTGTGCTTTGCTAGTAGAAAGCTAACCCCAGCAGAGTAGAACTATACTACTACTAAGCACAAAGCATTGTCAATGATCTACACACTACAAAAATTTAGGAAGTATTTGTTGGAAACACCCTTTAAAGTACTTTGTAAACAAGCCCGTTTTACAAGGGTGCATATTTCAGTGGTTTTGGTTGTTCCAAGAGTTTGAGTTTATAGTTTTTGTGAAACAGGGTAAGAGTAATTTGGGACTTAACCATTTATTAAGGATTGACTCAGGGGAGGATGCGTAGAACATTGAGGATACAATTCTAGATGTGTAAATATTTAGATTGTGACACATGCCCTCTGACTTGGAAGATATTGCTATGTTTCTCAAAATGGGTGTGGCACTTTGGGAGGAATGAAATTATGAATACTTTGGAAAGGAAGCAATTAGCCATACGCATTGCACCCTACATGTTAATTAGTGAAGACTTATACAAGCTAAGCCGCGATGAGTTTTTTTCTGGTGCGTGTTAGAGCATGAACACATTGAAATCATGGAGGAAGCACATGGTGGAATTGTAGGAGGAAACTATGCAGAGAATCTAACCATGCACAAGATACTTCTAGCAAGTTTTTGGTGGGAAACTATTTACAAGGATTGTCTCAAGTATTGCAAGGATTGTGACCACTACCAACACCTTGGTAAATCAGGGAAAAAGATGAAATTCCATTAAGACCGATTTCCAGTGCAGAACCATTCGATAAGTGGGAAATTGAATTCATAGGCCCTATTTCCCTAGTTTCACGAAGGACATGTTCACGCTATATCATTACATGTATATATTATCTTACAACATGGGCGTAAGTAGTTCTTATAAGGAATTACACAAAGGTAACATCATCTAGGTTATTATGGGAAAACATAATCAACATAAATGGATGCCCACTGAGTTTAACAAGTGATAGGGGTACTAATTTATTGGATGAGATAGTTAGAATTTTGTTGGCATAATTCATGTTAGCCCACCACAAGACTACCCCTATCACCCACAAGATAATGGGATTGTTGAGGCATTTAACAAAATTTTGAATCACACGTTAACCAATATTTGTGATGTGGGAAGAAAGGATTGAGATGATAAATTTTTTGTTGTGTTATGGTCATACCAGAATACATATAAAAGATTGAACAAGGCCACACCTTTTCAATTGGTGTTTGGAATGGAAGCGGTGTTACCTATTTAATTCATGTTACCATCACTGAATATAGTGCACGCATGAGGATTAGCTTATGAAAAAGTGCTTGAGGAGAAGATTGATAAGTTAATGCAGTTAGATGAGAGGCAGGCTATTGCTCACTAGAGTTAGAATATAAAAAAATCTAGGAAGAAGGCTTGGCATGATAGAAACATCAATAAAAAATAGTTTTAGGTTGGGTAGATGGCTCTACTATATGATTCAAAGTTTCTACGCCATCCTTGGAAATTCAAATTCCATTGGATGGGCCCATATATTATATCATATATACTTGATTCAGGAACTTTTCAGTTATAAGCACTTTGGATGGAACATGGTTACGAGGCCATTTCAATGGGAATAGGCTAAATCCCTACTATAAATAAGTCTTCCTTGTGTTTTTAAATAAGGGAGTATTTCCATTTAGCCTAGGATTCCCTTTAATGCATTTACTTTCTTTAAGTTTCCCCTTTTTGTTGGTTGTTCCCTTTCTTTTTATTTTTGTACATTTAAGTACTAGTAGCCACTTATTATTTTTAAAAGTTTTCTATGTGAAGAGGACCATGCATATATTTTTGTGTGGAGTGGAGTGATGTGACAAGTATTGGAAGCTAGTATTGGAAGTTGGACGCAACCTAGAATTCACCAATAATACCCTAGATGCACTAGCACATCACTCGACCCTAGGCCGAGCACTCACGCTTGAAGCGCGCAAAGGTACCAGGTCCCTCTTTATGGTTTCTATAGAAGGATGTTAGCATGATGAAGGAAGAAACATATAGATCCATGACTAATCCATCATTATATAATGCATGCCATATTCAGATCTATGAAAGAACAAGCTTAAACAATAATCATGATTGAATCAAGAACATGCACTACTCATTTACACATAGGAATGACACTTAGATTCAACCAATAACTTCCATCTATTAATAAACATAGAAAGTCCTTACAAATAATGGGATTCTATACCAATGCATGCATGGATATTAGACAGTAATCTAGTCCTATACACATATCTTGTTATTCTTACCTCTTAAGCTATACATATACATATCTATCTCTCTCATCTCTGTATTTCTCGGATAATTCACTACATATATATAGGGTGGGAATTTCCCTTCACTTCTTACCTATTCCAAAAATAGGCCGCACACTATTAATAGCCATGTGTCATTTAAAAGCATAGCCACACATGCAAGTGTGCTATCTATAGACCTCTTACAGTTAACTCAAGTGAATCCTATTCTTAGCTCATCTCCATGCAAAACGATTTGATCCGATCCTATAAAGATATTAAATACATGGCACGCATGTCTCTGCATTTTTGGTGTATTCTACACGTCATCTTCTAAAAATAGGTCTTCATGCTCAAAATCTGCTAAGTCCTAAATGCTTGAACTTCTACTCTACATGTGTGTTCTTCCTATCCATTCACACCCTTAAACTTGGCCTATTTTCCCATGTGGAATTCTTGTCGAGTTTTGTCAAGTGTTCTCACGATCAACAAAATTTGCGTTTCAATGCCCCTGAGTTGAAGGATGAAAAGTGCTTAGTTTGGAAGAGTGCACATAGAAAAGGTGAACATGATGAGTTTGGTATCGTGAAGGCCTTATAAAAACCATCTACAAGGGTGAGAAGATCGAAAGAACATGAGGTAGGAAATTTCATAAATCACAAAAAGGGCGTAAGAATTTCCTTCAAGAGTGTTGAAAGCACGTGCATAAGGATCTTTGGTCAATAAGGGTTTTTCACGCCATAAGGATGAAGAATTTTTTTCATAGGATTGGGCACAACGGTAAAAATGTTGAAGGTTGGGATTAGAAGAAAAAAATTCTTTTAATGCAAAAGTATGTTGTAACGCCCGTGCTTTCCTTACTATTGTCAAATTAATGATAGGAAAAATGGTTTTATCCTATGTTGTTGGCACACTTGCGTATAAAAAATTAAATGAAAACTTGATGTGAACATGTAATCACAATATCAAGAATGAGATAAGGATGATCTTCTTAGATAAGAACCCTGCTAATCCAGGATTTATCTTAGTGATGAACTACATTCACTATGGTGACATTACGTCATTTTTAATGTTGTATGTCATAAAATCCTTGGTGTAAATTTAATCCTTGAAAGTGATTTGCAATGTTGTTGCTTATCTCTATTAAATTGTTAACATTATAGTTTTTATAACTAAGTTATGTTGAGGCTTTGAAAATTTTGATAGTTCGCTTAGTGACTTAATTTGGAATGTGATCAAGACTTCTTGTTGGTTTATAATAAGTCTTAAACCGACCATCTAATAATCTTCCCATTTGATGACTAATGCCATCATGATCGTATTTCTAGGGATAAAAGGGCTATAGTCATCAGTCAAGGACTTAATTATTATGAATTAAGGGCATCTACTCCTTCGAGTATACATGAACAACTTCTTGATCAACGTTAGCATTGTATATTTATACATATATATATATATATATATATATATATACATACATGTGAATATGTATATACATACATGTGAATATGTATATATATACATATACATATATATATATAGATTTCAAAAAGGGGGACAATCTAATCCTAGTGGATAGTTCTAAACCTAACATGCAAACTTGTTACTTGCGAAGCTTGAAGTGAACATAACCTTTACTATTTGAAAAGGGTGTGTGAAAATATTTAGTGTTGTGAAGCCTTAAGGCATATCATGGAATGGCATCCAGATTTTCTATGGCATAAAATATTGTTTGGTCATTGAAAATGATATAATGTTGCCAAATTCAAATGGTTGATGAGGTGGCAACCACCACCTAATATCTATACTTCAGTCCCTTAATTGTTTATTGATTGACTCCACCAACTGATTTTGGAGCGAAGTACTTTAGTTGTCTAAATTGCCTTGCATGGCATGAAGTAGGAGTTTGCTAAATTTAAAATGAGAGCTAAGAATAGTTGGCGGCAAGCTCCATTAACTCTGCATTTAATGTCTTTTAATGCTCACCTTCCTCGGGAAGTGCATGAATGGTTTGGGGGAAAAACGAGTTTGGTTTTGGTATCGATTCATTTCATTACATGAAACTCATAGTTTCTCGGCATGCAAGGAGGAATTTTAGCTGTGTGTTGATGCGAGTTGCATGGAGAAAACAACAGTTGAGTAGTTGGAACAACAAGTTCCCAGACTCATTAAAATGTCACGGGAAATTTGTGATCTGTTGGATGAAGGAACTCATTTCAAAGGATAGGTATCTTCTGAAGAATCGTGAAAGTTTTTGCAAGAAAATAAATCACCAGCGTGACAGGCATGATACGCTCTGAACTTTTCATAATTTCTTTCTTTATTTAGTGATTTCACAAAAATAACCTTGTATTGAATGATTTTGCGTTTGTAATTTCTGTGATGTGGAATCGTTTAATATTTTCTCTGTGGAGTTCAAATTGCTATGGATTCGTGATGTATGTTGTTAAATTGATTAACTAAGTATAGGCTCCAATAAGGTTTATTATCATTAAGAAAAGAATATAATCTTAAAATGTTAAGGATCTGTTCTTTGTAATGATTAATGGGTTGTTTTGATATGTTAGCATTGCTGAAATCTTATCAGATTGCGGTGAGAAATAACATCTACCCTCACCGTAGAAAACTAAGTTTAATTTTTTACCAATCTGTTCATGGATATGAATAAATATAGCAGGATAATATGATATGCTGGAAATTGATAATTGTGAGTTTTTGTATTATATGTCTTTCTTTGACCTAGTGTTGTTGGGTTTATGCATCTGGGTTTGATTCTTTAAATACATCTAAGCTTGTGGATTCATGCTGGTCTTATATGGGGCATCGTCTGTACTTATAATCAACCTAGTTTTATTTTAAAAAATAGGGATGTGTACTGAAAGAGAACAACTGAATTAATATTATCATGGAGTTATAGATAATAAAGACATTTGTGATGATTTTAAGGTCTGCCTCTTTGACCCTTGAATAGACAATTTAGAATGGCGCCTTTGGTCTACTCCAGAGCCACTATGATGGCACGGTTGAATAGCTGAGTTTTCTAATAGATAACTGTTGTATCTTGTTTACAATTTAAGATTGTATAAGTTCCAGATACTTCATTCTATTATATCATGTTGATCTCCTTATTGCTTAGTTAATAATTTTGGAACTATTCCAACTTCTTCGGGGTTTAAATCTGGTTGTGGAAAGGTTATATTGAGATTTAATTACTGTTATGGTTAAGTCCAGTTTGTTAAAATCTCGTCACTTATGTTCCATTTTAGCCTCTATAGTGGAGGATGGACATTCTCCTGTAAAACCTTGTATGTTACTTAGTGGGCTAATTTATTCACTACTATTACTAAGCTTGGTTCTTCTTGTAATTCTTGTTGAGATCAAAAGTGATGTCGAATTCGACTAAGAATCTCCATCCTCTTGTAAGAGATGCAGTCCACTGTTGTCCATTAGGAAACCATCTTAGAAAGTGAGATGATCTTCTAGAGGTTTATGCATTGGATTTTATGGTTGAAAAGTTGTTTTTAGTT
Source organism: Taxus wallichiana var. yunnanensis (assembly GCA_018340775.1). Classification (NCBI taxonomy): domain Eukaryota; kingdom Viridiplantae; phylum Streptophyta; class Pinopsida; order Cupressales; family Taxaceae; genus Taxus; species Taxus wallichiana. The sequence continues at coordinate 67,178,793 of CM031239.1, read as the reverse complement.
CCTTTTATTGAGCACACCTCATCTCAATGTATGAGCTGGTAATGATAGTTGAGTTTGATTTCTTTGACCCTTACACTCTTATCTGTGCTTGTTGGGTTTATTGATTACCTATTCGAAGATCTAAACCTGTAATAAAGGTTTGATGATTAATTATCATTATTATGACCCACTATTTAATCAGTTGTTAGAAGGTTTAAAGGAAAGACCTTGAGCTATCCCTTGAGTTTCGATGATCCCTTTCTATGGGCTGATCATTTTATCGGAAGCTGAGTTTATGTTCTAAATGTTGGAAATTGAATCATTAAGTAAGGCTGGGAATTAAGGTTGTCCCAAAATAGGAAGACTCTTGGATTCAGGGTTGTAAAGTTGGTAGTATTACCCTCTGTAGTAATTAACATGGTCCAAGTTGTAGATCACATTGTCTTACTATGTGTTCTATTAAGAAACTGGAGGCATCAATTTTGTATGGTAACCCATTCTGGGACAAAATGGTAAGTTATATACTTTTACTCTTATAATAGATGATAACTAGATTCATCCTTTAACTGAGTCTATGAGATGTGATAGATCCTCTCTGGGTGTAATGATTCTGATTTGGATTTGTGGTATCTCAGCAAACCCGGAAGTGACTCTTTCTCTTATAGAAAACTATACTTGGTTTCATTTATTAATTTTGGGGTTTCCTTGACGTTTTGAAAGTTCCTTATTGACCTTTTTGGTTGTGTCATGAATTTAGTTTAGTACGATCTAACCTTGTTTAATAGAATGGGTTAGGAGATCGTTCTTAAATTCATAAGTCATGTGAAGTCTTGACTTACCGGAAAAGGTGGTTTGCTAGAAGTTGAAATTTGTATGAGCAAACTCTTGGGATATTAAAAGTTCAGATGAACTATTTGGGTAAGTAACAAGTATCTTATCTCGTTAACTCATAGTACCCTCTCTCTCTTCTAGACTTTTTAAAAGATTTTGGTGTCTATTAGGTCTTGATATGTTGAAACATATCTGAAAAAGGGAATTGAGTACTCCTTTCTACTCTTGGAATGTTCAATAAGTGCTTAAGTTGAGGTAAGTATTATATGTAGCATGTTACTCAATTTATATCTGATTGCTATATGGCAGGATGCCATGAATGCTCTCTTCCTCTTATCCTTGAGGTTAAATGCTCTAATATTGTATTTCGTTAGCCAAATGCTTTTGATGTCTTATTATTAATGACTGAACCTTTAGCAGTCCTTATGGATGTATGAAATCCTCTTTAGATCTGTTATGAAGAATTGGGTGATTGCTTGAATGTATTCTTGATATTTATATGGTTACTTAATTGTTGAGTAAAAGATTTCAGGCATGCAAGTATGGGATTGCATGAGTGAAATATTGTTACTCTTATTTGGTAATCTTTATTACTTATAATTCTTATGTATCTTATGAATTGTATGGCTGTTTCTGAGCGAATGAAGTAGTTGTATGTAAAAGTAAGTCTGAAATTGATTCCTTCCATGGTTCATTAAATTGCTTGTTGCTGTCACATTGTAGAATTTTTTTATCTACTTAAGCTTTGAAATATTGATGCATAAAAATAATATGGGTTATTTTTATGAAATAATTAAGTAGAGTATGTCATTATGGTAAGTTGGTGCTTATCATGCTCAATTCTTGTGAACTGACTCATGCTAACAATTTTGTAGATAAACGCAGAGAAGGAAGGGTGAAGTATTTAGTTTTGTATATTATTTTGATTGAGGAAAGTTTGAAGATATGACTGACTTGAATGTTCTTAAATGAAATACATCTTCTTGGAAATGGGAAAGGCCTTGCTACTGAATATAATTATTTTATTCATTTAAAAGAAAGATTTTGGTCATGCTTAAAGGCATGAGTTGTATTTATCTCATAAATGTAATTAAGTCAGATTTCCTATTGATATATATATATATATATATATATATATATATATATATATATATATATATATAGTTTCGTAAGTGGATGATTTTCGATTGATGAGTTATGAGTCATAAATCTATCAAGTTAAGAAATCAGCATCTACAATACTATTGTATTAATCATGTAGTAAGTGCTATACATATCTTATGTGTGAGGCTCTAGGGAACATATAAGGGACTATTGGATGAATGTTGCCTAAAATATCTTGTTCTAAGTAATTATATGTTAAGCATACTTGGAAATAGTTGAGGTTGCTAATGGATAACTGCCTCGTTATAAAGTGCAATATATCAACCTACTTGTAAAGTTGTGTTAAGTTCTCCAAAGGTTTTGTATAGAATGTACACAACCAGTAAAAGATATCTAGAAGTAAGATTGTCTAATCTTAATGGCCGCTGCTAAGAAAGTAGTTGGATTATCATGAAACCATGGAAAGGTTATGATAATCAGATACTTCTGTGCTATGGCTATTTTATAAACTCAGTTATACTAACTCTTATCAAAGATATAATAATTTAATATTGATTTCTAAGTGAAATCAACTCTAAGTCCTATACTAGGACGATACACATAAGCTACAATAGGATGGGCTTATGGTAATCTTACATGACTATATATTGATTATGGTTTCACTTTTTGGGAATTGCAGAATTGTGATAAATTGTGTTATGAAATATTTTTCTCAAAGAGATGGAATGTTTTTAATTAGGGGCTATCCCATGATGCATCATTATGAGCACCTAAGCATGTCGGATACAATGGAAGTAATATGGAACATGCTTACTAAGTTAAATAACATAGCATTTGAATCTCATCCCTAGTCAATACTGTAATTATCTCTAAAGAGAATTAGAGAGTGATATTTTAAAAGGATATGATAGGGAAAGATAAATGGGTAAGTGGTTCATAAAATCTATCATATTGGATACCCCATGATGCAGCCTAGAATTGTTAGTTAACACCTAGTCGCGTTGGCACATCACTCAGCCTAGGCTGAGCACTCACTGAAGCGTGCAAAGGTACCAAGTCCCTCTTAATAGTTGTAGTAGCATAATGGTGGTATGATAAAATAGTAAACATATATTTTAGGAACTAATCCATCCATTCACAATTTATATCCAACCAGATCTATAAGTGCTAAAGGTAAAATCATGAACATGCATTGATAAAACACATCACACACTTTGTTCGGCCAATTTCCTTTATCTATTCATTGAACCAACAATACAGTAGCTTCATACAATACCAGGCATGTGCGCATGGATCTGTTACAATTATCCAGTCACATGTACTCATGTTTTTCCATTCCTCCAAACATATGGTTCCATTCGTATCTCTATGTATGTCTCTATATTCTCTAAGTAATTCATTACATATATATATATAGGGTGGGGAACTAACCCTTCACCACTTAACTCTACCAGAAATAGGTCACATGCTAATAACAACCACACACCTTTTTACAATTATAGTCATACATGCAAGTATGCTATCTATAGATTGCTTGATAGTTAACTGAAGTGATGGATCTATTCTTAACTTATGCCCATGCAAGAGTGAGTTGACATGTCCTTCCAAAATCTCCACGAAGAGTGGTGCGTAAATATCGGCATCACTTTGTGTACTCGCATGCCAATCTCTAAGAATAGACCTGATCTCCAAAATCAGCTAAGTCCTTGAGAGTCTTACTCTACACCTCCACGCATGACACCTTCCTATACCTTCGTGCTTTTTCTCCTGTGCCATTCTTTTGCGTGGACTCTGTGTGTAAGTTTAACTAAGTGTTTTCTCTGATCAACATTACCCCACACTAATCTCATTATCGCCCTGACAATGGCGATGCTCAAAACTTATACATAGAATGGATAAATAAAGAATATTTGAATAAAGAATTTTGAATAAGAATTTTGAAGAAGATATACATAGCTAACAAAACTATTTAGGCCTCAGGCCCCTCCATCTCATCCTGAAGTAGTAACTCTAGATATTCTTCTTTGATATCTGCTTCTAGGTTCTCCCATGCTTTATTAGCGCTGCTCCTGTTGTTTTAGGCATGTCTGCAATGATGGACTGCAGCTCTTCCATGGAGAGTTTCCCTTGCTCATTTTTTATTACAAGCATTACACTTGACATAGAGGTTTACACCCCTTCCAGTACATCCATCTTCTGAGCAATGAGCTTTCCTAGCTCCTCTAACCTCTCCTTATGCGGTGCCTGTGCCGCAGCTAGTGCCTCACACTTTTTCTTTACCAGGACTAAGCATTTAGCGTGGCCTAGGGAAGCATCCTTCATCACCTTGTGGACCTCATTTTCTTCCTCCAAGGTTTTCACCATGATCAGCGCATCTGGGGCTGTGCATATGGTTAGCGCATGATCGACCTTCTTCAGTTCATCGCGGGTGGCTTGTAGTAGACCTTCATAAGTAGCAATCTTCCTAGCTACTGCAACCTGTGCCTTTTTGTCCTTTCCCCAAAGTCCTTGGGCTATGAGGATACGTGCGCCTTTTCATCCTCCAACACTAATGTTATCATTGTTTTCACATAGTGCATCGTAGAAGGAAATTATTTTGGTACCCGGGATTCTAGATTTGGGCGTACCTTTAGAACATCATCTCCAATTTCCTCTGCCATACTAACAAAAGTGTCATATTTTCTTTTGATTAAGTCCTTTTCTTAGACTAGGTGCACTATCTCCACATCCTTGGCTTTTAATCTCTCTGTCAGCACCTTGATGGTAGCATATTTATCTATGTTTCTTCTTGCTACTTCGAGAGGATACTTTCACTAGAGCATTGCTCACCTACTCATCTGACATCATTGTTGGTTTGATTGTCATGTGGCACATTTCAGGTGCCTTCTTCAACCGCCTTGACATGCATGATTCTTCACCGACATCAAGTCGGGCTCATCCATGTGTGTGTGCATAGACCATGAGAGTTGCTTCCTTGTGCGCAGAGTCACCTTGTCCTCATCCATGAGTGCCCATCCAAATAAATCCTTCTACTCGATGGTACTCTGGAACCGAGCATGAATGATCAGCTTTGGGTCTTCTGCATACCCCATGGCATGTGCCTTGGCGTCCTCCCCTGTTTGACAAGATTGGGGTCCTCTTGGAATGGCTACATCAAGGTTGGGAATACTAGATGTATCCCCACCCTTGTCCTATGTAGCCTCTGATTGACCCCCTTCTTCTCCTTCCATCTTCTCCTCCTCATGTTGAGGCTCTTCTCTAGTTGGAGATGAAGGTGCCTTCTCCTTAGATTCCTCTGTTTCCTCGCTTAGCCTGAGTTTTCTCCGTTTCTTCTCCTCTGGCTCCTTCACCTGCGGGGTTCCTCCTTGCACCCTTGTGTGCTTAAACACCTTCTTAAATATTTGTGTGCCCTGCTCCTCCCCCATAGCTCCTTCTCCTTGGGGAGTTATCGCACACTACCCCTCCTGGATAGATGGCTACTTCCTCCTTCGCACCAAGCCGCCACTATATTCAGGTTCTTCATTCTCTTCCTCATCATCTTGCTTAGGCGTAGAGGGCCTAGGTGCTAGAATGTTCTCCATAGTATGCTTTCCCTTTGGCCTCCTTGGAAGTGTGAATTCATTCTCCACGTACTTTTTATTCTCCATTTTAGGCTTCAGTGTGAGGTATATTAGCGCGGCCCCGATATCCACAATGGCCACTTGTCTCTGGCTTAATGCTTAAGATTTCTGAGATGTTATTCTCATTGTATGCATTCCTCCCTGGATATCCATAAGTCTTTCTCAAGGTGTGATACTCATAGTCCACCTTGTCTAGCATTAAATACCAACCTCTATGTGTTGGTGAACCGATGAACTACAACTTGGAAGTACTATGCAGAAATGCATATGGAAGTTTGCACCAGGGGCTCCATAACCCATCTACCATTGGGAAGAGCACAATACAGAAATGTTGGTAGACTGCAAATTGTACCTATTTTCCCAGGACCGAGGGAAAATCCTTGGGTATGTGCCATTCTTCCCCAAACACCGTGCGGAGCCTATCATACCACATCTTAGCGCGCTCCTTAACCTCCTCTGTCACATCGACCCTTTGCAAAGATATTTGCTAAATCACTCAGTTGGAGACTTATGATTCATGGGGTATTCCCATATGTTCTCTTTTGGGCCATCTGGTACCCCGATCTCCATGAAGACTAAAATCAATAAGACACAACCAAAAATTATCTTACTTGCCTTCGCGTGCACTTCCTCAACTATCTCGCTCTACAATGAATCCAAAGTGATGTTATAAGTGGTTCAATCGACATGCGCTTGGCCACATACAACCACATAGAATTAACTTGTGAACAACGTTATTGGTCATTCAAATTTGTGGTTAGATGTGTTGCTTTGCCTATATTCTTGGATAATTTTTCAACTTTTCAATGTACATCCCATGCAGTCCTTTCCGATATCCCGAAAGTGCCTTATGTGTGTCCAAAATGGTGCTTTTGTCATCTAAGTCAGTCTTAATGTCTTTTCCCATTGCCCATAATCCAATAACTATGGAAATGAGGATGGGTGTCAGTCTTACCCTCCATCCTACAAAGTAGAAGAATTCCTCATGGACTCGACTCATCAGCCATCTGTATAAGGGTGCATACTTTCCAAAGTATGGAAGCTCATAAAGCTAGTAGACACCATTTCCCTTGAGTAGATTTTCCCGGCATCATCATATATTGACATTCCGTCCTTAGTGTGCCTATTCATTTGAGAGGTGAGCAGGTCATCTAACTTCTTCTGGTTTTCACTGGTTCGAGTGATTGTATTCACTTATCTTGCTTTGTCTTATGTGGGTATTCCATTCCTACCCCACAATAACTTCTTCAGGGTACTGCATTTCGAGAGAAATTGCTCTCTCGGGGCCATCTCCTCCTCTTCTTCCACCACCACCTTCTTCTTTTCTTTTATCGGTGCTACTTTCTTCTTTGGTGCCATTCTCTTTCAGGGTTTTGTTTTGTAGGTTAGTTGTTGTGTGTTTTGAGTAATTTACTTCAACCCTAACCCGGTTCTTCCATGCCCTAATTTGTAATCATGAACTTGTGCACCCTAACTCTGTTGTATTACTCTACTTTTTCAAACCCTTTTCTAGGGGATCCAAGCCCTTCTAATAAACAAATCTCTTCTCCGTGCCTGGTTTGCTTGCTTTGTACCTTGAATTAGTTAGCTTTATGCTCTTCACGTATCGGCTCTCTATCGAATTCTCGTAGTCGTAAGGGTAAAAATGAAATCACATCCCGTCCTTATATAGATTTCTACTTTTTGTTGCATTAATTACTCCTCCACCTACCAAGTTCTCCTCATTTATGACCTATTTTTATCATTTCCACGTGGTATATTTTCACGCCAAAGCTATAACCTTCTAGCGCACCTCTTTACCCTTTTTCATAGACTTCTCTTCAGCGTGCACCTTCGCACCCGAGTACCTCATTACTGCATGATCTCTTGGTAATTACCATGGCCACCGCTTACCTCACGTTATACTTTCCCTTATCCATATTCATCCTTTCTTATCTTGAGAAGAAATCTTTTGTCAGTTACCCTTAGCAACCTTCTTTCAACACCCACAACATGACATCTTCATAGCATATCCCTGAGAGTCACCAACAATCCACCCCACATGAAAAGGATGTGCAGTCCTCTGTGCATCAACATGCTTCATATTGTAGTTAGTTTCATGCACGCAAGTGTGCTTATTACACAAACAAGAGCTAAAATTGACAAAGCATAGTGACGATGAAATAAATACATTAAGGAAATGCATAAAGGGAAACCTAATGTATCTGGCAATACTACCTTATTACAAACACCAAGAAGACTTATTTATAGTAGGGCTTCAACCTACTCTTGTTAAAGTAACCGGAAACTGTGTGCCATCAATTGTTTCCAACTAGAAAGAACCTAACTCAAGTATATGAGTGATAACATATGGCCCCAACCAATGCACCTTGAGCTTTCTGGACAAAGGCAAAAACTTGGAGACATATAGAAGTACCATTTGTCCCACCGCAAGTTTCTTATCCCTGATGTGTTGATCATGCCATGCCTTTTGTCACGCTTTCTCCTATTTCTGACTCCAGCGTGTGATGGCGCGGCACTCATCTAGCTGAACCATCTTCACAATCTGTTCTTCCAAGGCCTACTCATCAACTAGACCTCTAGCATGCGTAATGCGCAAGGAAGGTAACATAAATTCTAGAGGCATAACAACTTCTGCGCCAAACACCAATTGAAAAGGTGTGGCTTTGTTCAATCTTTTATATGTTGTTCTATAAGCCCAAAGAATAGCAAATACTTTATCATCCCAATATTTCCTCCCAACATCACAAATATTGGTCAATGTGTGGCTCAAGATCTTGTTAAAATCCTCAGTAGTCCCATTTTCCTGAGGGTGATAGGGTGTAGTTTTATGGTGGGCAACCATAAACTCATCTAAAATAATTCATATTGTCTCATTTAAAAAATGTGTGCCCCTATCACTTGTTAAACTTAAAGGACAGCCATACCTTGTAAGGACATTCTCCCATAAGAACCATGCTATTGTAGCATTGTGTATATTCCTTTGCGAGTCTTGCTTCTACCCATCGAGTAAGATAATGCATGACAAGTGATGATATAGTGCGATCCAGTCTGCGGCGTGGCTAGGGAGATAGGCCCAACAAAGTCAATTGCCCATTTCTCAAAGGGTTCTACACTCATTATTGGTCATAGGGGCATCTCATCCCTTTGTCCTGGTCAACTAAGACATTGACAATGGTCACATGTCTTACAATACTCTTTACAATCCTTGTACAATGTTTCCCACCACAACCCAACAAGTAGGATCTTGCACATTGTTGCATCACCTACATAATGGCCACCTACAATACCACCATGTGCTTCTTCCATTATGTCCTTTCGTTCATGCTCCAAGACACAATGGTGTAACACCTCATCTCTACCTAGCTTGTACAAATCACCACTAATTAACATGAATGGTGTCGTGTGAATAGCAAGTTGCTTCTTCTCTAAAGCTTTCATGCCTTCGGGCACCATACCAGTTCTCAAAAAGACAACAATGTCCTCTAATTCCGATGGTGCACGTTGTAACCTATATAGCTATGCATTAGGCATGGTCTCTTCTATTGTTTGTGCCTCTTCCTCTGATTGAATTCTAGACAAGTGATCTAGTCCAGAATTGCTTTTTCCTAGTTTTACCACAATCGTAAAGTCAAACTCTTGAAATAAGAGTACCCACCGGCATATGTGCCCATGTAAAATGGGGTTGTTCACCAAATATTTTAATGCCATGTGATTTATATAAAACACAAATGGTGTATCGAATAAATACTAACGAAATTTTTGCAAGGAATAGATCATGGACAAGGCCTCGCGCTCTGTAGTGGTATAATTCTATTCTACAGGGGTCAACTTCCTACTAGTGAAGAAAATGGGATGATCAATGATACCTTCTCCTAGTTGAGCTAAGACAACACTAATGGCTATACCGAAGCATTCACATGAACATGAAAAGGTTTATCCCATGAAGGAAAATGCAAGATAGGTGCGGTAGTAATTTTCTTCTTCAATATCTCAAACACGCGCCGTGACTCCCCAGAGAAATGTAACTTTTCCTGGAGAAAATCTTCCAAGGGCACGGAAAATTTTGCATACCCTTTTATAAACTTCCAAGTAATGCCCTGTATGACCCAAAATCCACACACCTCACGCTAATCGGCTAGAACTTTCAAGCCAATGATGACTAAAACTTTAGCCGGGATCAACAAAACCCTTCCTTATAGATGATATGTCCTAAAAGTGTGCCAAAGGGAGTAGAAATTATGCACTTCTTGATATATAATGAGATACTCAACTGTCGACATCTTTCAAACATTAAGCATAGATTGTCACAATGATCCTTAATCAGCCCATAAACGGTCCAATCATCAAGATAGACCTGTAAAAAGTTATGAATAAAATCCTTGAAGGCTTGTACCACTATCCTTGAAAATACAACAGGTGCATTCTTCAATCCAAAGGGCATCACAGTATAAGCAAAGCTTCCCCATTCAGTAGTGAAGGTGGTCTTCTCTTGATCTTCTAGGGAAATCCTAACCTAATGATACCCTGAAAACCCATCTGTAAATGAATATATTTCGCACCCAACCACTCCTAATATTTCCTCCGTGAATGGCATAGGAAAAGGATCTATAACACATGCTACATTCAACTCCCTATAATCAACACAAATTCAAATCCTACCATCCTTTTTTATGCTTATCACCATAGGACTGACCCATTATGATTCATCTAGTGGTTGAATGATCCCATATTTCAGCATCTTGTCAATCTCCTCCTTACTTTCTCACGCAAATTGGGATTCATCCAATATGGTCACTTCCTAACAGGGTGTGCACCTTCCTTGAGCTTTATCTTCATGTCTCTGAGTGATATATGCATGCCTTTAAGTTTATGGTATCCTATTGGGAATAATTCCTCATAATCATGAAGTAACTCTATGATCTTTGCTACCTTTGATTCTGATCAGTAATCCCCAATTATCACCTCCTTAGGTTCAGCTTCTGTGCCTATATTGACCTTTTTTGTCTTCATAGGTTTGTGATATGCACACACATCTAAATCCACACTGGATAACACTTCACGTGTTCCATGTGAATGATCCATGTCTAAGTGCTCAACTTCCTCCTCATCAATTATGTATACCATCTTCCCCTCATCTTTTTCCAAAGAAGCGCGCTCAAGTAATATGATATCATCTTCTTCATCCACAAAGCGTGCCCCTGTCTCTGTCTCACCAAATAATTCCTGAACAAGTTCTTCCACTTTCCCTCTGTCTCCCATAGTTAAGCGCTGGATAAAGCTTAAAGTTGTGTTCACTGGTGGTGTAGATGAAAATAAGTCAAATGTTTGGATCATCCCTACAGTCAAAGTTTGCTAGTTGCTAGTGTCGTGATGTAATTCAGCATAGACATACCAAGCACGCATACAACCTTTTAGAGTAGAATAAAACCAATGCACCCAAAGTGAAGGTGGTAATGCTTCTTGGCCTACTATCCAGAGTCTCTCACACTGTTGGATATGATGTTGAGCAGGTTGATCACCATGATAAGGGCTTATGGTTGTAGGTGCATTACTTCTTGAAAACCTGGTTGATAAGGTGGTCCCAATCATTTCCCATTCTAAGAGATTATCCCTCTGGACAATCCACCAAAGGTGTTGCCATCCCGCTTAAAGTATATGACAACATAGTATGTCATTTAATTTTTTTCATCCCAATTTATTTTTATGGTCTCAGAACGTAGCCAAATCTTCAGATCTAGTATAGTGGGGTATTACGCGACCTATACATCAAACAGAGTGAAAACCCATCTTGCCAGTAACCATGCACTTAACTTCACACCCCACCAGTTCATAAGTGCCATGAGCCCAATTATCACAAGCAATACTAGTAGTATCACTGATTGACTGAGAATCTTCCCAATGAAGGATTCCTTCCTTAGATGGATCATTGACCTCTGGGCCCGAATAGCGTGTACATAGATTATGTTCAAGTCCTCTTCACTTAAAGGTTCCACATATGGCACATATTTCCCATCTTTCAATGGTATTATGACCCTTTCCTCCTTTTTCTCGCAGTTGATATACCCTTTGTTAAGCCTAAAATCAGCATTGTTCGCATAACACCAAGGGTGCTCAAGCAAAGATGGGAAACTATCTACTTCCACAAGTGCTAGCACTTCAAAGTCTCCCGTGAACTTGGCCCTTGTATAGTAATAGATTCATCCTTCAAAACTCCTATGGGAGTAGCTTTTGTTCTATTTTCCATGAACAATGCATTAGATGATGGATGCAATGGGGGTCTCCCCATTTGTTCCCACACATCCAATGTAAGTACATTTACTTCCGCACCTGTGTCAATCAAAATATTGTTCAGCAGCCACCTATCCACAATATCATTCAAAGTGATCTCCTTTTCATAGTCAATGCTATCAGGAGGAATATTCACATGAAGTATTTGTCTCCTAGTGTCATTTCTTGCATGCAGAGTATTCCCTTTCAACCAATTTCCTAATAAAGGAATAATATTCTCCTGGAGCAACATTCTACATACCTCTCTAATGTCATCAATATCCAATGGAGCTTGTTCTATATCCTTGTGCTCTAACTTCCGAGACTACTCTTTTAAACCTTGTATCTCACCTTGAAGGCTCTTAAGGACCTCAATTGTGTCCTAATAGAATTATTTCTGATGAGTTAGATCTAGATATCTAGCATGTAAAACTTCCTCCCTACTGATTGTCGGCTTCTATTGCAACACCTCTCTTGCGCATGCCGCCTCAGCTCATGTGGTTATCTTGACTGTTACCACCTTAGGTTCTAGTGTTAACTTGGTACCCACTGATTCCCTATCACGTGCTAGATTCTAACCATCCTTGTGCCCTTTTTTTCTTGCTTGTGCTGCTTACTGAGATGCTCATACAAGTCCAGGCACTCTTCATAACTATGCCCCTTTCCACAAAATGAATAGGAAATATTCTCGGGCATTCACGCTTATAATGGTCGGAGTGATCCACATGTATAGAAAGTTCCTCGAGGGAATTCACTCATTCCTCCACCTTGGCCTTGTCCTCCATATTCAACAAAGATCCTTGATACCTCTCGTATTCGGGAGATGAAGGGACATCTCCATATAAATGTTCTTGGGTTGCTGCGGGCCTTGACCACCCGACCCAAACCTCCTTGGTTTCCTCTTCCTCTAATACCACCCAAACCACCGGAACTAGAACTACCCATACCACCCGATCCTCCTCTAGAATTTGGAATAGGGCCCGTGGATGCACTCCCCTATGCCCCAATAGTGGTACTATATTGGACCCCTACAGTCTGGGAAGTGGTCCTAGCTCCAGAGGTGATGCCCACACTTGGCGCGCTCATATTCTGTGTAGATGATGAGCCTGATAATGTACCCCTAAAGAATAATGAAGTTTTCTGTGCTGCCATTGGTGTACTTGTTGTCTAACCTATTTCTATGCTTTCACTTCCTAAATTAAAACTACTTTTACCTACTGTACTAGATATTGGAAAACCAAGTGCAAGGGCTAGGTCAACAGGTTGGCTTAGATTCACACCTATGGCCCAGGTCATATATACTGGCACACTTCCATGTGAGGCTGAAGGGGGTTCTCTGTCATGCTTCTCTAGATGGGAGAGTTCTTGATGCTCTTGCTCTTCTTCCTCCCCATGAGCCTCAAATCCTTCATGAGCCATCTCTCTCCACAACACCATCCGTTCTGCAATTTCTTACCTCTTGCATAATTCCCTCTCATGCACCTCATCATACTTCAGCCACCTTTCTTCCCTCGATGTACTTCCGCTAGGTCTGCCATCTTTCATCAATTCTATTCCTGCCCCCGCGCGTGGAGATTCTTTAGCTTTCCATGGGTTTAGATTCCAAGTTAAATGTTACCATTAGTATTTTGATTGCCAACGGAATACCTTGCAAATATGTCCCTCTAGGATATTGTAGAAACTAGAACTCTTCTACCTCCGGGCATGAATAAGTCAAAATTGAATACTCCAAGATATAGTTGTTTAGGACACCGCGAAACCAGGTATCTACCGTGTGATTCCAACTTAGGTTAGCATCATATAGTGTTTGAAATTCCTCCTGTGTCCAAACAAGTGTGTGATACCTCCAATTCCACTTAGATGCATACGCAATCAACCATTCGTATAATTCTACTGGAAAGATAGCAAAGAAGCTTTCGTATAAACTATCATACAAATTCTACTCTACCCAAGTACGTGTGCTAAATCCAGATCCAGTGTCAAACCTCTGTGTGTATTCTTCCTCCAGATCATGAATCCATTCTTCAATGCTTTCCAAGGTTAGCCGGTATGTCTTCATCATGAACCATTCTGAAACAACTGAAAAAGAGGTCTCGCAACGAAACTAATGATGCAGCCTAGAATTGTTAGCTAACACCTAGTCACACTGGCACATCACTCAGCCTAGGCTGAGTGCTCACCCGAAGCATGCAAAGGTATGGGTCCCTCTTAATAGTTGTAGTAGCAGAATGGTGGTATGATAAAATAGTAAACATATGTTTTAGGAACTAATCCATCCATTCACCATTTATATCCAACCAGATCTATAAGCGCTAAAGGTAAATCATCATGAAAGTACTAACATGCATTAATAAAACACATTGCTTACTTTTTTTGGCCAATTTCCTTTATCTATTCATTAAACCAATAATATAGTAGCTTCATACAATACCAGGCATGCACACATGGATCTATTACAATTATCCAATCGCATGTACTCGTGTTTTTCCATTCCTCCAAACATATGGTTCCATCTCGTATCTCTATGTATGTCTCTATATTCTCTAAGTAATTCATTACATATATATATATATATATATATATATATATATATATATATATATATATAGGGTGGGGAACTAACCCTTCACCACTTAACTTTACCAGAAATAGGTCGCATGCTAATAACAACCACGCACCTTTTTACAATTATAGCCATACATGCAAGTATGCTATCTATAGATTGTTGATAGTTAACTGAAGTGATGGATCTATTCTTAACTTATGCCCATGCAAGAGTGAGTTGACATGTCCTTCCAAAATCTCCATGAAGAGTGGTGCACAAAAATTGGCATCACTTTGTGTACTCTGCATGCCAATCTCTAAGAATAGACCTGATCTCCAAAATCAGCTAAGTCCTTGAGAGTCTTACTCTACACCTCTACGCGTGATGCCTTCCTATACCTTCGCACTTTTGCTCCTGTGCCATTCTTCCACATGGACTCTGTGTGTAAGTTTAACTAAGTGTTTTCTCTGATCAACACCCCGGATATATCTCACTTATTGGAGATAGTAAAATAAATGAACACTCTTTACTGAGCTACAATTAAGTAAAGTGAGGTGCTTAAACTGAAAGGATAATTGACTTTGATAGCCCATGGCACTTAAAAAAATGGAATGAATCATTCATAAACACTTAGCTTTATATAAGTATTTATCCCTAGAATATGAAATAGGGAACTTGAGCCTAAATGTTAAGGGGACAATTTTATTGAAACTGCAATAATGATCATAGACCTTGATAGTTTCATTTCTATCAATGGTTAACTTGGATATGGTACATTGGAAGGTAAATAAGTGTTATAGAGATTGGGGGTCCTGGGATCAACTCAATCTGGACCTTAGGTATGACCCATTCATGGAGAAGGTGTTGTAAGTCCTAGGCTGTTCTATAATAATTACCTTGAAAACATTGAACACTATACACCAATGCAGGATTCTAGGTGGGAGAACTCATTTTATATGCTACATGGTCATATCCAAATGGTGATATCATCATGGGAGGATATGTTGGTGAGTAACAAGGTGTATTGTTATGAGAACACTTTCTTTCCCATAGGCATCACAGGATGACATAGAGGTATGCCTTTGCATAGGTTAAATTGGTTTATACCTTATTCAAGGCTTGTAGTTGTTTTAATTATATTAAGTTGTGAATCCATATAAGTAAACAAGTGAATAAGGTGAGATGACAAGATTCCTATGGCGAGTGTGCCATCATGGATTTAAGCATGACATACATGACTCAGAAACCTTGTGCAAGGTAGTGTAGTTGTTGATTACATTTTTGAGATTTCACCATTATCTAAGCTATGGGATGCTTGTGGATTTCATAGGTGGAACCCAGGTACACACTTAGGGTTTTTTCACTTATATATCATATCCTGTAAAAGGGGAACCAAAGGGATACATTTTATGTATGGCTTGTATAGAGCATTGAGGGAGAATGAGTAGGTTCAACATTCTCTCATACAACTGCACATGGTTCATGACAGTTATCGGAAATGGATTTCATTAAGGTTTATGTAGATTTAAATATATGGGTATTTAAATCAACTGCATAAAGTTAATAAAAAAATTCTAGAGATGAAGTGACAAAAAGTGGATGTTACATATGTTGGTAGATGACATGGCATTTATTATGGAAAAAGTAAAAGATATAAGTAGAAGGTTGGGGTACATTATTTTTTACCTTATATTTGTGATATCAAAGAGCTCTCACGAACTAGGGCATCCTTGAAGAAAATTTTTGTGAAAAAGGGTTGTGAAGATTTTCGTGCATAGCTAGTTTGATTAGCGAACCAGAGTGGAAAAAGAGTACATGGGCATGAGAAGAGAAGGTCATGTAAGAGGATCCCATGAGTAATTACACCATCTTGTGGAAAAAGGGTTTTCTAGGTTAGGGTTCCACAACTAGGGCACATGATTGAAGGGATTTTCACAAAGGAGTGGAGCTGCAGAGTTGAGTAGAGCTAGGATTAGGAGAAAGGAAGAACTTATTTACTCGATAGAGAAATGGCACCAAGGAAAGTAGTAAATGTTTCACCAAATAAGGGCAAGGGCAAGGGGAAACAAGTTGTCTCCACTAGTTTCAATGAAGAATGGTACGTGGAGATGCAATATCTAGATGGCATATTGCTTGGAAAAGAATGGGTGTCTCATGTTAGAAATATGGTTGTGAGTGACTACAACCATCAAATGAGCACCACAAAGAATGAGATGACATTGGAACAGGTTTTCATTATAGACAAAAGGACACTAGATGGAATTCCTATCTATGATGATGAGGTAAAAGTGAAACTGGAGAAGGTCAGGTTATTACAAATATATAAGTTTCCCTATTTTGGTAAACTTGAGTGACTGTAGCAGTGGTTAATGTCGCACGTAAATGAAGACCATTTATACTTTGTATAACAAAGGATGCGAATAACTCCCCAACTGATTTCTAAGTTTACCAATCTTATCTGTGAAGGAGAATCATTTGATGATTATTTAGATGATAAGGAGGCCATAAAGAAGATTGTTAAAGATTATGACTACAAGAACGGTTTGTGATACTTGAAATCTCTATGATTTCCAACCCCGTAATGAGTATTTCCATGCACTTGGTCAAAAATTTGAATGGAGAGGAGAGATATGGACATGGATCAACAAGGCTTGGTTAAAATTTGTCATAAGATCTCATAGGGGACCATCTATAACCTATCATATTTCATAGCAAAAGAAATCATCAATGTCACGTGCGATGGAGAAAAGATCATGTTTGGTAATGTCCTCCTTACCATCATATTTTTAGAGATTGGAGTGCCCGATGGGCCAAATAAATTTGTTTAGGAATACCCAAATGAGAACCCTTCCCCATAAAAATATTTGAGAAATACACTTGTGACACCATGACGGCCACCCATAAGGCACGCCTAAAAAAATGGTATAAGCGGATGCATGATGCATTCGGTGCTAAATGGAGAATACCCAAGTAGTTACCTATTTTACTGCAATACGAGGCTACATTTTTGTGTACCAACATTTTTTTATTGGCAGGTTTACTCTGGTAGATGGTACCAAGGGTCCCTGGTGTAAATTTCCATTCTCCTTCATAGCACAATACTTCCAGGTTGGGGTCAATTGATTCAAAGAGGAAAAGAAGCTAAGGTTTGACCTTAGCATAGTAGACCAAGATTACCGTGAGTTATGCAGAACATTGATATATCTAAAGAAGCATGCCTATGTGGAGAATTATGTCTCCCATGATGTACATATGTTGAAACTAGTGACATTGCCTATTGTTGGGAGGACCACAACAAGGGTATACCTACGTATAAGGCCTAAGTATGAGAAATGTGCTTATGTTGAAAATGATGTCTCTATCCCAGAAGACCCCACCATAAGGAAGAAGGTCGTGCCAAGGAAAAGAGAGAGAGAGGAGGCTCCTAAGAAAAAGGCACCAAGTACACATATAGTGCAGTCTATAGGCACGCATGAATTGAGTGCAAGACCAAGAACCTATGCACGGAGGAAGAAGTCCCCCAGAAGAAAAACATAATACACCTCGGAAGAGGCACCGAGAGAAAGAGAATTCCACTATGAAAGAATAATTTTCAGAAAGAAAAAGTCACTTAAGGAAGGAGAAAAAGAAAAGTCTCCTTTATTAGAATCACCAGTTAGGAAGAAGAAAAGAGTAACAGAAAAGGCAAAATCAGAAGAAATAGAGATCATAGAGGCTGATAAGGGAAATAAGGATGATGAAGAACATGATGAGGCTCATAACCATCCTGTGTATGATGTACATGAGTCATAGGAATAAGGAAGTGAAGAGAAGGATGAGGATGAGGAAGGTACCCATAACTAGGGAGGGAGTGAAGAAGTAAACATGAAGGATAAAAACACTCCAAGCCTAACTAAGGAACAAATAGAGTATGCCATGGAAAGGGAAGTAATAAGCATTATAAATAACTTAGTAGACCAAGAGGTGAAGTATAGTGCCAAGGAATTATTCAAGGAAACATAGGAGAGTTCAAGAATGGGAAGCAAGATGTCGAAGCATGGGGGTATCATCTTGGTAGTAAGCTTCCCAAAGGTAGCACACATAGGTGGAAAGGGTATAGTAGTGGTGTAGGAGTAATAAATGGCTTCAATAAATGATCCAAACAAGGTACTACACACATTTAAAAAGTACCATGCATACAAACCAACTCCTTGCATGGTCTTCTTTCAATGAAGAGGGTGCATACCCACACACGAGGAAAATGTTGTCTTGGGATTTTGAGTCCCGTGTTGATGATCTCGAATTTGAGGTCAACCAAGAGGAATTGATGAGGATACCAGATGCCAAGAGAGTTAACCCTCTAGTGAATGCCCAATAATTATCAAATGAGCAAGTTTATAACGCACTCAATAAGGTGTCGGTAGAAGTTGAGGTGAGGCTCTTCGGAGAAATGACAGAATAAGGGTCTTGGAGGAAGATATTGAGAAGAAAAATGAAGAGATCAATGAAAGAGATAAGGAGATAAATAAGGAGGAGCTGATCAACGTGCAATTAAGGTGTGAGTTAAGGGATGAGAAGGCTAAAGTGTGGGAAGTTTACAAGAAGGTAGAGGAGATTACAGGTGTCATCATTCTAGTGCATCCAGATCTAACTCCTCTAGACCATAAGTACAAGTCAAGCTTACATTTCTTGGAAGACTTAACCCACATCCTCACCATGGAAAGGTGGCCACTCACATTAGATTCAAAAGAAGAGGCGATGGAAAGCCATAAGAAGGAAGAAAAAATAAATATTGGGGAGATGATTACTTGGTATTCTCGAGCTCCTTGCCCTTGTAAATATTTCCACGCAAATGGCTAAGGCTTTATATGACGATTGTGTTGTTAGAGACAGGATAGCAAGCATACTAGTTACTACATAGGAGGAAAATCTAAAGAAATTTCAATAAAATACCAAAGGAAATAGGGAGGACTGCGATAAGATCCTAGCCGAGGTTGAGAAAAAGTTGGAAGCAATCGAAACCTTATGAGGTTTAATTAAGAATCAGCTTAAGGAGCTATATCCCTAGGTCACTCGTAGAATGGATGTGTTGGATGATCTTAGCAAACAACTAGAAGGCATTATAGATACACTAAATTCTAAGAGAAATGAATTGAGTTTTGATGAAGTGAGTGCTCTAGTAGGTGACCTACTTCAATAGGCGTAAGGTGAGGTATATGCCTAGGAGAATATTAAGGAAATAGTGAAGAAGGAATTCCCACTCCTATAGTAGTAGCAGATTCTTCTATTCTTTCATTCTTTATTCATATTTTCCCAATTCCACTATTCTTTATTCTTTAAAGAAGGATTTTTTTGAGGACAGAGAACATGCGTAGTGTGGGGTGATGTTGGACCTTAAAATATTAGATAAATAACAAGAGGCGTGCACACGTAGGACTAGTGAGAAGAAGGGTGTTAAGGGGAAAGTGAATAGGACAAAGGGGTTTAAGAAGGGTTTAGGATAAGTCAGGGCACACATGGGAGGAAGAACATGGGTTTAAAGGAATTAGTTGTATTTGGCATCCTAGAGGCACTTGAGGAAAAGTGTGAGGACCCGAATAGGCATGATAAGTGGATAAGGTGCTAACCTAGAACCTTGGAGGCCAAGAAAAGGATATTCCATGCGGGAATATTCCTAGAGACATCATTATAGAGAGTGGAGGGTTTATAAAGGGATAAACATTCACCTATGGAGGACCACATCGACACTTGGCATGTGATATACTTAGGAAAGAAGGCATGATGGTGGGCTTTGATATTATATAAAGGAATGCTCGATCTAGAGACAGACGAGAGAGATAGAGGAAGGATAGAGTAGAAGATATATGGGGAGATATATAGATAGATATACAGAGGAGATGATATACATAGAGATAGATAGAGAGAGACAAAAATACATAGAGTAATGAGGAGCTGCAGTAATTCTATGGTTTAGAGCACTTAGTGCTAGAGTGTTTTAAGGGATACCATAACCATATGTATGGGTATTGGGATCTGTAACAAGGGATAGAATGGGAAAGAGTATGGTTAGGATCTCATCTCAGGTTGGTTTGTAGGGGACAAGTTTTTCATTTAATATATATGGTATGAGATGACCCTCTTGACTGTAATGTGGCTACCAGAACTCTTTTAAATCAATATATATATGGGTTTGTTCTGTATATCTTGTTTATCGGTGCAAACCCTTCAGATATTTTGCATGTTATGACTTATCATGGCTCAGGTTTGGTTCATTATGCTTCTTATAATGATATTTAGCTTCTTTGATGCATTAATCCATAGATATGTTAGTTGTATATTCTACCTTTTTAAAGTAAGTGAATGCACTTTCATTCCTGCTAATAATCCTTCATTAATGGCGAAACTTCTCACAAAGCTCACATAAAAGAGGATCTTGGTGCCCACGTATTCCTTGGGTGAGTTCCCGTGCTTGTTAGGTGATAGGTGAGACACTTGGGGTTATAAAAGATATTAAGGGTAAATAAATGACTACATGTGGGATGTAGAGTCTCCGTAATAGAACACCCCTTGCACCCTCTCATGCCTCTTCCATGTCTCAATCAAAGTCCTAACTCTCAACCAATCAAATCGAGTGGGTAGATCTTGTACGACCCCAAAATAAACTCCTAAATAACTAACGTCTCACCAAATCACCTCTCTTGGTCTCTCTATCTTTTTCCTCATGAACATTCCCTCTCTTTTTCATTTTCAACAAAGTCAAAATGCTCAATTGATCTATTTATATGCAGGTTTTATATTTAATATGTCAATTGGGTGATCGATGTTTGTTTGGTCATGTCCCTCGACTAGCTTCACACCCTTCGGCATCGATTTACTACTCAACCATGTCGGTCACCCCGTCATAACCAATTCTACTTAATTTTCCAAAAGTTTTTCTATAAGATGACATTTTCTTACTACCACATCCTTACCACATGCCTATTAGCTCACGTAAAAGCCTATTCACCTCCCTAATTATACTTAGGGGCACATATTTTTCTACACCTCGACCTTATCCATGGCCTTACCTATACACCCACACCAACCTCACCCATTTGACACTCAAATTTGCTTACTCATTGTACCTTGCGATGACATAAATCATGTTTTTACCCTACCGACCTTGCCTTGCCTTATGTCATGATGTTTATCTCAACCAAACCAATTTTTTTGTTGCTTGTAACACACATCCATCCATTCCTACACCTAGGCTTGTTATGTTTCTAGGAGAACTTCATATACCTTGGATACCTAGACCATATCAACCTTGTTTGGATAAACTATCGACCTTTGACAATGTAGATTTTGTGAGCTCTTCACCTAGTACCTTATCGCATTCTAGATGTGTGCATGCATTTGAATGCCCCCACCTATTACCAAAATTGATATCATCATTGCCTATACTCACACCTCATCTCATTTTTCTTCACTTAACACTTTAATCAAACCCATCACCAATTTTTCCTACTCCTCAATCAGTTCATGGTTTGAGGGGGATGGCCTCTACCCATACTTGGGGCAACCACCTCCTATTTTTTCATCATCGCTTATCAATACAAGCTACGTGACAAAAAGGGGCAAATTTAGACACCCAAAATTGAGTCACAACCCCCTAGGCCCCCTTTGATTAATATACTCCTTACTATGACCCCTCCACACATTATTATTAATTAACTACCTATTAAGTTAATAATTACCTCACCCCTCCACCTCACCATGAACCCATTCCAAGTCTATTTATTAACCTAGATAGTGTCACCAATCCCCATAACTAACTAAGACTCATTTTAACCCTAACATTCATTACATATTATCCCTCCTACTAATTTCTCACTTTATTTAGTGCTAACTCAGACTCCTAAACTGTAAAAACCTTGACCAACACCAAAAATGGAGAGAAAAGGATATTTTTGGAAAAATAGGACCTTTTCTCCTTAACATTAACCTATGTACCCATCCCAAATTCCTATCTCTTTATCTCCGAGTGTTTCCTAAAATCCTACCACCTTACCTAAGCCTCCCAAAATCTTTTTGTAATCACGAGAGAGATGAAAACCACCTCATTTCAATATTTACACCCAATTTCCCCTACCAAAGCATTGGTCACCCAATTGGCGTTGGTTATTACTAGATACCAACATCGGTCACTTAACTAATACCGGTCTCTGGATCGGTAATTTAGCTCAAACCAAAGAGCTCCTAACTTACCAAATACATTCCCAAACCTCACCAATCCCACCTGCACCTTCCTAAACACCACTATCATACCTTCCACCTTGATAACACACCACCTTCTCTATATTTAGTAAAATATTTAATATTTATCTTAAATCTAGTCTATTATTAGCATATGAGATACCTAAATCATATTGTTACAATAGGACCTTTCTTTTACTGTCATTTCTTTACATTAAGTTATTTTTAAATAGTGGATTGATGACCTTTCTAGGAAGTATCACACTTCCTAGATCTAGCATACATTAGGTAGTCCACTGTCATATGCTATTTAACTCTATTTGGTGGTATTGTTGTGATTCTATAGGTATTCCTTCCTAGCCAAAAAGGAGCACTTTACAATCATCCTGGTTTTCTCAACACAGTAACATTCTTTGAATTCATAGGTATTCCTCCTCAACTCACCTTTACATTATTTGTTTTAAATGCAACATTGTGGTGAAACAATGTGTATTTCCCAGTTGTAGGAATGTTGAATGTAGGTTAAGGACTCATCCCAAGTCTGTGGATATTTGTATTTATACCCTCTAATCAATTGTACCAAAGTCTTGTTCACCACCTCTATTTTCCCATATGTCTATGGATGAAATTTTTTTCTTCTATGTTACTTGGTTTCCATCTTGTTCCACAAAGTAGTCCAAAATTTTCCCAAAACCTCGGAGACCTTTTTAGAAATAATATACTTTGGCAAGACAAAATGCACCCATACATTAGCAAAGAAAATCTTAGTTGTCTTTTTACATACCATAAGACCACACATTTTACTGAATCTATCTACAATGACATATAGATAGTCATGTCCATGTTTAGACATAGGTATTCCTCCTACAAAATCCATAGAAATATCTTCTCAAGGACAAGTAGGACTGGTAAAGGAATATACAAACCTTCCTTCCTGGTTTTAGCTTACTTGTACAACATAGTTTACATCCTCTTCTGAATTTATATACTTTTTCTTGCATATTGGGCTAATACAGTATCTTTGCAAGTGGGCTAAGGTTTTACCAGCAATGAAATGTCTCACTACTTTCAAGGTACGTGCTTCCCTCATCAACAAAATTCTTTCTTCTTTCACCACACAAAGTTTCCCCCATTAGTAGAGCATCATGTCTTTGAGATAACATTCTTCAATACCCATCATTTCATCCCCTTGGGACTATAACTATTGATATGTCACCCCAAAGTATTTGTCTTGAGCATATGCCTCTCCATAAACTTCCTTTGTGAAGGGATCAATCTGATATATAGTGTCCAAACTGGATATTTTATCCTATGTGGAAGCATTAATAACATGTCTTCTACCAAGGTTGTGCTACATTTATTGTAATTGATCACCAAATGAAACTGCTAAAGGAATCCCATCAATTTGTAGTGCCTTACCTGCTGTAATTTAGACTTTTGTAAATACTAAAGGGGTTTTTGTTCGAGTGTGCACAATAGTTTCTTCACCCAATAAAGAATGTTTCCATTTCTTAATGGATTGAACTAGTGCATAAATTTCTTTATCATATCTTGAATTCCTCTAATCTGAAGTGAAAGTTTCATAATGATAATATATTGTCTTACATTCCTATAACAACACTTTGCTCCCATATCATAATCACTAGCATCTATATTTACTTCAAAGGGCTACTAAAAATTAGGAAGAGAAAGTACTGAAACATGACTAATCTTGTATTTAAATAACTTAAAAGCCTTATCTTTCTCATTACCCTAGTCAAAACCCTTACTCTTTACAAACACTATGTGTAGAGGTGTTACAATAGTGTAGAATCTTGGAATGAACTTCCTCATGTATTAGACTACTCCCACAAAACTTGTAGTCTTTTTGGCTCTTGTTGGTGTCATCTAGTTGGTGATGTCTTCCATCTTCTTCGGATCTAATCGTAAATCTCCTTCTCCAACCATGTGCCCAAGATAGACAGAGTTACTATTTGGAAAATTCACACTTCATATTACATAGTAGTTGTTTCTCCTTGAGAACTTTAAATAATTGCTTAAAATGTGTTAGATTTTCTTCCCATGTGGTACTAAAAATTACAATATCATCTAGATAAACAATGACATATGGATCTGAATTCCCGGAATACTTCATTCATCAGTTTTTAAATGTCATGAGTGCATTATATAAACCAAATGGAAGTACTAACCACTCATACAAACCTTATTTTTTTAAGGTATTCTTCTATATATCCTCCTCCTTCATTCTAACCGGTGATAAACTACCTTGAGTTCCAACTTTGTGAAAAACTTTACATGCTGAAGTTGGTCTAGAAGGTCATCTATGCATGGGAGTGGATATCTATTATTTATGGTAATCTTGTTTAAAGCTAGGTAGTTGATGTACATCCTCCAATAACCATCCTTCTTCGGTACCATCACAATACATGTAATGCATGGTGAGGTGTTTGGGTGTATTACCCCTTGCTCCAACATGTTTTGTTCACCTCTTTGCTATCCAACAAGGATTACCTATGCAACCCGATGTTTGGTAGAGAGGATTTCATAAACATGTGAATCGCATGCTCTACCTCCCATTTTAGTGGTAACCCATTGGGAGCATGAAATACTTCCTAAAAATATTGAATAATACTATCCAAATACTTCATCCCTTAGTTAGAAATATCTGAAATTTCTACCCCATATTTTTATGTAACACCTCTAGCATGACTAATATCTATGATGACTTCTGTTATGGAAGGTTCAAACGTTGATAGGTGATTTTGTCTTAAGACGGTGTACTCTTATGACCTATGAAATCATGTTGCAGTAGGTAATATGTTATCTACTGAAATAGGTACATTCTGTCATGTTTTTGCTTAATTAAAATGAAGTAATCCATCTCTTTTTATGCAGAATAATTCACTGCTTGGGATTGAGAAATTGAGTTTCAGTTTTCATAATTCATGGGGATTCAGAACAACATTACCTTGGATCAATTTCATTGATCCAAGGTATGCTTCTAATTTTCAAACCTTGTTGTCATAATGTCCAATTTGGATAGATGAAAGGCTTCTAGACCTTGAATGTGTGAAGGCCATGAGCCATCTGATCTTCTTGGCTCTCTACTTTGTATATGAATTTGGATAACAATCTGGTTTCTCTTTTCTATTAAAGTAAGATGTAAATTTTATATTAGGAACATGGAACCTATTTACACTATGTTCCTTAAATTAGGAAATTTATCCTAAAAAGAGTAACCTAACCTAAGTTACTAAGTTCTTTTATTATTATTGGATGTTAAATGGACCTAAGACTAAAGAATTATACCTAAGGACCTATGTTAGTTCCTAAACTAATGTTGAACCTAACGTAATGTATGTGGCTAACCAAAAAGGGGCCTATGGAATGACATGGGGAGGGGGTAAGTTGGTGGCAACGAAATCCTAGGAATTTATGGTGAAGTTAATGAGTCCTTATCTCTTTTTAACTACCAAATTTGGCAAGGGCATAGGGAAAATTGGAGGAATGAGTTGGCATCTTCACCAAAGTTTTGGATGCATGTGATTTCAAACTTAGTCTTCACCAGAATTAGAGGTGGCGGTGGTGGGAAGATTGGAAGGACTGATAGTCCTATTTCACATTTAATATTTTCAAATTTGGTGAAACTACCTAGGAAGAAGATAGAGGGGTTTGGTTTGGTTTTCATTGGGTTTTTTATCTTGAGATTTGCATGTGATTTTTTTGTTCTTTGAAACCCCGGTTCAACTCTTACACGAAATTTAGTTGTGCATGAACTCTCCTGCCTTGTATGGTGTTGAAGGAAGAAGTTGGCACTGAGAAGCTGTAAGGAAGAGAGAGAGGAATTTTTGAGTTTTGTTGGAATTTCAAAGGAAGAATTAAATATTTTCTTGTATATTCTCTATGGAATAGAAAATTTAGAGTGCTATCAGGCATGATAGGCCCTATCCATTAAGTTTTACACTTTTACTTAAATGCTCATAAAAATAACTCTCTCTTAAGGAATAATCTAGTTTTGTTCTTTTTATTAGATTTATATAGCTTCTTGTTATAGTGTTGTTTTCTCTTCAAAATACATTATCGATTTTTCTTGATATATGCAAAGTGTGTTCTAGGTTTGTGGTTTTCATACTTCTAAGTAGCTAGTTTTTTTATATTAGTTTTGCTATATTATTTTTCTATAGGTTTGAAAACAAATCCAAGATTTATAGGTGTTCATAGTTAAAAGTGCTCTAACCTTGTAGGTAACTTGGTTTGCTTAAATCTAGGGAATCTTGTTCTAAACAAACTTGTTTCATCTCCATTGGAAAACTTCAGTTAGGGAACTATTTGGAATATCTTGATTGCTAAAATCTTGCATGATTCTTTTGGGTAGTTTGATTTTGTGACTCTTGCTTAAACGTTTACCTTTTTGTCATTGATAGAAGGCTCCAAACTAGATAACTTGTCTGAAATATTGTCATTGTCTGAGATTTTGTTGTTCTAGTGGTTGCGGGTATTTCCTTCATGTTTCGAATTTTTAACCATCATTGTTCTTGATGAAGGATAAATGTATTATAGTAGATGCATGTTGAACATTTGTATGGCTATTTTGACTTACATGACTTCTCTCTCTGATGTTGTTTATGGGGATTTTAATGGAACCCTTGAGTCATTGATACATCACTGTTTAGAGGTATAGCTTGTTGGAGAATAATTCAGAAGAATGATAATGTCAGTGGATGCTTTGTTTTCATTTTAAACTTGCTCTAAAATGGTAAGATGGTTGTGGAAAACCCACTTCGTGTTTTCTGTATTTAACTCCAATATTGGTATAGATTGTTATTAAAGATATTTTTTCAATGTGTTTTCTTCTCTTATCTATCGGGGTCATTTATCGGGTTGAGCATTTCTTGAGTTCTCTTAAAACCACTTAGGCTTCTAAGTTGGGTAATAAAACTTTTGGATCTATTCAAATTATTGATGGGCTGATTTGGTTTGACCTATAACTTTATTGTTCACCTTCCTCCCTTCACTGGACTATTTGGAAGTGAATCATTTCTTTAATCCTTAAATGTAATAAAAAAATTTGAGCTTGTCTTTCCTATCATGACCAAAGGAAATAGGGAATGTGGATTATGTTTGTTCTTCTGGTTCTGTTGTACTCGTTCTATTCAAAATCAGGGGGTAATTCTCTGTTTGAAATTTAACATGGGTCGTATGTGGTCTAACCTTTGTCATTTAAGTTTTCTTCATTATTAATTTTCTCTTTTTCTAAGAGTTAGCAAAAATTGAGACTGCAATCTCCCTCCTTCACTCTTCTATCTTTCTTATAGGATATTGTTTACTTGGTGAAGTTGATGCCCCTCCTCGGGCTGTTATGGATATGAAAATTATTGATCATGTGATAGGAATGAGTGTAGTAATGTTCTTAGGGAAGAAGAGAAGAAGTTTGAAATGTTTAGAAGGGTATTGAATTTATATAAGTTCTGAACTTAGCTAATCTTCTCTTTAACGTAATGTTATAAATGGTGTATCTTGTTTGGGATTTGAATGTTAGCTTGTTTTCTTGATTAAAAGCAACCTTACACTTTAGATGAGGTCTGATATAGGTTGTCTTGACTTCTAACTTTAATTGGTTCCTAATTCTAAGCCTGAGCATTAGGATTCTTCAATCAGAGTCACATTAATTGTTACGATGATTTAGATTACCCTTACTTATTCTTATGATCTTATTTATGTTTGATGACATCTTAGACTTTAGGTTGAATTTGTGATAATGAGATGTTTGGATAAAAATTAATGTTATCAATGTTCAATTGTTGAGTTATTCCTAAAAGATAGTTTTAGGTAGTTTACCTTTTCCACTAAACAGTTAACTCGAGAGGAGGAAACATAAATGGAATATTTGACAAGAATAGTAAGGTTCGATGAAATGTGTATTCATTTTAACTTAATTTTTAAATTCTTTTTATAAATGGTAATTAGGATGGAAAGTTAAATTTTTTAGATTGCATGACCTAACCTTGCTTTTGATTTGAAGTATATCTCTTTTTCTCTCTCTTATCTAGGATTGTACTCTTTTGGTTGAGCCTCTCTATTTTTGTTTTCGAGGATTGTTTCATAACAACAGAGTTCTTTTTATGAAATAGTTAGCTAAAATCACATTGTTTTAATGATTTAGTGCTTATCATGCTCAGTTCAATAAACTGACCTGTGCTAGAAATTTTGTAGATGGACTATGAAAAATATGAAAGGATAAAGACTTATTATAAGTTACATTTGTTTTATTTAAGAGACTAAATCTTTATTATGATGAAAAATGGATTCATTACTAAGATGTACTTGATGAAAAAAGAAAGTTGTAATGAGAAATTATTAAGTGATTTTGTTTCAACATTTTGTGATATCTGAAATGTTTGGAATTAGTAAATTTATAAATCCTCCTTGATGAATAAAATGATGTGAATTTTGTTAATACTTGTAAGACTTTCTTGGCATGAATTGGGCTGAAATGATAAGTATTACTCTAATTAAGGAAGTTAGATCACATACTTAAATATTATGGAATGGTTGGGGTAGGAGTATGAGTTGTTGGTTGAATAAGTTTCTCTAGGAGAGATGTAACTTATAAAGTTAATAATCTTATGATACTCTATCATTACAAAAAGGGGTTGTAATTAAATTACATGGATGTATGTGTTTTTAACCATGTTTATAATTCTACATATGTAATTTGACTATATTAGGAACATATGAATTTTGTTTTCATTAATGGGAATTAGCCCATGACATAGGAAAAAGGGGAAATTCCCTTGAGAGTATACATTAAGATTTAAGTTATGAACTTGCTTAAATGATAATGAATAAAAGGGTGAATGGGTGCAAATGTGCTTCCTTATGCAGATTTCCTTAATCTTAAACTGAAATTAATTAGCTCAATCACCTTTATATCTAAAAGTGACTTAATGTCCCTTTCTGTTGCAAGTTGTATCGGTTAAATGATAAACTAAAGCATGAAAATAAATAGGTTAGGAAGCATATTTTATCTGCTTACCTACCTCGATGTAATTATAACTTGTAACCCTTTAGGTTAAAGAACCTATTTGAATCATTAAGGATGTTGTCATTAAATTCTAATAAAGAGTTTAAATAAAATCAAACTTCACTTTAAGTTATGTTCATCTAGATGAGGAAACTCTATTTGATGTTGACACATGCCAATTGCAATGAAGTACCTTCGTAACTACATGAGTCATTATGAGGATACTACGTTACAGTTGACATGTATTAATACCCTCGAGTTTGTTCAATTGGACTAACATAAGTTCTTGACTGGATCACAGTTCTTCCCTATGCAAGGATAAGGACATGATCTAGTGTTAGGGTCAACTCATGTTGACTTAGGATAACTAGACACACCCAATCAATGTAATTCGATTGAGTATGTCTATGTACCCTTAGTCACCATGAGTAGTCCTCCACACTAGGGCATGTTATTAACCTTGTCTAGGGTTATACTTTGAATCACATGGAATGACAAATGCCAGTAAAGACAAATCTAGATAACAAATCAAGTGTGGTGAAGGACTTATTCTGTTTGACGAGTATGACGTCTAGGAATGCAAACATGATAAACATGTGTAAATATTTGTCCAAATTATCACAAGCTACTAGTTGCATTGTCCTATGTCACCTATTTTAAGAATTGGTGTTTCAGATGAATATCAGTAATAAATATTTAGACGGGCTCTTAAACATAACACTTGAGTACCCCTAATAGGGTAAAGGAACCAAGTATACTTTGTATACACATTACTAAATAACATGAGAGATCAGTTTTGTGCCGAGTCATGAAATGAGAGATCAATTTTTCACCGATTCATAACAAATGTGCATATGTTTTTTTGTTGTTGTTAGATAGTTTGGAATTGGAATGTGTGTTCTAAATTATGATTTAGAACAGAGAACATTATGAAAAAAAAATTTCCTTGTTTCTAAAGTCTTAAAATGGGAATGTTACATATTGGTATTGAAGTTGAAGGTTATAGCTGTTGAACCTATTGAGTCCATAAATCTGATAAAAACTTAATTTTTCTTGTAACAAAAAATGGTTAGAACAAGGGGAGATACTACAAACAACCCACCACCAGGTGGAGAGGTAGCTACCACCCAAAACTTGATGAGATCTTTGCTACCCTATTAGACACAAGAGACCATGTACTGTGATTTCAACAACAAGTAATGGGTAATGAGGAGGAAGAAGATGCTGGTAATAACAATCAGCCACCTCTTGAGGACAATGTCAATATTGGGAATCAAGGAGTTGATAATAACAATGCTGCAAATGCTAATGCTAATGTACCCAATCAGCCTAAAAATAAAAAGGCAAGGTTAATAGCTGAACTCACAAATGATATAAAAAGGATAAGTCCACCTAAGTTTGATGGCACCACATTGGGGGATGGAGATAAGAATTGGGTTAGTGAAATGGAAAATTAATTTGCAATAACAAACTTCTTAGAGGAAAAAGGCAATATGAGGATCTTATCAGCTTTCCCATGAGGCATCTTCTTGGTGGGACAACCACAAGGCTGAATTGAATATTGATGAATCAAGCATCACATGGGATCAATTTAAAAACTATTTTAGGAAATGATGGTTGCCACAAATTTATTATGATCAAGATGACTGAATTTCAAAACTTAACTCAAGGAAAGTTAACTGTAATAGAGTATTGGGAGAGGTTCACTAAACTTCTCAAGTGTGTACCTCAATATAAAACTGACAAGAAGTTCAGGATATGTAAATTCATTATGGGCTTAAGTCCTAGCATAGGTGGTGAAGTAGATGTCCACATCCCAACCACCATGGAAGGGGTTGTAGAAAAATCCATGAGGTAAGAATAGAAGCTAAAAGCAATCCCTACCCATAAGGAAGAAATTAGAAAGAAAATTCCTAACTCTTCATCATCTCTTGCACCCAAAAAGGGGGCATGGTTTTTTTTTCTGATAATAACAATAAAATGACGAAAAATAAACTTGACGCAATTTTTGAAAAAATTTCATTAAGAACAATAATAATGGACAGAAGTCCTATAGAGGACAGAAACAACAATTTTAAGGCTGGAAGTAAATTTGAGCCTAAAGGACGACCTATAGGAGGATTCTAAAATTGTGGAAAATATCATTATGTAAATTAGTTCCCTCTAAGGAAGGATGAAAACAATCAGTAACATAAGATACATGTTGTAGTAGCTAATAAACAAGATGAAAAGAAAGCTACACCCATTGAAGTGTCAAGTAAGTTATTTGGCATACTTGTTACTATAATTTTTGATACTGGAGCTATTGAATGCTTTATTTCTTTTAAATTATCTTACAAACTAGAAATAAAAGTTGTAAAAATGCATAAATCTTGGGTTGTACTTTATGGAAATAACATTGTCCACATAGTTAGTAAGTGTCTTTTTGGAGCAGTCCTAGACTTTCCTAGTTTTTCCACTAAAGTTGATCTTTAAGTTACTTCTTTGGGGTCTTATGATGTAATTATAGGTGTTAAATGGCATGCCAAACATAAAGAAAAAGATTTATTGTTTTGAAAAACATATTAGTTGTCTTGATGATCTACGAAAATAATGGACATCCAAGGGTAAAATGAGATATTTAAGTTAGAAAATTGTCACTATGTAGCTTAAAAAGTCCAAGACCAAAGGTTGCAATTTATATGTAGTAAAAATTTCTAAAACAACTAAAGGGAATAATGTTTTCTTGGAAGAATATTCATTGTTACAAAATTTCAAAGATGTGTTTCTCGGAATAACTACCCAGTCTTCCACCCAAATGGGAGTTTTATTTCACAATTGAGATTAAGTTGAGAAATGAACCTTTTTCCAAGTCACCATATCGAATGAATACCATTGAATTGGTAGAACTTAAGGCACAATTACAAGAACTATTTTCTAAAGGTTTTATAAGATTGAGTGTCTCACCTTGGGGAGCATTGGTAATTGTTTGTGAAAAAGAAATATGGAACAATTCAACTATGTATTTATTATAGGATGTTAAATAAAGAAAAAATCAAAAATAGATATCCACTCCTAGAATTGATGATCTGTTTGATTAGATGTGTGGTGCATCAGTATATTCTAAGATAAATCTTTGATCTGGGTATCATCAGTTAAGAATCAAAGACAAATATATTCATAAAACAACTTTTAGGATAAGGTACAGGTATTATGAATTCATAGTTTTACCTTTTGGTTTGGTAAATGCACCTGCAAATTTTATGAATTTAATTAATATTATCTTTCAAGAATACTTGGACAAATTTATGCTTGTATTCTTGGATGATATTCTCATATATTCTAAAAGCATTGATGAACATCATGAGAATTTGAAGATAGTTCTTGAAATCTTAAGAAAAATAAGATTGTATGGTAAGTTGTCCAAATGTTCTTTCTATGAGACAGAAGTGTACTATCTAGGACATGTTATAAGTAAATATGGAATAGTTGTTGATCCATAAGGTTTTTAAGATATGTTATGAATGTACTACATGGATCTGCATTAGAAATGGGAATAGTACCTCCCATTATTCAAATTTTCTTATAGTAACATGTACCACACCTCTCTGAAAATGGAACCTTTTGAAGCATTATACGAAAGGAAATGAAGAAATCCATTCAACTGGGATAGCATAGAAGATAGAGAGGTAATTGAACCTGAAATACTTACTGAAATGGAACAACAAGTTAAAATTATTCATGAACATTTGAAAGAAGTAGTAGATAGGAAAAAAAATTATGCAGATCTAAAAAGGGTTGATAAGAAATTTGAACTTGGTGAAAAAATCTTTTTACGGGTTAAGACGAAAAAGAGTTCTATAACCTTTGGCAAGGCTACCAAATTATCACCTCACTATGTGGGACCCTTTGAAATTGTTGAAGTAATCAATCTTATAGCTTATCATTTAGCTTTACCACCTACTTTATCATAAATGCATGTTTTTTTACATATTTCTTTACTTAAGAAATATGTCTCATATTTATCACATGTGTTGAATTGGAATTCCTCGTAGCTTCAAGACAAAGGAATAATCATGGTAAAACCCATTAGATTGTTGGAAACTTTCCAATTACACTTTAGAAATCATGAAATTAGTCAATGCAAGGTCGAATGGGACCCGTTTAATGAAGAAAGTGCAACATGGGAAAACCTCATAGCCATGAAAATTACTTTTCCACATTTATTTTAACAGAACTAATTTTGCTGATTGATAATACTTAAAGATTTTATTCTTAATTTATTAATACATCTGCCATTTTTGGGCCGGCACCAAATTCATTAGCACGAAAAAACTACTTAATGTTGAATAAGTTATGGAAAATTTGGAATTCTCAAATTTGGTTCCTGTTTGTGAACTTATGGATGAAAGAACTATAATTAGGATTGTATTTCTTGTTTGAAATTTTGGACTAAGTTAATCATTGGGATGATGATTCTTTTTAGGAGGGAGGTATGTAACACCTCTAGCATGACTGGTATCTATGATGACTTATGTTATGGAAGGTTCAAATGTTGATAGGTGATTTTGTCTTAAGACGGTGTACTCTTATGACCTATGAAATCATGTTGCAGTAGGTAATATGTTATTTGCTGAAATAGGTACATTCTGATCATGTTTTTATTTAATTAAAATGAAGCAATCCATCTCTTTTTATGCAAAATAATTCATTGCTTGGGATTGAGAAATTGAGTTCATTTTTCATAATTCTTGGGGATTCAGAACAACATTACCTTGGATCAATTTCATTGATCCAAGGTATGCTTCTAATTTTCAAACCTTGTTGTCATAATGTCCAATTTGGACAAATGAAAGGCTTCTAGACCTTGAATGTGAAAAGGCCATGAGCCATCCTATCTTCTTGTCTCTCTACTTCATATCTGAATTTGGGTAACAATCTAGTTCCTCTTTTCTATTAAAGTAAGATGTATATTTTTATTAGGAACATGGAACCTATTTACACTATGTTCCTTAAATTAGGAACTTTATCCTAAAAAGAGTAACCTAACCTAAGTTACTAAGTTCTTTTGTTATTATTGGATGTTAAATGGACCTAAGACTAAATACTTATACCTAAGGACCTATGTTGGTTCCTAAACTAATGTTGAACCTAACCTAATGTGTGGCTAACCTAAAAGGGGCCTATGGAAAAAATGGGGAGGGTAAGTTGCTTTGCCAAAGAAATCCTAGGAATTTATGGTGAATTTAATGTGTCCTTATCTCTTTTTAACTACCAAATTTGGCAGATGCATAGGGAAACTTGGAGGAATGGGCTCACATCTCCACCAAATTTTTGGATGCATGTGATTTCAAACTTATTCTTTGCCATAATTAGAGGTGGCAATGGTGGGAAGATTGGAAGGACTGACAGTCCTACTTCACATTTAATATTTTTGAATTTGGTGAAAATTACCTAGGAAGAAGATAAAGAGGTTTGGTTTTTTTGTTCATTTGGTTTTTGAGCTTGAGCTCTGCATGTGATTATTTTTTCTTTGAACCTCCAGTTTGATTCTTGCATGAAATTTATTTGTGCATGAACTCTCCTTCCTTGCATGGAATTAAAGGAAGAAGTTGGCACTGAGAAGCTATAAGGAAGAGAAAGAGGAATTTTTGAGTGTTTTTGGTGTTTCAAGGAAGAATTGAAGTTCTACTTAGAGATTCTCTCATGAATGAAAAGGTAGAGCATTATCATGCATGATATGCCCTATGCATTAAGTTTTATGATTTTAATTAAATGCTCATAAAAACAACTATGCTCTTAAGGAATAATCTAGTTTTTTTCTTTTGATTAGATTTCTTTAGCTTCTTGATATTGTGTTGTTTTCTCTTCGGAATGCATTATCGATTTTGTTTGAAACATGGAAAGTGTGTTCGGGTTTATGGTTTTCATACTTATGAGTAGCGATTTTTGATATATGCTTCCTCCATAGGCTTGAAAACAAAGATGAGATCTATAGATGTTCATAGTTAAAAGTTCCCTAACCTTGTAGGTAACTTGGTTTGCTTAAATTTGGGGAATATTGTTCTAAATGAACTTGTTTAATCTCCATTGGAAAAATTTAGTTAGGGAATTGTTTGGAATATCTTGATTGTTGCTAAAATCTTGTATGATTCTTTTGGGTAGTTTGATTATGTGACTCTAGCTTAAGCGTTTACCTTTTTATTGCTGATAGAAGGATCTAAATTGGAGAAATTTTCTAAAATCTTGTCATTGTCTGAGATTTTTTTGTTCTGGTGGTTGCGGGTATTTATTTCCTATTTCATACTTTTCAACCATATTTTTTCTTGATTAAGGATAAATTTATTATAGTAGATGCATGTTGAACATTTGTGTGGCTCTTTTGACTTACATGACTTCTATCTCTAATGTTATTTATGGTGATGTTAATGGAACCCTTGATTCATTGATACATCACTTCTTAGAGGTATATCTTGTTGGAGAATAAGTCTGAAGAATGATAATGCCAATGGATGATTTTTTTTCGTTTTAAACTTGCTCTGAAACGGTAAGATGGTTGTGGAAAACCCACTTCCTATTTTCTGTATTTAACTCCATTTTGGGTATATTGTTGTTAAAAATCTTTTGTCAAGGTGTTTGTTTCCCTTATCTATTAGGGCTATTTATCAGGTTGAGAAATTCTTGAGTTCTCTTAAAACCACTCAGGATTCCAAGTTGGGTAAAAAAGCTTTTGGATCTGTTTAGATTATTGATGTGCTGATTTGATTTGACCTGCAACTTTATTGTTCACCTTCCTCCCTTCACTGGACTGTTTGGAAGTGAATTTTTCGTTAATCCTTAAATGTAATCAGAATTTTTGATCTTGTCTTTCCTGTCATGACCAAAGGAAATAGGGAATGTAGATTACGTTCATTCTTCTGGTTCTGTTGTACTCATTCTATTTGGAACTGCGAGGTAATTCTTTGTTTGAAATTCAACGTGGGTCTTATGTGGTCTGACCTTTTTCATTTCAGTTTTCTTGTTATTAATGTTTCTCTTTTTCCTAAGAGTTAGGACAGAAGTGGAGACTACAATCTCCCTCCTTCACTCTTCTATCTTTCTTATAGGATATTGTTTACTTGGTGAAGTTGTTGCCCCTCCTCTGGGTTGTTATGGCTATGACACTTCTTGAACATGTGTTAGGACTGAGTGTAGTAATGTTCTTAGGGAAGAAGAGTAGAATTTTGAAATGTTTAGAAGGGTATTGAATTTATATAAGTTATGAAATTAGCTAATCTTCTCTTTAACATAATGTTATAAATGGTGTATCTTGTTTGGGATTTGAATGTTAGCTTGTTTTCTTGATTAGAAGAAACCTTACACTTTAGATGAGGTATGATATAGGTTGTCTTAACTTCTAACTTTAATCGGTTCCTAATTATAAGCATGAGCATTAGGATGCTTCAATCATAGTCACATTAATTGTTATGATGTTTTAGATTACCCCTACTTATTCTTACGGTCTTATTTATGTTT
Organism: Taxus wallichiana var. yunnanensis; assembly: GCA_018340775.1. Taxonomy (NCBI): domain Eukaryota; kingdom Viridiplantae; phylum Streptophyta; class Pinopsida; order Cupressales; family Taxaceae; genus Taxus; species Taxus wallichiana. Next base: position 67,141,712 of record CM031239.1, on the reverse strand, counting down.
GATGACATCTTAGACTTTACGTCAATTTTTTGATAATGAGATGTTTGGTTAAAAGTAATGTTATCAATGTTCAACTGTTGAGTTATGCCTAAAATATAGTTTTAGGTAGTTTACCTTCTTCTATTAAATAGGTTTAACTAAGTGAGGAAACTTAAATGGAATATACGAAAGTAATAGTAAGGTTCAGATGAAATTTTTATTCCTCTTAACTTATTGTTTAAATTCTTTTTGATAAAGGGAAATTAGGATGGAAAGTTAAAGTTGTTAGATTGCATGACCTAACCTTGCTTTTGATTTGAATTATATCTCTTTTTCTCTCTCTTATCTGGGATTGTACTATTTTTGGTTGAGCCTCTCTAATTTTAATTTGAGTATTGTTTCATAACAAGGGGAGTTGTTTTTATGAAACAATTAGCTAAAAGAACATTTTTTTAATGATTTAGTGCTTATCATGCTCAGTTCAATGAACTGACCCATGCTAGAAATTTTGTAGATGGACTATAGAAAATATGAAAGGAGAAAGACTTATTATAATTTACATTTTTTTTATTTAAGAGACTGAATCTTTATTATGATGAAAAATGGCTTCATTACTAAGATGTACTTGATGAAAAATAAATTTTTAATGAGAAATGATTAAGTGATGTTGTTTTGACATTTTGTGATATCTGAAATGTTTGGACTTAGTAAATGTATAACTCCTCCTTGATGAATAAAAGATGTGTGAATTTTGTTAATACTTGTAGTAAGACTTTCTTGGCATGAATTGGGCTGAAATGATAAGTATTACTCTAATTAAGGAAGTTAGTTCACATACTTAAATATTATGGAATGGTTGGGGTAGGAATCTAAGTTTTTGGTTGAATAAGTTTCTCTAGGAGAGATGCAACTTATAAAGTTATTAATCTTATGATACTCTATCATTACAAAAGGGGTTGTAATTAAATTACATGGATGTATGTGTTTTTAACCATGTTTATAATTCTACATATGTAATTTGACTATATTAGGAACATATGAATTTTGTTTTCATTAATGGGCATTAGCCCATGACATAGGAAAAAGGGGAAAATTCCCTTGAGGGTATACATTAAGATTTAAGTTATGAACTTGCTTAAATGATAATGAAAAAAGGGTGAATGGGTGCAAATGTGCTTCCTTATGTAGATTCCTTAATCTTAAACTAGAAATTAATTAGCTCAATCACCTTTATATCTTAAAGTGACTTAAAGTCCTTTTCTGATTGCAAGTTATATCAATTAAATGATAAAATAAATAGGTTAGGAAGAAGATTTTATCTACTTACCTACCTCAGATGCAGTTATAACTTGTAACCCTTTAGGTTAAAGAACCTGTTTGAATCATTAAGGATGTCGTCATTAAATTATAATGAAGAGTTTAATATAACATCAACCTTCACTATAAGTTATGTTCATCTAGATGAGGAAACTCAGTTGGATGTTGACACATGCCAACTACAATGAAGTACCTTCGTAACTACAGGAGTCATTACGAGGATACTACGTTGCAGTTGACATGTCTCAATACCCTTGGAGTTTTTTCAACTTGACTAACATAAGTTCTTGATGGATCATAGTTCTACCCTGTTGGTGAGAAAATTTGTCGGTGGAAAAAATTGTGGATTTCTTGGAAACACTTTGGGAATATAAGTCACTCTACTTAACGAGTGCAGCTACCATATAGGCATACATGCATAAAGGTGGATTTTCTTGGTGGCCTTATGGTGGGGATCTAATCAGGGGCACTCCACTAACCCCGTGGAAAAGCTAGAAATCTCTTTCTAGGGAATAATTTGTCTGAAGAGAAGGAAATGGGAGTAAGAAAAGTAGTAGAGGAACTAATGTTGCATATAGAAAATAAGATTCCTCCACACACTAGTTAGAAGTATCATCCCATGCACTAAAGTTAGAAAGAAAAAATACTACAAAAAAAAACAACACCAATTAGAATTTAATGAACAAAAAGTATCAGTAAACCCCTTAGTAAAAAAGGCTCAAAACTCCTTCTTGTATTGATGCTCAAGAAAAAATTATACATAGTTTGATAATGGAAGACATTGAGAATAGGGGAGAAGTGGCTAACTCTTTTCACTCACAAGGGAGAAAAATATCTCTCATGAATTTACAAGAATACAAGCAGCTAGAATAATTTCAAAATTAGAATAACCCTTTGGAATGAAGATCTCATTTCAATTTATAGCAATCTGAATTGACCTTTCATCTCCCTCACATGACTCTTCATTTCCATATTCCACTCGCGACCTTTCATTTTACATGAATTAAGTATTTCTCTTATAGTTTTAAGAAGATGTTTTTAAAAATTACCATGGGTTACTTAATTGAATATGATGAAATATAATGATGAAACATAATGAAAAATTAGAATAGAGAGATAAAGTAGAGAGGGAAAGAGAGGGAGAGGGAAGGGATGGATGGGAAAACACTCCTCGTGATGAAATGATTTGAATGCCTTGATGTAACCATGAAATTTGAAAGATGATTTCTTCCACTGGTGATCTTCTACATTGATGAATACTACTCCCTTGAATAACTTTGAATCATTTTCCCAATCTAGTTATGACTACAAACTCTATGATGCATGGACATTCTAGACCATAGAATGAATGTCTAGAAACACTATTATGATGTTTACCACTATAAAATTGAGATGAAAAGATATGATTCCCATGATGACCCTCCTTGAAACATGTTTAATGAACCCTTTGAATTGTTGAAATCGTTCGAGACCAATTCACTTTGGATCACTTGGTTCCTTAAGTGATGAAGATGAATTCGATGATTTTCCTTACTTTGCTTTTGTAAACCATCACTCTCAAGATGATGATTCCAGGACCTATGTGAATTTCTCATTCATCCTTTTCAACTCATGAAACCATATCATTATCCAAAAGGGATTCCAAAAATTAGTAAGGTGAGTGAAAATTAAGTCATATGTAACTTTCAACTCTGAAATGAAAACTTTCTATTTTTAGAATATGAGATATTGCTCGGCTATTCTAAGACATATCACCTGTCTTATTCAAGTTTCACCTTTTTAACTATCTACCATATTCAAAATTCTTTTATTACTGATATATTGCTATTTTTAGGAGGTTGTTATTTAGGGACCTGCTATTTTGGGAAGAAATTGTTTTCTCTCTTACTTTTCATTTTACCCCTTTTCCATCGATTGTCTGAGTGACATAATTTGCAATTTAGTAGGACTCATCATTTATAGCATGTGAGGAAATATAACATATGATATTTTTAGTAAGTGGTGAAAATATCCTTTGTTTGCAATAGGAACAAATTTTTTGGATTTGAATCTTCGTTATGAACTTGTGATCCAATTTTCATGATGATTCACCTTCTATAAAGCTTAAAAATGAAAAATGGAAATTTATGTCTTGTAAGAGCTTCTGGTATGGAGCTACCAGGTAGAATACTAATAAAAATTCAGTCCTTCATATCTCAAGAAACTGGCAACTTTGTCATGCAAAAACTAGTTTGAGAGAAACTAGATTTTTGGAGACCCTTCCCTCTAAATTTTGGATGATTTTTCCCCGGATATTCGGGAATTTAAAAATTTCTTCAAAGAGGGAATAATTCTGATAAAAAATCCCTCCATATCCCTAATAAATAGGAACTTCATGGTGTAAAAACAAGTTCATGTGAAACTATATTTCTCAACGATCATTTCCTCCAATTTTTGGGTGATTTCACCCACTGGAACCCTGAGAAGTGGAGAGGTAGCTCACTAATTTTTTCCATTGCTATTTCATGGTGGCCATTAATGGAGGTTGAAATTTTCATGTCTGGTTTTTTTTTCCTTTCTTGATGAGATAAATTCCATTGCGATACATTTTTTCTTCTCGTGCATCACGTGAAATTTTAGTTCAATTTAACACCTGTTTGATGGGAAATTGAACTTTGTTCTTCATGGAAATGGAAGTGAAATCTATTCATCAGAGCATTTCTTGATGAAAATTAGAGATTTGAATATTAACTTTTAATTTCCTTCAAGAGATAATAACTCAACAACACATGGTTTGTCAATCCATGCAACGATTTACAAGATATATTCGATTTTTTGTTTTATGGCAATTGAGTTTTGGACTTCTTTTCCTCTGTTCTTCCTTAGTTCTTCTTGGTTTGATAAATCTTCCTTATATGACCTGTGTGCCTTCATGGAGTGAAGGATAATTTTTGTGATGGATATGGTTTGAGGTTTGGTGATGGTGAAGTGGTGGACATGTTTTCTCTGCAACATTTCTTCAGTAGTGAGAAGTAGTTAGAAGTAGCAAAAAACACCAAATAGTTAGATTTTTAGAAAAATTTGAGTTTGAGTTGGGAAAATTTTTAATTTATTGATGTCCCTAACCTCATAGATATGAGGGACATAAAATTCCATGGTGAGAAAGAGGATGACATGTGTCGTTGATATGACGGTAGGGAATTTAAGCTCCAAAAATGCACTCGGGGGCTAAATTGTCAAATCAAGGTCACATGAGGGTCCCAATGGTCACATGGGGGCTGGATGAATTTATCCAAGGTTTATGTACCTAACCTCAGTGAATTTTGGGAAATAAAATCCCACCAGACTCTTGGTGCTGACACGTGTCCTCCCAAATAATTGACTAACTCCTTAACTGTCTCCAAGAGGGGAACTTGGAACGATGATAACTTGAGCTCTCGGTGGAATTTATTGGTGAAATATTTTATGATCCTAACTTTAAATGGAATTTTGAATCCAATTGTGTGGGTCTCATGTCTTCATTCTTCAATCTTATCCCTAAAAATGATTTTTGATTTGGTAATGTACTAGTTCCTAAAAAACTTCCTGCAAACCTTATACACCAAGGTGTTGTGAAAATATGATTTGATCATATTTTGGGATTAGAATTATATTTTTGGAGATGTTATTTTTAACTCCTAACTCCATCCTGAGCTCTTGAAATCTTCTTCAAGATCACTAATTTGTTTTAGGTATGTGTACTACCTAGGCTTGTGAACCCTATTTTTTATTCAGACTGCTCCAAGTCTTTCAAAACTTCCCCAAACCTTCCAAAATCATTTCCATGATGTTATAAGGTATTCAATTCACCTCCATGTTGAATTTGGAACTTCCGTTCCACTCTGGGGTTCATCCACCCTGGGAAGGCCAATAATAGCCCTTCCCATGACTGCACTTCTTGAAATTGCATTTTCAATGAACTACTAAAATCACCGAGGGATTAAATTGACTTTCCTAAATCACCTAGGGGACCAATTTGACATCAAATAGTGGGTGACCAGATGATGGATTTTACCTAGGTTTCTAGCAATGATAAAATATGAAAATTTTGGCATAGGGGTATAGTTGTCGTGCTTTCGAAAATTGTCAATTTCCCCCGCACATTTACACGACAACAAATGGCTCTAGCTTAGGGACATGACATGGGATGAGCAGAAAAAATACATTGCATGAGAACTCCTTAAATATAAACTTATAACATATTGAACAATGCCTTATCCATTGGTCCCTACGGAGTCATGTACAACTTATAACAATAGAGAGAGAGAGAGAGAGAGAGAGAAAATAAGGAAAACACACAGAAAATGATGGAAAGGAAACAAAAAAACATGCTAGAAAAGGGAAACAAACTTAGGAATCACCTATGGTACAAGGTGGGGGACAACCCACTTTCACTGAAGCACTTTCTATTTCTCAAAAGTTAACCTTGAAGAGAGAACACCAAATGATTATGTTCTCAGTGAAACCATTAACGGGTTCCAAAAAGTAGCCTCCCTCCTCACCTACTTATGAAATCTAGGAGCTTTCTCAATTTTCAATGTACTTGGTAGGATTTAGTCCATGTTATATTATTTATGCTCATGTTCTTGCTTGGAAATTCCACTTCCTTCATGTTCTTTAAAATCGGTTTCATAGTGCCATTGCCTTCCATGTTTATCTAAATAGTTAATTATCCATTGAGCATCTCATCGCTGCCCCAAAGATGATTTTCATTCCAATTCCTTGAATATTCTAAGTTAATTTATTTCCCAAGTTTATGCTTATTAACATCTTCTCCATGAGGAACATTAGATTCATCGTTTATCTCTATTCCACTATGAGGCATATGAGCACTAATGGGGGATCGGAGGAAAACTCATACTTGTCTTGTATGTCTATGACATGAGTGAAGAGATCAAGAATCAACTCGGGATATTTTGAAACTTATACTTTTGCATCAAAGATTTCATACATGGAGTTATGCTTCATCACTTCTTGCATCTCCTCTTTGTACGCCTTTGAAGAATGTACCTCAAGGAAACTATCTAGAGGGATTACCTCATCATCTTCGAATAACTACACTCTATCTATCCTTCATCAAGAAGAGCTTCATCTTTAAAGGAATAAAGACGATGCTTCTAGGACCTCTGTGAAGTTCTCATTCCTCCTTTTCAATTCATGAAACCATATCATTATCCAAAAGGGAGTACAAAAATTAGTAAGGTGAGTGAAAATGAAGTAATATGCAACTTTTCACTACGAAATGAAAACTTTATATTTTTAGAATATGAGACTATGCTCTATTATTCGAGACATATCACCTATCTTGTTACGAGTTCACCTTTTAAACTATCTACCATATCCCAACCTCTTATGTTATTGAGATATTACTATTTTGGGCACATTTATATTTTTAGGAGGTTGTTATTAGGGGGCCTATTGTTTTGGAAAGAAGTCATTTTCTCTCTTACTTTTCATTTTACCCCTTTTCTCGATTGTCTGAGTGACAAAAATTTCAATTAAGTGGGAATCATAATTTATAGCATGTGAGGAAAGATAACATATGATATTTTTAGTAATTAGTTAAAATGACCTCTGTTTGCGGCGAGAACATTTTTTTTGGATTCAAATCTTCGTCACAAACTCCTGCTCCAATTTTCATGATGATTCACTTTCCAAAAGCTTAGAAATGAAAAATAGACAATTATGTCTTGTAAGAAATTTGGGTATGGATCTACTAGGGAATAATACTGATAAAAATTCAGTCCTTCATATCTCAAGAAACTGGAAACTTCGTCATGCAAAAACTATTTTGAGAGAAACTATATTTTTGGGAGACCGTCCCCTCTAAATTTTGGATAATTTCACCCATCGGATCTTTGGGAATTTAAAAATTTCTTCAAAGAGGGAATAATGATGATAAAAAAAAAAACCATCTATATTCCTAAGAAATAGGTACTTCATGGTGTAGAACCTAGTTCACGTGAAACTAGATTTCTCAACATCATTTCCTCTAATATTTGGGTAATTTCACCCATTGGAACCTTGAGAAGCGGAGAGGTAGCTCACTGATTTTTTCAATTACTATGTAATGGCAGCCATTAATGGAGCTTGAAATTTGTAGGTCTCATTTTTTTTTTCACAATAAAATAAACTCCAAAGTGATAGGTTTTAGCTTCTGGTGCTTCACGTGAAATTTTACTTCAATCCCACAACCAGTTTAATGGGAAATTGAACTTTGTTCTTCGTGGAGCCGGAAGTGAAATTTATTCACTGTGACCATTCCTTGCTGAAAATTGGAGGTTTTAATATTATTTTTTAATGGCCTTCAAGAGATAAGAACTCAGCAACAAATGGTTTTTCAATCCGTGTAACGGTTTGCAAGATATGTTTGATTCTTGGTTTTATGGCAATGGAGTTTTTAGACTTCTTTTCCTTTGTTTTTGTTCTTTCTTCTTGGTTTGATCAATATTCCTTTTGTGACCTATGTTTCATCATGGAGTGAAGGATAATGTTTTGTGATGGATATGGTTTGAGATTTGGAAATGGTGGAGTGGTGGACATGTTTTCTCTACAACTTTTCTTACGCGGTGAGAAGCATTTAGAAGCAGGTAGAAGCAACAAGAAGCACCAAACAAGTAAGATTTTTTAAAGTTTTTAGGTTTGAGTTGGGCACATTTTTCATTTCTTGATGTCCTTAACCTAAAATATGTGAGGGACATCAAATTCCATAGTGAGCAAGAGGATGACATGTGTCCTCGATTCGACGATAGGGAATTTGAGCTCCAAAAATGCACTTGGGGGCTAAACTGTCAAATATGAAGGTCACATGAGGGTCTCTAGAGGTCACATGGGGGTTGGAAATATTTTTCCAAGGTTTATGCACCTAACCTTAAAGAATTTGGGGACATAAAGTCTCACCAGGCTCCTAGTGCTGACACATGTCCTCCCAAAATTGACTAACTCTCAAACTGTCTGCAAGAGGGTAACTTGGAATGATGATTACTTGAGCTCCTGGTGGAATTTATTGGTGAAATTATTTATGATCCTATTTTTAAATGGAATTTTGAATCCAATGGTGGGGGTCTCATGTCTTTATTCTTTAATCTCATCCTTGAGAAAATGGATTTTTATTTAGTACTTTACTAGTGCCTAAGAAAAACTTCCTGCAAACCCTATGTGCCAAGGTGTTGTGAAAAATATGATTTGATCATATTGTATGGATTTGAATTATCTTTTCGATATTTTTTTACTCCTAACTCCATCCAGCTCCCAGAATCTTCTTCAAGCTCACTCGTTTTTAGGCCTGTGTACTACCTAGGCTTCGAACCTTGTTTTGTATTCGATGCTCCAAATCTTTCAAAATTTCCCCAAACTTCATGAATAAATTCCATGATTTTATAAGGTCTTCAATTCACCTAAATGTTTAATTTTTCCTTCCATTTCACTCCATGGGTTTATCCAGTCCTGAGAAGGCCAATGATAGCCCATCTCGTGATCGCCTAAAATTTGCATTTTCAATGAACTTCTAAAATCACCTAGGGGATTAAATTTACTTTCCTAAATCACCTCGGGAACAATTTGACATCAAATAGTGGGTGACCTGACTGACATATTTTACAGGGTGCCTAGGAATGATAAAACATGAAAAATTTGGCATGGGGGTATAGTTGTCATGCTTAGAAATTTTTAATTTCCCTGTTGCTCATTTACATGAAAAAATTTAGCTCTATATTGGAGACATGACTTGTAATGAGCACAAGAAGACATGGCATGAGAACTCCTATAATCTCAACTTAAAAATGTTTACAATGCCTTATCCATTGGGCTCTGCAGAGTCATGTACAACTTACAATAAGAGAGAGAGAGAGAGAGAGAGAAAAAGAAGGAAAACACACATACACACACACAACTATGGAAAGGAAACAAATGACACACAATAGAAAGGAAACACACCATCAAAAATGGAAATAGACTTAGGAATCACCTATGGTACAAGGTGGGGTACAACCCACTTTCACTAAAGCACTTTTCATTTCTCAAAATTTACCCTGAAGAGGGAACACTGAATGATGATGTTCTCGCAAAAGTCATTAATCGGTTCCAGTAGCCTCCCCTCCTTAGCTACTTATGAAATCTAGGTGCTTTCTCAATTGTGTATTTACTTGGTAGGAGTGAGTCCATGTTAGCTTCTTGATGCTCTGGTTCTTGATTAGAAATTCCATTTCCTTCATGTTGTTTGAAATCGATTTCATAGTGCCAATTTACTTCCATGTTTAGCCAAATAGCTGATTTTCCATTGAGCATATCATCACTTCCCCAAAGATGATTTTCATTCCAATTCCTTGATTATTCTAAGTTACTTTATTTCCCAGGTTTATGATTATTAACATATTCTCCATGAGGAACATTAGATTCATTCTTTATCTCTATTCCACTATGAGGCATTTGAGCACCGACGGGGATGAAAGGAAAAAAATACTTGTCTTGTATGTCCATGACATGAGTTAAGAGATCAAGAATCAGCTCGAGATCTTTTGAAACTTCTACTACATCCAAGATTTCTTACACGGAGTTATGCTTTGTCATTTCCTGCAGCTCCTCTTTGTATGCCTTTGAAGAATTTAGCTCAAGGAAACTATCTACAGGGATTACCTCATCATCTTTAGAATTGCTGAACTCTACCAATCCTTCACCAAAAACAGATTCATCTTTAGAGGCCTCAAAACTTCTTTCTTCTATTTATTCATCATGGAAATATTCTTCTACAAATGGGAAAGAAAATATCTCCATTTCATCATTGCATCCATCAACCATTAGCTCAAGAGCGACATCATATATTTCATCTTACCTTATCTCAATATGGCCAACCTTCACATTGGTTAAGGATTCCAAATCAGCTTCACGCTTGTCTTGTAGATTTGTGGCTTGCATCAGGAGTTTGAGAGTGAGCTCAGGGTCCTTAGTTTCCTATGTGGATTTCAGTATTTCTTGCACAAAAATTTCTTTCAAACCTTTCACGAGCTCATCATAAATTGATTTTGTCTTTCCATAGATGGCTTGGATGAGGTCATCTTCATCCCTAAATAGGAATGAGAATAACTCCTCATCGTGGATAAGCACATAAGCTTAATTTTCTATTTGAAAATCATCAAGAACCATTTCCTCTTCTTCATGGTTTGCATCATCTGAAAATTTGAGGCTGCCCTCTTTTAACTCAAATTTCCTCAATGCTTCTTCAAATTCCAAATATCTCTAGGAAACCAAGTTTGGACCTATCAAGATGGGAAAATCATCATCCTCCTTGGTTGTCACAAAGTGATTCATCCACCTTCTATCTTGGTATGAAATGTTAGCGTCAGGGATTCTCAACTTTCATACCTTGTACCTCATCTTCTTCTCGGGAAGAAATTTCTCCATTTCTACCTTCACTGATATGGTTGCAGATGGCCAATTAATCTAAATTTTCCCTCCCAAGTCTTGATAGAAAATTCTACTAAGTAACATTTTGAACAAATGGGGACATCTGCTACCAAAATCCCCTCTACAATTTTCTTTTCTAGATATTTGGTGAGAGTCACTTGTGCAAATTTTACCTTTCATACAAGTGGGACCTCTTTTGACTCCAAAGAGTAACAAGAGCCACCAGGTGGATTAAAGGTGATTTTGAGAGCTTTGGCACCCTTCACGGGCATAACATTATCTAAGCACTCAAATCTATTATGCAGTTGTTCAATACATATTCTCCAACAAGAAGGGAGACATAGAAAGGTTAAAATTTATCAGTATTTGATGCACTCAGAGAAATCATGTTCTATGAGGGAGGTGTAGGTGGGTTTGGTAGTATTCCTTTAGGATAAGGAGCTACATCATTGGGTGTTATACTACCATTCCTGATGTATTGAAAAAACCTCTCGAACTGTTTAGGATGGGTCTGCAAATATCTGGTTTTGGTAATCTACACTTTGGATTTGTTTGCATATTATATGAATTCAAAGGGAGAATATGCGAGACAAAGGGGGTGAAAAGATTTCTTTTGGATTTAGGACAAGTTTGGAAGGAGTAGATTTTTGGGGAATGGAGGGTATTTTGAAAGGTACACTAGGAGCTTTCAAAGTACTAGATTTTATAGGAGAATATTTAGATTTAGACTTGGAAGAGACATTAAAAGACTTACTTGGGATTACGAAATTTGTCTTACTTACTATGGGATCGGGCTCTAACAATGCAAAATTTATGAAAGTTGGAATTGGGGATCCTCGATTGTTTATTTTTTTGTGGAGTCACCACGGAGGATCATCAAAATTATTTTCTTTTACATCAATGGAGGGAGATGACCTTTTCTTATACTAAGAATGAGTGAATACTTGTTAGTGCAAAATCACAGCACCCCTGGATGCAGATCAGGTTTCTAGGTTGATCACTTTGGCATCCAGTGTGATTGCATAACATTGAATCCTTTCTCCAAGTGTGGGACTTGAAAAAATGAGAAAGGATTCTCCAGAGAAGGCTGGTTCCTATTCCTCTGTTCAGATGCACACGAAATATGCAGAGGGTTTTCTCAAAACCTAATCTAATCTGCCAAGGAGACAAGGTAAGAAGATGCATAAAATAAATCTAAGCTAATAGAGGTGATGCACCGAGGAATGAAGAACACCTATTTTTCCAGTGAACACAGACCATTTGAATGTGATATAAGATCATGCACAGATGACAAAACCTGCAGTGAAAGACCAGGAGGATGCAAAAATGAACACAGAGAGGGCTGAGAATCATCCACAGACATGCATTACTTGCTCCAAAGATTGATACAATACACTACAGAATGCCATGAGGTAGAATAGTATTACAGTTCAAATGAGAGGTTCGAACTCCACAAATTCGCCTGAGGAGAAGAAGGGAGAGGCAAAACAGAAAAATGTTCGACCCTTGAAAAGAAGCTCCTCTTTACAATATATAGAAAGAATGAGAGAGGAAAGAGAGAGGGGGAAGCCAAATCTACTCCAACCACCTCCAGGTTGCATTCAGTTCATCTCATTATGATAGAAGTGGCGGATCCTGGCAAAACGGTGGGCTGTCCAACGAAGGCGGTATGTCTGCTGCATTAAAGTTGTTTGTTGAAGCATTACTTCTGCTTGTTATTTCATACCAGAGGTGTTTCTTGATTTTATCTCTCCAAACTGAACCAAAATGCAAGATTGACCCCAGAATCATGTAGAGAATCTCACAAGCTTTCCGTTGATATAAAGAACGTGTAAATCCGAGCTCTGGATCGAAAGATATGTCGATCTGAAGATTTAGGGCACAAAACAGTGAAAACGGATTTTTAAATTTCTTCCCGTGCTCTGCCACCTGGATGACACGTGGCAGGTTCTGATTCACTGAGAAACTCTCTCTCCTCCACCTCTCGGCGGGCTCTCTTTTGAAATTTCCTTGTGGGCCCTAGCTGGGACACGTGGCACTATCCCATTGGTTCGGGCTGACCCTTCAAATCTCACCCTTTGACCTTTTCCCTTGTGACACGTGTCATGATTTGGTTGGTTCTCGGCCCTTTCAGCTCCTTCACATCCACCGCATCCATTTGTCCTGGATGTCCCAGTGCTGCTTGGGACAAAATCCTTGATTCGCCCGGATTTGGCGGTTCGCGTCCATTTATCCCACTTGTCCCTGTGCTTCGCAGGACAAATTCTTCCGGTTCGCCCGATCCGGCCGATTCGCGTCCTCACGGCCCAGATGTCCCATTTGCCTCCGGACTGTTTGTTCTCATTTCGGCCGAACCGGCTGGTTCGCGTATCTTTGTCCCAGATGTCCCAAAGCAGTTAGTGTGAAAGTTCTCCTTTTCGGCCGATCTGGGCTTTGGTGTCCCAAATGTCCCGACTCCCCTGGGGACTAGGACTTAGCCGATTTTCACATTTTTTCGACCCAAGCTTATCTTCTCGCAACTTCTTCGCATCTTCTCGAGCTTGATTTTTAACTGACGGAGAGTTAGAAAAATTTCTGAAGGGACCCTAGAAACATGACTTTTTGCCCTGAATCAATTTATCTGCCTGGGACTTGAGAATTCTGATGCATGTTATCAAATTAACCCTGGGGGGGTGAATTTTGGATAACAATTTGGTGACTCAGCGGGGTCACCTGCCTGCTAGGTAGAAGATCAGTGGCCTTTAGTGATCTATTGGGCATGGAGTCATAAGCAATAACCTGAAACGAGCCTGATACTGCAACTTCTTCTCCAACAACACTCTGAACTGTAGAAAACAACCTGAGAGTAGCAAAACCTGTGCCGAAGCACTTAGGAAAACTGAAACCTAACTACAACAGGACAATGTGCACAAGCACTTGGAGGAATGAAAATCTAATTAATATTTACAAGGTAGTGAACTTCCCTCTAGAGGCAACGCTTGAGATAGATTCCATTGACTGGAATCTACAGTTCTTCACCATCCAATGAGGCCAATTGGAAAGCATTGCTGCTCTTGCGCTTCATGACCATGTATGGGCCACTCCAAATGGCATCAAATTTGAAATGCCTTCCTGGTTTTGCCCGATCTGCATCCCATTTCAACACTAGATCTCCAACTTGAAAAGATCTATCCTTGGCCTTTCTGTCAAAGGTCTTCTTGATCAAAGCTTGATCCTTTTCCATTGCTTGGGATGCCTGATTTCTGATCTCTTGCAGCTCCATCAGCTCTGCATATCTCACCTCCATAGGCTCAAATTCAAGCAACTCCAGCTGCTTCATGAGTTCCAATGTTGGCAACTCAAGTGACATGGGCAAGATTGCCTCTCTTCCATAGACAAGCTTAAATGGAGAATTACCTGTGGATCTTTTGGGAGTGATCCTATCAGCCCATAAGGCTGATTTCAGTTTGGTATGCCAAGCCCTCTGATTCTCATCAAGAGTCCTCCTAATGATCCTCAGCAAGTTCTTGTTTGTAGACTCGGCCTGGCCATTACCTTGAGGGTAATAGTTTGATGAAGTGCTTAGGTAGATCCCGTTCTTGACAGCCCACTCAGTCACCTTAGATCCAATGAATGCCAATGCGTTATCAGAGATTATTGTAGCAGGTACACCAAATCTGGTAGTTATCCCCTCGTAAAAGTCCAAGATGCTAGACTCATTCACCTCTTTGAGTGCTACTGCATCCATCTGGTGAAGTAGTCCGTGGCTGTCAAAATCCATTTGTGCCCTTGGCTTGAATTGGGATTGATGGCTCCAATGAAGTCTAAACCCCATTGCATGAATGGCTGGTCAACTGAGATTGGTTGTAATGGAAGGGCAGTGAGTCTCTCTTTTCCTGTGAAGAATGCACAATTCTTACATCTCTTGATCCATGCATAGCAATCACTAAAGATTTTAGGCCAATAATAACCAGCCTTCATGATTTTTAGAGCTGTCACTCTTGGTGCAAAATGGCCACCAGCTGGTCCATCATGAAACTCTTTTAATACCCTTTGGATCTGACCTGTGTTAATGCATCTCAGCAGCACTCCATTCACATCCTTCTTGAACAAAACTCCATCAATGATGGTATATGGAACAACCTGCAACCTGAAGTATCTTCTCTTCACTTTGCTCATTTCTAGAGGGCACAGGCCTATTTGTAGGAAGTGCATAATGCCTTGGGTCCAGCAAGGAGTCGGGGCAAATTGTCTTCTTCTTGTCTGCCACTCGGCTCATGGCTGTCTTGAACTGTCAAAACAGCCTCTTCTTCGTTGCATACTTCTTTTTGCTTCCCCAAAACCAGCTGCTCACACAATCCTTTCCCTCTTACCAGCTTGGTGATCTTGATCTCAATGTCATACTCCATGACACGGGTGATCCAACCTGCCCTTTTCTCATTCAAATCCTTGTTGAGGAGGAAGTCCTTAACCCCAACATGTGAGACCAGCAACTGGACCTTGTTGTTTGAGACTAAATGCTTGAATTTCTTCAAGCTTCTGATTACTGCAAGCACATGCTTTTCAATAAAAGAGTACCTCACTTCGCAGTCATCTAGGCTCTGGCTGAAGAAGGCAATCGGCTGTTCATCATTATCTTTGTTCTGTTGTACCAGAATGGCAGAAATAGTGTCATCACCTCCAAATGCATAGAGGATGAAATCCTTGGAAAAGTCTGGGTTGATGAGAGTGGGTGCTTGGGAGATGGCTTCTTTGATTGCTTCAAAACTCTCCTTGCCTTCTACCATCCACTTGAAAGCCATGCTTTTCCTTAACATTTTGGTGATGGGCTTGACAAGGGCTGCAAAATCTGGGACAAACCTCCAAACAAATTTTATCCTTCCCAGAAACTCGAAGGGATTTCTTGTGGCTTGGCAATGGTAGAGCTCTTATGGATTCAACCCTCTCTGGATCAATCGCTAATCCTTCCTTGGAGACAATATGGGCAAGGAGCTTCCCTTCATGTGCAAGAAAGATGCACTTCTTAGGATTTAAGGACACTCTGAACTTTCTACACCTCTCGAAACACTCGGCCCGAGGTGAAATAAATGGTCTGCTTGCATTCTTTGAGAAGACAAGAATATCATCTAGGTATACCAAAGACTATCTTGTTGATCAAGCCTTTGAATGCCATATCCATAGCTTGTTGGAATGTTGCTCTGGTGTTCGACAGTCCAAATGGCATCTTCTTGTAAGCATATGTGCCACATTTGGTTGTGAAGGCTGTCTTGAACTGGTCTTCCTCCTTTACCATAATCTGATTGAAGCCTGAGTAACCATCAAGTAGTGAAAACCTTTCTGAACCAGCTACGACCTGCAATATTTGCTCCATGGAAGGGAGTGGATAATGGTCCTTGAGAGAGGCTCTATTCAAATCTCTGAAGTCAACACATAACCTGATCTCTCCACTCTTCTTTCTGACTGGAACTAAGTTGGCAACCCAACTAGAATGCTTGATTGGGAATATGATTCTTGACTCAATCAGCTTGTCCAATTCTTTCCTCATGAGAGGCTCCATGTGTGGATTGACTGGTCTCTGTTTCTGCCTGACAGGCTTAGTATTTGGATCCAATTCGATGGTATGCTGAGCTAAGTTGGGATTGAAACCTTTCAAGTCTTCATAGCTCCAAGAAAACATGTCAGGGAACTCTTGACATAGCTGTATGAACTCACATCTTTCTTGCTCAGTTGTCATCTTTCCAATTTGCAATGACTTGTTCTCTTCTACCAAGATGGATACCGAATCTTCTCTCTTGACCTGAATGTTTGCTTTCTCCTTTCTAAACTGATCATTGGGGTTAAAAATGGACTCCAAAGTGATAAGTCCCTTGGGCAGCTTGTCAGTTCTCAGCTGTATCACTTGGTCACCATATTGCTGCTCCAACTTTTCTTGATTCTTAGCTGAGAACTCAGCTTCTTCTTGCAAGAAATGGATGATTTGCTGGTCGTTCTCAAATACTTGCCAACTGACATCGTTATCCGGCACCGAAGGCCTGACAATCACGTGGATGTTTGGCTGTACCTTGTCTTGTTGAATGTTTTCTACAATGTCAAAGGCTGACCCTCTATCTGCTGCAAGCTGTTAGCACTGATTCTCTTTCTAGGAATGGCTTTGATGCCGAAACCCTCAAATCTTCCATGAGGTCCCACACCTGTTCTTGTAGCACTTTGAGTAGATCATTTTTGGCAGCATGCTGTCCCTTGACCTGATTTACAATCAATTCACTGTCCCCAAAAACTTGCAAGTTCTTTATTTTTTTCTTGATTGCCCAATGCATCCCTTGCACCAAGGCTTCATATTCAGCAGTGTTATTGGAGCATGCAAATTGAAATCTAAAAGCTGAATAGTACTTTACTCCTTGAGGTGAAACAAGCACGGCTCCACCTCCTGCACCTTGTCTACTCCTTGATCCATCAAAAAATAGCTGCCATACCTCATTGTCATCCTTGTGGTTTGGCTAGGTGATGCTAGGAATAGGTTGAATTTCTTTTTGTATACAATAGAATCCTAGCTCAGATTCTTCTATTCCTTGATAAGGATCAAAAGCATGCACCTTGCTTGCCCATTCATCAAGAGTTAGATCCGGGATGTTTCCAACTTTAGTGTCAGTTTCATCAGTGCTAGGGTGATCTTCTTGATCAAATGCCGAGCAATTGGCATTAATCTGACTTGGAGTGTAGGGCTCAATATGGAAGTTTGCAATAGGTTCAGATCTGATTGTGGTCTTAGTTCCATATCTTGTCCTGAATAGCATGTGAGACCAATCAGCGGACAAATATCCCCCAATCTTGGCAGTGAAGTCCCTTGACAAACATAGGGCAAAGAGTGGTGGAAGGTCTATGACTGACACATCTTGTAAAACAACAACATTTGGACATGCGTGCAAGGTAAGACTCAAATTTCTAATCACTCCAACTGTTGCTATTGCTGTCCCATCCAACTGCACTACCCCTTTGGATGTTGTTTCATACTGAAGCCCTAGCTGATCAGCTATTTGTTTGGGCATGACAGAGCTACTTGCTCCAGAATCAATCATGCAATTATGCACTAGCTGATTTCCAATGATTAATGAAACATAGAAAGGAGGGGGTTTCAACATCTTACCTTGTTGTCCTCCATGATTTCCTTCAGATTGGGCAGCATTTGTAAGCACTTTGTCTTGCATCTGCTGATTCGAAGCTGGCCAGTCCTTCATGGCAGCTTGCAGCAGATCTCTTTGGCCTGGGATAGATAGGGATTCCCACATAGATATATTGACGTTTGTCTTCTTCATCTGATCAATGATACTGAATGGTGATGAAGGATCTCTCTGTTGTCCCTTGGTTTGCACATTTACTCCTTGTATGTGGGCAGCAACAGCTGGCATTTGAGTTGGCTTAGGGGCTGTTCTTGGCTGCCCTTGTGCATTTGAAACGGGATTCTGCTTGCCAATCATTTGTGGAGCCGTGGAAGGTTGTGGATTGGCTGGGGCTAATGGCTGCTCTTCACCCAAATTTCTCCTTTTTGACCTTGTGTTTGCTGCAACACCTTGAGAAACTGCCTGGTTCATGCCACAAAAATCCTCTGCTTGCCAATTTACCAATGTGGTGTCATTTGGGGCTGATTGTTGTTGGAATGTTTCTTGTTGTTGGCTGTTTTCTTGACTATTCTCACCCTCCACACCAGTAGTTGTTACCATTAAAGCTTGAGTCAAAGCACCATTGAAGCACATGGATTGATTATGAGGCTCATTACATGGAAAACACCAATCATACTCCTAGGAAATGTTGTTTTGTGCTGGTACTAATGCCTTAGAGGTAGATATGGCATTTGGATTATAGGGCTGGAATGGTCTATTGGCAGGAGGCCTTGCTTGATTCTGATTTACAGCTGGATTGGGTGGCCTTTGAGGCTGATATGGCTGCCTATTAGGTTGAGCTTGAGGCTGATACGAAGGTCTAAAACCTTGAGCTTGCTGTCTTTTGAGTGTAACCAGCTCATTACCTAAATTTTGCAGTTGCTTCATGACCTCTTGAAGCTCATTTGAGGCACTAGAAGATGAAGTAGAAGCTTCACTTGAATTCTGATTTCTAGGAGTGGGAGAAGGAGCTAAGACAGGTGCCTGACTAGTACTTGGGCTCTCTAAACTTGGATATAATGGCATTGGAGGCCTAGGAGCCAATTTACCAGCTTGAATAAGACAGTTTTCGGCTCTAATGGCAATGCTATAAGCAGCAGGTAAGGTTGTGCCTCCCATTGATTGAATTAACATAGAAATATCAGAATTCAAAGCTTTAAGATAGTATAGAAAAGCACCTTCTGCTGTTGGCCTGACTGCCACTGGAATCCTATCCCAAGACTTTTGAAATCTGAAGTTGAAGTCAGTCAGCTGCTCATTGGGAGCTCTCTTGATAGTTGTTAATTGTTCCAAAGAGAGACAAATTGTCTCCCTTTTCCCAAACTGCTCATGGAGAACTATGCATAATTGATTCCAATTTGTGATAGAACCAAATTTGTAAGGCTCCTAAACCATTGCAATGCCTTCCCTTTGAATGATGATGTCAGCATTTGATAGCCACATCCATTTCATTTATCTCATGGATTGCCTGAGATGTTAGCAATGTCTTTGACATGATCACCGAGGAGTGGTATGATTTTCTCCGGTGAAAAATGGAATTTTCTTCAACGCTGCAATTGAACCGGATTACGTGCATTGAGGGCAAGTGGGTCGCTGCCGATGGGAAATTGACAAAGGGATTTCTTTGGTTGCGCCATTCGATTGGTCAAAGGACTCTTGAATACTTGAATGAAAGGCCGAGCAGGTGGAGGAGTTGAGAGAGTTCTGTTTGGTGGAGATGGAGACCTTTGAATCCTTCTTCCTCTTTGCCTTCTTCTTGGAGATAATTGCAGGTATTCAAACAACACTTCTTCTTCTCCAACTCTTGACCTTGTGATTCTTCTCATAAGCTCTCAGGCCTGCACTACTAAAACCAGTTGATCTTCCTTTTGGAGTCACCAGATATGTGAATAATAGCTCTTTTCAAGCAAGAAAATTGCAGCAGATGCATATCAACTTTGCTGCAATAAAAATGAGACCTCTAGGTCCCACCAGGCGTGCCAAAACTGTTAGTGCAAAATCACAAAGCCCCGGATGCGAGATCGGTTTCTAGGTTGATCACTTTGGCATCCAATGTGATTGCATAACATTGAATCCTTTATCCAAGTGTGGGATTTGAAAAAATGAGAAAGGATTCTCCATAGAAGGCGGTTCCTATTCCTCTATTCAGATGCACACGAAATATGCAGAGGGTTTTCTCAAAACCTAATCTAATCTGCCAAGGAGACAAGGTAAGAATATGCATAAAATAAATCTAAGCTAATAGAGGTGATGCACCAAGGAATGAAGAACACCTATTTTTCCAAAGTGAACACGTACCATTTGAATGTGATATAAGATCATGCACGATGACAAAACCTGCAATGAAAGACCAGGAGGATGTAAAAATGAACACAGAGAGGGCTGAGAATCATCCACAGACATGCATTACTTGCTCCAAAGATTGATACAATACACTACAGAATGCCATGAGGTAGAATAGTATTACAGTTCAAATGAGAGGTTCAAACTCCACAAATTCGCCTGAGGAGAAGAAGGGAGAGGCAAAACAGAAAAATGTTCGACCCTTGAAAAGAAGCTCCTCTTTACAATATATAGAAAGAATGAGAGAGGAAAGAGAGAGGGGGAAGCCAAATCTACTCCAACCACCTCCAGGTTGCATTCAGTTCATCTCATTATGACAGAAGCGGCGGATCCTGGCAAAACGGCGGGCTGTCCAACAGAAGCGGCGAACTGTCTGCTGCATTAAAGTTGTTTGTTGAAGCATTACTTCTGCTTGTTATTTCGTGCCAGAGGCATTTCTTGATTTTCTCTCTCCAAACTGAACCAAAATGCAAGATTGACCCTGGAATCATGTAGAGAATCTCACAAGCTTTCCGTTGATATAAAGAACGTGCAAATCCGAGCTCTGGATCGAAAGATATGTCGATCTGAAGATTTAGGGCACAAAACAGTGAAAACAGATTTTTAAATTTCTTCCCGCGCTCTGCCACCTGGATGACACGTGGCAGGTTCTGATTCGCTGAGAAACTCTCTCTCCTCCACCTCTCGGTGGGCTCTCTTTTGAAATTTCCTTGTGGGCCCTAGCTGGGACACGTGGCACTATCCCATTGGTTCGGGCTGACCCTTCAAATCTCGCCCTTTGACCTTTTCCCTTGTGACACGTGTCATGATTTGGTTGGTTCTCGGCCCTTTCAGCTCCTTCACGTCCACCACGTCCATTTGTCCCGATGTCCCAGTGCTGCTTGGGACAAAATCCTCCGGTTCGCGTCCATTTGTCCCACTTGTCCCTGTGCTTCGCAGGACAAATTCTTCCGGTTCGCCCGATCCGGCCGATTCGCGTCCTCACGGCCCAGATGTCCCATTTGCCTCCAGACTGTTTGTTCTCATTTCGGCCGAACCGGCTGGTTCGCGTATCTTTGTCCCAGATGTCCCAAAGCAGTTAGTGCGAAAGTTCTCCTTTTCAGCCGATCCGGGCTTTGATGTCCCAAATGTCTCGATTGTCCTGGGACTAGGACTTAGCCGATTTTCACATTTTTTCTAGCCCAAGCTTATCTTCTCTGCAACTTCTTCGCATCTTCTCAAAGCTTGCTTTTTCAACTCAGACGGAGAGTTAGAAAAATTTCTGAAGGGACCATAGAAACATGAATTTTTGCCCTGAATCAATTTATCTGTGTGGGACTTGAGAATTCTGATGCATGTTATCAAATTAACCACAGGGGGGTGAATTTTGGATAAAAAATACCACACATTAGAAACTAGTTGCATCCTTTTTGTCTTCTTCATCACCTCTCGAAATACTCACAAAATATGATTTTCCTATCGTTCTCAAGTTTATTGATCTCTAGGAATTTCCATCTTCACTTTTTTGTTTAATATCTTATTCACTTTCTTGAAACCTACAATTTAAGTTCAAGGGTGGGGCCTCCAAGGTGAGCCTTTGGGGTGGTCCTGTAATTTGATTTGTGTTGTTTATTTGGGAAGAAACTTGTTCAAATATCTCCCTCCTCAATGATGCCATTTCATTTGCCAATTTTTGCAACGATGGATTGGTTCTCTCATCTCTAGGTTGTTATGCCTTTCCTTTTGATGGATTCTTTATCTTCCCAAATAGGATGATATCATCATCAAGTTCAATCACCATCCTTTATGCTTCTACAATGTTCCTTTCTTGGGCTCTTTGTAGTAAAAATCATAATTCTGATGATTGAGCATTGATGAATCATCTCTTGATATTGTTTTCAAATGGGGAATCTTCTTCTGGTATCCTGAAAAGAAACCATTTGAAGCGAGCCATAAAGTCTCTCATGGTTTCACTTTCTCCTTTCTTCATTTGAGCCAAATGCACCAAGATGTCCTGACAGTCTTTCGTTGATTTGAATATTTCATCAAAGGTAGTCTTGATGTCATTCCAACCATTTAATTATTAAGAAAGAAGGAGGTAAAACTATTACTGCTAATTTTTCTTGGAGAGACTCCACAAACAATATTATAGTGACATCTTCATGTTGGACACAAATAATCCCACATGATGTGCTAAAGGCTATTATGTTATCTTCAGGAGTTGTGTGCCATATTCTTTGAACTTTGGAAATTTCTTATGAGAACTTGTTGGTAGATCATGGAGAGGAGGTTCAAGAGAAATAAGGCCTGTATTCCTTCCCCATGGAACAATGGGTTGAGGTCTTTCTACTTCATCAACCATCATTGTTTCTACTTTTGCTTCAGCCCTTGCTTCTACAAATTCTTCTTCAAACTCTTCTTCTTCTAGGAACTCAATGCTTAATGGTGATGGAAAAATGGGAGAATTTGAAGGGGGAGTATCAACAGAGTTTTGATAGTATTTCCAGGTGAACTGCTCAAAGTGTCAGATGGAGAGGAGGCTTGAGAGAAGAAGTATGGATTATCTCTAATTCATTCTTTTTGATTTTTCAAAGAGTTGAAATTGGAAACAACACCGCCTCTCGACTTGTTTAACCTAGTGTATCTTCCTTTAGCCATCTTTTGGAAATTATTGAAGTGGGAATATGAAAAGACACTATGGAATATGAAAGGTCACATGTAGGAACTGACAGTGTATCTTTCAATAATGGATTTTCATGAAATGTCTTTTTTTTTTGTATTTTCATTATTTCAGTTTTTTGTATTTTGGGACCTTGTGGTCATATTTTGGGTGTAGATGCTACTAAATCTGCCCCATGGTAGGTGCCAAAAACTGTTGTGAGAATTTTTTTGGGTGAACTATGGATTTCTTGCCAATGCTCTGGGAATCTAATTCCCTCTACTTAACCTGCAGCAAATGTGTTGTATATGCATGCAAAAGTAAAGGCGGATTTTCCTTGTGGCCTTGTGGCTAGGGATCCAACAGGGCACTCGATCCTACAATAAAGCTAGCAATCTCTTTCTAGGGAGACATTGTTTTAAGAGAAGGAAAGGGGAGTGAGAAAAGGGGCAAGGGAACTAATGTTACAGGTAGAAAATTAGATTCTTGCACACACTAGTTAGAAGTTTCATCACATGCACTAAAGTTAGGAAGAAACAATACTACAAACAACAATAAGACCAATTATAATTTAATGAACACAAAGTATTAGTAAAACCCTTAGTCAAAAAAGGCTCAAAACTCCTTCTTGTATTAATGCTCAAGTAGAAATTGTACATAGTTTGAGAATGGAAGACATTGAGAATAGGGGAGAAGTGGCTAACTCTTTTCACTCACAAGGGAGAAAAATCTCTCTCATGAACTTACAAGAATACAACCAGCTAGAAGAATTTCAGAATTAGAATAACCCTTTGGAATGAAGATCTCATTACAATTTATAGCAATCTGGATTGACCTTTCATCTCCCTCACATGACTCTTAATTTCTATATTCCACTTGTGACCTTTCATTTTCCATGAATTAATTATTTCTCTTATAATTTTGAGAAGATACTTTTATAATTAAAATGGGTCACTTAATTGAATAGGTCAAAATACGAAGTGATGATGCATAATGAAGAATTAGAATTGAGAGAGAAAATAGAGAGGGAAAGAGGGAGAGGGAAGGGATGGAGGGGAAAACATTCCTCGTGATGAAATTATTTGAATGACTTGATGCAACCATGAAATTTTAGAGAGGATTTATTCCACTTGCTGATCTTCTACATTGATGAAGATTGCTCTCTTGAATAACTTTGAATCATTTTCCCAATCTAGTGATGACCATAAACTCTATGATGCATGGACATCTTGGACCATAGAATGAGTGTCTAGGAACACATGTTATGATGTTTACCACTTTGTAAAATTGAGATGAACACATATGATGGCCATGATGAACCTCCTTAAAACATGGTTAATGAACCCTTTGACTCGTTGAAATCGTTACGACCAATTCACTTTGGATCACTCGATTCCTTAAGTGGTGAAGATGAATTCGGATGATGTGCCTTGGGATGCCTCACTTTGCTTCTATAAACCATCACTCTCAAGATGATGCTTCCAGGACCTCTTTGAAGTTCTCATTACTCATTTTAAACTCATGAAACCATATCATTATCTAAAAACGAGTCCCAAAAGTAGTAAGGTGAGTGAAAACAAAGTCATATGTAACTTTCCACTATGAAATGAAAACTTTGTATTTTTAGAATATGAATTTGTGCTCTGCTATTCGAGACATATCACCCTGTGTTGTTCTAGTTTCAGCTTTTGAACTATCTACCATATCCTAACCTCTTTTATTACTGAGATATTTCTATTTTGAGCACATTTCTATTTTTAGGAGGTTGTTATTAGGGGACCTATTATTTTGGGAAGAAGTCATTTTCTCTCTTAATTTTCATTTTACCCATTTTCTGATTGTCCTGAGTTACAAAACTTGCAATTAAGTGGGACTTGTCATTTATAGCATGTGAGGAAATATAACATATGATATTTTTAGTAAGTAGTTAAAATGACCTCTGTTTGCTTGAACGAACAACGTTTTGGATTTGAATCTTCGTCACAAACTTTTGATTCAATTTTCATGATGATTCGCTTTCTAAAAAGCTCAGAAATGAAAAATGGAAATTTATGTCTTGTAAGATCTTGGCATATGGAGCTACCAGGGAAGAATAATGATAAAAATTCAGTCCTTCATATCTCAAGAAACTAGCAACTTCGTGTAAAAACTAGTTTGAGAGAAACTAGATTTTGGGAGACCCTTCCTCCGAATTTGGGATGATTTCTCCGCCGAGATCTTTGGGAATTTGAAAATTTCTTCCAAGAGGGCAGAATGCTGATAAAAACACATCTCTTGATATCCCTAAGAAATAGGAACTTCATGGCGTGAAAACTAGTTCACATGAAACTAAATTTCTCAATGATCATTTCCTCTAATTTTCGGGTGATTTCACCCAATTGAACCTTGAGAAGTGGAGAGGTAGCTCACTGATTTTTTTCCATTACCGTCATAGAGGCCATCAATAGAGCTTGAAATTTTTAGTTATGTTTTTGTTTCCATTCGTGATGAAATAAATTCCATTGCGATATGCTTTTTCTTTTGGTGCTTCATGCAAAATTAAACTTTATTGTTGTGTGGTGCCGGAAGTGAGATTTATTTTCTATGAGCATTCCTTGCTGAAAATTTGAGGTTTGAATATGATTTTTTAATGGCCTTCAAGAGATAAGAACTCAAAAAAACCATTTTTCAACGCATGCAACGGTTTGCAAGATATGTTCGATTCTTGGTTTTATGGCAATGGAGTTTTCAAATTACTTTCCTCTATTTTTCTTTCTTTCTTCTTAGTTTAATCAATATTCCTTATGCGACCTGTGCTCGATCATGGATTGAAGGATAATGTGTTGTGATGTATCTGGTTTGATCTTTGGTGATGGTGGAGTGGATGAGTGGTGTTCTTTGCAGCTTTCTTCCGGCAAAGTGAGAAGTAGTTAGAAGCAACAAGAAGCACCAAAGAATTAGATTTTTTTAAAAATTGAGTTTTCATTGGGAAAATTTCTCATGTTTTGATGTCCCCGACCTCGGGGATGGGAGAGACATTAAATTCCATGGTGAGCAAGAGGACGAAACATGTCCTCAATCTGATGATAGGGAATTTGAGCTCCAAAAATGCACTTGGGGGCTAAATTGTCAAATCTAAAGGTCACATGAGGGTCCCAGAGGTCACATGGGGGATAGACACATTTTTCCAAGGTCTATGTACTTGACGTCGGGAATTCGGGGACATAAAATTATGCTAGGATCTTGGTGCTTGACACATGTCCTCTCGAAGATTGACTAACTCCCAAACTGTCTCTAAGAGGGTAACTTAGAACTATGATAACTTGACCTCCTAATGGAATTTATTGGTCAAATTTTATATGCTTCGAATGGAAATGACATTTGGAAGAGTATGGTGCAGGTCACATGCATTTTTTCTTCAATACAATCCTTTAAAAAAAGGATTTTTTTATTTGGTACTCTGCGTGTGCCTGAAAACCCTATGCACCCAGTTTCTGTGAAACATATGATTTCTTCATCATGTATGTCTTGGAAATATATTTCTGGATATGTTTTTTTTTACTCCTAACTCGATCTGGAGCTTCTAAAATCTTTTTTTGAAGCTCAACAACTATTTTAGGCCTATGTACTGCCTAGGCTTGTGAACCTTGTTTTTTATTTAGACTAATCCAAGTCTTTCAAAAATTTCCAAAACCTTCCAAAAAAATTTCCATGATGTTCTAAGGTCTTCAATTCACCTCCATGTTGAATTTTTCCTTTTTTTCTACTCCAGGGGTTGATCTAGTCCTAGGAAGGCTAGTGATAGCCTTTTCCGTGACTGCCTGAAATTTACATTTTCAATGAACTAAAAAATCACCTCATGGATTAAATTGAATTTCCTAAATCACATAGGGGAAAATTTTTACATCAAATAGTGGGTGAATAAACTGATTAATTTGACTCGGGGTGCCTATGAATGATAAAACATGAAAATTTTGGCATGGGGGTATAGTTGTCATGCTTGGAAATTGTCAATTTCCCTGTTGCACATTTACATGACAACATGCCCTATGCGAGGATAGGGACATGATCTAGTATCGAGGTAACATCATTTTGACTTAGGATAACTAAACACACCCAACCAATGTAATTTGATTGAGTATGTTTATGTACCCTTAGTCACATCGACAAGTGCTCCACATCAGGGCATGTTGCTAACCTTGTCTAGGATTATACTTTGAATCTAATGGACTAACAGAGGTTAGTAAAGACCAATCTAGATAACAGATCAAGTGTGGTGAATGACTTATTTTGTTTGATGAGTATGTCATCTAGGAATGCAAACATGATAAATATGTGTAAATATTTGGCCAAAGTATCACAAGATGTTAGTTGTGTTGTCCTATGTCACTTAGTTTAAGAAGTGATATTTCATATGAATATCGGTCATAAATATTTAGATAGGCTCTTAAAAAAACACTTGAGTACCCATAAAAAGGTAAAGAAACCAAGTATACTTCATATACACATTCTTGAATAATATGAGAGATCGGTTTATCTTTGAGTCATTACAACTGCATATGGTTTTATGTTGTGAGATAGTTTAACATTGGAATGTGTGTTCTAAATTATGATTTAGAACAGAGAACATTATGAAAAAAATATTTTTTCTAAAGTCTTAAAATGGGAATGTTATAGTTTATTCTTTAATAAAATTAAACAAAATTGATTATGATTTGTCTTAATTAGTATTTTTTCCTAGTTAGCACTTAACAAAGCAAGTTTTGACTTACACTAGTGTGCTAAGATGTTGTAACTAATTCCATCCTTGGCCCATCTATATCATTTCTCCCTTCTCATGAATATGGAATCCATGATATACAAGTAAGGACTCTTGAAATAAACATAAAATACATCAAATGAATTACATTAGCTTCCAATAAATCTATATACTAAGAATTTATCCCAAACTTGAACCCACATCTTCTTGTTACCTGAATCTCTACACCCATCTTCACTAATCCAAAAGGATATGGATGTGGATTTTCATAAGTTTAAAGACCAAGCTTTTTACAACCACATCAGAAATCAAGTTAAACTAAGAACCAATATCAACCAAAGCATTTACCTTAGTTCTCTATATTTGGATCTTGATTTGGAATAGTCTAATCATCTCCTCTTCCTATTCTTGGTTGTCCATGTTAGTGGCCATGCATCTAAGCCTCTCATATACATTACAATAATCCTCTATCTCTATCTCCCCATTTGTCTTAACAACTATCATGGATTTATTTGAATCCTTAGTTTGGTTCTTTAGATGTAACTCTAGATGTAACTTCCAACATGTAGTGTCAGTATGACCATTGTTATCACAATTCTTAAACAAAAAATTGGATCTTTACAATTTTTCAAGGAAGTGGCATTTTTTTTACCTTTCCCCTTCCATTTACATTTGTTACTTGTTTGTTCCTACTCTTTATTCATTTGATTTATTAACTAATTTGTCTTTAACTCTACCTCTCCTTACTTCCTTTCATCATCTATGTAATATTATTGCACGCAAGCTTCATTGAGATCCTTGGGATTCATGGAGATGACCTTCCTTCAAAGGTGAGTGTGAAGTTGTCCCAAATACTTGGTTATAACATCCTCATCCTCTAATTCCATATCACACAACATGTCTTGTCTCCAAAACTCCATAGTATAATCCTGCACACTTTAACCACTACCTTGTCTAAAGTACTACCATTTAATCATCTAGTCATCCTTATGGAAAATAGGATAAAAATTACCTCTAAGAATTTCTTTAAAACCCTCCCAAGTATTGACTACAGGAATTTTATTCTTCTCACAAGTGGCTAGATGGGTTTCCCACCAAACTAGAGCATGATCTTCCATTTTGAGATGTGCAAAGGTAATCCTTTGTGCCTCTATGACATTATGCACACTAAAGTAAAATTCTAGTTCTTTTAACCATTTATCTAATAACTCTGCATCTAATTTTCCTTCAAAGATCTTGATTTCAACCTTAGTTTTAACTTTAAAAGGAGTATGATCAGATTTTACCTTCTCAACTGGAGTTTCTTCACACTCTTCCATATCTTCTTCCTCTTCATGGATCTTCCCTATGCCAAAATTTTTGGCCAAGGCTCGACCACCGAGTCCATGGAATATTTCTTAATTGAAGTTGTCTTTTGCATATTTGATAGTCCTTTTCGGTTTCTATAGAACCTATTCATCATGGTCTCTAGCATCTCAATTCTAGAGACAAAGTTCTCTTCCTCCATTTGATCCTAAATTCTCTATTTTCAATTCTTCGTAGATATGTTTGGATCACAAGGTAAAACTTATTTTCCTTTATACCTTGTCACTATAATACAAATCATAAGAATGTATACTAGAGTCATGAATAATTATCAACTCTCATACCAATATGATCTATAAAATTTAAACTTTGGAAATTTACAAAGCCCCAACTTTTATTGTCCCACCTTTAAATTTCACAAATGACATTCCTTTAATTAATTGTGATAAAAACACAAACTTAGGAAAAATTAACACAATTTTACAAAATATTCATCCTAGAAACCCTCAAGTTGAGGGAAAACCAGTGGGAAGGGAAATTGCTCTTTTTCCCAAATTTTATTGGCCAATTGTAAATGAATTACATATTAAAACAAGAGGAAAGGAAGTAAACAATGTAAACACCTCCCTTCTTTACTTGGCTACTTTATTTCTACACCTTCTACCGAAAAAACCATCTCCAAGGGTTTCTCTCTCCCCACTTGTATTAAAACTTGATTTCCAATTCCTTACCTATGTTCCTCCTTATATAACATGCTCCCATGCTCTCCCTACATTGGAGAATGAGAAACATCCTCAAAGGAAGAGACACAATGAGAAATTCGAATTCCATGATTTTTCGTGGATTCATTTTAATTTTTTGACCATAAGTGATAAGACCATCGGTGTCTATATACCAGGTGGTTACGCAACCACAAGGGCGGTTACTTAACCTGCTACTCAGTAGAGAGGGACGGTTATGTAACTTTATAGCCTACTCTTCATTTTTACTCAATTATTCTTCTCAAACTGGTTGTTATGATGAAATGGTGTTTATTTCAATCCCTATGGATCATAAAAAAGGAATATTTGTAAGAGGGATGAGTTTCTATAATAAACACAGAGCATCTATATGGATATAACTACACTTACATTGATATCAAAACTAAACAAAATATGATCATAGGGTAAAGGAAAAATACTTCGAATATAATTCACGAAACTAGAGCCAAACATAATCCAACCCTTGAAAATGGGAAACATTTTACAATATATATACAAAATGGAGAGAGGTAGGAGGGAAAATAAAGGGAAATTCAAGTTTCAAGCTCTAACCACCAACAACATGCATTAAACATTTGAAAAACATGATGGGCACCTCTACAATAACATCCCCTCATGTCTCTTTTCTTTTAGGAGAAGTAATGGGCACCATAATTCATCAAATATGGTAGTTGAACTACCTAGAAATACATCTTTAAATGTTAGGAATATTTTCTCTCCTTTAACCCACCAATTTTTGAATTTCATGATCTCAAACTAAGTTTGATGATGAGATATTTCCAACAAGACAAATTTTATCTGATTTGAAGTTTTGGAGAGAAATATATGGCCGAGATGGAATTCCAAAGCACATGATGAATGCAAAAGAGTTCCATGTGGGTTAAGATAGGTTGCTTTAATAAAATTTTACATCAAGGCAAGTAAATCATCTAAGCCAAGAATATGAGGTATGAGGAAACAATTCACTTTGTGTCTATTGGGTATGAATTACCCACTTTAGGTACCTCATCCAACCTATACCCTTCCTATTGGTTATGTTGGATGATTGAAAAACAACATGCCCACAAGAACTATTCCACCCATTCCCACCGATCCAAATTTTCCACAACATTGGCATTTCCTACCCTATTTCATCCCATCGAACAAGATGCTTATGTGATTCAAATAGGGAACACAACAAAATTCCTTTTGTTCCCATTTTGACCAATCCAAATGATCGAGAGCATATTTTACAAAATTTTCTAATTTTTGGCTAAGTATGGAAATAGAGGAAGTTGGCAAGGTAGGAATGGAGTGTCTTAAACATTGATTTTTCCTACTTTCAATTAACTACAATTCCCAAGTCCAAGATAAAATTATAGATTATTAAAATAGTCTAGGAGGGAATATTTTGGATAATAGTAGTTCATATAAAATTCCTCTAATTCTAACCCTAAAAATCTCATTCTTTAACTTCGTAAGAAAATGAGCCAATAACAATCTAATACTATGGCTTAATTTCTCCAAATTCAAGCCAACATGGATAAGTTAGTCAACCTCCCTCTAATGGGCTCTTGGGGTGCCACCCCCCCTCATTTTCCAAAGGGGACTAATGTGGTGCCCATCACCCAACACCTATCCAAAATGATGTTTTACGAGTATTCTAATAAGAGCCTTTAATACCTTATATTGATAACAGGGATATTGGTGGCATTGTTCCATCTATCTTTGACGATGGGTATACTAATCCCACTCTTCATATCAATGTCTTTGTAATTGTTACAAATAGTGGATCAAAAATAATTCATACAGTTCCACCAAAAGCATAGCAAAAACACTTATTGGAGATGTTCTAGATTGGTACCATACTTTACCTCTTAATTCCATAGTTTAGCTAGAGTCCTTAGTGACAACCATAGTGAATGAATTCTAGTATCATGATCTACCCAAAAAAACATCAATGTTTTCCTCCATTTTCATAAATCTGATAATGAATAAACATAACCCTTCATTCAAGTTTTGGAAGACTTTATCCACATTGAGATCATAACATTCCAATGATATTGTCAATCATGGTTTTTACCTTTCGTTTTCTATATGTCTTAAGGGGTAACTAGCTAATCGAACCTCTGTATGGTGGGTTTTGGGATACCTACAATGTGGATTGTGTGATATTGTGGACCATGAAACAAAGTGAATCAAGGATTATTTTCCCACAATTAATCCTATAAATAAATGCACTTAAATAAAATAATGTTAGTAACATAAATGGGCAGGTTGTCTTGAAAGATCCAAATTCCCAGAAAGCCCAATGACTTAATTTGAAGGATATCACCGCTTCAAGAAATAATTAAGTATTTTATTTATAATATGATTGTGATACAATGTGATAAAGTGAAAATATGACTATTTGGTGTCACTTATTTAGATGGACATATACATAACAGGATAATGGAAATCCTAGAACCAAATATTTAATTCTTGATTAGTGTGCGTATTTCGAGAGAAGTTGGACCCTATAGAATCAACTAGGCCTTCCTCCTCAGTAAAATCAAACTCGGTACATAAATGAAGTCTTCTACAAATAAATCAAACACTTCCTCCTGAGTGTTGTAGAGATGGGAAAGTGTGGTGTCAGTATCAAGGATGTTAATGTGACTATCAGTATCAAATTTAGATGTAGTATGGTAGTCTTCTGATAGGTCTAAACCAGCCTCATAATTTTACACATATTGTGCAAGGTAATCTTGGAGTCTTTGAGCCTTGTAGTATGCATCCCAAAATGCTTCAGTTGCCTTATGGATATGCTGGGTTGATGCAAAAATAGCTTCAAGATGATCAAAGGGTGTGGACTGAATTGCACAAAGTTCTAAATCATGAAGCAGCTCGTACTACTACTACCAAAGAAAGAGGATGGAAAAAGAATCAGCATAAGGTTAATTGTTACATCCTAAAGCCACCTAAAATCACCATGCTAGAAAACAAGTTAGAAAATGATAAAAACCAATAAGATAAGTTAGGCGGTTTATGAGAAATATGCAAAAGAAAAATATTAGACAGAATCACTGGAGATTGGACTAATCACTAGCGATTTTCATAGATTTTAATAGTCTACATACATAGTGACAAAAACTTCACTAAAATATTGTTTAAAGAAACTTTCAGAGCAATAATGACCTAAATAATAAGGCATGAACAATGTTACCTTTTCTTAGTGACTAAAACAGACAAAATGGAATGATTACCTTATGTAACTAGTTGATTTTGTTGGCAAACAAATGTAGATGATTTGGTGATGAAAACGAATGATACAACAATCAATTTGATAATTCTTAGAGCATCATAATGATAATGGAGATTGATTGAGGATGATTGGACTCGGAAAGCATGAAAGAGAATATTTTATCTACAAAACATGAAAAAACACCCCAAACGAAGGTAGGAAACAAACTTATATAGATCGTCGGTGATTGGGAAAATCACTGGTGACTGCGGGAAATCTTAGTTAGGTGTCTAAAAGGAGTGATTTTCCTTCTATTTCAAACTAGATTTTAGAGGATTTTGAAGTGGTTAGGATAAGAGATGGGAGAGACTCGAGCTAAACTAATTTAGTTAGGATGAGGGTGAGGGTTATTTTAGAAATTTGTTTTAGTTATGGTTAGTTAAGTGAGGAGAAGTGGTTAGGGATAAGTTAGGGGTGGTCTAGTGATATTTTTAGAAGGTTAGTAAGTTGGTTAGTTAGTTGTAACTAGTGGGGGCATTCGAGTTATCTTGATAAGGTGTGAGAGTGAGTTGTGAGGATATTTATTTATTTAATTTAATTTATTTATTAGACTTTACTGATTTGGTGAAGTGTTTATTAAATTAATCTAATTAAAAGGACTAATTTAATGTTGTGGAGTTTTGTAAATGGGTTATTTTCGATCGTAAATGAGCTTGAGACAAGGAGTGTAGAATTTTGGTGTCTACATTTGCCCCTTTTTGTCTGGTGATTTTTGGAAAATCGTTAGACAAAAATGATGAAAAAGTTTGTTTTAGTATGGGTGAGTCTACTATAGCGAAATACAACGAACACCGGTTTTTTTGTTTCAAACATTTTCCCTAGTTGAAAGGGGGTACAATTTTGGGTACTAGAGAATCAATTGACAGGGTGGCCAAAGGGCTCAACACTTATGGATGTACGAATCTCACCAAATAAAATTGTCAAGCGAGAAAACCAAGTGATGGGGGCCAAAGGGCTCATCTCCCATAGATGAATGGTAAATCTTGATGTTTGACTATGTTGGTTTGGTCAAATTTTTTAAAGGCTAAGACCATTTGAAAACATGGCACACTTGTGTGAAGAGTGAAAATAATATGGTTTCAAGAAATGTAGATAGAAAGGCCGAAAATAGACCAATCATGGGAGATTGTAGAAAATTGTCGGCAATTAGGGAAATCATCAATGATTGCGTTATGTAAAAGGGGTTAAATAACCCAAATTTATTTTATTTTTACCATGTTGCATTTCAACTGTATCTTGATAGTGACTTGTCAGAGCATGAGAAAACATGTTTTTGAGGCAAAAGGAGTGTGGAAATGGCATCATCGAGTCGGAAGAATAATCCTGTATTAGCTAAGGTGAGGTTTTAACCCTTTTTGTTTTCATTTTTATGATTTTTTTGTGATTTTGGGGGATTGATGCTATATTAGGGCATGCGAAGCCCTAAGTTTTTTTAGCAAGGATCGTTGGTGATTCATCCAATCGCTAGCAATTGAGGTGAATCATTGATGATTCACCTGTTATAAAAATAGTTTGTATTTTGAAGGGAAGGTTTAAATTTTTGGTGAAAGTTTTTGATTCAAGATTTGTTTTGAAGCATGATGTATGTTTAAATGTTAATGTTGATGTTTATAAGATTTTTTTTTGACCTCTTATTTTTCAACTTTATTGTGAAGGTTTTGACATTTTTTGTGTTTGTATTTTGTAGGTGGATGCGAAGTTGACCATCTCTAAGATCATAAACCTTTGATGTTAGAAAAATTCGAAGAGTATATATCTTATAATGATTGGGAAAACTTGGAGCAAGTGGGGTTTGGTGGCATGAGGTTTTATAGGTGGATCCATAGATGTCACAATTTTATACTAGTGTTGTTAGAGAGGTGGAACCCTTCCACTAATACTTTCTGGCTTCCTACAGGGAGATCACTATTACCCTAGAGGATGTTCATCAGATTAAGAGATGGTCGATTAGGGATAGACTATTTATTGTATCTCAGAGGTGGAGAGGGTGACACTATGCAGAGGTTGTATGGAGGAGATGCCCATGATGTGAAATATTTTTCAAGAGCATTTGATTACCATGCACTGTATAAGGATGAGAGAGATGGTTTTCCATGGATGACCATGATGATTTTGGGTATTTCATGTTTTTCATTTCCATATTCAGGAGGTGTTCGGTTATCATGTATGATAATAGTTGTAGCTATGGAGATGATGGGGTACCATATAGTTTTTGAGTGGGCTCCTACTTTGTTGGCTCATACATTTAGAGAGCTATTGGCTTACTACCCGCAAGTGCTATGATATTGATGTTGGATTATTCTACAATGTTGGGCACATAAGTGCATTGTTATTGCTCACCCATTTGGGTTTCCTAGTGTTATTGATGTGAGGCACCCAGGTTTCATGAGGTAGAGTCAGAGTCTTGGTCGGGCCAGGAAGGCCAAGGGGCATACTTATTATAGGGACTTGATATCAGGGCTTTAGGTGGGTGATGTGATCTAGAGGCCATATGTGGATTTTCATGATTGGCCTAAGTTCCCTCAGGACTTATTGTGTTTACAATAGGATATCTAGATTTAGGGTTGTAAGACCAGGGAGGATGAGTTACTATGTTTTAGTCCGGTATGGAGACAGGTTTGGTCTTGTTCATATTATACATGTAGATCTAGTTTTGTACATGGAAAAGGATGGGGACACTAAGACCACGTAGGCTATTGTAGCAAGGCCTATAGTCATTGGTGATAATTTGGGTGCCATGGGTCTAGATGAGGATGGATAGATGGTTCTTATTGATGATGCGGGGAGACCCCAATTTTTTTTTTTTTATGGTCGGCTCGGTCATTGAGGATTTTGAGAGGGAAAGGGTAGTAAAGAGAGATGCATAGGCGATACAAGAGTGTGTGCTCGGGGACAGGATGAACACAAGAGGTAGAGGAGGTGAGAGATGAGGGGGATGATGTTGTAGTCGCAACTATTATAGTAGTGACAAATGAGAAGGCCAAAGTGGAGATAGAGAGGGATACCACTATGAGAGAGTGAGATGAGCTAGTATGAGTTCGGGATAGCCTCATCATAGAGTGGGATGGTTTGATAGTTTAGCATGATGGCTTATGTTCACAACTTTTACAAGTCTCATATGATAGAGATAAGTATAAGGGATAAATGGATACATTGAGGAAGGCCTTGGGGATCACATGGCATTTTATTTATAGTGTAGAGTTATCATGTGATGTCTTAATAGTGTAGACATAGGAGAGCATCCAAAACACCTCATCCTGGCATGGTTTTAGCAAGTGCATTATGATATTGTGTAGGTGGAGAGAGACTATTATGTTGATATGGTCATTAAGAACTAATGTGATGAAATTTTGTATGCGGAACACTTGTCGCCAAAGAGGCAACTCCACTCCAGAGGTGAGACCTAGCATGATCACATCGAGTGTGGGGTGTCCACCTCGAGGCTGAAGGGTGGCAATGGAGGAGATGGAGGCACACCTACTCCTAGAGGAGAGGGTGGTGGTAGTATGATACTAGGAGGTGTTGATTTTACCACATGATTATATATGATGTCATAGGCTCATTAAATCCCATTTTGATATTTTGATCATTCAGACATTTATGATGTATACCAAACCTTGATATACTTATATATATGATATTGATGATGGGCCATGGCTTGTATTTTTGGTTTCTTTCATGATGTATGTTATATGTTATATGTTTATATGTGTTGATATCATAGATGGATTTTGATGAATATGATATATGCTAGGATGTTTGGTTGGATATGTCTCAAGATGTGGGTCCTTTAGTATTTGACTGATTTTAGATGATTTTCAAGAAAAGTGATCCAATTAATTATGCCAAATCAACAAAGTAACTGAATAGAATAGAGTAAAAATGGAAAGATGGACCCACTATGAAATTGGTATATGTATATAATGGGTTTAAGATAACACTTACACTTGTAGCCTTTCAAATGTTAAATAATATCAGGATTAGGTAATTATGCAATTTATGATAGGAATGTGGGTTTGGGAAAGAGTGAAAAAAGAGGGTTTTATGTGTATATGGCAATGTGGGAGAAAGGGTTATCCTTTTTAATAGATTCATAAGAAGTTGATGCCCCAACTTTTATATATTTTGAAGAAAACTAATCGATGCAGGAAGTTTTCTATGATGGGAAAGCTGATCAATATGAGAAGCTTTCCTGGATGCTCATTATTTTGAAGGCTAATTAATATGGGAAGCCTTTTAAATGAGTATCCATCCTTCGAGGGTATGGAATACATTTTTATTTTTGATTGAGTGGTAGTCTTTCAAGGGATCAGTCTAGGATTTTTATGGGTAGCTATCCTTTAAGGAGAAATCTACTTTTTCATTATTTTAAATAACGATTTATGCACTTGTGAATAGTTGTCCTTCAAGGATCATTCTATTACGATATGATATTTGATAAGATAAGCATCCAAATAATTTTTGCACATATATCTAAGCTGAGAGAAACAACCCTAATAGGATGTCTTGAGGAGGGGATAAATTTTTTGTGTTCTATATGCACATGCCCCATGTCGTGGTGTTGGTATATGGGTGGATTGATATTAGGTAAAGGAAGGCGTTATGACATGATAATATTTTTTTGAGACTACTCAGTAGACACCTATAATTACGCCCAAGCAATTTAAATACTTAAATTGTGCTAATTATCCTATTTCTCACAAATCAACGACGTATCGTCAAAAGTACTCATTTTCCCTCATATCATCATTAATTAATTACACTAAGCTAATTAATTAAGTTTCCTATCCAACAAATACCCTAATTAACGACCTTCCGTTAATAAATCACCCCTTCTACCTAGACTAATTAATTATTATTAATTAATTAGCTTTCCCTTCCATTTAACCAATAAATCAATATTTAATTGATTTAATCCCCTTATAATAGCCTAAATCACACTAATATTCTTCTAATTGGCTTCTATAAGCTTACACATGCAAACACCTAAACTCCTTAGAGAGCAAATGCAAAGCATATATCAAAGAGACTAAGAGCTTGCACCTTTCCCTTTTGAGATTTCATCATCTTGAAGAGTTAAGCCTCTTTCTTAAAGTTCTTGGGTCATATGGGAGCTTGTAGCCCAACTTTGATTAGCCCCCATTCCTAGGTTCTTGGAACATTAAGGACAACTATTTTGATAGCCATGGAGCTTACTTAGGTCCATTCATTTATTTTTTGTTAGAGAATAGAGGAGTTTAGATATTTAGCATTGTTAGTTTCAAAGTTTGTATTGATGAATGCTAGCATCTAACCCTTGTTTAATTCTTATCGTGATGGTGTTTATGCTTTGTTTTAGATAAATTGTAGAACTATTTTAGGTGGTAGTTCTTACTTCATTTGATTTAGCATTAAGCAAAGTATACATGCACACATTTGGCACGCCCGGTGGGACTTGAACCTGGGTATTCTACCCATTCTCAGATCTCTGGCTCTCCTGGCCAATGGATCACACGCATCTTGGTAACACATTTCTCAAAAATAAGGTTCACAACTCAACATTGTTTTCAAATGATCAAAGTGGGCTCTGTCCAACGTATATTCTCCTAGGTGGTTCTCTCACCCTAGGTGTTACAAAGTTGCCACGAGTGAGCGTAATTTACCCAAAAAGTCACACTGACTAGTTTGGGAGTATCTCGGCTTTACTTTACCCCCTTCAAGAATAGTAGGCAACTAGTGCGTCTACATGTACTATCACTGGGGTCGCCACAACGGACAACTTGTAACTCTATCTCACAAAGGAATCACTAGTCAAGTAGGTAGTGCGGAGCACTTCCCGTTTCATCCACAAGGTTCCCTCTTGTGTGGACTACTTTGGGGTTCCTAGAACCACCCCCATTGTTGTAGCTTAAGGTGTTATGCCAAAGGGGTTATGTTCTAGTTGAGCGAGAGGGACGTACCATTTTCTGAAACCTACAATACAGTGTTTTGAATATGTTGTTCTTTTTATCTTGTTTAATTAGGTGTGGTTTGCTTGAACACCTTTTGGCAACCTGTATAACAACTGTATTAGTAGTTTTTGATTTTGTTTTGGTTCTTCCTTTCTTTGACAAGCATTTTTAGGTCCTGCACTCAAGTGTTAGTAGTTCTCCAAGAAAATCACATTATTTAAAAGAGGATTAAGAGTTTCTTTTGATTCTCAAGATCATCCAAGGATGCAAGAGAAGAGCATACACAACAAATAATCCAACTAAAAGTAAAGAAAATCTTTTCAATCAATGAACCATACAAAATTCTTGATAAATGTTCATTCCCTTAAACCAAAAGTGAAAGATGAAGTTTCCAATTTACCAAATGTTATAAAATGAAGACTAAAGTTGCTTTTGATTCTCAAGATCACCCTAAGGTGCAAGAGAAGAGCATACACAAAATTTATCCCAACTATATAGAAATGGAAAACTTCAAATCAAAGGACCATTGAAAAATGCTTTGTAAAAGGTTCATTCCCTTAAGCAAAATGAATAATCAAGTTTCCAAGTTTAATCCCAATGTTAAAAAGATAGAGATCAAAGTTGTTTTTATTCTCAAGATCACCAAAATGTGCAAGAGAAGAGCATACACATGCTTTGGTCTAAATCAAGTAAGCATGGAAATACAACATTCATCAAAACATTAGACATGTTAGAAAATGACTAGTTTTAAAATAACAGAAAAACCTGTAACTTCTTTAAGTATAAATCCCAAATTTATGTTTCCATTATATATTTAACTTCAATACCTTTCCAACACAAAAAAAAATGGAGTCATTTTGATGTCGGGAGCAAAATTTATGGCCTTCGGAAGATGGGTTACGCATATGCTCTTATGCTCATGGGTATGCACTTGACATGCACTCAAAAAATGTCAAAAAAAACGTCCCTTAATCTGTAAAATGGGCAAATTTTGACAACAACCCATCACATTAATATATGAATGGAAGACTCAACGGTATCAAACATTAACATACATGCTCAAGAATTTAAGATTTTCAAGAAATTGACAAAACTAGCATGTAGAATGATGAAAAAGTAAGCTCTACAAATGAAAACATGATGAAATCTTGAAATTTTCTCACCAAGATTAAATTTTGACAGCAACCCACCACATTAATATGTAAATAGAAGACTCAGCACTATCAAACACTAACCTACATGCTCAAGAATTGAAAATTTTCAAGAAATTGACAAAACTAGCATGTAAAATGTTGAAAAAGTAAGCTCTAAAAATGAAAACATGATGAAATATTGAAATTTTCTCACCAAGATTAAATTTTAATAGCAACCCACCACATTAATATGTAAATAGAAGACTTAGCACTATCAAACACTAACATACATGCTCAAGAATTGAAAATTTTCAAGAAATTGACAAAACTAACATGTAAAATGTTGAAAAAGTAAGCTCTAAAAATGAAAACATGGAGAAATCTTCAAATTTTCCCATCAATTCCAATTTTGATAGTACTTCACCTCCTTCATACCTACAAGGAATACCCCAAAACATGCAAACTCAACAAAACAAGTTAAAAAAACAAGTTAGATCAACATGTGTAAAAGAGGGTTAGTAACCAAAAATAAAACTTAACTACAAAAACTTGAAATTAAGTGCAACGTACAATGGAGTAAGTCCCACCAGTGTGCCATCAACATTTCATCAATGCATCAAGATGAAGCATGAGGGACATACGGTTACAATACCAGGAGATTCAGAGCCCTTTGCTCATTGTAGAGCTCTTAATAGCTTTGCACGAAAGGGTACATATGCATGTCCCTCCACAGATATAGCTGTCCCTCTTCATTCTAAGGCCATGGAATCTCGAGTAGATTCAAATTCTCTTAATTCTTATGCTCATGGGGCATCCAATTCCACATCTCCATTTGATTCATGGGAGATGAAAATTCTAGAATATGGTTGTGGGGAGTATAATGTACAACAAGCACTCTTGGTTTCTGACCTCTCCTTGTCACCCAAGACTAGAGGTCGACCCAACTACCACTTCAGGAGACCTAGAGAGGAACACACTATTGGGTCATTCCTACCTGGAGGCTTGTTAGCTGAGGAAAAATTACTTGATCCACCTACTACTTGGGTCCCTGAGGACACTCAACCATCTTGTTATCAAACCCCGAAATATGAAAAATCTAGCAGAATGATGTACTCCATGGGCTACAAAGGCCTAGGATGTGGGAGGAATGAACAAGGACAAAGAGAACCAGTCCCTCTTCCACATTTCAAAATAGAAAGATATGGCATTGGGATTCACCCTTAT
Organism: Taxus wallichiana var. yunnanensis; assembly: GCA_018340775.1. NCBI lineage: Eukaryota > Viridiplantae > Streptophyta > Pinopsida > Cupressales > Taxaceae > Taxus > Taxus wallichiana. The sequence continues at coordinate 67,100,526 of CM031239.1, read as the reverse complement.
GGAGCACACCCCAACGATCAAGATGTGACTTGTTCTGAGCATGAGGATAGCTTCGAGTACCTAGACAGTGATACAGATTCCCATTGTAGCCTATATGAGGATCTGGCCTCCATGAACCTTTTCATGAACAATGTTGTCCTGACCATAACCCCCACCAAACTGACCCTTGACCTTGTGTACCCTTCCCTTGTTGAATGGGACCAACAACGTCACGTGCCACTAGATTTATTCGAGAATGACGAGGCTATTGCAAAGTTCATGGGCATAAGGGATACAATTCCCATTGGAGATCACAAGAAGGGTTTCTTTATCGACTTAGACACCTGCACCTACTTCGGTGAGGAGGCTGAACTTCGTGGTCAGCAAAATTTAAAGAAAAGCGAGGGCAAGAGTTCTAAAGAAAATCCTCGGCAAAAATCAAAGTCCAAGTCACACAGTGAAAACCTCTTTGAGGCACTGGCTGACAAACAAATAAGAAAATCAAAGGACAAACAAAGTGACCACGCCAAGGATGAAAATCTCGTAGAGACATCCTTGGATGAAGATCTCAACCTACCTCCCGATCCTACGCGTATGGAGGATTTATCAAAATTGTTAGTTGAAGAAACCATTGATGTCAATATTGGTACCGAAGAAGATCCCAAGATAGTAAAATTGGGAGCATCACTCTCGGCCAGAGAACAAAAGACGTTCACTATGCTACTGTGAGATTTTATTGATGTGTTCGCATGGTCTTACAAAGACATGCCCGGCTTAGATCCAACTTTAGTCGTGCACAACCTAGTTGTGCACGCAGATGCTAAGCCTATCAAATAGAAGCTCCGAAAGATGCACCCAAGAGTGGCCTTGTTAGTTAAAGAAGAGTTGGAAAGGTTACTTGCAGCAGGATTCATCAGGCCAATTGATTATTCTGAATGGATATCAAACATTGTTCTTGTCCAGAAGAAACCTATTGGTATCTGAATCTGCACAGATTTTAGGGACATCAATAAAGCTTTCCCTAAAGATGAATTTCCATTGCCCAACATTGACATGATTGTTGACTCAACCGCAGGGTATGAAATGCTATCACTCATGGATGGCTTTTCAGGTTATAATCAAATTAAGATCACTGAGGAAGACCAACACAAAACAGCTTTCACAACTCCTTGGGGCACCTTCTATTATCAGGTGATGCCATTTGGCCTTAAGAATGTGGGAGCAACTTATCAGCGGGCCATGACAGTAATCTTTCATGATATGATTCATGACATCATGGAAGACTATGTAGATGACATCCTGGGAAAGTCCAAAACAAGAGAGGATCATCCTATCATTTTGCGGTGTATCTTTGAATGCCTGTGTGAATACAAATTCAGATTGAATCCAAAGAAATGTGTCTTCAGTGTGTTATTCGGGAAACTATTTGGCTTCATTGTGTCGAGACGAGGTATTGAGGTAGATCCCGCTAAAGTGTCTGCCATCACTGAAATTCCTCCACCTGAGAATATCAAGCAACTGCGTAGCTTGCAAGGGAAAATTCAAACCATTCACCGCTTTATCTCCCAGCTTGCAGATAAATGTCACTCATTCACCCATTTGCTTAAAAAGGATGTCGCTTTCCTTTGGGGACCCGAGCAACAGCAAGCCTTTGCTTTGCTTAAACAATACCTGGCTAATCCACCTGTCCTCATATCTCCTACTCCAGGAGAACCACTTTTTCTCTATATTTCCGCTACGCAATATGCTATTGGTGCGCTGCTCTCCCAATATGACCTTAGCCATAAAGAGAAAGCGGTGTACTATCTGAGTTGCACCCTCATCACCTATGAACTTAATTATCCTCAGATTGAAAAGGCTTGCTTGGCCGTCGTTTTTACCTTTCAGAAACTTTGCCATTACCTGCTAAATACTAAGAGCAATCTCATATCCAAGGTTGACCCACTCAAGTATTTGTTTTCCAAACCCACGCCTCACCAAAGAGAATGGCTAATTGGATCATTCTACTCGGTGAGTTTGATATAGAATTTGTCCATTAAAAATTAGTTAAAGGACAAGTACTTTCCAACTAGCTAGCGGAAGTACCTTTGCAAATCACAAAACCTTTGAGTCTGGATCTGCCAGATGCATCTTTGCTCTACATTGAAGAATATGTCATATGGCAGATACATTTTGATGGATCTTTTACATTTCATGGTTCAAGTGCAGGATTGGTCCTTATTACTCCTTCGGGTGATCCTATCTGCAGCTTTCCGCTTTGGCCTTCCCTTGCACGAAAAACATTGCGGAATATGAAGCACTCATTGTAGGGATGAAGCTAGCCATCAAGTGGAATATTCAACATGTTAAGGTTGTAGGTGATTCGCAGCTAATCATCAAACAGGTTAATGATGAGTATAAAGTTAAGGATGATAAGCTCATACCTTACAAAAAGTTAGTGGAAACTCTAAAGGAGTATTTTGTGTGCATCACCTTTGAGAAAATTCCAAGAGCACAAAATAGATCGGTAGATGCCATGGCAATGGTGGGATCTATGCTTCGTATTCCACCAGGGAACAATGATATGCCATTCTTCATAGAAAATCTATGCCAGCCCACGTATGACATGCTGGAATCTTGCCTAGCTTGTGAGGTTGTTGGTCCCCATTCCCCATGGTATGAACCCATCTTCACCTATCTTAAGGACAGTACTTTCCCTCCCAATATCTCCCATTCTGAAAAGCAAATCCTGATTCACCAGATAGCCCATTACACCCTTTTAGGAGGTACACTTTATCATCATGGCTACGATGGGAATCTGTTACGTTGTCTGGATGTGATGGAGTCAATCCAGGCAATTAAAGAAGTACACGAAGGAGTATGCGGAGCACATACAAATGGAATGGTCTTGGCTAAGAAATTGTTAAGAGTAGGTTACTATTGGCCCACCATGGAAACTGATTGTTGTAATTATGTTAGAAAATGTGTGCTTTGCCAAAAGTATGGAAATTTCATCCATGCTCCATCGCAACCATTGCAACCAATCACTACCCCGTGGCCATTCTCTAAATGGGGACTTGATCTAATAGGGAAGCTTACTCCTACCTCATCTGATGGTCATACACATATCATCACAACTACAGAATACTTTACAAAATGGGTGGAGGCTGTCCCTTTAACTTATGTCATAGGAGCACAGATTTCTAAATTCATCATGAATCACATTATTTGCCGATATGGTATCCCTGCAGCCATTGTCACAGATAATGGGAAGTCATTTAAGAACAAAACTATGAAAGGCCTTTGCCAACGGTTCCAAATTAGATTAAAATGGTCCATGCCATATTACCCTCAGGGTAATGGACAAGCTGAGGCAACAAACAAGACTTTGGTAAGGATAATGGAGAAGATGGTTAGGAAAACTGGCACCTACAAATCCACCCAGCCCTCTGGGCCTACCGAACATCAATTCACACTCCTACGGGTGCGACGCCATATTCCCTAGTGTTCGGGACAGAATCTATCATCCCTTTAGAGATTGAACTCCCATCCCTACGAATTTCTCTTCGGGACTATTTGGATAAGGATGAAGATTATCGAGTGGCAAGATTGGCTGAGTTAGAGCTCCTAAATGAGAGGCACATTCGCGCTCTTAATCACCTGAAGGTATATCAACACAAAATTTCCCGCAACTACAACAAGAGAATCATCCCTCGCCATTTTGAGGTGGGTGATTTAGTTATGAAGGAGAACCAGTTCAATGCCAGAGCAGAGCGCGAGAAACGAAAGGAAATTTGAACCACACTTTGGTTAGGACCCTATGTCATAGTTGCCAGAGTATGGCACGGGGCATACAAGGTAGCTCACCCCAATGGTGATGAGCTCGAGAGCCCATGAATACCATGCATCTTAAGAGGTTTTATGCCTAAACATGGCACAAGAAAGTCATAAAAATCACACAAAAAAATAAAAAAATACAAAAACGTCAAGAAAAATAAAATAAAAAAATCGAGAAAAGAAAAAAAGAAAACAGGTTGTCCATTAGTGAAAACCACGCAATTGTGGCACTTTGGACAAGTCCTTAGGTGAAAAACGGTTTTGGCGCCTCGGGAGGATTCTTTATTCACAAGCATTATGTATTAGAAGGGTAGTTGTCTTTATCTTGGACCTAGTTCTGCCTTCGATTTTTCTTGTGCACACCATCTTGTTCAGCCTTGATCCGGCTTTACCTTCTTCTATTCATCTGTAAGGGATGTGGTATTTCATTATTTCCCATCTTACGCTAGGCAAATCAATGAATTCACCTTCTTGTTCATAAGCGCGTGGCTTCTGCCCTTGTATATTCCCCACCTAACGCTGGGGGCATCCATGCTTTCTTGGTTACCTGCACATAGCTTTGGAAAACTGTTAAAACCACAAAAACAATATAAAATTGTTTCGAGAAAAACACAAAAACAATAGAACATTGTTTCAAGAAAAACACAAAAACAATAGAACATTGTTTTGAGAAAACACAAAAACAATAGAACATTGTTTCGAGAAAAACACAAAAATAATAGAACATTGTTTCAAGAAAAACACAAAAACAATAGAAAATTGTTTCGAGGAAAAACAAAAACAATAGAACATTGTTTTGAGAAAACACAAAAACAATAGAAAATTATTTCACAAAATCCTAAACAATAGAAAATCGGTTTATGAAAACATATCTTACAAAAACATTTACTTGCATTGTCTTGTTTTCTTGCTTTTCTTGTTGCTTGTATAGTGTTTTGCGTGCTTGCTTTTGAGTTGTTTGTTGCTTGGGTGTACTTTGTCATAGTTTATCTTTTCTTGCTTAGAATAGATTCATTCTTGCTTGTGCATATTGTAGTGGATTTCGACATGCTAGTGTGTTAATTCATTCTTTCTTTCTTAATGCATTTGGTTGTGTTTTGTTACTTGTTAATAAGGCATGGTGATTCATGGTGTATTGCATTGATTCTGGTGTTCTTTGTAGCATTTGGCTGTGTTTCTTGCATGTGCTCTATTTTGTTATCATTCACATCACATTACCATCACTATCATCACATCTAGCATCATCTATACATCATATATAAACAAAAATGCTAAGTTTTACATCATGCATGTATACTAAGCTAATCATCACATATCATATCATCAATGGGGGCAAGAGGGGTTGCGCATAATAAAAAATCTATCCCCCCACACCAATATCATCATATCATCCCGACCATAGACATCAAAATAACACTTGAAAACAACATTTGATATTGTCTATAGATCTATCATCTACAATCTACAACACGCCTCAAACAATCACGTGTGATCACCATCTCTCCTGAGTGTCAGAGCCTCACAGTAAGTTTTCTAAACTAAGCGGTTAAAATGAACTGATTGTGATGTTTTTACCCCCCCTGGGGGGTATATTAGCCTGTTTTTCATTGATCGGACAACCTAGGACACCCATTTCACTCACCATTTTCTCCTCTGTTCGCTGTGGAATAATTATTTTTATCTTATTTTTCACTGTATTGGGGCATTTTTTGTCCAATACCCCTTTCTTCTCCCCTGGACAATTTTATTGCTCCCTGGCGATTTTTATTCTTCTTCACACCCTCGTAAATAATTATTTTTTCTTCATTTTTCCACTAAACAAGGACATTATTTGTCGTTTGTTTCTCTTTTCTTCCACCTAGGGCACTTTCTGTTGCCCCTAGGCCCTTCGCTTTCTTCTTCTACTTTTCACCATGGTTTGGAAAGCAAAAACAACACAAACAATATATATATAATCCAAAAAAAAAAGGCAAAATTTTTCAAAAAATTCCTAAAAAGTAAAACACCCTACAAAATGGTAACTTGCTTCTTATAGCTGAAACTTGTGTCTTGCGCATCATATTTTCTCCATATCATGTTGGTTTATCTCACATCTTCCCCGATTCATATGACTTGTGGATCACCGGATTCACAACCATTCACAACAAATAGATGCTTGCTTCATCCGTACTGGGGCATTTTGGTTGCTGGTCTTTGTTTCGTTGCACACAAATACTTTTCATGGACCTTGTGTCTATTTTCATTTCTCCTTGCATTTATCCTTTCTTGGGGCATCATTTTTAACCCTTTTCATCAATCACAAACTTGTGGATCTCTTCAGCACTGATAACAAAACATTTGTACAACTGTCTTGACCATTGTTGGGTTGGATATGTGTGTTTGTACTTGTTTTCCCTATTATATGAGCTTGTTTCCTTCTCGTATTGCATTGCATTATTATATGTTGCGTGGAGTTGGTACTTTCAGCAATGGAAAATTGTTCGTAGTATGGCTTTTCATGTCATTCTACCTTTGTCGTATGCTTATATTTTTCATAAGGACCGATGATGTAGTTCCTATGGCAATATGATGACATCAAATTTGTTCCAAACAAATAAGTGGCTAGAGGTTAAGCTCTTCTCTCCTCTCATCCATATTTCTTCTACACCACTTCCCTTTCACCCCTAATTCTCCCTCTCCTCGGGGCATCCTACCTCGTCCCCATTCTTCTACCTACTTCTCATCTTTTTCAATCATCAATCGGCTTCCTTCATCACCCCATCGACACTCGAGGGGGAATCTCTCCCTCCTACTAATTTTTCTTCTATCTCTTCAAAATCTGTTCATCAACTATCTTTGAAATGGCATCACTTATGCCACCCCAAAGAGGGGCAAATGTAGACACCTATAATTACGCCCAAGCAATTTAAATACTTAAATTGCGCTAATTATCCCCTTTCTCGCAAATCAACGACGTATCGTCAAAAGTTCTCATTTTCCATCATATCATCATTAATTAATTACACCAAGCTAATTAATTAAGTTGCATGTCCAACAAATACCCTAATTAACGACCTTCCGTTAATAAATCACCCCTTCTACCTAGAGTAATTAATTATTATTAATTAATTAGCTTTCCCTTCCATTTAACCAATAAATCAATATTTAATTGATTTAATCCCCTTATAATAGCCTAAATCACACTAATATTCTTCTAATTGGCTTCTATAAGCTTACACATGCAAACACCTAAACTCCTTAGAGAGCAAATGCAAAGCATATAGTAAAGAGACTAAGAGCTTACACCTTGCCCTTTTGAGAGTTCATCATCTTGAAGAGTTAAGCCTCTTTCTTAAAGTGCTTGGGTCATATGGGAGGTGTCAAAAGGGTCTTGTAGCCCAACTTTGATTAGCCCCCATTCCTAGGTTCTTGGAACATTAAGGACAACTATTTTTATAGCCATGGAGCTTACTTAGGTCCATTCATTTATTTGTTGTTAGAGAATAGAGGAGTTTAGATATTTAGCATTGTTAGTTTCAAAGTTTGTATTGATGAATGCTAGCATCTAAACCTTGTTTAATTCTTATCATGATGGTGTTTATGCTTTGTTTTAGCTAAATTGTAGAACTATTTTAGGTGGTAGTTCTTGCTTCATTTGATTTAGCATTAAGCAAAGTATACATGCACACAACTACCACTATGATAATAAATCATTTAATAGTAGAAAGGATGAAAGTGTAAAGCATTCAAGGGTTTTTCCTTAGGTTCCCTATCAATAGAAGTGAGTCGATACACTCCTGACCCATATTTATGTGTGATAACATAGGGACCAATCTAGTTAGGGAAAACTTTCCATGTTTACTCTGTTATAATGTAGTAACATTTTTATTTTATTTAAGTACAAGATCACCAATTTTAAAATCACACTCTTTGACATGATTATTATATTCTTTTTTAATACAATGTTGATAAACTTAATGATGTTCAAGGGTTGTTAGACATTTCTCATCTAACAATTCTAGTTGTGCTAAGTGATCTTGGTGATATTCATCATCTGGGACAAAATATTTGAGAGATACGTGAAGTGATGAAATTTTAATTTCAAGAGGCATAATGGATTCATATCCATAGAAAAATGAGTAGGACATAACACTTGTAGGTGTGTGGATTCCCATTCTATTAGCCCAAAGAGAAAATGGGATCTAGAGATGTCAACACCTAGCTATATCGTCTATTGTTTTAGTGATTATTTTTGTAAGTGTTTTATTAGAGGCCTCGACTTTTCCATTTGCTTGAGGATAGTATGGTGATGAAAAACTAAGTTTGATGTTAAATGTGTCACGAGTTGTTTAACTTCCTTGTTTTTAAAGGATTTCCCATTATCTGTGATAAGATTGTGTGGGATGCCAAAATGACATATGATATTTTGATATATGAAGTTGATGATAGGTCCAGATTTTGTTGAGGTCAAAGGAATAGCTTCAACCCACTTAGTGAAGTATTTAGTTGTTGTGATTATGGAATGATGTTGTTGAGATTATTTTGGATTGATTGTGCCAATGAGGTCTAACCCCCATTGAGAGAAAGGCCATAAGTCCTGGGTAGGTTGTAATTCTTAACTAGGGACGTGAATAAGATCTGAATGGAGTTGACATTTGACACACTTTTTTATGTATGCACAACAGTCTTTAGCGATAGTAGGATAGTAATACCCTAGTTGTATGATGAATTTAGCAATGAAATTACCACTGAAGTGACCACCATAAATTCCATCATGGACCTCTTTGATTTCTTTACTTGATTCATGTGATTTGAGACAATGCAATAATATACCATCAAAATTGTGTTTGTAAAGGATACCTCCTATGATAAAAAAGTGGGTGGCATGTTGAAGAAATGATCACTTAGAAGATTGTGATATATCTAATGGGATTTTACATTCAGAGAGATATTCATATATCTATGTGTACCATAGGTCCGATGGATTGTTGTTAATGGTATTGATGGAAGGAAGCTCATTTTGATGTGAAGGATGATCTAAGCATTGAATTACTACAAACATTTTAGTGTTATCTTTTGATTTTTCTATTTCAAAAGGGACAAGGGACTCGAGGGATGCCATGGTGTCTGCAAATCTATTGGAAGATTGTGGGATGGCTTGGATGGTGTAATGATCGAATGCACTAAGGAGAAAGTTGATGATGGATTTATATTTTTGAAGGATTTCATTTTTACATTGATATTCTCCTTGACTTGATTGATGAAAAGTTGTGAATATTCATAGATTTCTAGGATGTGAACACCTAAGATAATGGTGGTATTTATACCCATGATTAAGGCTTTGTATTCTACTATGTTTTTTTAGATAAGATAAAAAAAGGTTTGGTTTTAATCCGGGGACCAAAAAAACCCCATACATAGAGAAGAAAGTTTTTCAAAGAAAAAAACTATAACAAAGCCATGGAGGTAGAGTCAAAACCACTTAACAACAATCCCCCACAAAAATGGTCCAAACTACAAGAGTTTTTAATTTAAAATATATTTTTTGAAGTCCCAAAGGGACAGAGACAAGCTAGGAAAAATAAAAATAAAATAAAGGGGAAACAACATACATGTAATTAGTTCTATGTAGCCTGCTAATATTTCGTACTCGGACCACCATATTTCTTGCTAGCCACCTTGATAATGACCCTTTTTAGATGGTTGAATTCCTCTTTCTTAGTCTGGGTCTCAACCTACTCTTCCTTCTGTTCCTTACTATGATTAGACTCTGCAACCATACCCGAGTTATCACCAGTATCCGACTCCTCACTTTCGAAGAGATCAACATCAACTTCATTTTGTTTTTTCCCTCCTCAGTAGTGACCTGATCCTACAGAATAGAAATCCGCTACTCTTGCATAACATAATTGGCTTGGATACCCCTAATGGTTCTATTCTGGTATCAATCCTTTGATGAAAATATTTCAGCTCCTGTATGAGGTTTTTGTTGATGGTGAGAATGGCATCAGTAGTGGACTAAGTCCTCATAAGTTTGGCCTCCCAGTTAACAAGTTCCTGGTCTTTAGTGGAATTTTCATCCAAATTCATAATCCCTTTTTTAAGATTACACAAGGCATCCACAATACCCTTATCAAGATCAATAACTTTCTATTTCCTAATTTTATTAAGGTGGGAAAAAGGGTTTCTGATCAGAATCATGGTCATTGACTTGACTAGGGATGACATGTTTACCTATTTGAACCATGAGAATAATGAGACCCTAGTGGAGGGGGATATACATCTTCTCTTTCTTAAAATCCTCAATGGTCGAGAGAAGCGACCGATAAAGAAAATAAGAAAGGCTCATAGTCTGGTCCTGATGGAAAAAATTGAGGATAGACAAATGGTGAGTAAAGATTTTTGAAATTTTTCTTTGAGGGTTAGATACTTCATAATGACCAGAAAAACATCATCCCACCTATCTAGTAGATAGGTGCAAGCAATACCATCATCATAAGCTATGATTTTTTCCCCAGACTTCAAAAAGGTAGAAATTTCATGTTTTTTCCTAGTTTTGTCTTTAAAAATTTTGAGGCCTTCGTTTTTAACCCAGTAATCTCAACAATTGCATTCTCTAAAACATCAATTTGAACCCCATGAAAAAAACCACCATCCATCCGAATTCAAAAAAATCAACAAAAAGTAGGGTCATTACCTTTAAGCCAATGAATGAACTTGGTAAAACCACCTTTATGCAGTAATTTCCATAGACCCGTGTCATTTTTGAGGTGGATAAAATTATAAGGCTCCATTCTCACCCTATCTCCCCCATGAATCCTATAGTATGTTTTCCTTTGCAGACCCGAGAGATAAACTGGGTGAAATTGAGGAAAAATCAATTGAATTTGACAAGGCTAGTTTTCCAAAAAAGGGAAGTCCTTTGAAAACCCAAGTGTGCGATCTAGGGGTGTCATCATAACACTACCTCCTACATTGTGTCATCATTAATGATCTTGTTCACCTAACCCCAAGGAGTATGTGTCCCAATCCACATCTCTAATTCCACCATCAAAATATATTTTTCAGCTAGCGCATCTGCCAGTTTATGTGTGTTGAATGACCACTTGATCAAATGAAGCAAGAATGGCACATGCCTCCATAATCAAATTATTTATCTTCCATCCACATTTTCTACTATCCTTGAGGGAATTTATGACACACATTGAATCACCCTCAATAATCATATTTTTTATCCCTAAATCACGACATAATCTAACACCCCAAAGCATAGCTCTGACTCAGTAATATTATTTGATTGATTTCCTATGGGGTTCGTATAGGCTCAAATGAATTTTCTGCTATGGTCATGAACAAGACCCCCTATGCCATCCACTTTATCATTCACATGGGGCGAGGGGTCAAAGTTAATATTGTGTCTACCATCTGGTGATTTAGTCTATTTGATATTATTGTTCATTCTTTCCTTAATGATGGTGGTGGGTTCAACATCATATTTTCTAAGTATGTCCTTTTCCCACTCTAGGAAAACTCGACAAGTTCTAGTTTAAGGATCTTAGAGTTATCCTTAAGAGTGCATTTTAATTTATTAGACTCCTTGCTCGGACTAACCAATTTGTTCTTGAAAATCCTATTGTTGTGTTCAATCTAGATTCCCCACAAGACATGAGGAAAGGCCAACTTCCACATTTTTTAACCATGTCATTCTGAAAATTAAAGTTCCACTTCTTAGGTAAGAGGGCCACATCTCCCAAAAGGACCAAATTCACTTTGAAGATACATAGGATCTCAACAAAGACTTGAAAAGAGAAGGAAATTCCAGAAAAAGGTTCCTGATGGATTCTTCATTTTCCTTACATAACCCACATATATTTATGATGATCATTCCCCTCTATCTGAGTCTATCCACAGTAAGGACCTTACCTTTGATGAATTCCCAGAAAAAATTTTGATCTTAGGGATAAGATTCTTATTCCAAACCTTCCTCCAAATGATATTTGATTCCAAATGTTCAAAGTTTAACAAATATCTAGATTTGACCTCATAATCCCCTATGTATATGAGTCTTTAGATTAGCTCATCCTGAATGTTTTCAGTGGAATATGAAGATCCCTGAGTTTCCTATTTAACTCATGAAAAGGTTGAATATCCCCATGATAGAAAGGAGGGGGAAGGATAGGAGACCATCTCCATTCCTCATCCCAAGTAATTGCACACAAGAGCTCCCTTCTCATTAGAGAAGAAATTCCAAAGCTCACTCCATGGACTATTCAAATTGAGGAAGCATCCTCCACCCATGGGTCCTCCCAAAATTTTATTTTAGAACCATCTCCAAGGTTCCATTTGTACCCCTTAATTAATAGTTTTCTAGTTTGACATAGGTTGTTCCAGAATATAGAGCCTCTTCAAGAACCATGTTGCTAAAGAAATTCATTATTCCACTAGAGGGTAGCAAATATTTCACTTTCAAAATTTTCACCCAGATGCCAACCTCTTTATGAAGCCTCCACCCCACCTTAGCTATGAGGGCATGGTTCATAATCTGAATGTTCTTTAGACCCAAACCACCCTTGTCCTTGGGTTGAGTAACCTTTTCCCAAGCAACCAAAGGTATTCTATTTTTATCCTCATAACCAGTCCAAAGGAACCATTTCTGAATTCCTTCAATGGCCTTCTTGACTCTGCTTGGAAGAATAAAAATGGACATGATATACACCAGAATGCCTTGCATACTACTCTGAAGAAGTTGAGCCTTCCCAGCTTGAGAGAGTAAAGAGCCTTTCCAAGAGGCAAGCTTCTTATGAAATCTCTCAATGAGTTTGTTCCATCCTCCTTCCTCAATTTTTCTCCCATAGAGAGGCATTCCCAAGTAGGAATCTAGGATATTTTTGATATTACATTCCAGGATGGTAGCCAATCTTTTATATTGATCCTCTTCAACATTTATGAAGAAACAAGATATTTTCCTAAAGTTAATTTTCTACCCTGTAGCTCTCTCATACTTCTTAGTGATTCCTTTGATAGTCCTAGCTTCTTGTACAACAACATGACCCAAAGGACCATATCATCAACAAACTATTACAGACATTAATTTTCAATTTTATTGGCGGCATAATTTCCACCATGTTTCCTTCTCTCTGGGCTTTAAGGCATAACCTGCACAAAGTTTCAACAACAATTATATACAAAAAGGGGGATAAAGGATCCCCTTGTCTCAGCCCCCTTTCAGCTTTGAAAAAACCATTAGGTTTCCCATTTATGATAACAGAGAATTTCGATCTTTAGTACAAGATTGAATCATTTTAATAAAATGAGAGTGATAACCCAGCTTAGAGAGAAGAGAGTACAAAAATTCCCAAGAAATTATGTCATAGGATTTTTGCATGTCCAACTTCAGAATCATAGCTTCCCTTCCTAAAAGTTCCATAGAATGAATAGTTTCATGAATTGTGATAATGTTATCTAGAATTTGTCTTCCAGGCACAAAGGCCCCTTGGTTGGGGGAAATGAAGTTACTAAGGGTCTCCCTAAGTCTGAAATCCAATAATTTAGAAATGAGCTTGTACATGGTGTTACACAAACTAATTGGTCTAAAGTCCCCCAGATCCTTAGCTCTAGGTTTTTTGGGTATGAGGGAAATAAAGGTATGATTGATTTGTTTGAGTAAGAAACCTGATTGGAAAAATTCTTGAACAACAGAGACCACATCAGTCTTAACAATATCCCAATAAAGTTACAAAAAGGTTGGGAACCCATCCAGGATAGGGCTTTAATAACCTTCCATTTTATTAGTGCACTAAAAGTTAAGTTTAAATGATAGAGGAAGTGGAATGTTCCAGTATGGTATAATGACAACTTCGGATCCACCTCCTTCTTGTCACTTACGACCATCAAAATAGAGGGTTATTTTAACGGGATGAAATCAAATTCACCATTATTGGACTCATTGATGTTGTTGATGGATTCATCAGGAAAATGTTCATGAGGTTTTTGATTATTTGGGAGGGATGCATCAGCAAGCTGATCTGCAATGGCCTAACCTTTGATAGATTTTTGAGATATGATTTCAAGATAAAATTCAGTCATGAGCATAAGCCATCGAGTTATGTGATCATTGTGATAAGGTTTAGCATGCATGGCTTTGAGTGGATTAAAACTAGTGATAACATATGTCTTATGATTAAGGAGGTAGTGTCGAAGTTTAGAGGTGGAAAAATATAATGCACAACATAGCTTTTCTGCTTTAGTGTAGCATGTTTCATATTCATGGAGTGTATGGCTAATGTAATATACAACTTGTTCATGACCTTGATTATCATGGTGGGTGAGCATTGCTCCTAGAGCATGCTTAGAAGAGGATATGTAAAGAAAAATTACTCTCCTTCACGAGGTGGAGTAAGCACAAGCGGTGACAATAGGTATCATTTGATTTTGTTGAAGGATTTCTAAGAGTCAATATCCCAATAACATTATATATACTTGAAGAAGATGGTGAAATGGTTGGTAATGGTTAAAGAGCTATGATATGAAACATTGAATGGAATGTAATTTACCACGAATAATTTGCGAGTTTCTTAATATTGAATGGAGGAGGCATTTCAAGAATTGCTCTAAATTTTGCTGGATCAACCTCGATACCTCAGATGGATATGATGAACCCCAAAATATTTCTAGTGAGGACACCAAAAACACATTTTGTGGGATTAAGACGAAGAAAGAACTGGATGAGATGAGAGAAGATTGATTCAAGGATGTCAAGGTGGTATTTTCATGATTTGTATTTTCCTAGGAGGTCATCAACGTAGTTTTAATAGATTTTGTGGATGAGATCATGGAAAATGTATATCATGGCTCTCTTATAAGTGGTCCCCATGTTTTTAGACTGAATGACATGACACAAGTAATAAAAGGTTCCCAGGGAGTGATAAAAATAGTCTTATGTTGATCCTTGATAGCGATGAGAATTTGGTTATAACAAGAAAATCCATCCATGAGGGAAAGAATTTCATAGTCAGATATTTGGTTAACTAGATGATCTATGTTTAGAAGAGGAAATTCATCCTTTGGAAAAGCAAGATTGAGATCCTGAAGTCTGTGTAGATGCATATTTTTCTTGAGGATTTGGTTATGGGGACGACATTGGAAACCCATTGTGGATAATCAATGGGTATGATAAAGTTAGTAGATAAAAGGTGTTGCAACTATTCCTTAACAAGGAGAGCTATACGAGGATGCATTTTGTGAAGTTTTTTTAATTGGCTTAGCATTAGGGTATGTGACTATGTTGTGTACAAAAATGTTAGGGTCAATCCACGGGAATATCTTTACATGACCAGAAAAATATAAATGATATTTTGTTAGGAATGTTGTGAAATCATGTGATTCTTGTGGACTTAAATATTTTCCAACCTTAACTACATGCGGATCCTATGGGGTTCCTAGGTTAACATCAATGGTTGATTTTCTAAGAAGGGTTAGTATATCGAGACGATAAGGATTCTGAAGAAAATGATCTTTAATTCCCATGTGAGAAATAATACCTGGTCTTCCGACAATTTGAAGGATATCTATATATGGTGAATCTTCCTCAACCTTTTCTAGCTAAACAAGGGGTAACGATTTAGTGGAGTTACTATATCGATAAGTGAGTGGTCCTAATGATACAAAATTGATTTAAAATTTTAGGTGGGATGGTTCAATGTCATTTATGTCCATGAGATCTTCAGATTCATTAAAGATATTTGTTCTAGTTTAGAAATGATTAGGGATGTGGAAAGTTTGGATGTAGTGGCTTCACACATGTAAGAGGTGAAGCTTTTATAACCTACTCCACTTTTCTCGTGAGATTTGATGGTAAGTAGGACAAATTGATCATGAATGCCTTGTTCATAATGTGTGATGCCAAAACCTTTTTATACGCAGTGATGGAGATAAATGTAGGAGAAGTTCAAGTTTTCAAGGGATTAAAAATTTAATGTGGATGACATGGAATGATGTGGGTTATTAGGATGGGATGGTGGATTATCGAGTCCACCATAAATAAGTTTTTCTTGAGATAGGTTGGGCCATAGGAGATAACATCTCCAACATTGGGGTCGTACATGGGCTATTTTTCAGGGCGACCATACATTTTTGGTGAAGGGATGGAATTGATCATGAGGAGACAATATTCTCCAAGGAAAGATGCTTCATGATTTTATTGAAAGAGGAATCATCTAGTAACTTGAAATAAGATAACGATGTGCTAGTAGATACTTGATTAGATGATTTAGGTATAATTACGTCATTTGGGTGATACATCGTGTAATAGTCACCGAATGGATTTGGATCACCGGGAATAGTATAAGTCTGACCTTCATGTTCATATTTAATAAAACTATGGAGAGTAGAAGGAATGCATTTTATGGTGCATATCCAAGGGTGTCCTAGTAAAATATTGTATTGAAACTCTCCTTCTATAATGTAGAATATTTATAGTAAGGTTTTGACACCAACTTTGAGAGGCATGATAATGTTACCTAATATGGGTGTGATAGTGTCAGTAAAAGATCGAAATAGGAGTAGAGTTTGAGAAAAAACCATATTGGGTAGCTTAATCTAGCCAAAGGAAAGAGAGGATATGATATTAATGGTTGCACCACTATTAATCATGACTCTCTTGATAGAGATATCACTGATCCGAGTGGTAATTCATGATCCTCTGGTCTAAGAGAAGGAATTTCATATGGTTCAAACGATATAGAAGTGGACTCTTTAAGAGTACGCACAAAAATTATGAATGGGACTGAGATGTTAGTTGGTACAATGATGGATTGAAATGCTTCTATCATGGCCTGTTTATGACTAGGCGATGTTTGGACAAGCTCATAAAGTGACATCCAGATAGGAGATTGATGCAATTGTTTGATGACCACTTTTTGAATTGTAATGGAAGGTGGTGTTGTTGTTTGTATAGAAATTTTGGCTTTTGATGATGATGTTTGATTGGGTTCTTCAAGAGCTAAGGAAATGGACACTTTAGGCTTATTATATGGAGTCAATAGCTCAAGAGGTGGAGGTATGGTGACGGAAGCCTTATCTTTCTGAGGCTTAGATGATCCTTTGTCATAATCCTACAAGCGAGTGGTGATGTGGAATTAATTGACTTAGCGAATTGAAATTTCAGGGATGCATTCTTCTAGTGAAGTTGAATTTGATTTTGATGTTGTATTTGATCAAACAAAAGAAGAGTGAACTGCAATATTTTTAACTTCCTAATGAAAAGCTATGCAATCTTCTATGGAGTGGCCTCATGTTCTATGGTAATCACAAAAGGTATTAAATTCATACAAGGAAGGTTTCCATCCATGATTATCTTATGGTTTAGGAGGTGGTAGTGTGATGAGTGAATTTTAAAGGAGGTCATTGGTGTAATGCCCTTTACACCCAAACATAAATTGTAATAAGGATAGGATTTCATTATTTTTAGGAGTAGAGATAGGTTGTTTAACAACGGGTTGTTTATTTTTTGGTCATGGAGGATTTATAGCTTTTACAATAGATGGAGGATGAGGATTTTGTATGGGTGGCAACTTTGGAGAATAACATGATTGTGTTGGAGATTGAGGACGAGGCTCCGATGTGGATCATGGCATCAATCTTAGATTGACAAGAGGGTCTCTAAAAGAAGGAATGCCCCTCGTAGGAGGAGGTGAACAAAAGTTGGAGGGCCGTGGAAATGATATATTTCATCATAATAAGAAACTTTAAAGACCTAGATAACACTTTATTTGTTAGGCCCCTCTGAGGTTTCAGATGAACTAGGTGTATTTGTTGAAATTGATGCTAGTGAAGAAAGAGGAGTTTAGATGATGTGATTAATGTATTCTAAAAGATCTTCGGGTTTCGAGATCATCTGCTTTTTGTGGATTGGGGAAAACTATAGCCTATGGTTAGCTTAGGCAGAGGTGGTTATGCTAAGAACATTTCAAGAGGTATCATAGCTATATTTGCAAATCCAGATGTAGGTGTAGGTATAGTTGTACTAGAGGATGTGGGTATAGGTTTGGTAGTGGTGTGTGATGAGAGCATAGGAATGGTTTTAGTAACAAGTGGTGGTTAAATAAATGTGAGTTTATTGGAATTTGGTGTTAATTTGCTAAGTGGAAAGGATGCGGGGAAGGGTTCGATTGATGGTGTCAATAGGAGGATATGTACTCATAATTTTAGGCTCATTGGTTACTAGTGTTGATTCTATGGATTTTTTTCATTAGGTGCAAGGGTGGACTAAGGAATAGGCTCAATTTTTGTTATTGCATTAATGATATGGAAAACATTCATTTGTGGTTGGTCGGAAGATGAAGGATGGTTTAGGAAAGGTTTCTTAAATATGTTGAGGTTTTGATTCGAGGTGCATTTGGATTGTCCAAATGAAGGTCACCTTTTTGATTAAATCTTAGAGCACATTGTGGAATGTATGGCATCTTTCGATGTCATGACCATTGAACCTATGGTACTTATAATAGTCATCATCCACGGTACCAAATGGGCTTGGATACTGATATGTTGATAGGTTGAATGGGAGGGAGAGATATCATGTTGGAAGCAAGTAGTTTGTCAAAAACTACGCTATAAGTCTCTCTTATAGTTGTGTAGTTACGTTGTTGATGGGGACGCTCAACAACAAGTTTTTCCTTGGGAGAAAATATGATTATGATGGCGTTAGAAAATGTTTTAAAATATTTCATTTTTGATGGTGATTTAGGTGGGAATTCAGCTTTTGGTTTCTTGGGATGAAGCTTTACCCATCCATCTTCTAGAGCTCACAATTCTAGTTTACGGGCCATGGTAAAAGCTTCATCAAAAGTTTGAAATGATTAGATTTGTAATGTGGATGAGATGTGTTTAGTGCATGCATGATAAAATACCTTGATTAACTTTGTTTGTGGTAATGTAAATGACAGTTGATTGGTGACAACCCTCCAAAAGGTGATGAAATTAGTGATGGAATCATCTTTAATTTTTCTAATGGCATACAAGTCATTGATGGTGGCTTTACATGCTATGTTGATAGAAAATTGGTGTTTCACCTGATTCTTAGAACATTTCTTGGAATGTGACGAAATAGATAAGGGTAAAAGGCTAGGAGGAATACCTGTTGAAGTTGGTTGAAGGTTGTTGTGCATGAGTTGACTTCTTGATCCACAACAAATTATGAGAGCTTCCTTTTTCTAGGAGGAACTACCTGAAATTAAAAAAAGACCACTAAATGGAAGTTAAACATCATATGCAGTGGAATACCTAGTGTATGCTAGATCAAGGAAGTACAATACTCCCTAGAAGGTTGTCAATCTACCATTTTAAACAAATGAATGAGAAAAATAAGGTAAATATTTTCCTATTGTAGTCAATATGATTTAGTCATCTCATATAAACACAATAAGTAAAATATAATCTAACATGCTAGGTTAGGATCAGATCCGGAGGTTAGGTAAATGGTTCTAGGATTACGCAGTCCGATTAAGTTTAGATGAAGATCAGAGGTGATTATAGTTAACTTGGGAATAAGTAGGCGGAGGTCTTAGTCTATACTATGTTAATAGACATAGAGATTGATGCCGGTCATATCGACGACCAATGTCGATTAATTGTGACCGATGTTAGTCGTTGAAGAAATGACAGGGGGTCAAGAATAGGGGTTTGGGTCTGTTTTCCAAGTTGATGGGGAGCTAAGTGAGGTGTCTACGAGGTGTGGGTAGGGATGTAGGTTAGTGGGCAGGTCTGGTGGGGTTTTGGTCAAGGGGGAGGAGTTATGGGTTAAGTTGATGAATAGTAACAAAGGCCAGAATCAGGTAGGTAGACCGATGCGACGGTGATTTGGTAGATATGACTATGGGAAAATGGAAGATGTTACAAAATGGAGTTTAGATCTTCTTTGTGATTGCACAAAGGGTTGGGTAGGTCGGAATGGGATGTTGGATTGCTAGGACAGGGTTTTGAGGGGTTTTGGAAGAGGTATAGGGGGATAGTTATCAGAGAGAAGTAGTGAGTGGCTGGAAAAGCAATAACACACAAAAAGATGTAAATACTGAGAGTATCTAAACAAAATGGATTGAATAGACAAGTGTACTTACTTGGAATCTACTACCAGTCAACTATGGGTGAAGATAAGAGATTGTAGTTGGAGGTTTATTTTGTAGAGGGTCCCTAATTGATAAGAAACTATTGCTTGAGCTATCTAGGATTTCCTCCTTGGTTGAATCAGATATTGGCTTGGATGGTCAGTGGATGTTTGGGTGTGAACAGATGCTCGCTCTAGTTGCATGCAGATGTGATTGTTCTCTCCTTTCTCTTAGAATTTTCCAACCTTGAAATAAGGCTACCAAAAAGGAATAAAAGGTGACCAAAAGTTCCTGGGTTGACCGGCAGAGGCATTGGTTAGGATGGGATTCCCTACGTTTACTAAAATGGGTAGATCTTCTTGATTTATTGGATCCAGTTAGTTTCTTTTTATAGATTAGAATGGAATCTTCTTTTCTAATTGGTGGGAATGATGCTAAGAGGTTGCGGGGATTGATTTTTAGGGTTAGGCCAAATCTTAGCTCATTAAGGCAAGTAGGATTAGGTCTTAGTTAGTTATGGAAACATGTCAAGAATAGGTCTAGGGTGAGGTGGCTGGATGAGGTGTCTAGGTGAGGTGGAAATTAGGATAATTAGATAATAAATATTGTGAGGATATGGATTAATTTAATTAAATTAATATTAGTGTAGGGTGTGAGGGGCCATGGTTAGGTGAGTGTGTTCAAGTTGGTTATTTAACAAGGGGTCAAGGAGCATGTGACCCAATTTTGGTGTCTACATTTTTCCCCTTTTTGTTGCATAGATTGTATTGGTAAGCGACATTGACAAAAATAATATGTGGTTACCCCATGTGTGGGTGAAGGTGATCCCCCTCAAATTAGGAACTAATGAGGCAGAAGACAGAATCGGTGAGTGGTTTGGTAAAAGGTGAATGTGATGAAGAGGAAGGTGGACAATGGGAGTAAAGGGGTAAAGGTCTAATTAGGAAATCTAGGTAATGGGTCAATTTTAAAGGTAGTAACAGTCAAATGTACGCACACGTATAAAACCGCATCACGGTACCATGTTGAAGAGCATGCAAACTCTACATTATCTAAGGTCGATAGGGCTATCCAAATAAGGTTGAAGTGATTCTGGTATCCAAGGTATAGGATATGGTTAGGAAACATGATGTAGGTTAGGTGTAGGAACGTTTAGGTATGTTCCAGTACACCAAGGGTGGGTTAGGATAAACATCACAACAATAGGAAAAGTAAGGTCATTAGGTCAAACAACACAGAAATAGTGTCACAAGGTATAGCGAGCATACAGGGTCAAAGGTCACGAACAGTGTTCCGGTTCTAGGTATATAGGGCATGACACAGGTAAGGCTGGGGTAGGGGAAAATAATGAGTCCAAAAATGGTGATGAGGCTAGGTGATAAAGGATGAGGTCAGGAGGATAAAGTTGAGTGTCCAAGTCAGGTGTGGGTGAGGTGGAAAGGATTTATGATTCAGATTAGGGGTAATGGGTAGTAATGAGGCTAAGCAGGATAACGATAGTGGTCATATTTAACCAATGGCGGTCATCATAAACCAACCATGGTATGTTAAGGCACATGACGGATGTAGTTTTAGGTGAAAATGTCACCGGTCAAGTTGGGAATGTTATAAAAAAAAAGTTCTGCATTTTTAAGAACTTTTTTAAAAATCATTGTCGATTTTCCACGTAGGAGAAAATGACAAGCAAGAAAAAGCAGGTGGAAAGTGACCAAGAGACATAAAGAGATAATTTTGTGGGCCATAGAGTGAGGATAGTTGGTCAATAGGTGGGTCTATGAGCTCGGTGTGATTGATTTGATTAGGTGAAGAGCCAGAGGGTAGTTGGTGATGGAAAAGGTAGGAGAGGGATCACGTGGACCCATGCAATGGCCTAACGTGCCACCTCACAGATGGTAACATAATGAGGTAAGAGTCAATTCCTATCTTTGTGTGTTAAGTAGGTGGAGGATAGAAATTAGGTAGGAGGAAAGTGGGTTTTGGGGGGAAAATATTAAAATTTGAATGTGGGGAATTTAAAGAGAAAAGGGGAACAAGGGAGGGTAGATTTAGGTAAATGAGGGGTGGGAATAGGTGTTGGGTAAGCATTGGTGGGGGAAATGGGTATAAATGAGATATTTAGGTAGAAATATGACAGGTGCGTTGTGTGTTTGTCTCCGCGATAGTGACCGATGTCGGTTCAATGGTAGCCAGCGTCAGTGGGTGAGGATTGATATCGGTCATAGGTGTGGTGACCAATGTCGATTATTGTTGGACCATGGTCGATCACAGATGACTGGTGCCGGTCAGCATGCTAGAGAGGCAGCCCAAAAAGGGGGTAAAATAAATGGGGTAGGGGTATGGAGAGTTAGGTAGGGGGAAGAGTTATGGGTATTGGTAGGTGGGTGAATAAGTAAGATTGGTGAGAGGGTCAAAAATGAAAATAGGTAAGGGTCTGAGGTGTGGGTAGATAGTTAGTGTGTTCTTAGGGCATAAGTATAGGTGAAAGGTATAATGCAAAGTAATATAGGTAGGGTAAGTGGTATAGTGGGGGTGGCAAGGTTGAATGCAGGTGTGGAAATTTTTTAATAATATGATTAGTTGTTGGCTACATGTGAGAGGTCAGCTTGCAGATGAGAGATAGGGTACCACCACTACTGATGGAGGTACGATCGAGCATGACATGTGATGAGTGGTGCCATGTTGCAGAGGTGGGATTGATTGGGGACAGATTCCACCGACATGTAGTTTGGGAAGCGAGTTCGATGGTTTCCCTCATCGATAGATGGGATTCGGCGACCAACACATTCCATCTGCAGATGGGTGAGATCACGATCACCCGGAGGATTCTATAAGATCCTCTTGACTATTGATAAGCAGTACACAATGTTTATTCGGTCTCCTCGAGGCATTTGAGGAGTTATTTCTATCATTTTTAGAGAGGGGATGGCATTATTAGGATTCCACAGTGCCAGTCCCGAGCTACGGAGTGATGTACCCTGCCTACCCTAAGGAGATGAGTCTAGTAGTGCTTTTGATGGAGGTAGTCTACTATTATGCACTACTAGATGCGAGGGGTGGGAGATTCCCATGGTCATTGATGGGGATTCTACATGACATGGTGAGAGAAAAACTCGTTTGCATGGACACTGCATTCTTGGTAGAACTATACATGGGGTTATGGGCTTATAGGCGGCTACAGTTCAGCCTTTGTTGTACATTCTTACTATCTTGTTGGGAGTATGAGCATATTGTGTGTGTGTGCATGCAATTAGGATGCCCCAAGATAATGCATTTGAGGTGAGTTTGTTGGGGTGGGCTACAAGAAAGTATTAGGTAATTGGCTATTAGGGAGCATTGAGCTGCGAGAGCTACACATGATGTAGCTTATTATAGGTGATTACTGGAGGGGTTGTCTAGTGTGGACATCATTTGGAGGCCATATGTGGGCTTCCCCTCATACAGTGGATGGCAGTGGAGCTGGATGGGTTACAGATCTACAAGTGGATAGAGGGGTGATAGGTAGGGGAGCATGAGATGATACCCATAGATTAGGTCAGACGGCAGTTCGGATTACCACAAGATATACCCCCACCCTTCCCATAGTATAGGAGAGATGATGTGGAGAGCCCTATGTCTCCACCATAACCTACAGTGCCAACCGGGAAGGAGGAGGATCCAATCGATCGACAGATAGATGATTCTGGGGTGACAGATAGGTGTAGATATTGGTGGGCTGCATAGCTACGAGCAGTACCAATAAGGCTGGGGTATCCAGATTTGTCTACTATCGTAGTTCAAAGAGATGCCCTATAGGGGAAGGTGGCTACCCTGGTGACTTAGTTGGGCATAGTACAGGGTCATCTGACAGGGGCTGAGGTATAGGTTACAACTCTGCATGCGCATGTGGCCACTTTTAATGCATAGGGAGTACAGGGACCAGTACCCACACCGAGGGGAGAGGGAGAGGGTGAATATGGAGATGGGGTAAATTATCCACCCTATAGGTGCACGTGATAGGTTTACAAGGCCAATTGGCCATGGTGCAGGGATAGGTTACAGGTTTGCGGGTCACCGGCCGCTGCACACGTGCACAAATAATGACCCTTAAGGCTAAGGTATAGGTGCAAGTTCTGGGCCAATAACACCACCACCAGGGGGCATGGAAAGGGTCCCATTGTTCAAGCAAGAGAAGGGTAGGGTTAGAGGTTGATGGAACCACCGCATAAAGTACCTGTAGATAGGTTAAGAGACATCATGGGTGAGGTGAGATACTATCAGGATCACTTGATGGCAACAGGGATATATGTCTTATCATATGCCAAGAATAGGACACGAAGGCCTCGAGTGAGAGGATAAGATCCCACACACATAGTGTGGAGATTACAGAGGGCCAATGAGCCCATGAGCCGGGGGCCAAGTCGAGGTTAATGCCACTAGTGCATGGAGGTCAGCTCCAAGGGCGGGACCACTAGAGGCCGACTAGGGTGAGGGAGAGAGGTCAGCTAGATGTTAGGCTAGAGGAGCAGAGGAGGAGACAGATGAGACAAGCTCGGATATCAAATGGGGATATGATTGAGTTCCATGTATGATCATTTTATTTTTGATATCATAATTTTTACATATATACCAACATGCATTTTGAAGATAGTGAGGATGTGGATGAGAATTTTCAGAATTTTGTTATATATACCGACCTACGTGCCAAAGATATTTGAGATTAATGTATATGGATACACATGTTTGGATGATTTATTTATAGATATGATGGTGATTATGGCATGATGTATATATGGTTGTGTGTAACTTGCTATTATGATTTGTATATGTGATGGAAACCAAATAGTGTAGGCATGATAGAGCCAAGTCATAGGCATGGATCGAGTCAGGTTGATGTAGGTATGGATTGAGTTAGGGTGGTTTAGGCATGGATGGAGTCAAGTCATAGGCATGGATTGAGTCAAGTTTTTAGTTATGATGGATTCAAGTTATGCATGTATGGAGTCAGGTCATAGGCATGGATTGAGTCAAGGTTTTGGTTTAGGCATGGATTGAGTCAAGTTAGGCATGGATGGAGTCAGGTCATAGGCATGGATTGAGTTAGGTTTTGGTTTAGGCATGAATTGAGTTAGGTTGGTTTAGGCATGGATGGAGTCAAGTTTTGGTGTAGATTACAAGTAATTGGTGATACAGATAACAAATGGTAATGTAGATATACGTGATGATGTAGTTTTCCAAATTTTTGTTGTGTGTGGAAATATGAAATGATGAATTGGTGAATGTTATGATGATGTTTGAAACATGGATGGTAGATATGTGTATTAGTTATTGTGTTGATATCGTACTTCTATTTATCGATATACAAAAGGAAAAATCAGGTATAATGTGAATAGGAAAATAGGGGAAAATTAGTAAGGGTAGAGAGTGGATGAGCTAACCTTCAAGGGCCCCATGCCCTTGAAGTGCTACCTACATAGTCCCGGAAAAAGGGGACCTCAGGCCGATGTATTTCTCCCATAAGATAGGGAAAAATGCAAGGAGGTAGGAGAGTGGGTTGGTAGGTTATAGGATTGATTGAGTCTAATTTATTTAGGCTTGGTTGAATTATGGGAAAATAGGTATGGGTGATTTTAAGTTGATTGTGGTGAAAGAGGAAAATTTCCCAGAGATAAGCCATCGAGGGTCTAGTCCTATATAGGATAATCAATACATAATGAAGAAGTTAAAAGATAAGAGGAGGTAAGAGAGCCACCTGATTGGTGAGGATCATAATGGGTTGACCATACCTTAGGTAGGCTGGTGAATGTAATACCCTAAAGACATTACATGATTGATTATTCTAAAGGTGAAGAATAGTCACAGATCACCAAATGTCATAGTTTTAGTAGGTCCCTTGAGGTGGTATGAAATGAAGGTGCAAAGGGTGAGAAGGTGAAAAATGGTTAGGTTATATGGTATGAGATAGCATGCCTTTTGGCAAGAGATCCAAGATCACAATGAGCAAGTCCATGATGATTTTTTTTTTTTTGAATTGTATTTGAGATAGATTGATCAATGTGGGAAGTCTATATGGGATGATGAAATTATCTCCTTGAGGTCTTCGTGAAGCTGATCGATGCGAGAAGCTTCAAAAAAATTTGAAGCAAGATTTACATAGTTGTCCTTTGAGGGAGTAGTCTATTTATAGCAGCAATGTAGAGAGAAAGATGTCCCTTTTGAGGGAGTCATATTTTTATTGGAAGTTTGACTCAAGGAGTTGGATCCCATGTGGAAATTATTTGAAGGCTTTTAAGTCATGGACATGACTAGGGTGAAGAATCGGATTCTTGTTTAGAAAGCAAGATGAAATGACCATGGGATCTCATCTGAAAGAAGATGAAAAGTATCCATGAGAATCATGCCATGTGCAGAGCCATGGTACACATATTTAAGAGAGGGTAAAAGAGTGATGGGTACACACATGATTCTTGTTTAATCATTGGGGATGGCATAGTGAAAGGAGGGAAGTGAATGACACTCAAGGGACGAGCATGAAAAGTGGTAGAAGGTGAGGTAGGACTGAAAGTCAATAGTAGAATGGTCGAAGATGTAAGCACTTAAAGGGCTCGGAGGTTCAGTTTACCATCGAGTGAAGATAAATGATAAACACCTGATCCATAGGCATGAGTCACGATCATTTTCTTTTTCTACTTTGGTTACATGTTGATTTTCCTTTGGGAAGAGATCACCAACTTGGAAGTTTCATTCATGAACACATTTTCATAGGCATGTTTGATACGTTTTTGGTAAACTTGGAGATGGTCAAGAGCATTAAGACAACATTTGTCTAATAACTCAAGTTGTGTTAAACGGTCCCTGACGAAAGTCATCATCATTAATCATGTCATGGAGAGAAATACGAAGAGATGGAATCTAGACTTCGAGAGGCAAAACAACCTCTGTACCATAGACCAGAGAAAAGAAGTGGTAATAGTGGAAGTGCAAATACTAGCACGATACATCCATAGGGTGAAAGGAATGTGTATATTCTAGTCCTTCCTAGTATTATTAACCACTTTGATGAGAATTTTGTTTAGGGTTTTATTAGTGGATTCGTCTTGGCCGTTGGTTTATGGGTAATAAGGTGATATAAACTTAGGCTGAATGCTTTGATGGCATCACAAAGTTTTCGCAAGGTTTTATTTTTGAATTGTTTTCCATTATCAGTGATGAGGTGATGTGGAACACCAAAGTGAAAGATAATGTGATGATTGATGAACTCACATATTTTCTTAGATTTTGTGGAGATGAGAGGTATGGCTTCAACCCATTTGGTGTATTATCTGGTAGTGGTAATGATCCATTGATAGCTCTAGGAAGAATGGGGATTGATCTCTCCGACCAAATCCAAACCCCATTGAGAGAAGGGGCAAAGGTTATGGGTGACCTATAAGGCATGACTGGGTGTATGATGAAGTCTGGCATGTTTTAATTTTACATAATGCTTAACATAGTCACACTAATCATGGTTAAGGGTCCGCCAGTAATAGCCTAGGTGAATAATACACTTATCAACCATGAGACCACTGAAGTGATCTCCACATATGCCGTCGTGAACTTCCTTAATGGTATAGGGAATTTCAGAACTCGTAAGGCACCGTAAGAGAATATCATCAAATCCATGCTTATAGAGGAGGCCACCTATGATGATGTAATGAGAGGCCCTTTTGAGAAAGGCACATTTTCCATTATGAGTGAGGTCGGGAGGTAAGATGGAGAGGGAAAGATAGTCTATGTATTTCTTATACCAAAGGTCACTCGGGTCAGGAGTGGCGGTTCCGATAGAGTAAACTTCATGAGGTAAATAAGAGGGTGATTGTAGTCTTTGTATGGTGAAAAATATTTTGGAGTCAAGTGAGATGAAGTGGGTATCTAAGAAGCTAAGTAGGCCATGGTATCTACAAATTTGTTGGTAGAACATGGGGTGGTTTGAAGGGCATAACGGTTGAAGGTGGTCAAAATTATGTCTACATGATGCTTATACTTTTGAAGTATTTCATTATGAAACTGGTATATACCATTGACTTTTTTAGGACCAATTGAGAATCACCAAAGATGTTGATGGACTTAACATCTAAGGCATAAGTAGCCTAAAGACCCAATATAATTCCTTTGTATTTAACAATATTGATTATACAATCAAAATTGAGTTTGAAAGACAAAGTCATGGATTCACCATCAACCGAATGATTATAACACCAGCCCCACCCCCACGCTGACACTTGGAACCATCAAAGAAGAGTGTCATTTGGTAAGCGGGTTCGTCCAAGGAAAGGGTAGCAATAGACTCATCTGGAAAGTCAAAATTAGAGGGTTGATCCCCGGAAATAGGTGCATTGGCCAATTGGTCGGTGATAGCTTTGCCCTTGATGGAATTTTGATGGATGAATTCGAGGTCAAGGTTGGCCATAAGCATAAGCCAATGATGCGACACGTTGATTTTGGTAAGGTTTTGCATATATGAAGTGTATGGGGTTGGTGTTGGTCACAACATGGGTTTTCCAGGTTGAGTAGGTAATGGCAGAGTTTGGTGGCAACAAAAACTAAGGCTAAGAAAAGTTTTTAGGCGTGGGTGTATCAATTTTTGTATTCCAAAAGAGTACAGCTCATGTAATAAACCACCTACTCCCTATGTTGTTCATTGCAATGAGCGAGCATGGCCCCAAAGGAGTGATCGGTAGTAGAGATGTATAGGTAGAAGGGTTGATCTTCTTTACGTGGAATGAATATGGGTGGTTGGAGAAGGTATTTTTTTAAGGCCTCAAAATATTTGTGGTAGTCATCATCCCATTTAAAGGAGACATCCTTTTTGAGAAGATGATGAAATGGCTTACATTGATTGGAAAGTTGCGAAATGAAAAGGTGAATAGCACAGTAACTTAACTTGTAGGTTACTGAGTTACCACAGAGTTAGTTGGCGAGAGGAATTTAGAGAATGGCCTTGACTTTAGCAGGGTCATCCTCTATACCATGTAAAGAAATGATAAATCCTAGGAGCTTTCCCTAGAGAACCACAAAGACACACTTCTTGGGATGAAGGAAACCACAATACTTAATGGGGTGGTCAAATATGGTATTTAGGACGGTGAGGTCCTTGGGTGGCATTTATATTTGGCAAGGAGACCATCTACGTAATATTCCAATATAGGGTGCATGATGTTATGGAAGATGTAATTCATAGCCCATTGATATGTGGCACTAGCATTTTTAAGGCCAAAAGGCATGACTCGATAGTAGAAGGTCCCCTAAGGGGTGATGAATGTAGTTTTGTGTTGATCCTCTGGGGCAAGCAATATTTGGTTATAACCTGAGAACCCATCCATAAGTGATAGCATATCGTGACCAGGTAAGGTCAACCAGCTGGTCAATACCGGGTAGAGGAAAGTCATCTTTTGGGAAAGCTAGGTTAAGGTCATGGAAATCTATGCAAATGTGAAGTCCCCTTGTCACCTTAGTGATAGGGACAATGTTAGAAATCCATCGGGGATAATCAATGGGTAAGATGAAGGAAATGAAAAGAAGGCATTGAATTTCTTTTACCAAAAGAGCAATGCGAGGGTGCATTTTCCTCAACTTTTGTTTTACGGGTTTGGCATCGGGAATGGTTACAATATTGTGGACCACTATGGTGGGGTAAATATTGGGCATGTCAGCGTAAGACCAAGTGAAAACATGGTTATGATTTTTGAGAAAATAAGTTATGGCTTCCTATTCAACAATATCTAAAGATTGGTTGATATTTAGAATGTGTGGGTCATGAGTATGGATGTTGACTTCGATAGTCGATTCATTCAACATGGTTTATGTCTTAGATGGTAATGACACTTGTGAATATAAGATTCTTACTGTATGCAAGATAGGTGAGTATAGATTCATCATCCCGACATTGAATGACATTAATAAAAGGTGTATCATTATTGATCATTTCGGGATACAAGAAGGGAAGAGAAAAGGGACCCTCGCCCTTGCATTGATAAGTCGAGGCCCCAAGGAAATGGTCTTTATGAAAAAAAAAAAAGTTATGAGGAATGGATTATGGATCCATTGACCCTGTCGGTGAAGGTGGTGAAGAAGGTGGAGCAGGTGAAGAAGGTGGAGAAGGATCGATATCCTCAATGAGTTCAATGCGGGCCTTCTTGGTAGGTAGTTTAGCAAAGCCAATACCACTATGGTCATTATGTTTGTGGGTAGTACATGGAATAACAATGTGGCCGTCTTTCTCATAAAAGCCAAAACCAAAACTTTTCCATGCACATTGGTGCAGGAAGGTGTGGGTGAAGTTGCGATTGGTGAGTGACTGGAGGTTAGTATAAAAGGGGTGGGTTTGTAATGGCTATTGAGGTGTATAAGTGGAATTATCAAGTCCCCCATAGATGAGATTAGTATGAATGTGGGGAAGATCGTAAAGGAGACACTCTCCTATGTGGTGATCATAATGAGGGTGTTTACAAAGTTTTCCTTGCTCTTTTGGAGTGAGGAACGTGTTGACATTATATAGGCAATACTCCCTCAGAGTGATGCATTGAAAAATTCCTTCCAAGGGATAGGTGGTCGATATGCGGGTAGTTGGGATAGATGATGTGTTAGAGGTTGGATCGGAGGTGGAGCCAGCTGAATGGGAGGCTAATGGGTCAGCCTTGGAGGTTGTGGAAGTGGTAGGAATGAAGGATTTAGGTGTGGTTGAGGTAGCGGTGGCACTTGGTGAGTGGAGGTGTGGGTGAAGAGTAATTTTCATGGAGGTAGACATCTTAATGGGTACAAGCACATCATTGGGTTGATAAATCATGTTGTAAGTATTGAGAGGTGATGGGTCATTTGTAATGGTATAGGTGTGTCCTTCATGCTCAAACTTTACATAACGATGCAAAGGGAAGGAACACAACCCATGACACGAATCCGGTGCCTGCCAAGTAACAAAGTTATATTGAAATTCCCCCTCCAAGACGTAAAATAACTCTGGAATAGTACGGGGCCCATGCAAACATAGAGGATGATGGTTCCAAGTGTAGAAGTGATAGCATCGTTAAATGAACATACCATGATGGGATGTTTATGCATGCAATTATCGGGTATGCACAATTGGTCGAATGTATGGGAGGAGATGATGTTAATGATAGTTCCCCCATCGATCATAACATGTCGTACACATATATTATCAATATGGATGGAGATGAAAAGGGTTGGATCAGGGTCATCAATTTGGTGTGGTGCGATCTCTTCATCTGAGAAGCTGAGGGTGGCTACTTGGTGAGTAGGTGGAGGTGTAGAAGAAGGTGGTAATTTGGTGAGAGAGGCTACATGATAAGGTGTAATAATGGAGGGTGCGGGTGTAGGGGCATTGGGTAAAACCTCAATAGGTAGAAGAACCTCCATGAGATCTTGGCGATGGGATTGAGATGTTTGGATGAGGCCATATAGGGACATTTCGAGGAGGATTTGGTGTAATTTTTGAGCATCATGTGATGTGTAACCCCATTAGAAATAGGATATGTGGGGCCTTGGATAGTGATTTTAGGTTTTGGTGTAGATGGTACGTTTGGTATAGGGTTGGTTAATGCATTGGTTTCCTTTTCCTTGCCTTTTTCCTTCTCGGTAGCAGTAGAAATGTGGATCATGTTGATTTGAGGTGGGGAGGTAGATGAAGTAGGTGAGCCATGAAAGGTGTAATGATAGGACAAGTAGAAGGCTGAGAGGTGGGAAGGAACCTTGTGAAATGAGTTGGGCACACTGACATTTAGGTGGAGGTTTGGAAAGTTCTTTAATACGAACCATGTTAATTTCAAATCTCAGGGATGAATATAAGAGTTATGGGGGTGGAAATTTTAGTCATTGAGTAGGAAATGAGGGAAGAACTATGGAAATTGGTGCTGGAAAAATGGGGTCCTCATCAAGAAGATCATCATCGTCAAATTTTTCTTCAGGAAGACACAACTGGATAAGAGTTGATTTCAAATCTTTACAGTTCTCTAAATCATGTCTTGGCACACGATGGTAGGTGTAATTTTTGGTTTCATCAAACCCTTTTGGTTTGGGTTTGAGTGGGTTATAAGGTCTAAGAGGTGGTAATGTGATGACAAAAGTTTCGAGTAGATTGGTTAAGATTTTGGCATAGGATCCTGCTAGTGGATCATAATGGGAGGTGAGTGTGGGTTTGGGTGCGGAGTGCGATTGGTGTATAGGAAGATTATTTGTAAGAGGAGTGGGTTGGGCTATGGTCTTAGGTGTTGGTTGTGTCTACTTGGGTAGGGGCATGGTAGATGAATTGGAAATAGAGTGTGTGGTTAGTTTAACTACCTTATTGGAGGGTAGCAGATTTTTGGTTTTAGGTTGCACCTTCTTCGGTGAAGTTGATATGGGTGCATGAGATGTAGAGGAAAAGTGGATGGTGGAAGAGGGTGGGTTACCCATGGGGGTAACGAGGTGCTGTGGAGGTAGATGGTGTAGGTTGGGTAGGAGGTGTGAGGGAAAGGGAAGGAAGTGTCGTGGGTAGTGAAGAAGTTATTGATGGTATTAGAGGTATGGGTGGTAAAAAGGTTACAGGTGAGGGCGAAGGTTGTGTGGGGTGCTTAGGTATATTAGAGGTCTATGATGGGGAAATGGGTTGCTGCATCCTTGGTTTACCGGTGGATGGGGATTTCTTAGCCAGGGTCAAGGGGTGAGGTCCTAGGATAGATGGAAGAGGTGAAGGTGATAAGGGTGTGGTTGGCGAGGTTGGGGTATGAGATCTAGGAGATTGGTTCTTCTGTTTAGGGGCCGGGTTAAATTTGGTCTTAGTTTTGGAAGACGTGGCTAAATCTAACTTAATGGGTGGATGAGTAAGGCTAGCCATTGGTATGACCCCTAAAGTAGTACTATGTTTAGGTAAGGAAGATGATGTAGGTGTGGGTTTGGATGCGGATGCATGTTGGGTTATAGGTGTAACGTCCTCATTTTAGTACTTTAGAACAAGTAATTTTTTTTTTTGATAAATGCTTCCTGGTTCTAAATACATAATTTAGAACTCACAAATCAAAACAACCATTCTTATAACAGATAACCATATGCAGCTATAATGACTCGGAGTACCTCCGATCTTTTCATTCCATGACTCCTCATAATCTCTGAGATCTATTCATGAGTATCAAGAGTTGGTGTTTTTATTTTAACACATCACTCTTATGGTTCTCTTCCCTAATCTAGGATTCAGAATGCTCTGTCCAAGGAACCTATCTGAATAATTGTTACCATTATTCATCGGCATCTCATCCCTTAGACTAGGTGACATAGGACAACACAATCAGTAGCTTGTGATACTTTGGCCAAGGAATTGAAATATATGCTTATGTCTTGTATTCCTTAATGGCATACTCGTCAATCGGAATACGTCCATCACCCCATTCCTTTGTTATGTAGAATGTCTTATACTGACTTCTGTCAGTCTCTCCTGCCCCAAGTTATTCACTCAGGAACGGATTAGTAAAATGACAACGTTATAAGGATGCTCTTGGGGACTAGGGATATGCTGACATACTGGGTCAACCCTAGTTAACCCGAAAGTGTGTCAAGATACCCTGATTCTCCTGGGGAAGCCTTATAACATGACCACTTTCCTAATCAATCCCGAGTAAAACTTGTTCAAGTTTAAGGTGTAAATATTTACGATCAATGCGAAGGGTGTCGCCATAAGTCACCTGCATTATTATATCTTCGAGAAGATCCTAATCTTCTCGAAGGTACATGTTGATGCAAAATCACAGCACCCCTGGACGCACATCAGGCTTCTAGGTTGATGTTCAGGCATCCAGTGTGATTGCACAACATGGAAACCTCTCTCCAAGCGTGGGACTTGTGAAACCGAGAGAGGAATATCCAAAGAAGGCTGGTTCCTGCTCCTAAACTACCTGCCACAAGCTATTCCAGTGTAGGCAAGCTAATCTAATCCTAATCTAACCATGCCAAGGAGACAGAGAGAGAGAGAGAGAAGGAAAAATAGCAAAAGCCTACACTAAAACGGTGATACACCAGAGAAGGAGGATGTTGGACATCTATCAAAACTGCCATGGGACAAAGAGAGGTGAGCAATGGGAAGGATGGACAGATGCATCACAAGCCCAAGGATAGATTTCACACAGAAAATGTCCCAAAACTCCATGAACACAGCTCCAGACCTGCAATGAACATTCAAACATGCACAGATACCTGCAAATGAAGAGAGGAAAGAAGAAAACAAGCAAAAATGAGAGAGGATGGACAGATGCATCACAGAACACGTTTTGTTGCTTGAAGTTTACACGAGAACATCATTCCATTAGTAAAAGGCAAAAATGCCATTACGAGAGGGGAGGAGGCTCGAACTCCATTTTTAACCCTAAGGTAGAGAAGAAAAGAAGGGAGGGCCGAGACGAAAGAATGAACAACCTTTTTTTTTTTTTAAAATGAGCCAAATATGGCTTTTACATTGCATGGGTCGAGCTCAGGGGACAGAAAATGTGGGAAAACATGTAAGCCCATTCCTCATTGAATGCCAACGCATTAAAACGGCATAGGATACCTTACCAACCCATACCCTGCCATCTTTGACTGATTTGGAGGAGAATGCGACCCATTCTGCATTAATTTGGCCGCTAAAATGTCACTTCTGGCCGTGCTAGAAGAAGAATGCGACCCATTAGCATTAAAACGGGTTGTTGAAAGGTTGCTTGGCCATTACCACACGTCAGAGCCGTTTCTCAATTTTCTCTCTTCAGACTGCACCAAAACTCGAGATTGATCCTAGAATCATGTGGAGCATCTCAACAGCTTTCCATTGATATAAAGAACGTGGAAATCCGAGCTCTGGATCAAAAGATATGGCGATCTGAAGATTTAGGGCGCAGGCAGACCAAGACAGATTTCGAAATATTTTCCCGCACTTCGCCACCTAGACGACACGTGGCAGGCTCTGATTGGTCGTGTAATTCTCTCTCCTCTACCTTTCGGTGGGCTGTCTTTTGAATTTTCCTTGTGGGCCCTAGCTGGGACACGTGGCACTATCCCATTGGTTCGGATCGGTGCTCGAAAACTCGCCCCTTGACTTTTTGACTTTTCTCTTTGTGGCACGTGGCGATTTCTCATTGGTCCTCGGCTCCTTCGGCGTACTTCACCTCCATTTGTCCCGGATGTCCCATTTGATTTTGGGCCCTTTGTGCTCATTTCGGCCGGTTCGGGCATTTCGCGTCCATTTGTCCCAGATGTCCCATTTGATTTTGGGGCCTTTGTGCTCATTTCGGCCGGTTCGGCCGGTTCGCGTCTTTTTGTTTCACTTGGCCCACTTTGCTTGAGGACCCGACTTGACTCTTTTCGGCCGGTTCGGCCGGTTCTCACCTTTTTGGCTTTTGATTATCCCATTTGATTTTGGGTATCTTGGCCCTTTTCGCCCGGTTTGGCGGTTCGCGCCTTTTTGGCCCGATTGTCCCATTTGCGTTCCTCTCGTGATTAGCCAATTTTTCTCGGTCGAACCGGCATTTCGCGCTTTGCCATGCGTACTTTTTCCTAGATGTCCCTATTGCTTTGCGGGCTGTTTGTGCTTACTTGGCCGAGCCGGCCGTTCGAACCTTTTGTCCCAAATGTCCCGATTGCCCCTAGGACTAGGACTTGGTCATTTTATGATTTTCTGGATCAACCTACTTGCCTTCTGACCTTTTTCGCATTTTCTCGAGCTTTCTCTTTTCCTCTCGGAGACAGGGAACTTCAAAAATATTTGAGGGACTCTAGCAACATGATTTTGGCCCCGAATCAATCAATTTACGTGGACTTGAATATTCGATGCATGTTATCAAAATTACCCGGGGGTGAAATTTTGACAATAGTTTGGCGACTCGGTGGGGTCATCTGCACTGCTTAGATGAATGATCGGTAACTGAAGCATCCATTGGGCATGGAGTCATGAGTTGCAACTGCGGCTGATCTCGAACTTTGAAAACCTCCCTCGAGCCACTTGGAAACCCATTGAACCTAGAGTGTCTTCACCAAGACCACTTTGAAATGAAGCGTGCGAGAGCAAAACCAGCAACACCAAAACTATATGTAGCTGAAAATCATACATGCCCCAAATGGAACATGCAGAGTGTGCACAAGCACTTCTTCTACTGAAAGCAAATCTACCTACTCTACTCTAGCTGGAAGCAAAGGCAAGCTAAACAAACCCTGCAACTGGTTGTGAGAAATAGCTTCCTTTCTTCAAAATTGGCAGCCATGCAATTGATTTGGCACTGATCATGGTTGTTTGGATGGATGGAAAATCAACAAGAAGCTGGTCTTCTATCCAAATCATCAAGGTATCAACTGAAAAATCCAATACCTCTTTTAGTTGCTCTACATTTGGATTGGAGAGGTATGGCAGCTGATCCTTGGTACTTTGTAGCTCATCCTCATGCTCAGAAGCAAGCATGACTGGTTTGCTTCTCCTTTGGCTTCAGTGAAGCCAAATACCTAATTGGGCAAGGTCGAT
Organism: Taxus wallichiana var. yunnanensis; assembly: GCA_018340775.1. Lineage (NCBI taxonomy): Eukaryota > Viridiplantae > Streptophyta > Pinopsida > Cupressales > Taxaceae > Taxus > Taxus wallichiana. The sequence continues at coordinate 67,064,169 of CM031239.1, read as the reverse complement.
CCATTTGATATGCCCATAGCTCTGATTTTCAACTTCAAGAATGGAGTCTTCTTGTAGACCCACCTGAATGGATGATGTGGAAGAAATGGTGGAATCCTTTTGTCCTTTCTCTTCCTCCGATGAAGAACATGGAAGATTAAAATCTTCCAATTTTGATTCCAAAGGGCTGCTATAAGATGTAGGCTGCTGCAAATAAATGATGTCCTCCATGACAGCAGGCTCTGGTGTTTGGAATGTGGATGATGAAAGAGAGAATGGTGAAAACTCAACTGGCTCTTCTCCATCAAAACAGTCCTCCAAATCTGATAGGTAAACTGCCTCATTCTTTGTGTTGCTTGCTCGTATTCAACTTCCTCCGTGGTGTCCTCTTGATGTGCAACCTGACCACCATGGTTTGCTTCACTCTCCAATATTGAGTTTGAGAGATCAAACTCCTCTTCATTACTAGAACTTGAGAGAGGTGAAGTAGAAAGAAGAACTGAAGGTTCTCTTGTAGCCTGCTTTGTGCTCAAAGCCCTTGGATCTGCACTTTTCTCCTCCACAGCTAGGATGTGCTCCTCTTCTTTTGGATTTGGAGCAGCTTCTCCTTCCTCTAATGTTTGAAGGCAATCTTGCTCTTGATTGAACTCCTTCTCCAGCATGAAGTTTGTCAAGTCAAACTCTTCAATTTGCTGCTCTAGAGGACAAGTTGGGACTGCAAGATCTTCTTCTTCTGCTACTGACCAAATCAGTCCTCACCACCATTTGTTCTCCAACCCTAGCCTCTTTTGTAGGCTTAACCATCAAGGGGATCTTTGTCATCCCAAATTTGGTAGCCCAAACCTTCAAGTCATCTGTCATTTCTTTTCTGTTGGGCTCCTCTTCTTGCTGTCCTTGATGACTGATTTTTTCAATTCCTTCTTCCCCATATGAAATTGGGAATGCAAGAGGAGGAATGGGTTGAAACTCAATCGATTTTACACTTTTTGTGGTGGTGGAGCGGTGAAACCTCTTGTTTCTTTGGAGGAGGGGTATTTACGTTAGCTCTTATGGAGGGGATGACTGTTTGGAAGGGAAAAGGAAAGAAGAATCGAGATGAGGTGGAAGACTGGGGGTGGAGAAATGGATTCAACACTTGGGACAGCGAGATGGAGGGTTTAAAACTTGACACCTTGCTGAAATGAAATAGATTGGGAAAGAGGAAAAGGAAAGGCATGAGATGGTGTGCTTACCCGTTGACAAGGTTCTTTGAATACTTCTCTCGTACACCTCTATTTCTTGATCCACTTTGCAAGCAAAGGTAGCGTTGCAATCATGAAGTCAAGCTTCTCTGAGGGGTTGTAATGCCTTGGAAAAGGTCCCACCCATGGACGGGTGCTCCATAACCGATTCCAAAAGCTTTCATACGTGCTGAGCCACAGGTACACTATGTTTACCTCCATCTTTTGGATTTTCTCCAACAGACCAGCATCTTGCATCTGATTGTCTTCATTATATGCATACTCTTGCTCTTGGAAAGCTCCATAGCCAAACTAACTTTGGCACTGCTATTCATATGAATATGCATGCTGATCTGGAGGATTTGTAAAACCTGTTGGAGGTGGAATATACTGCTATTGTTGATATGAAATCCATGATGGAAATGAAGTCATGATTGCACAACTTCAAAGAATGAGGAAGAATGAAAGAGATGGAAAGAAGGATGAATGGAAAATGAATGAAAATGAATAGAAAGGAAGGTGCGTAACTTTAGAGATGGTTGTTGACCGGATGGAGTCGCGAGATGTGTTTGCAAGTGCCTCCAAAGGCTGAAATCTTCACGGGAACACATCAACTTTGCAAAGATGAAGTGAAAGACCTCTAAGCTCCCACCGGCGTGCCAAAACTATTGATGCAAAATCACAGCACCCCTGACGCACATCGGGCTTCTAGGTTGATGTTCGGGAATCTAGTGTGATTGCACAACATGGAAACCTCTCTCAGCGTGGGACTTGTGAAACCGAGAGAGGAATCTCTAGAGAAAGGCTGGTTCTGCTCCTAAACTACACCCCACAAGCTATTCCGGTGCGGGCAAGCTAATCTAATCCTAATCTAACCATGCCTAGGAGAGAGAGAGAGAGAAAGGGAAAAACAGCAAAAATCCTACACTAAAACGGTGATACACCGAGAGAAGGAGGATGTTGGACATCTATCAAAACTGCCATGGGACAAAGAGAGGTGAGCAATGGGAAGGATGGACGAGATGCATCACAAGCCCAAGGATAGATTTCACACGAAAAATGTCCCAAAACTCCATGAACACAACTCCGGACACTGTAATGAACATTCAAACATGCACGAGATACTTGCAAATGAAGAGAGGAGAGAAAAAAAGCAAAAATGAGAGAGGATGGACGGATGCATCACGAACACATTTTGTTGCTTGAAGTTTACACGAAACATCATTCCATTAGTAAAAGGCAAAAAACACCATTACAGAGTAGGGAGGAGGCTCGAACTCCATTTTCAACCCTAGAGAAGAAAAGAAGGGAGGGCCGAGCCGAAAGAATGAACAACCTTTTTTTTTTTAAAATGAGCCAAATCTGGCTTTTACATTGCATGGGTCGAGCCCAGGGGACAGAAAACGTGGGAAAACGTGTAAGCCCATTCCTCATTGAATGCCAACGCATTAAAACGGCATAGGATACCTTACCAACCCATACCCTGCCATCTTTGACCGATTTGGAGGAGAATGCGACCCATTCTACATTAATTTGGTCGCTAAAATGTCACTTCTGGTCGTGCAGAAGAAGAATGCGACCCATTAGCATTAAAACGGGTTGTTGAAAGGTCGCTTACGGCCATTACCACATGTCGAGCCGTTTCTCAATTTTTGCTCTTGAGACTACACCAAAACTTGAGATTGATCCCGAGAATCATGTATAGCATCTCAACAGCTTTATGTTGATATAAAGAATGTGGAAATCCGAGCTCTGGATCAAAGATATGGCGATCGAAGATTTAGGGACGCAGAGCAGACGAAGGCAGTTTCAAAATATTTTCCCGTGCTTCACCACCTAGATGACACGTGGCGAGCTCGATTGGTCGCGTAATTCTCTCTCCTCTACCTTTCGTGGGCTTTGTCTTTTGAATTTTCCTTGTGGGCCCTAGGTGGGGACATGTGGCATTATCCCATTGGTTTGGATCGGTGCTCGAAAACTCGCCCCTTGACTTTTTGACTTTTCTCTTTGTGGCACATGGCAGTTTCTGATTGGTCCTCGGCTCCTTCGCGTACTTCACCTCCATTTTTCCCAGATGTCCCATTTGATTTTGGGCCCTTTGTGCTCATTTCAGCGGTTCGGGCATTTCGCGTCAATTTGTCCCAGACGTCCCATTTGATTTTGGGGCCTTTGTGCTCATTTCGGCTAATTCGGCCGGTTCGCGTCTTTTTGTTTTTATTGGCCCACTTTGCTTGGACTAACTTGACTCTTTTTGGCGGTTCGGCCGGTTCATGCCTTTTGGCCCGATTGTCCCATTTGATTTTGGGTATGCGGCCCTTTTTCACCAGTTCGGCGGTTTGCGCCTTTTTGGCCCGATTGTCCCATTTGCGTCCCTCTCAGCAGTTAGCCAATTTTTTCTCGGTCGAACCGGCATTTCGCGCCCGCCGCGTACTTTTGTCCCAGATGTCCCTGTTGCTTTGCGGGCTGTTTGTGCTTACTTGGCCGAGGCCGAGCCGCGCAGTTCGGGCCTTTTGTCCCAAATGTCCCATTGCCCCCCTAAGACTAGGACATGGTCATTTTTATGATTTTTCTGGATCAACCTACTTGCCTTCTGACCTTTTTCACATTTTCTCGAGCTTGCTCTTTTCCTCTCAGACAGGGAACTTCAAAAATATTTGAGGGGACTCTGTGAACATGATTTTGGCCCCGAATCAATCAATTTTCACGGGACTTGAATATTGATGCATGTTATCAAAATTACCCGGGGGTGAAATTTTGACAACGATACAACCACCTGTAATCAACTTGTGCCATCAACCTTCAAATCCGCCTCAATAAGATCTACTAATTTTAAGGTGTTACTTACGTTGAGTTAAAATTATACTATCAGACGCTCCCTTAAGGGTAGTCTTTCCCAGTCCTTGGGTTCCTCACCTTAGAATTACCTTTCTTAATAAAACCCATTACACAAGAGAAGTTTAATAAGATTGAGGTCCTATCAAGGAGTTCATAGAAAAACATAAATCTAAATCAATGAAATTGGACAGTAACCCATAATCTTCACATGAGATTTCTAACCATACCCTTTTTAGGTTTATATTAGTTCTCATAACTAAAATTATAACTTACTTATTAGCATCGAGATATAGTGATTAAGAGTCCAATTAAACGTTGTCTTGACTTAGATCAAGACTAGGAAGTAATAATTTATTCAGCTCATTTAGCTTCTGCTTTCAGTTTATTTTAACCTTAGCTTCCCGAAAACAGTGATCTAAATTCCAATTTAGCTTTAGAAAGAACATAATAGAACTACTAAACAATCTTAAGTATTCAATCACATAACCTTGTAAGCTTACTTAGATAATAAAAAATTCTCCGATTATACAATAATAACAATTCTCTTAAGATCATTCGAACCGAAGAAGATCAAACCATCAAGATACGAATGCAAACACATAAGTAACGAATACATCTTTTCATTCCTTTCAAGGCTAATCAAATACATTTATTTCATTCAGCATATTTGATACAATACTCAATAGCCAAAGAACATATTTCTTCAAGTAGTACATTTAGATAATCAAATTGAAGTTCATCATAAAACCAAATTAAACAATCTGAACATCATATCAGATCTGGGTGCCTTTACCACTTACGGCAGCCATCTGTAAAAATTGTCAACATGGGTCAGTTCGGTGAACTGAGCATGATAAGCACTAACTCTTAAAACAAATGCAATCCACCAATTGCTCTCATTGAACAACCTGTTTAAATGAAATCATTTCACCAAACATGTAGACATATTTCAGACTATGCTCTTTTGTAATTCAAACATGACTATAAACGCGTAACTCATATTATAGTTACTAAATAGTCCTAGATACTTTTCAGATATTTCTTCATAAATATAAGTGACCAAGAAGAACAAATGTATCCAAAACAACTATCCATCTGAATCCCAAGGACAACAAACATCCGACAGACCATTACATTCAACATAATAAAATGAATATCATAACAATTCATGAATCCATCAGTATGTTAAAACAATTCCAACAGTTAAATATAAATATATCAACATATACATTACAGCAGAAGAGAAAGAAACCGAGACATTCAGATTTCCCTTCCAATCATGCTCATGACTGTACCGTCCTCTCAAGAGTAATACATTCACATTATATGCATGTGACTAAGCCAGTCGAGACCACAAGAAGAACTACAGTTCGTCAAAAATTCAAGTATAAAAATTACCTGTAGCTTACTGAGCAATACAATAGCCCTCATGGCAAGGCAGTAATAAATAATCCAACAAATAGACTTAACATAGCTTTCCATATTATTCAACAAATGAGAAAATATCCAACGCCATCGCTTGTCAAGGCACAGCTATTAACTCTTTATCTCAGTCAAGCACAAGACTAGATAATCACAATAACAGAAGACGTAACCATGCACAATCACAACATCAATCCCACTGAGTCGAAACACTCAGCAACATACAGCTCAATCTAATCCCTACTAACACAGCAAGGACTTAAATCCAAAGCCGAAATCAAAAGAACAACCTCTTTATCACAGTCAAACAAGAGGCTAGATAACATTAAAACAAATGATGTTTCCATATGCATATATAGTGAAATTCACACTGAATCTAACACAAACATGCACAACTTCATTTAACTGAAACATATCCTTACGATAATACAGCCATGACTTATATTGGAAGTTGTTTTCAAGAAAAATAAACACAACCAGGTCTTCACTGAAGCCGAAATTCCATATCAGTATTTTCCTCAAAGTTTCATCCTAAGCCAAGCTACTACGGAATACAACAGGGTCTCAAACCGAGTAAAATTTGTAAAGAAAACCCTTCCTTTAAATTTCCACAGAAGCGAACAGAAAGGAACACAAGAATGTTAAGAAGGAGTCTGAACGATATGCATGCACGAGGGTTTAAATCGAGAGTCGAGCCAACTCGCAACATATCGAGATCTCCAACAATATCACATACAACTAATGCTCATAAACAAGGTTTAGATTGAAGTTGATTTCATGCGACAACAATTCAAGAATCCCAATAGTATTCCCAGCAAAACTTCTACAGAAGTCGTAATTCAAGATACATATCAAGGACTCCAACTGAATCAATATCTAAGTAATCTCAACTAAACATCAGCATTCGAAACTAAGCTTAAGCAGAAGACGAAACATACGAAACATAAAAAGAACTCCAACTGAGTTTGTACCAATGATATTCACTGCTAAGCAATAGTATTCATAACAAAGCAACAGAAGTCGTAATACCAGTTACTTTTCAAGGACTCCAACTGAGTCTAACTAATAAGTATTCACATTCATGACTTCTACAGAAGTCCAAAATATACGAAACATTCCAAGGACTCCACAGAGTCATTTTCGTATATATATTCCTTGCAAACTTTCAACGGATTATATCCCAAAAATTGCAACACAGGGAGGACTTCTACAAAGTCACATTCAAATAGTATAAACATAGCAAGTTATCCAACCAGAAGTAACTTAAAGTATTATAGCAAGATCCAACAAGATTCAGCAACCATAAAAGTACAGCCGGTTTCAAACGAAGCGAAACCACAAGGAAGATTAAATACAAAAACTATTCCTTCCAGGTCTTCTAAAGATCCAAGATTCCTAATTTCACAGGAAAAGAAGAACCAAAACAATGCTTCCAACCAACTGAATTGAAATCACCTGAATAGAGTTGTTCTAATGAAATCATTTGAAGGAAAGCAGGATTTTTAAAAGTTAGGGCCTAACATGCCTGGTAATGCCACTTAAAATTCGAAGAAGACCTCTGAAAGAGCTCGAGCCTTCTCCTCTTCTTCCACGTTAGTTTCAACAACAATAATTTGTTATTTCCATGCTTTATAAACTTTCCTCGACAGAGTAAAGAGCTAGTTATTCTCATAGTTGCCATGCAACACCAAGTAGACTGGTTCGAAGAACCAGTGATCAAACAGAGGGAAAACTGGAGTGCATGGAAAACTAAACAAACAACCAGTTTTCCATTTTGCATGTTTTCCCGAGAAATTCGAGCTCGGAAACCGAGTTCTTTAATTGCATTAACTCCAAAATTCCCGCTCAATCTCCATTGCCACCGACCACCATAGTTGGCGATGGAAAAATGCAAACCAAAGACCATTTCCAAATTTGGCGACTCTGCCACATCGGCCTCGATGGCCGTTTGAAACCTCAGCTAAATCCTTGTCCTTCATGCTTATCCCCTTCATTTAATGCCATAGAAACTACCGCCCATGGCTCGCACCCCTTCATAGGTCCCCTTCCTCCACTAACATTAGTTAGGTTAGAAACATAGGTTAGATCATAAGGTGATACTTAGTCTAACTTCCTTAGTGCTAGGTTGCTAACCTTAGGAACATTTAGCTTATAGCTTAGGGCTAGGTTAGATTAACACTAATCCAACCCATAGGTTATTAACCTTAATAAATCTAGTTTAGGTCTAACAATTAGAATCATTCAGTATAAGAACCAACAAATATACATTCACGAAAAGGATTCATTCCAGCACTGATAATAAGCTAGTAGTATAAATGTATATGAATTTATTACCTGGCTCAAGATCAAGACCTTCCTGATATTATGATATCGGGAACCAATTCATTTAACAAGATCAGCTTGAGTTAACTCTGAATTGCTCATTCCACACATTCGGACCTTGCAACCTTCGTAAGGTCTATAATTTTTGTTCATCCAGAATAAACTTAAAACATCTCTTGGATCAATGCCACTGATCCAAGACTGAGTCATATAGATGGGTAAATCCACAATTTATTCCGAAATCAGATTAAACTCAGGTGCAAAAATGAAAGAAATAAAAGAGTCCAAGCATATCCTGGCTCAGTCAAAGATCTTCAAATGCAAAGAAGATACAATCTATATCAAGCATGACTTCACAATCAAAGGAACACATCCTTTTTACAGAAGAAATCATATATCAACACTTGAATGCCCAGGAGGAAGTAACAATAGTTCAGGGTGTTACATGCTTCCCTCCTAAAAGATTCATCGTCCCGATGATTACATATTTGATTTACCTTCAGGTCAACCAATTTATTAGTTCACAATACAATGTGACTATTTCCAACTTGAATAGTTTCAGAAATCAATGTCACGATACATTTTATTCAGACTGAATAATGTTTGCCTCAATCTAGCTTTCATATGATCGTGAAAAAGATAAGTTCATAAAAAAATGTTTTGTCAACAGATTTCATCCTGTTGAAAAAGAAAAGGAAAAGCAATTTTCATCTCTTCAAGATTTTCCCAAGTTGCACTTTCTTTGTTAAACTGGTCCCACTGGACCTTACATTGTTGTATTTCATGATTTCTCAAATGCAATTGGTGATTTTCCAGCACTCGTGTGGGTTTAACCACGATTATTCCTGGGTCTTGGACCTACAAGGAATTCCAATTTAAAACATGTGACAGATCTGAAACGTATTTCTTAAGCAAAGAAATATGGAAAACATCATGCATGCTAGATAAAGCAGGTGGTAATGCTAATCGATAAGCTACAAGATTGATTATCTCGACAATTTTGAAAGGTCCCACAAAACGAGGTGACAACTTGGCAGCCTTGCCAAAATTTATAGAACTCTTTCTGGGTTTAACACGAAGAAAAACCTTCTCACCCAGCTCAAACCTTTGATCAACCCGCTTAAGGTCAGCATAGCTCTTCTACCTATCTGTTGCTTCCTTTAATCATTCGCGAATCAGCTTAACTTGCTGTTCCATTTCAGTGAGGATCTCTGGTCCAATTACCACTCTATCCTCAACACTATCCCAGCTAACAGGGGTTCTGCACTTCCTTCCATAAAGTGCTTCAAATGGTGCCATTTTAAGAGATGAGTGATAAGTGTTGTTGTATGCGAATTCAACTAATGGAAGATACTCTTCCCATTTATACTGTTGATCCATGCAATACATTCGCAACATGTCTTCCAACACTTGATTTACTCTCTCAGTTTGTCCATCCGTTTCCGGATGATATGCAGAACTGAAGTTTAGTTTCGTTCCAAGAGCTGTATTAAGTGTTTGCCAAAATCTTGACGTCATTCTAGGATCTCTGTCAGATATAATCAATTCTGGTACACCATGCAATCTGAAAATTTCGTGTACGAATCTTTTGGCCAGCACTGGTGAATCATCCTTTAGATTTCCAGTGATGAAATGAGCTACCTTAGTTAGTTTATCTACAACTACCAGGATAACATCATGTTTGTTCCTAGACATAGGTAACCCTTGTACAAAATCCATGCTTATTACTTTCCATTTGTACTGTGGTATGCTATGAGGATATAACAGTCCAGCAGGGTGCATGTGTTCTGCCTTAACCTGCTGACATTCTAGACAATAAGTCACAAAATCAATGACATCCTTTTTCATACCTTTCCAAAAGTATTGTTGTTTCAGATCAGCAAGCATTTTTGTGATACCCAGGTGTCTAGAGAAAGGTGAATTATGAAATTCAACTAACAACTTCTTTCTCAAATCGTTCAGCATAGGTACGTATACCCTATTTTCATAACGTAAGATTCCTTCATTATCAAAATGAAATCCCTTATACCTTTCATTACTAGGTTCTGCAGCAAGCGTTGCTTTTACTTGTTGAAAGTATGTATCAGATTCTGAGGCAATCTTTACCTCATCCTTAAACTGAGTTCTTAATGTTATAAGAGCAGAAATGTGCTTCCTACAACTTAGAGCATCTGCTACTCTATTCTCTTTCCCTTTGATGTAGCTAATATCAAAATCATATTGTGATAAAAATTCTAACCACCTTCTCTATCTGGCATTTAGATTAGGCTGAGTGAAAATATATTTCAGTCCTAAGTGATCAGTTTTCAACTCAAAAGGTTTCCCAAGTAAATAGTGTCTCCATACTTGAAGCTCATGAACAATGGCAGCAAGCTCCAAATCATGAGGAGCATAATTCAGCTCATGTAACTTAAGTTTTCTACTTTCATATGCTATGACTTCATCATTTTGTAACAAAACACCTCCAAGGCCTTCCCCAGAAGCAACCATTACAATAGTAAAGCTCCCATTAGGGTCTGGTACAGCTAATATAGGTGCGGAAGTCAACTGGCTTTTCAGACTTTTGAAAGCTGCTTCGCACTTATCATTCCAAATAAATTTCTTATCCTTCTTCTGCAATGAAGTTATCGGTGCAGCCACTTTAGAAAAATCCTTAACAAATTTTCTATAGTAACCAGCAAGACCCATGAAGCTTCTTACTTCATGCACATTCTTTGGTGTAGGCCACTCAGTTATTGCCACTATTTTTGAAGGATCTACAGCAATTCCTTCCTTGCTAATGACATGACCCAAATAGTGAACTTCTGAATCAAAGAAAGAACATTTGGATAACTTACCATACAACTTTCTTTTTCTCAAAATTCCCAAAACTATCTTCAAATGCTCATTGTGCTCCTCAACACTTTTAGAATAAATGAGAATATCATCCAAGAATACAAGTACAAACTTGTCCAAATATTCTTGAAAGATATTATTCATTAAGTTCATAAAATCTATGGGTGCATTAGTTAATCCAAAAGGTAGAACCGTGAATTCATAATGTTTGTACCTTGTTCGGAAAGTTGTTTTATGAATATCTTCTTCTCTAATCCTTAACTGATGATAACCAGATCGAAGATCTATCTTAGAATAAACCACTTTTGCCCCACGCATCGATCAAATAGATCATCAATCCTTGGAAGTGGGTATCATTCTTGATTGTTGCTTTATTCAACATCCGATAATCAATACACATGACCTAAGTGTTCCATCCTTCTTTTTCACAAATATTCGGCACTCCCAAGGTGAAACACTTGGTCTAATCAAAACTTTAGACAAAATTTCTTGCAATTGTGCCTTAAGCTCGACTAACTCTGTAGTAGTCATCCGATAAGGTGCTTTGGAAATAGGTTCCATTCCTAGTTTGATTTCAATGGTGAAGTCAAATTCCCTCTTGGGTGGTAACCCTGGTAATTCCTCTGGAAAAACATCCTTGAAACTTTGTAACAGAGGAAATCGTTTCATGGAATCACCATCTTCTTCTGAAAATTTAGATATCTTTACTGCATAAAGGGTACATCCTTTGTTTTTAGCCTTTTTAAGCTGCATAGCTGACAGTTTTCTAACTGAAATTTCCCATTTCACACCTTGAATCTCTGCTGTTTTCAGCCGATCATCTAAACATTTTATATTCTTTTCATAGCAGTCTACTTTTGCTTTATGGTCAGCTAACCAATTGACACCAATGACAATGTCGTAAGACCCCAAAGGTGTAACATAGAGGTCAACTTCCGTGGAAAAGTTAGGTAAGTCAAGGACTGCCCCAAAAAGACACATACTCACTATATGAACAGAGTTATTACCATACTGTACAGTCCAAGATTTATCCATTTTTCCAGCTTTTCTTTTAAGTTTAGAAGCAAGTTTACTAGAAATGAAACATTCAGTAGCTCCTGTATCAAAAAGAATAGTGACAGGTATGCCAAATAACTTACCCGGAACTTCTATAGGTGTCACTTGCTTTTCAGCTTGCTTGTCTGCTACTGCAACATGTATCTTATGCTGCTGATTACGATCATCCTTCTTCAAAGGGCACTGATTTGCGTAGTGGTCTTTGCCACAATTGTAGCAGCCTCCTACAGGTCCCTTTTTAGGCTCAAAATTACCTCCAGCCTTGTAATTATCATGTTGTCCTCCATAGGGCTTCTGCCCATTGTTATAATTTTTGGCAAAATTATCCCTTACATTTCCAGCAGGCTTATTTGCTACTTTGCTTTCTTACTATTATCCCCTGGAAACTTACTTCATTTCCAAACTTTTTCCATGGTCCCTTTTTGGATGCAAGTGAAGTTGAAGAAGGGTTTGTAATCTTCTTCCGCACTTCCTCTTTATGAGCAGAAATAGCCTTTAATTTCTGTTCTTGTCGTATGGCCTTTTCAACAACTCCTTCCATAGTGGTTGGACTGTGAACATCGACCTCTCCTCCTATCATGGGATTCAGTCCCATGATGAATTTCTGTATTCTAAACTTCTCGTCAGTTTGATACTGCGGTACATACTTGAGGAGTTTTGTAAACCGCTCCCAGTATTCAGTTACCATTAGCTTCCCTTGAGCTAAGTTCTAGAATTCTATCATTTTCTGATCATAGAAAAGTTGTGGCAGCCAACGTTGCCTAAAATAGCCTTTAAATTGATCCCAAGTAACATTGGTCTCATCAATATTTAGCTCAGCTTTACGGCTATCCCACCATGAAGATGCTTCGTGGGAAAGATGATAGGCTCCCCAAATAGCTTTGGTTTCCTCTGAGAAGTTTCTTATTGCAAAGTACTTCTCCATTTCATTGAGCCAGTTCTCAGCTCCATCTCCTAATGTGGTGCCATCATATTTAGGTGGGCTTATCCTTTTTATATCATTAGTGAGTTCTGCTACCAACCTGGCCTTTTTGTTTTCTGGTTGGACAGGTGCATTTCCAGCATTAATATCAACACCCATATTGGGGTTGTCCTCAGGAGGTTGCTGATTGTTATTACCAACTTCATCATCCTCCTCATTTCCCATCACCTGCTGTTCAAGTATAGCTAAACGATCTCTTGTGTCCAACAGGGCAGCAAGGATCTCATCAATTTTTTGGGTTGTTTCCACCCCTCCTTCAGGTGGAGCATTATTTGCAACGTTCCCCCTTGTTCTAACCATTTTCTGTTACAAGAAAATTTAGGTTTTTATCAGATTATGGACACAATAGGTCCAAGAGATGCAACCTTCAGCTCTGATACCAAGATGTAACGTCCTCATTTTAGTACTTTAGAACAAGTAATTTTATTTTTTTATAAATGCTTCCTGGTTCTAAATACATAATTTAGAACTCACAAATCAAAACAACCATTCTTATAACAGATAACCATATGCAGCTATAATGACTCGGAGTACCTCCAATATTTTCATTCCATGACTCGGTAATCTACCGATCTATTCATGAGTATTAAGAGTTGGCATTTTTATTTTAACACATCACTCTTACGGTTCTCTTCCATAATCTAGGATTCAGAATGCTCTGTCCAAGGAACCTATCTGAATAATTTTGTTACCATTATTCATCGGCATCTCGTCCCTTAGACTAGGTGACATAGGACAGCGCAATCAGCAGCTTGCGATACTTTGGCCAAGGATTTGAAACATATGCTTATGTCTCGTATTCCTTGATGGCATACTCATCAATCTGGAATATGTCCATTACCCCATTCCTTTGTTATGTAGAATGTCTTATACTGACTTCTGTCAGTCTCTCCTACCCCAAGTTATTCACTCAGGAATGGATTAGTAAAAAGACAATGTTATAAGGATGCTCCTAGGGACTAGGGATATCTTTGACATCTTTGGGTCAACCCTAGTTAACCCGGTGTGTCAAGACCCTACTAGTCTCCTAGGGCAGCCTTATAACATGACCACATTCCTAATCGGTCAAAGTAAAACTTGTTCAAGTTTAAGGTGTAAATCTTAACGATCAATGCGAAGGGTGTCGCCATAAGTCACCTGCATTGTTGTATCTTCGAGAAGATCCTAATCTTCTCGAAGGTACAACCCTACAATCGACTTGTGCCATCAACCTTCAAATCCACCTCGATAAGATCTACTAAATTTTAAGGTGTTACTTACGTTGAGTTAAAATTATACTATCGATGCTCCCTTAAGGGTAGTCTTTCCCAATCCTTGGGTTCCTCACCTTAGAATTACCTTTCTTAATAAAACCCATTACACAAGAGAAGTTTAATAAGATTGAGGTCCTATCAAGGAGTTCATAGAAAAACATAAATCTAAATCAACGAAATTGGACAATAACCCATAATCTTCACATGAGATTGCTAACCATACCCTTTTTAGGTTTATATCAGTTCTCATAACTGAAATTATATCTTACTTATTAGCATCGAGATATAGTGATTAAGAGTCCAATTAAACGTTGTCTTGACTTAGATCAAGACTAGGAAGTAATAATTTATTCAGCTCGTTTAGCTTCCTGCTCAGGTTTATTTTAACCTTAGCTTCCCGAAAGACAGTGATCTAAATTCCAATTTAGCTTTAGATAGAACATAATAGAACTACTAAACAATCTTAAGTATTCAGTCACATAACCTTGCAAGCTTACTTAGATAATCACAAAAGTCTCCAGTTATACAATAATAACAATGCTCTTAAGATCATTCGAACCGAAGAAGATCAAACCATCAAGATACGAATGCAAACACATAAGTAACAAATACCTCTTTTCATTCCTTTCAAGGCTAATCAAATACATTTATTTCATTCAGCATATTTGATACAATACTCAACAGCCAAAGAACATCTTTCTTCAAGTAGTACATTTAGATAATCAAATTGAAGTTCATCGTAAAACCAAATTAAACAATCTGAACATCATATCAGATCTGCGTGCCTTTACCACTTACGGCAGCCATCTGCAAAAATTGTCAACACGGGTCAGTTCGGTGAACTGAGCATGATAAGCACTAACTCTTAAAACAAATGCAATCCACCAATTGCTCTCATTGAACAACCTGTTTAAATGAAATCATTTCACCAAACATGTAGACATATTTCAGACTATGCTCTTTTGTAATTCAAACATGACTATAAACGCGTAACTCATATTATAGTTACTAAATAGTCCTAGATACTTTTCAGATATTTCTTCATAAATATAAGTGACCAAGAAGAACAAATGTATCCAAAACAACTATCCATCTGAATCCCAAGGACAGCAAACATCCGACAGACCATTACATTCAACATAATAAAATGAATATCATAACAATTCATGAATCCATCAGTATGTTAAAACAATTCCAACAGTTAAATATAAATATATCAACATATACATTATAGCAGAAGAGAAAGAAACTGAGACATTCAGATTTCCCTTCCAATCATGCTCATGGTGACTCATGCTGTCCTCTCAAGAGTAATACATTCTAATTATACGCATGCAACTAAGCCGGTCAGACCACAAGAAGAACTATAGTTCGTCAAAAATTCAAGTATAAAAATTACCTGTAGCTTACTGAGCAATACAATAGCCCTCATGGCAAGCCAAAGGTGATAAATAATCCATCAAATATACTTAACATAGCTTTCCATATTATTCAACAAATGAGAAAATATCCAACGCCATCGCTTGTCAAGGCACAACTATTAACTCTTTATCTCAGTCAAGCACAAGACTAGATAATCACAATAACAGAAGACGTAACCATGCACAATCACAACATCAATCCCACTGAGTCGAAACACTCAGCAACATACAGCTCAATCTAATCCCTACTAACACAGCAAGGACTTAAATCCAAAGCCGAAATAAAAAAGAATAACCTCTTTATCACAGTCAAACAAGAGGCTAGATAACATTAAAACAAATGATGTTTCCATATGCATATATAGTGACATTCACACTGAATCTAACACAAACATGCACAGCTTCATTTAACTGAAACATATCCTTACGATAATACAACCATGACTTATATTAGAAGCCGTTTTCAAGAAAAATAAACACAACCAGGTCTTCACTGAAGCTGAAATTCCATATCATTATTTTCCTCAAAGTTTCATTCTAAGCCAAGCTACTACGGAATACAACAGGGTCTCAAACTAAGTAAAATTTGTAAAGAAAACCCTTCCTTTAAATTTCCACAGAAGCGAATAGAAAGGAACACAAGAATGTTAAGAAGGAGTCTGAATGATATGCATGCACAATGAGGGTTTAAATCGAGAGTCGAGCCAACTCGCAACATATCGAGATCTCCAACAATATCACATACAACTAATGCTCATAAACAAGGTATAGATTGAAGTTGATTTCATGCGACAACAATTCAAGAATCCCAATAGTATTCCCAGCAAAACTTCTACGAAGTCGTAATTCAAGATACATATAAAGGACTCCAACTGAATTAATATCCTAAGTAATCTCAACTAAACATCAGCATTCGAAACTAAGCTTAGCGAGAAGACGAAACATACGAAACATAAAAAGAACTCCAACGAGTGCAGTACAACGATATTCACTACTATGCAAGCAACAATATTCATAACAAAGCAATCAAGTCATAATACCAGTTGCTTTGCAAGGACTCCAATTGAGTCTAACTAATAAGTATTCACATTCATGACTTCTACAGAAGTCCAAAATATACGAAACATTCCAAGGACTCCACAGAGTCATTTTCATATATATATTCCTTGCAAACTTTCAACGGATTATATCCCAAAAATTGCAACACAGGGAGGACTTCTACAAAGTCACATTCAAATAGTATAAACACAACAAGTTATCCAACCAGAAGTAACTTAAAGTATTATAGCAAGATCCAACAAGATTCAGCAACCATAAAAGTACAACCGGTTTCAAACGAAGTGAAACCACAAGGAAGATTAAATACAGAAACTATTCCTTCAAGGTCTTCTAAAGATCCGAGATTCCTAATTTCACAGGAAAAGAAGAACCAAAACAATGCTTCCAACCAACTGAATTGAAATCACCTGAACAGAGTTGTTCTAATGAAATCATTTGAAGGAAAGCAGGATTTTTAAAAGTTAGGGCCTAACATGCCTGGTAATGCCGCTTAAAATCCGAAGAAGACCTCTGAAAGAGCTCGAGCCTTCTCCTCTTCTTCCACGTTAGTTTCAACAACAATAATTTGTTATTTCCATGCTTTATAAACTTTCCTCGACAGAGAAAAGAGCTAGTTATTCTCATAGTTGCCATGCAACACCAAGTAGACTGGTTCGAAGAACCAGTGATCAAACAGAGGGAAAACCGGAGCGCATGGAAAACCAAACAAACAACCAGTTTTCCATTTTGCATGTCTTCCCGAGAAATCCGAGCTCGAAACCGAGTTCTTTAATTGCATTAACTCCAAAATTCCCGCTCAATCTCCATTGCCACCGACCGCCATAGTTGGCGATGGACAAATGCAAACCAAAGACCATTTCCAAATTTGGTGACTCTGCCATGTCGGCCTCGATGGCCATTTGAAACCTCAGCTAAATCCTTGTCCTTCATGCTTATCCCCTTCATTTAATGCCATAGAAACTACCACCCATGGCTCGCACCCCTTCATAGGTCCCCTTCCTCCACTAACATTAGTTAGGTTAGAAACATAGGTTAGATCATAAGGTGATACTTAGTCTAACTTCCTTAGTGCTAGGTTGCTAACCTTAGGAACATTTAGCTTATAGCTTAGGGCTAGGTTAGATTAACACTAATCCAACCCATAGGTTATTAACCTTAATAAATCCAGTTTAGGTCTAACAATTAGAATCGTTCAGTATAAGAACCAACAAATATACATTCACGAAAAGGATTCATTCCAGCACTGATAATAAGCTAGTAGTATAAATGTATCTGAATTTATTACCTGGCTCAAGATCAAGACCTTCCTGATATTACGATATCGGGAACCAATTCATTTAACAAGATCAGCCTGAGTTAACTCCTGAATTGCTCATTCCACACATTCGGACCTTGCAACCTTCGTAAGGTCTATAATTTTTGTTCATCCGTAATAAACTTAAAATATCTCTTGGATCAATGCCACTTTGATCCAAAACTAAGTTATATAGACGGGTAAATCCACAATTTGTTCTCAAATCGATTAAACTCAGGTGCAAAAATGAAAGAAATAAAAGAGTCCAAGCATATCCTAGCTCAGTCAAAGATCTTCAAATGCAAAGAAGATACAATCTATATCAAGCATGACTTCACAATCAAAGGAACACATCCTTTTTACAGAAGAAATCATGTATCAACACTTGAATGCCCAGGAGGAAGTAACAATAGTTCAGGGTGTTACAATGGGTAGAGATGTGAGTTGAGCAATGAGTGGTGTCATGGGAGAATTTGCGATAGTTTTGGTTGTGTCTGGTTTGGTCAGCTGAAACAATTTTGGATAGATAGTAGACGTGTCAACATGTGACATCTGCATTTGTGTTGAGACAGGAAGTAGAAGACACCCCCAAAGTAAGGCTCTATCAACATAATCTAGGTGATCAACTAACCGTGAGAATGGAACTGCTATAGGTGAGGTTGATGTCGATCAAATGGTGAATCCTGTAACACCTTTGACAAACTATTATATTTCTCTTTTGCATTGTAAGTGTTGACATGTGATTTTCTTAAATGAGGTGTGTTCCCTTGATTGTTGAAGATCATGATTTTTATGGATAAATCATTTCTGCTCTTGGATTCATTAGACTAAAATGATATGGCTTGCAAGAATCCATTTTCACTTCTGATAGGTGAGTTGTAATCTAGTTTTAAGGGTTGCAAACTTATCTCTTTTAACTGACTCATCCTTGGATCAATTCCAGTGATCCAAGGAATGTTTTAAATCTCCTTACCAGACTGAATGGTAAACTGACATTCATAGGTTGAGAGACGTAGTGGACTGAACTTTTGTATGTTTACAAATTCTTTTTGTCTTGTAAGATCGTGCTTGCATTCAGGTTGTATGTTTTGTGCTTGGATCTTTGGGATTGACCTCTCAGGACATTTAACGGTGTAAGTGGAATGAAGCCTACTTCACGACTATGAAGGGAATCTAAGTCCTAAACTTATGAGATCTATCCTAGCGGGAATTCCTAAACAAAGGTATTATACCTACCTACTACCTATATCTATTTTGTTGGGATGGCATCCTAACCTAAGTTGTTGTACTAAATGGAATAAGGGAGAAATAACCTAAGGTAATGCTAGGCTATTTTTAACCTAATACCTAATACTATTTGGTTGTAAATTTTGATCTAACCTAAGGTGGCAATTACTTATTGAAATGATTTTGATTAAACCTAAGGTTATTATTTCTAAACTAGCCTAAGGCCTTATCCTAAGCTAATGGTACCTATCCTAACTAATGAAATGTGGAAAGGGGACCTAAGGGTCGTATGGAAAATGGGAGGCTAGGCAGTGGTTCCTAAGCTATTTATGAGATTTGATTTTTGTATTAAATGCCAATGAACTGCTAGATTAGGTGGAAGCATGAAAAGTTAGTGGGACTTACGTGGAGTCTTCACTAAAGTTGGAAATGCATGCTAAATTTGAAATAGGTTTCGCCAATTCTAGATGGCGGTGGCATGGAGAGATAGGTGGGAATTTTGTAATCAATGGCATTAATGAACCTCGGTTTTGCAAGAAAACCATCTTGGAAACTATGAGGGGGATTTTTGCTTTATGATTTTTGCTCTGCATACTTTGCAATTTTTCTCTACATGGAGCTATCTCGGTTCTTTGAACCAGCAGTTTGACTTTCACTTTATGGCTATTTGTGGTTCTTTGGTCTATTTTCAATCCAAGGAAAGTATATGAGGCATTGGAGAAAGAGATGTTTGGTTTTGATCTTTCTTGGAGGAGAAAAAGAGTTAGAAGCTCAGTGGAAGTCTCATTTGAATTAGCATAAGAACTATCCGGCATGATAGGCTCTACCCATTAATATTTCTTGCTTTCCTCTAAATGATTCATTAAAATAACTCTACTCTCATGAGATAAATGGTTTCATGTTTTTTCTGGTTATTTACTTTCATGATTGAATGAATCTCTCGTGATTTTTGGATATGAATCCATTGCATGATAATTTTAGTCTTTGGATGTTTTTCTCTATGCAAGTTCAATGTTGATATGCGTATGGAATTTTAGAGGCTTTGTGTTTGTTTGGAACTCGTATTTGGGACTGTCTACTCGAAAAGATCTTGAGAAAATGGTTTTGATTTGAGTTAATCTGGTAGTCTCTTTTGAGATCTTCTCCTTGATGCTTCTTGAGTTTGGAAAGGTTGTAGTACTTCCATCCCAGACTGTACCATTACTTTGAGCATATAATGGCATGTAAACATTGAGGATATTCTACTCTCTTCTGCTCTGGGTAACCCGCGTCTTGTTTGAAAGTCTTTGACTATTTTGTTAGAAGGATGTTGGACCTTTTATGGAACTGTACCTTGTTGTGGGGATATATAACCTCTGGTTTGATACTGTATTGTTACTTACCCTTAGGTATGAATTCGAGCTCATTTGAAAGTAATTGATAATGGGTTCTTGTAGTATATGGAAGTGTTGTGTTCATACTTCAACTTGTGTTAATTTGACTGGAACAATTACCTTCTCTGACTGTAATTATCTGTCTCGATTTTATGTGCTAGATGGAGTTGTGAAAGTTATTTTAGTTGGTATTTCTATTACTATTCAAGTTCGTGAGTAATGGAGAACTTTATTTGACTTATTACTTAGTGTTGAATTTTTGGTATTCTCTTTCAGATCCTTTTTAATGGATTTTGGGTTAGAGTTGAATACTCTCGTAAACTGAATCTTGTTTGGGAGGATTTAGTACCTCTAGTTCAAGATTGTAGTGTATACTTTGTTCTTCTTTATGAATGTGAACTATATGTTTCTTTTGTATCGAGCTGTGTAAGTTCTTGTAGTTGGGATTTCTATTACAGTTCGAATGTGTGGGGATTGTGGAAACTTTGTTTGACTTAAACTTGTGTTGGGTTTTTGTATTCTCTTTCAGATCCATTTGAATGGATTTCTGGTTTTTAAAGGAGATAGGAGTTGAATACTCATGTGGAATGTATCTTGTTTTTCCAAGATTTGTACTTCCTTTGGGACTATACTATATACTTTTCTCTACAGTAGGAACCCAAACTTGTGTTTAAACAATGGTAAATAAATGAATAAGGATTTGGCATTATTGCGTCCTAGATTGATTTTTGTATACTGAACTGGGGTAGTGTTGATATTGTTGTTCCGATAAGGTTTGAATTCATAAGGAAACTAGAAGTATTGTTTTCTATAAATTGTGTGTTTGGTTTTGTATTCTCTTTTGGGAACTAGCAAAAGAACTTTTGGGTTTGAAATGGAAATTGGAATTCAATTGATAATACAAAGGTGAATGAATTCTTGATCAGATCTTTTCTATTGAGTTCCTTTAACTGTGGAAAGTTAAGTTCTATCAATTCAAACATCTCTATAGATTGACTCTCTTCCATGCTATAGGAGTGATTACTATCCTAGGCCTGTTTGACTTCTTGAGATCGGATTTTCTGTTCTTTCTATCTTATTTGAAATAGTGTGAACTCACTCTTCTGAAACGGAAAATTCCTTGTGGATTGTTTAGTTTATTTTGTTGCTAGTCGACTATGGAAAGTTCATGGAAATAGTTGTATGTTTAGGAAACTTTGGGACTATCATTCTTAGTACTAGAAAAACCCAATCGTCCCCATTTGATCTTTCTTGATCTTAGCTAATTTGTATTGAGTCAATTGTGTATTGATGTGGAAAGTGAACAACTGAGTCTGTCATGTAGAAGGGAAAACGTAATCATGTTTAGACCAATTGCTTTGTTTGATTGAGTCATGCTCCATTTGGATTTTGTTATTGGAAGGACTCCTCTTTTTGCACTCTATCATATTATGAATCTTCCCTAGATGGACACGAGAAGAGATTATCCTTGTGTAAGTCTTGCTTTGATTTTTGGAACGTATGGTTTCAGATCTTTGAATGATATCTTCTATAATGTAGAATTTATTTAAGGCTTGCAAGTAGACTATTTTGATTCTCTCCCTTCTCGGATTGATTTGGGATTCTTGTATTAGATGTTGTCTCTTAAATGGTGAATCCTTTTATTGGTTTCCTTGATTGATGTAGTTATGTACTTTCTGAACCGGTTTTTCTATCTTTCAGATGAATAGTGAATCATGGATAGTCTGTATTGATTCTTCTTCTTATTTATTTAAGTTGTAGGATGAATCATCCTAAATATGTACTATGCTGAAAGTAACTCTTTTTGTTACATAGTAAAGTTAAATTCTGTATTTCAATTCAGAAAGAATTATGAAATAATTAGACGACAAGATTTGTTGTTTGTTTAAATAAGTAATTGATTGGGTCAATTCTTATATGATATAATGCAGTGGTTGTTGATTATATTATGCTCTTTTCCTAAAAGTGAATTTAGACTCATTATTTTTACTTATTTTCTAGTTGTTGTTACTAAAATCAAAGTTGTTTTAATGGAACAATTAGTGGAATGCACTTCATTTTAATGCTTAGTGCTTATCATGCTCAGTTCAATGAACTGACCCATGCTAGCAATTTTTGCAGATGGAATTCATAAGTGATAAAAGAAGGCAAATTTTTTTATGATGTATTGGCTTATTTAAGTTTGGATCTTTTGTAAATAATTTTGATTCATTCTTGAGTTGTATTGAAAAATAAAAGTTATGTTCTTTTATGATCTTAATGTTGATCGACATGCAGTATGCCTAAAATGCATAGTCTTGTAAAGTGTATATTTTATCATGATGAATTGAAGGGTTTGGAGACTGACTCCAAATTTTGGTGTAAATTCTCTTGTACTTTGTATGAAGGAAATAGTAATGATATCTTGTTGATATTCTTTATATCTGTTTGTATACTATTATTGTTATCAATTAATAAGTTGGATTAAGGGGATAGTACAATCTCCCTTACTATAGTGAAACTTGTTAAGTTGCAAAGATGTAATTTAATTACATGATTAATTATGATTATCACCAGCAATAGAACACTAAATAACACAATATTGCAGATAATTTCTCTCAATATGAAAGTAGAATAGCATGGCCACTTCGAGGGGGCAACCTCTAAAGCATATAATAAGACTCAAACACTCAACATAATAATCATCCACTACCTTTAACCCCTATTTATACTATTCCTATGATATGGCCATCAACAAGGCCAACCAACTAATGATAATAGATCATATATGAAAGGGATACATCATGATAAGAAGTTATGATAGCCACAAATCGGCTATATCCATCCCATGTAAGATATATAAATAACGGTGTAACATGCCCCTCCCCTTCAAAGAAACATTGTCCCCAATGTTGGAAGCCTCGGATGTTGCTGCATGAATGCTTCATCTTCCCATGATGCATCCACAATATTCATATTCTTCCACTTGATCAGGTACTCAGTAATGACTCTAGTCCTCAATCTTTTGGTGCGTGTCTAAAGAATGCCTTCGGGTTCCAATATGATCCTTCCTTCCTTGTCCAGTTTTGGAAGCACTGATTGGGTGGAAATGTGCTGCCCAATAACTTTCTTTAAGCAAGAAACATGGAAGACTGGATGTATTCTACTTCCTGGAGGGAGCTCTAGCTTATATGCCACACTACCAATTTTCTACAAAACTCGGTAAGGACCATAGTATTTAGGAGAAAGATTATTATCCTTTTGTTGTTGTTTTAAGGAAAAATTCTTATATGGCTATAACATTACAAAAAAAAGTCTCACTCTTCAAAGTGTTGCTCACTTCTATGTTGATCAGCCTATTGCTTCATATGGTGTTGTGCTCGTGCCAAATTTTCTCTAAAACTAGAGATTACCTCATGCGATGCTTGAATGTGATCTTTGATGCTCTCCCCTTTGGTTTTACCTTCAAGATAGATATGAGTGATGGAGGTTGATACTCATAAAGTGCCGAAATGGAGACATTTTGGAGGAGGTATGAAATGAAGTATTGTACCACCATTCTACAAGTGGCAACCATTGCACCCAACATTCTTGTTTATCTAAAGTAAAACATCGAAGATATCCCTCTAAACATTTATTTACCACCTCAGTTTTCCCATCTATTTGAGGATGATAAGATGAAATCTGGGCCAGTTGGGTACCTAGACAAGAGAAAAAATCAGTCTAAAAGTTACTTGTAAATATTGGATCACGATCACTTACTATAATTTTTGGCATGCCATGGAGCTTTTGAACTGTATCCATAAAAGAGATGACAACTGTAGTAGATGTGAAAGGATGAGCCATGGCACATAAATGAGCATATTTGGTAAGTATATCTACCACGACCATGATGACACTTTCCCATCTGATTTAGGTAATCCTATGATGAAATCCATTGATACCTCTTCCCATCTCTCAATAGGAATAGACAGAGGTTGGAGAAGACCAGGTGTCTTAATGGTCTCGCCCTTTTTTTTTGGCAAACCAAACATTTTGCCACAAATTTTTGAATGTATCCTTTTAACCCCTCCCAAAATAAATCCTTCTTAACTCTATGATATGTTTTCAGGACCCCAACATGACCACCTATTGGAGAAGAATGTAGCTCTGAAAGAGCATGGTTTTTAAGTGTAGATTTCTTACATAGATATAACTGATATTTGTACCACAATGTATCCCCTTTCCATACAAATTGAGATGATATGGATGGATCTACTTGGATATTTTGAATGAGAGTATGTTTGGTTGCATCTTTCTTCCATTCTTCATGTGGTTGATCTACCCAATCTACATTTAGTATAGATATGGCACATAACAACGCTTTAGCGAGACTCATCCCTCCTGTACAGCATCAACGACCAAATTTTCCTTTCCTTTTTATAAACAATCTCAAAGTCATATCCCAACATCTTAGTGACCCATTTTTGTTGTTTTTCTAAAGATATACGTTGCTCTTAGAAATATTTCAAACTATCATGATCATTTTTGCCTTAAAATGTCTACCCATCAAGTATGGTATCCATTGTTTGAATGCATGTAGTATTTCCATCATTTCCTTTTCATAGATGGGCTTTAACAAATTATTTCCTTTTAGATATCATCTCTCAAAAGAAATGGGGTGTCCTTCTTGCATTATTACTTCTCCGATTCCATTTCCTGAAGCATCGAACTCAACTACAATAGTTTTGGAGAAATCTAGGGTTGCCAATACTAGAGTGGTGCACATAGCTTCCTTCAATTTTTCAAATGCCCTAGATGCTTCCTTAATCCATTGAAAGGAGTCCTTCAATAATTTTGTGGTTGGTGCTACTATATCTGCCATATTTTTGACAAATTTGTGATAATACCCTGTAAGACCTAAGAAACCTCATAATTTTTGAGGGCTCTTGGGGTTTCCCATTCCACCATGGCACGGATCTTGTGAGGTTCCACCTTAACACCTTCATGAGAAACAATATGGCCCAATTATTCCACTTCTTGTACCCCAAAAGAACACTTCAAAGGCTTGGCATAAATTTGATGTTTCTCTAAGACTTCTAAGACAATATTGACATGATGTAAGTGTTTCTCCCATGATTTGTTATAGATGAGTACACCATCAAAAAATAATAAGACAAAATTTCTTAGGAATGTTCTAAATGCTAAATTCATCAAGCTTTGGAATGTGGAGAGAGAATTGGTAAGACCAAACGGCATCACTAGGAATTCATAATGGCCTTGATGAGTTCTTACTTGAATCTAATTTGGTGATACCCGAACACGAGATCTAGTTTTGTAAAATAAATGGCACCATGCAACTCATCTAATAAATCATCAATGCCGGGAATTGGAAAATTATCTTTGATAGTGAACTTGTTAATCTCTCTATAATCTAGACACATGTGCCATCTTCCATCCTTGTGATGCACCATCACCATAGGAGTAGAATAGGCACTATGACGATGATGAATAATACCCATTTCCAACAATTCCTCCACCATCTTCTCGATCTCACTCTTTTACACATAGGAATATCTTTAAGGCCTAATGTTGGGGGGTTATCTTCTTAGAATCAACTAAATAACATGATCGTGATCTCTTTTAGGTGGTAATCCTCTTAGTTCCTTGAAGACAACTACATGTTGATTAATAACCTTTTGAAGATCAGGATGCAATACCTTCATTTGCGGTTGGACTTCTATAGAGAATAATCGAGCTACAAAACCTTCAGACCCATTTTTAAGAATCTTCTACATTTGGTGAGAACTTACCACTAGAGGATATTTAGCTTGTAGACCTCGAAGTTCAATTTTTTTACCCTCAAAATGAAAGTGCATGAATAATTCCTGAAATTTATCTCTATGGTGCCCAAAGTAGTGAGCCACTGAACACCTAAGACAATATCAGCTCCTCCCATGGGAATAGAAAACATCGTAGATTCCAATGTGTAATCACCCATCATGATTTTGAATTTATGGCATTTACCTGAACATTGGACTGTGCCACCATCTCGAAATCATTGCTTGAAAATCAGTGTTTGGGTAGATGAAAAAATTTAGTCTTGCTACTAACTTATGATTGATGAAATTATGTGTACTCCCTGAATCAATCAAGACTATTACCATATTCTTCTTAATATAACCCACAAATTGAAGGGTTTGTGGAGTACTAATACCTGATAGAGCATGACATGAAATAGTGGGCTGAGGATCTCCAGATTCTTCCTCTAATTTTTCCACTTCCTCTATTGATGTTGCCTCATATTCTTCCTCATCACTAGATCCTTCAATGTAGAACATTTTTTTCTCAGAACATTTATGATTTGGTCTATATTTGCTATCATAGTTAAAGCATAACCCTTTGGCTCTTTTTTCTTAAATTTGTTGAGGTGTCAACCGAATTGGCCGAGGGTAAGAAGGAGACAAGGTGTTACGATCTTTTATGCTAGAAAAGGACTTCCTTCTACTGGAAAGAAATTTTTCCTCTACTTGACATGCCATGATAATAGAATAAGTAACCTTAAGTGGGTTAAACATGCGTACCTCATGCTCAATGTGGTCCTTAAGACTCCTCGAAATAGGTCATTCAAATACTCTTCTCGTAATATCCTCCACACAAAGGACAAAGTTTGGAATTGATGGACATACTCCTTAACTAAAATAGTTTGGCATAACTTTGCTAATTAGATGAAGTAATTCTCAGAAACAATAGAACTATAGTGTAATTGAAGCTCTTCAATGAAAAATGTCTAGGTGACATTTAGGCCATTATTCTACCTTTGAGAACATAACCAACAATACCAAACAAATTGATCAAATTCTAGGTATAAAGATGCCATAGTTACCTTTTGTCTTCCTAGGATTTGATGTAGATAAAATAAATCTTCCATTTGGGTAATCCAATTGAGTGGATCCTTTCCATAAAATTTACGCATTTCAACTTTTGGAATCATGCCCTCCATTGGTGAGAAGATCCACTTGAATGATTAAAGTATCCTCCCTAATTGGAGTGATTTGTATCTATGTGACCATTTTTAGTGGAACCCATATGAATGGCATTAGAAGTTGTATTAAATATGCAACAACTCCTGCTACATTGCATGAAAATCCTTTTGAATCTCACTCCTAAGGCTATCTTTCAATTGATGAAACTCAACAAAGAAGGTCATCCTTACCATATTGTCAACCCTTTTCTGAAGTTAGATGACCACCTCAAATACTCCTAAACTAGTAGACTCTAAAGCAATATCTTCCTTATTTGGGGTCATTCCTAGAGTTTCTTGTCCTTTCCCTTGGCCTTGGGTAGATCTACCAGCCATGACAAAGGGTTTGGGCCTAGGGGTAGACTTAATAGGGCATAATTTTAGGGTTTAGGGTTTCATAATTTTTTTGGCCGAATATAGGAATTTATAAAAATAAACCCTAGCTATTTTTTTGAGGGGTTTCCGAAAATATAAGAAATTTGAAATTTTTCCAAAAATTACGCCCTAGGGAGCCAAATTATGAATAAATATATAACCATAATAACTTTTTCAAAACAATTCAAAACTGATTGAAATTTGGAGAGAAGTTTACTTGACTTATTTTTCCACACCAAAAAAATTGCAGAAAAAATCAATACCAATCTTGAGATATAGCCAAACCTTCATAATTAGGGTTTGACGTCGTCCTAGCCGAGATCAAGCTCTGATACCACTTGTAATGAAATTACTTGATTAATTATGATTATCACCAACAATATAACACCAAATAACACAATATTACAGATAATTTCTCTCAATATGAAAGTAGAATAGTGTGGCCACTTTGAGGGGCAACCTCCAAAACATATAATAAGACTCAAATACTCCACATAATAATCATCCACTACCTTTAACCCCTATTTATACCATTCCTATGATATGGCCATCAACAAGGCTGACCAACCAATGATAATAGATCATATATGCAAGAGATACATCATGATAAGAAGTTATGATAGCCACAAGTTGGCTATATCCATCCCATGTAAGATATATAATTAAGGGTGCAACAAAATATTTCGTTTTCTATCTACACAACTATAGTTTAATAATGAAATATGTATTGGACATATAATTAAACTATATGAGTGATGAATGATAAAAATGTTATGTTAACCCTAACATCTAACCATGTAGAGGAAGACTCTTCCTCTCTCAAAAGAATGAAAAATAAAAGGAATGGTGGTTATGATCTTTAATCTTTGTACTTCATTTATATAAAGTAAACACTAGCTAAACCTAGGTGGATGATACACCTTCTTTGGATAGCTAGGTTGCATTAAAAATTAACTGTTTGATGTTTGCTGCCCTATTTTTGGGATAACTGCTTGTTATGCCAAGTTAATGAACATCAATGCAAACATGAGTTAATGAAGTTCTTAATATCAAATCAGATTAATTATGGATAAAGAACTTAACAATGTTGGAATTAGGGTTAGGCATGGTTACTGCAATTTGAATCTTAATCCAAATTTAATTATGAATTAATGACCACCAAGGGGTATGTACATCATGATGAATCAGTTCTAATGGATGTTGGCACACGCCAACTATAGGATCTGTACCTTCGAGAAGACCAAGGGCTTCTTGAGGATACAATGTTGTAGTTGACATGTGGAAACACCCTTCTATATTTGTTCATTTATATCTACAAACATATGGACTTGAACTTAGTTTTTCTCTAGGTCAAGTTAGTAGCATGTTTATGTTAACCAAAATAAGTTCCCTCTTATTTTGGGTTAACTAGCTTCCTTTTGTGCCTCAGTAAAATTTTTACAAATTTCAGGCACTCAAAATTTTCTAGGTATTACTTCATCAGATGGAGAATTCTTTCCCCTTTCCAGAAAGTTAAGGAAGTCCTCCTAACTCCTTGTATTTTACAAGTTATGGCTTGGTGGAGTTTGGAGGGGAATTTTCCCGA
Organism: Taxus wallichiana var. yunnanensis; assembly: GCA_018340775.1. Lineage (NCBI taxonomy): Eukaryota > Viridiplantae > Streptophyta > Pinopsida > Cupressales > Taxaceae > Taxus > Taxus wallichiana. The sequence continues at coordinate 67,034,949 of CM031239.1, read as the reverse complement.
GCGGACCCGCAGAAATTTTTTTTGCACCTAGCCTTTTGGCTAAAAAACTCAAAGGAAATTTTCAGCCCGAAATCCTGTAGAGGAAAATATATTTTTTCGAGGCCCATGCTTAGTAAGGATGTGCCATGTGCCAATTCAAAGCGAGTGCGCGTCGGAGGGACTTCAAGTTTTTTTGGCGTTTTCTCAAAATACGTCAAAGGGTAAAACTAGAAGCGCAACCCCCGTTGACCCATCAAATGATGCCACGTGTCCAGTCAGCAGTGGGAGTCAGGGCGTCGGGAGGATTTTGGAAATTTTTCCAAAGTGGTGAAAACACAAAAGGAAAATTTGAACCGCATCTCCGCACAAAATAAAATGATGCCACGTGTCCACATCAGCAGCGGAGTGGCGGACCGGCAGAGGATTTTGAATTTTTTTCCAATTTTACACAAAGGGGCAAAATGTTGTTTTGAAGCCGTGGATCAACCAGAGGGTGCCATGTGTCATCGTGAGGAGTGGATCAGAGATTTTTTTGCGAAATTTTCACAATATGAAAAAGAGACAAAAGTTCAAATTTTGACCCGCGAACTCGATTTTTGCCCTAATTTCACCATTTTTTCCCTAAATCTTCAGAGGGGCATATATTTCATACCGAGCTCGGATTTTCATGATTTTGGTGTCATTGGAAAGATGGTGAAATTCTCCACATGATGGATGGTTCAATTTTTATTTTTGATGGATATTTAAAGGAGAAAAATGAGAAAACATCTCTAGCATGGAAAAGTTATAGAAAACGACCCCAACAACCAAAATTAATGAAGTATGGGCCTCTTTCTCACTCTACGAAGCAATGTACTTTAAAGTATGGGATTTTTCATGGAAACCCATCATTTTATAGGCCAATTAAATGGATCTTATTAGTGGTTGAAGTTTCAAATCAAATTTTCCCACGTTTTCTCATTTCTTTCTTTCTGTTCGAGCAATAAAAGCCAGTTTTGGCTCATTTGTAAAAATTTGTTCATCCTTCTTCTCACCTCTCCCTTATTTTCTTCCCTAGGGTTAAAAATGGAGTTTGAACCTCCTCCCCTACTCTGTAAATTTTTTCCTCTTACCCATGAAATGATGATTCTGTGCAAACTTCTGGAGCAATAAAAAATGTGTTTTGTGATGCATTTGTCCATCCTTGCTCATTTTTGGTTTTCTTCTTGCCTCTGTTCATTGTAGGTATTTTTTCATGCTTGGATGTTCATTATAGGTTTTGGAGCTATGTTCATGGAGTTTTGGAACATTTTTTTGTGAAATATATCTTTTGTTTGTGATGCACTTGTCCATCCTTCCATTTCTCACCTCTTCTTGTTCCATGGTAGTTTTGATAGACAATCAGAATTTTCCTTCTTTGATGTATCACCATTTTAGTGTAGGCTCTATTTTTTCTAGTTTTCTTTCTCTCCCTATCTCTTTGGAAGTTAGATTAGGATTATATTATCTTGCTTACACTGGAATATCTTATGGAAGGTAGTTTAGGAAGAGGAACGAGCCTTCTCTGGAGAGCTTTCCCCATTTTTAAATGCCCCACACTTTGGGAAAGCTCAATGTTGTGCATTCACACCAAATGACATTTCCTTAGAAAAGCATATCGAAGGTCATTTTGGGGTGCTTGTGATTTTTCACTAATATTTTTAGCATGCCTAGTGGGACCTTAGAGGTATTCCACTTACCCATTTGCAAAGGTCCCACAATTTGGGAAAGCTCAATGTTGTGCATTCACACCAAATGACATTGCCTTAGAAAAGCATGTCGAAGGTCATTTTGGGGGTGCTTGTGATTTTGCACTAATAGTTTAGAATAGGAAGTAACTTTCAATGACTCAGGATACCTAGGAACATTTGGTCGACTTAGGTCGGTCGAGTATGCCCATATGACCTAAGTCATCGTGAGCGTGTTCCTATAATAAATTATGTTGCTAACCTGGGCTAGGGTCTAACCTTGGGCAAGTGGATTGACAGAAGTCAGTAAAGACCATTCTAGATAACAATAGAGTGAGGTGAAGGACATATTCCGAATTGATGAGTATGTCATCTAGGAATAGTAGCATGAATAGTATGTTGAAAATATTTGACCAAAGTATCGTAAGCTGATGGTTGCATTGTCCTATGTCACCTAGTTTAAAGAAATGTGATGTCAGATGAATATTGGTAAAAATATTCAGATAGGTTATTTAAATAGATCACTCAGTACTAAATAGGGTAGGAAAACCAAGTATACATAGTATACATAAAGTATTCTATACTTTAAGACAAACATGAGAGATCGGTTGTAACCGAGTCATGGAATGAGAGATCGGTAATTTACCGAGTCATTACAATTGCATATGGTTATTTGTTATGAGATTTATTGGCATGGAATGTGTGTTCTAAATGATGTTTTATTTAGAACAAAGAACATTGTGTAAAAAAAAATTCCCTTGTTTCTAAAGTCTTAAAATGGGAATGTTACAATTCTTGTAAAATGTGTTTTAGAAATAGGGAAATCACTAGCTTCAACCTCTATGGGTAAGAGAGCCAAAAGTAAGTTAGCATGATCTTGGGTAGTTGATGGAGAGTGGTCACCTAGAGGTAACAAAATTTCTATTGGATCTTTGATAGGTGGAGGAGATGATGGGTGCTCCTCTATGGGTGGAGGAGATGAACAAGTGTCTCCCATTGGTCGAGAGGTACTACTGGTGACGGCTCTTTAGGTGGAGAAGACAAAGGAAAAGTGGTCTTGATTTTAACAAAAGGATATTTCAAAAGTGAGGGAGGAAATAAAGGGTGTTCCTCTATGGGTAGAGGAATAAATGAAGTGGGTTCATGTGTAGGTGGAGGACTTCAGGCTAGGATTTCCTCTATGGAAGGAATATGAGGCAATTGGGAAGCAACTGGTGCATCACTGAAAATAGCATGGACCTCGTGGGTATTGCTATCATTAGTTGAGGTCTCCCCAGTTTGGTCAGAAGAAGGGGTGTGATTAGGAAATGGTTTCTTGAAAATGTGCAAGTTTTGGTTGGTAGGTGTGTTTAGATTATCCAAGACTAACTCACCATTCTTGAGCATTTCTTGGACAATGTTCTTGAAAGTGATGCAATTTCCATCATTATGACCTTTTACCCAATGATAGTTGCAAAAGTCATGCTCTTTTTACCACATAGGTGTGGGGTGAGGAAGGGTGATGGCCCCAACTTTAATGAGATTTTCTAAAACGAAGAATAAGGATCTCTAATTGGGGTGTATTTCGTTGTTCTTGTCTAAATTAAAAAGTCTAGACAAAGTGGAAAGATTAGATGAGGGCTTAGCCTGATTTGATGGATGAGATGGGCCGGCCTTGAGTACCACTATGTTAGCGGTTCCCTTGGATTTTGAATAATTATTTTTGGTTTCGAAGAAGATGTATCATTTGACTTAAATGTCACGTTCTTATTTTGTATTTGGATTTTCTTTTCTTCAATGGCCCAAATCTCTAGTTTTCATGCCATGGTGAATGCCTCATCAAAGGTTCAAAATTATGCACCTGTAGGGTCAAGTGAAATATGTCTAGCACAAGCCCGAGTGAAGAGCTCTATGAGTTCGGTTTATGGTAATTGGAATGTGAGTTGATTTATCAGGCTATGCCAACGAGCGAAAAAATCTATGATAGACTCATCGTCATATTGACGCATAGAGTAGAGGTTAGTCATGGTAACCTTCTTAACAACGTTGATGGAGAAGTGATCTAAGAAGGCTTGGGCTACTTGATTAAATGAGTAGATAGAATGTCTAGGTAATCCACTATACCAATCTAATGTGGTTCTAGTCAGAGACATGGGAAAGGTCCTCAAAAGCAAAGCATTATCATGGGTGATCAGATAACACCCATGTTTGAAAGACTACAAATGTTGTTGCGGGTCCTCTTTTCTATTGAAGCAGTTAAATTTAGGCATCTCCCAATGTATGGGATATGGATGAATAGGAATGGATGGGTGTATGGGATCATTAAAAATTTCATTGTAGGTGAGAGAATTACATGAGCTAGAAACCGATGCCTCCAGTTTATGTATCTTGTCCATCATTAACTTGATGAGGTCATTGGTAGGTGGTGATGGATGGGTACCTCTTGTAGCGTAAGAGGGTTGGTGTTGGACATATGATGGAGGTGGCATTCTAGTATATGGTGATGCCAAATAGGTAGGTTGAGAATGAGGGAGTGAGATAGGGGCAAATACCTAGAATGAATGATAGATGAAATAGGAGGCTGCTAATAGTACGTATATATGAAGGTGGAAGGGTCAAGGTGACTCTAGTAGCAATGGGGGCTAAGGACTATGGAATAGAAAGGACAATGTTTTGAAATGGGGTAGGGGTCAATGACACCAGGGGTGGTTGTGTTGCTATGGGTATATGTGAGACAATAGGCGCAGATGAGGTTATGTTCTGGTGGTTGATGAAGGTATAGTGGATGTTGTGGGTGTAATAGATGTGGAAAATGTGGTGGTCATAGTAGGTATAGGGCCTAGCTACGAAATGACTAGGGAAAGGTAGGTTCATGTAGCATGGAGCTAGAAGGGCTGACATAGAAGTAGGAATGAGTGTCGGGGGATAGATATGGGCATGTTGTATATCAATTGACCTGAGGCATCTTGAGTGGATGAGTGGGAAAGATAGAATTGTAAGGCGGTAGGGTTCTGATCAAGGAGTCGTGTGAACTCCTCATCACCTATGGTGATGGTGATAGGTTGGGTAGGATCCATGGGTGATAGAATGGAAGGTGGTGAAGGACTAGGTGGGAGTGGTTGATGACTAGCGTGGAATATGAGGGCATTTTTTTGGCTATGAGTCAGCACCATGTGAACAAGTGTTGATTTGGTAGGACTACTTTCTGTAAATGACACAGAAACACAACAAAATAGGAAAAATAGGTAGTGGTAGGTGGATTGGGTCAATATGTCAGCTGGAAAATTACATAGGCTAACTGATGCTAGTTAGGGTAAACCAATGTTGGTCATAGATGACCATAGTCAGTCACCAGAAAAAGAACAATTTGCTAAATAAGGAAAAATACTGATAATCTACCAGGTAGATAAGTTATAGGATGGATTTTATTAGAACAAAGAAGATACTGAGAGTTATAGAGACTCCGAACAATAAAGAAGATGAAGTAGGTGTCCTTTTGGGTAGGTTAACCAAAATAATAGTAAACCGATGCCAGTTGGATAAAAATAGTGACGGTCGAGGGTAACCAAAGATGATCACCTGGGCGACACCAATTACAATGAAATGGAAACAGAGATGAAGAAAAAGGTGGTTATGATTTAAAATCAAGTATGGAATCAAATTAACTACTAGAATGATAAAAAGGGTCCAGCACACTCGGACAAAGTTGGAATACACCAACTATGATGAGGAGTGTGTAAGGAGAAATAAAAAGAAAAAGAATGTGTCCTCTCACCTCAAAACACAAGCCAAGTAGAAACACTAAGAAAAATATGATCCTAAAAGTGCTCTTTCTATTATGTTTGTTCAAATTATGCTATTAAGGACTGACTACGTGTATTTAGAATAGAATTTTTTGGTTGGGAAGGTGTCCTAAAAAGAAGGATATCTAAAAGGATAGGTTTAAGGTATGTTATGGCAAGGGTAGGCCATCCTCTGAGATAATGAATCAATAGAAGAAATGAGTTGGAGAGTACTTGCCAATTAGATCATGTGATCACTGAAAGATGTTCCTGGGTAAGATGTTGTTTAAGAAAGATGTGTTAATTTGAATTTGTGTAGTTTGGTAAGACTTAGAGAGAGAGAGAGAATGTGTTTTCTATGATTCTTTTGTCAACCATCAGCTAGGCATGAATTCCAACATATAGGTTTCCCTCATTTAATGTGCACTAATGCAGCATATAAGAATGAAATTCCGTTAATTTTAAGCCCAAATCAAAATATTAAATTCGATGTCACAAAAGATGAATAGGAGAGAATATGATCTTTCAATAATATAGTATAAATGAAAGAGAAGAAGAGTTATTTTTATAGCACCAAAACATGATTTATTTGAGACAATAGAAAGAAGAGAAGATTCCAGGGAGAAATTTAATGTGAGAACCTTTCGAAAGGAAACAAACATGTAAATTTTACCTAGGAATGAAGAAATTTAAGGAACCCCAAATGGGTCCCACTAGGCATGCCAAAAAGTTTCACCTAATTCTTAGAACGTTTCTTGGAATGTGATGAAATAGATAAGGGTAAAAGGCTAGGGGAATACTTGTTGAAGCTGGTTGAAGATTGTTGCACACAAGTTGACTTCTCGATCCACAACTAATCGTGAGAGATTCCTTTTGGCTAGGAGGAACTACCTAAAATAAACAACAAGACCACCAAATGGAAGTTAAACAACATATGTAGTGGACTGCCTAGCATATGCTAGATCCAGAAGTACTATACTCCCTAGAAGGCTGTCAATCCACTGTTGTAAAAAAATTAATGTGAAAAATAAGGTAAATATTGTCCTATTGTAGTCAATATGATTTAGGCATCTCATATAAACACAATAAGTAAAATCTAATCTAACATGCTAGGTTAGGATCAGATCCGGAGGTTAGGTAAATGGTTCTAGGTTTCGTAGGTTTGACAGAGTTTTGATGAAGGTCACAGGTGATTATAGGTAACTTGGGAATAAGTAGGTAGGTTATTTGTTTGTACTATGTTAACAAACATAGAGACCAATGCTGGTTAGTTATGACCGATGTCGGTCACTGAAGAAATGACAGGGGGTCAAGAACATGGGTCTAGGTCTATTTTCTAAGTTGATGGGGAGTTGAGTGAGGTGTCTACAAGGTGTGGGTAGGGATGTAGGTTGATGGGAAGGTCTAGTGGGGTTTTGGTCAAGGGGGAGGAGTTATGGGTTAAGTTGATGAACAGTAACAAAGGCCAGAATCGGGTAGGTAGACTGACACTAGTATAGGCCCGACCGACGGTGGTTTGGGAAGACCGACGCCAAAGAACTATGGGAAAATGGAAGATGTTGTAGAATGGAGTTTAGATCTTCTTTGTGATTACACAAAGGGTTGGGTAGGTTAGAATGGGATGTTGGATTGCTAGGACAGGGTTTTGGAAGAGGTATAGTGGGATAGTTATCAGAGAGAAGCAAAGCGGTGAGTGGTTGGAAAAGCAATAGCACACAAAAAGATGTAAATACTGAGAGTATCTAAACAAAATGGATTGAATAGACAAGTGTACTTACTTGGAATCTACTACCAGTCAACTATGGGTGAAGATAGGAGATGGTAGTTGGAGGTTTCTTCTATAGAGGGTCACTAATTGATAGGAAATCTGTTGCTTGAGCTGTCTGGGATTTCCTCCTTGCTTGGCTGAATCAGATCTTGGCTTGGATGGTTGTGGATGTCTGGGTGTGAATGGATGCTCACTCTGGTTGCATGCAGATGTGATTATTCTCTCCTTTCTCTCAGAATGTGCCAACCTTAAAATAAGGCTACCAAAAAGGAATAAAAGGTGACCGATGATGGTTCCAGTTGATCGGAGTCGGTTTAGGGGTGACCAACATCGGTTAGGCGAGATTCCCTAGGTTTACTAAAATGGGCAGATCTTCTTGATTTCTTGGATCCAGTTAGTTTATTTTTATGGATTAGAATGGAAGATTATTTTCTAATGGGTGGGAATGTGGTTAGAGAGGTTGTAGGGATTGATTTTTAGGGTTAGGACAAATCTTAGCTCATTAAGGCAAGTAGGATTAGGTCTTAGTTAGTTATGGAAACATGTCAAGAATAGGTCTAGGGTGAGGTGGCTGGATGAGGTGTCTAGGTGAGGTGGAAATTAGGATAATTAGATAATAAATATTGTGAGGATATGGATTAATTTAATTAAATTAATATTAGTGTAGGGTGTGAGGGGCCATGGTTAGGTGAGTGTGTTCAAGTTGGTTATTTAATGAGGGTTAAGGAGCGTGTGACCCAATTTTGGTGTCTATAATTGGTTTAAGAACAATTATGAAATTTTGCAAAGGAAAATAGGGAGTGTTGCAGAATGTTATTGTATCAGTTGAAGGTAGGACCGATGAGGGACATGAGGAAGGTCCTTAACATCAGATCTTAATTATGAGCTATTAAATAACATGTGTGACAGAAAGCACAGATGTGTTGTTGGGGATATTCTTTGTGTAAAATTTGATAAGTTTAGGAAGTTCCCAGTGAGGTGGATATAGTTTGTATGGTACTTGATGGGTGAATGGGATCATTGCAAATTTGATCATAAGAGAGTGTATTCTTAGATGAGGATGAAGCAACTTTAAGAATATATATGCGGCTTAAAAGGCCCGGAGGGAATCTGATTATTTTTGTTGTTGTGAGGATGAGCCGAATGGAATAAGAGTTGGCTAGGTTGTGAGTATGTTTGGTACTATTTTGGAATGGTTTTCTTGTAGGGAGTGTTTTATTGGGGATGTTTATTTTATAAAAGGTTTTGTAATGATAAGAGTTGTTTGGTTGAGGGATATGGTATTATGTAATATTTTGTTGAGATGTATATTGTTGAGGTACTCCATAGTGATGAATGTTGTGATGCGGTACATTTTTTTCTAAGGAATGTTCGATGATAAGGGTTATACTATTTTGGGATACTTTTATGGGATGAGAAACATTGTTGTGAAACCACAGGCTGTGAGGTTTGAATATACTAATATTATAATGGAATCATTGTATATGTGAGTGGTTGAGAATACATGGGTGTTTTTGGGAGTTCATAGAGGAGGTGGCGAGAGGATGGTGCCAATTGTGAAATGATTAGTTGTGAAATACTATATTGTGGAATGTTTTGCTGAAGTGTGGACTGTGGTGTGGAAATCAATGGTTTTGAAGGTTGTGGTATGTATTGCGAAACAACATGTGTACTAGTAATGGCACTGGTATTGACCAATGGTGTGGTTGTGGGAATGGACATAGTGATATTTTTGATGAGACTAGTAATCTTTTGGGAAGATACAACAATTATAAGGTCCATAGAACTCAATGGAGATGTTTATATCTGAGAGGAAATGGGAGGAGTTAACGGGGTAGCAAGGGCACTACTTAGAGGAGATGTGGATCCTATAGAAGGACTTAGTGAAGATGTGGGTTGCTGAGAAAATGTGTTTTGTGATGAGATCATGTGAAGGTCAAAAATGGGGACTGAGGAGACCTCGTGCACTTCAGATTGGATGGTGAAGGATTGTTCATTTGATGTATTAAAGGGTTAGTGGAGCTAGTAGAGAACTAAGGATGACTATTGTTTTTTTTAGGTTGATTTGAAGTGTACAAATACAATTGATGGAAAATAGGGTTCTAGTTTTGATCAATGAGTTGTGCAATGTCAGACAAAGGGTTGTGAGTGTATGGAATAGATTTGGGTGTGAATGGTTGCATTTGGACATTTCTTGCTGCCAAATAAGCATTGAGAGCAATGGGATTTGAGTCTATCATTTCTTCAAAAATAGGGTCTCCTCTATTATAGAAAGAAGGTTCGATGCTGTGGGAGAAAATAAATGTTCCGCTTTTGGAGTATAAGGAATTTTTCAATGATATTTATCTAGGGAATGAAAGGATTTTTCCCTATTTTGTTATTATGATTGATCCCTAATTTAGTCTAAGTTTGTTGGGTGTTAGAAAAGGGATTGGATGTGTCTATTTGAAAATCAATGCTTCTTGCATTGGTGAGGAATAGGGTGCACAAAGTGGTGTAGTATAAAGTGGGGCTTGTTGTTGAAATAAAAATGGTGAGGTAGACATGTCTTCAAATGGCTGATTATGTGCTTTTTTCTAGTAAGTACCATGATAAGAAAACAAACAAAAACACCTAGAAAATGGAAAACAACTAGATGGGTTGATTTACAAACAACAAGAAAAAATAAGAAAAGTGTTGTTTTGTATTTATCTTGATTAATTATGAAAAGTGAAATGTATAAGATGGCTAATGGGGGTCCTAGTAAATGGTTTTCTACAGCTGGTTTTAGGTATGTTCAAGGGTGGAGTCCTCGATATAACCAAAGGTACGTGAGTCCCAACTTTGTACTATTTTTGGTATGGGTGTGGAATTGAGGCCTACACCCTCAATTCACAGTCCCACTATGAAAAGAGAGTCAAGCACCGAGCTAATATATACTGGAAAAATTATATTATACTCAACTAGAACATCAAGTCATTTTCCCTATTGGGTGATGAAATCCTAATCGTTTCACCTAGATGGGATTTTTTTGATTGCGTTTATATTTTGAAGTGATTTGGTTGTGTGTGAGGAGAATGAATGGATACGACCAATTAATCTCCTATTTAATAATAGAAAAGAAATGAGTATGGAATGGTTCCTTTTCAGACCCGTGAGTGAAATATTCATTTATATGAGGACAAAAGAACAAAAATGCAAGACAGAAAGTTAAAAAGATGGTTTTTTAAAACTTACCATAAGAGCGCTCGTTTTTATTTTTTATTCCAATGTTTTGTAATTTTACAGAGTGTATGCTTAGAAAATACAAAAAGTAAATTTCTATAAAAACACCCTCCAATAAGATTAATAAAAATAGAAAAAAGAAAAACAAATAGTAGGATTATTATGAAATGATAAGAAAATAAAGCACAAGGAAAATGCATGAAATTAATAAATAATGTAAATAATGATAAGTCTAATGAAAAAATGAAGCAATTAAAAAGGGACAAAGGTCCCACCAGTGATGTCGAATGTCGAGCGTGGTTTTTACCTTTTTTTTGATGTCTCAAGGGGTAACTACCTATGTCAACCTCGGATGGTAGGGTTTTGGGATACCCATGATTTGGATTGTGTGATATTGCACACCTTAAAAGAAAGTGAATAAAGACTACTTTTCCTGCAATTAAGCCTAAAATTCAACGTACATAAACAAAATAATGTTAGTAACATAAATGGGAATATTGTCTAGAGAGATCTAGTCTCCAGAAGCCCAAATAATTCCTTTAAAGGATATCAACCTTCTTAAGAAACAATTAAGTCTTTTATTAATAATATGATTGTGATACTATGTGATAGATTGGAAATCTAACTATCTCGGTGTCACTTACTTAGATGGACATATTCATAGTAAGATAATGGAAAGACTAGAACAAAATATTGGATTCTTGATCCATGTACAATTTTTTAGAGAAGTTGGGCCTATAGAATTAACTAAGTCTTCCTCCTTAGTAAAATCAAAATCGTAAAGAATTGAAGTCTTTTGGAAAGAAATCAGACACTTCCTCCTGAGTTTCGTAGACATAGGAAAGTGTGGTGTTAGTATCAGGGATGCTAATGTGACTATCAATATCAAATTTGGATGCAATATGGTAGTCTTCTTATAGGTCTAAACTAGCCTCATAATTGTACTCATATTGTGCAAGGTCTTCTTGGAGTCTTCGAGCCTTGTAGTATGTGTCCCAAAATGCTTCAGTTTCCTCACGAATATGTTGGGTTGATGAAAAAATAGCTTCAAGATCATCAAATGGTGCAAACTGAATTGAAAAAAGTTCTAAATCATGAAGCAGCTTGTACTGCTCCTAGTAAAGAGGATGGTGGATGATAGGAAAAGAATCAACAACAGGGTAATTGTTACCTCCTAAAGCCATCTAAAATCACCATGTTGGGTAACAAGTTAGAAAACCAAAGAAACAAATAAGATAATTTAGGTAGATTATGAGAAATATACAAAAGAAAAATATTAGACAAGAATCTCCAAGATTGATCCAATCGCTTTGTGATTTCTATATATTTTAACAATCCACGAAACAGGGACAAAAACTTAACTAAACTATGGTTTAAAGAAAATTTTAGAGAAATAATTACCTGACAAATAAGGTATTTACAATGTTACCTATTATTAGTGACTAAAAAAGACAAAATGAAATGAATACCTTGCATAACTGGTTGATTCTCATTGTGAGACAAATGAGGATGATTTGGCGATGAAAATAGATGATACAATGATTGAGTTGATAATTCTTAGAGTAGTGTAATGGTAATGGAGCTTGATTGAGGATGATTGGAATATGGAATTCTGAAAGAGAAATGTTTTTCTACAAAACATGAAAAATCCTCACCCAAAGGAAGGTAGGAAACAAAATTATATAGATCACCGATGCTCGGAAAATCACGATGATTGTGGAAAATCTTAGTTAGGTGTCAAAAAGGAGTGATTTCCCTTCTATTTCAAACTAGATTTTGGAGGATTTCAAAGTGGTTTGGATAAGAGATGGGAGAGATGTTGGGACCAAAAAATATTGGCTAAGTACAAAAAGGCATGTAGGTGCAAGGCCTAGTTGAGGAAGGTCATGTAAGGAGAAGGTGCGCAGATAATGTTTAAAGAAGGGTTTAAGAAAACCCATGGCACGCACGCGGACAAAGCTAAGCTTTCAAGAATTAGCCATATTGGGAATTTTGGGTAGGACACGAGAAAAGTGTGACCCAACTACACATGTGGAGTGGATAAGGTGTCAGCCTAACAACGTGATGCCCACGAAAGGAATATGCTTAGTGATAGAAGGTTCTAGAAGACATCATGGAAAAAGTGGAGAGCTCAGGCCTGGAGGAGCATGCTCCCATAAAGGACCACATTCAGACACTTGGCACCATATCTCGAGGCCACGGAAGGATGATTTGGAACTTTGGGATGCATATATATGCAAGCCCCATAGGAGAAAAATATATAGATCAGATACATGAGAGGAGAATATAGAGAGCGGAGCTCTGCAAAAATATTGCAAGAAATATGTGGGATTGGGTAGAGGCTATATAAGGGAGTAATGTATTAAGGGGATGGGTTATAAATTTTTCTTTGTATGGATGAAGGACATGATCCTGTTGTGATGTATGACTTCAGTCTAATCAAGCTATGGTAGTCTAATGGATCCATTGAATGTAATGAGGTTACAAACATGAATGAGTATGAATGTAATTGATTCGGTTCATATCTATATCTTTTCATTTCTGTTCATGGATGTTATGGAATAGATGTAAATCCTTATGTATTTTCCTTTCTATTGTAGTTCTATCTGTTATCTATAAGTACCCTCTATTTGGAATGAATACATTTTTCTAGAGGTCATTCTGAGCCCTATGATGATTGTATGTCTCATTTCCACCTTTATTCATTAAGTTCTTGACATAGATGATGGTTTCCCACTTAACTCACATAAAAGAGAGACTCAGCACCCATGTGTGCCTTGGGTGAGTGCCTAGTGCCTGCTAGGTGATAGGTCGACACACATGGGATTCCCTTGTTCTTATGATGGGTGTAAAAATGACTACATCTTGGTTCTGTTGCCGGGACCTCTTTTCAAATTTATAGTGGGAAATGACATACATCTTGATCTGTGTAATGAGTAATGACAGAGCGTTTAAATTTGGAAAGTGTTGAATCATGGTTCAAGAGCACAAAGGATGAATTTTCTTATAGATTCAGCACTAGATCTGAGTTTGATGCACGTAGATGGGTAGAAGAGAACCTCTACCATGATTTGTATGATTTTTTTTTGTTACTTCCCAATAGAGCTATATGAATGGCTCTTAGCATATGTGTCTAGATCAAGTTGGTATTATAGATCACACATGTGGACCCAAGAAGAGTACCAGAGGCTGCAAGATGCAAGATCTGACGTGGACTCATGTTGTGGATCATTAGTGGAAAGGTGTGTTGGCTAGCTACACTTTGGAGTACACTATTTCTACATATTCTTTTCTAGAAGTTTCTGAGTTTGATTTTTCATGGAGCCCAGAGGATCATTTCTACATGTTATTCCTCTAGAAATGAAGATATTGATTATTACCTTGAGTTTAGAGGCATTTTTGATGGCCAGCTAAACCATTTTGAGCATTGGGTGAGGAAGCTAGGGTGGAGGAAGATGGAAGATATTACGATGGAGAAAGAAAGGGAGGAGAGGTGACTCAAGTATAGTGAAGCACGTGAAAGGGAGATTGCTAGATAATGCGAGGTTGCAAGTGTGATGGATCTATGGAGGCAAACATTACGGGAAGGAGTTGAGGTTCATGCAGAGGATGTGGAACCTGAGCAGTCTATGATACCCCATCTTGGAAAACACATAAGAGAGACCCATTCGATTCTTATGAGAGTTTTTCACCGTGAGAGAGAATAGTCATTGGCACGTATCTGAACCCACCTAGTGACCAAACCCTGGCACTTGGTTTTCCAGATCAAGGAAGGAGTATCGCTGACCTAGTTGGTATCAGTGGAAGTGAAAGATCTACGCCCAAGTGATACCAATTTTCATTTCCCACTTCTATGGCTACACATACTATTCCAGTATTCGAGAGGAATTTTTGGACAAGGAGCAAGTACACAAGCCTTTGGTCTCACATCTGGGAGTGGCGTGGGGTACACTAGTGGTAGTGGGGCATTATCATAGACCATCGGAGTGCAGTTCAGTGGAACTTTAGGGACCCTTGGCACAACCACTATAGGACCTGGTGGACCTTATGGATCTGGTAGGTCAGGAGGAATAGGACCTAGTGGATCTGGTGGGTCTGGTGTGTGTTAGAGGCATAGTGAACCGTGGATCTGGTGGATCCAAAGGAAGGGAAAACACCAGAGCAAACCAAGGCTTTGGCTTAAGAGGACAAGGGCCCCAGCCACCTCCTTAAATCTTCTTTGAGATGTCTTTGCATTTTCTAGATTACAGAGGTATTGAAGATGTTGCAGAACATGTTCACAAGTGTGAGCTGCTATGGCGCATGAAGGGTATCACAACCCTGGAGTAGAAGGCTAGTCAGTTTGCAATGATGTTACAAGGGCGTGCGCATAGCTAGTATAGGAAATATGAACCTCATCAAATAGTGGTGGATTATACTGCTTTAAATAACACCTTCTTAGAAGAATTCCACATCCCTGAGTTTGAATAGAAGAGCATCAAAACCCCAAAGATATTTAATACGGAATGGAAGAGAGTGTCCGGGAGTATGATTCATAGTTTAAAACTCTCATGTCAAAATTATCATATGACATTCATCCTTCATAGCATGCTCAATGGTTTTTTTGGGGGTTGATAACACCTTTTAGAAGACCTTTATCTCATAAAAATTTCACAGACCTATGCAAAGCATTAGAAGCTGCTCTACGTACCAAAGTTGTTGGAAGTGTTGATATTGGTGTTAGGTCATTTCTAGAAGCTCAAATTACTGCTATGGATAAGAAATTGGAGAAGTTGTCTATGAACTCAGCTCATGAGACGTGCAATGGTATATGGTGTACAGATTATGAAGTAAAGGGGCATGTCAAGGATATTTTAACCTAGAGGACAAGACGTGTTGTGATAGTAGACTGTGAAATCTATCATGGGGACCATGATGCAAGTATATGTCCCTTGTTATAGTGCACAATTCAAGAATGTGTCTAGCTACTGTAATATTTATACCTCTATGACCCATGATACTAAGGATTATAAGATTATTAAATAGATCCATAAGGCCATTGATCATGGGGTGCACTGCACCATCATTGCTAGTAGTTCTAAAGGTGATGATCACCGTTATGAGGATCACGTAGATGGAGGCACACACAAAAGGGGGTTTCCTAGAGTATTTTTTTGTCATGGTAACTATGGAGGAGGAAGAACTAAGTTCCCACATGGAATCTTTTTAATTTTGGGTCTATAGATCATTAGAAATGAGAGTGCCTAGACCTATTGTAGTGCTCATGGTGTGGGAAGAAACACAAGTATGAGGAGTGCCCTGAGTTGTTTGAGCACATGAATGAGCAACACTTTGGGAAAACAAGGGCATTGCAATGGTAAGAATTAAGAAGACAGACACACAATGGATGTCATGGGTAACATGTGATAAAGGCTTAGAACTTGTTATGGTAACAACAAGAGCTAAGGCCATGCGTGAAAACAAAATTCCAAGGCGTAAGAACCTAGTTTCACTGGAAGAAGTGGTACATGGGAAGTACCTGACCACTGCACATCAAAAGGAGTTATATCAAGAAACCATGGATTTCATTCAAATTTTATAAGGAGAAATACAATTTCTAAAGGAGCATTCTAAGAGGGAGGAGAAAAGAAGGAAGGTCAAGGCACCAAAAGATGATGTGGATGAGGTTAGGGAAGTATGTAAAATGATAAGGAAAGAGAATATTATTCCCTTGCTAGGATCATGGTTGAGAGAGAAGGTACCATGCACCACGAAGAGTGTGAGAGGTAGGTATTGCATGCAAACGTTCCCCCTCACATCCTTGACTATGATAGGAGATCACGTTAAATGCGATGTGGATGGATGAATCCTTAGTAATATCCTCATTGACATAGGTGTAGAGGTCATGTTCTTACCTTAGATGCTTGGCATCGAGATGAGAAGGCCTACATTATAGCCATCTTCGAATGTGTTGTATATGGAAAACTAAATGAAGGAAATGCCCATCGTGTCTTAAAAGATAAAGCTATCACCATTCGGGAGCTAAGTTTCCTGGGGACTTCAAAGTCTTAGCACTTTCCAAGGAAAAAAATTTCCCAAAGACTACTTGGGCACCCATGGTGCTATAAGAACAATGCAGATCTTCGGTTCAATAAGGGGTACATAAGCTTTGAAAATGAGGAGGAACGGGTCATCATACCCCTGGTTGATGGGAAATCAACACCCTATACTAAACCTTTGGGAGAAGAGGTCCTAGATAGAGTATATGTGCACTCAATCATAGATCCAGATATAATCCATCCCACAGAAGGAGTTACCTAGTTTGAGAATGCTCAGTCCTTAAGTGATACCACCAGTATAGCGTGTGATAATTGGGTGCATGGAACCTATGAGTTAATCGGATGACATTTGAGAGGATCGGTGACAAAGGTGATAAATTTACGTATGGTCTGGTGCCTAGGAGGAAAGGATCTACCTAAGTACTCAGGAGGAGCCTCCCCTGAGGTCTTTTTGTAGAATATGGAAGCTTAGTGGAAGGAGGAAAATTAACGAA
Organism: Taxus wallichiana var. yunnanensis; assembly: GCA_018340775.1. Taxonomy (NCBI): domain Eukaryota; kingdom Viridiplantae; phylum Streptophyta; class Pinopsida; order Cupressales; family Taxaceae; genus Taxus; species Taxus wallichiana. The sequence goes on along the minus strand of CM031239.1, from coordinate 67,017,999 downwards.
GAGGGATGTTAAGTTATGTCTTATTTAGAACTACTGCAGGGTGGTGGGAAACACATTGGGATAATCTCTTGGAATGGTGCGAGGTGAGAATTTCCTTCTCTGTAAGGTTTTACAAGAGTAACGTGCCTATGACTATAAAATATTATCATGGTAAAGAGACCGCTTCCTTCTATATCCAAGCATGTGAGACAACCTAGATGGAAAGTGCGACATTTCCACCTTCATTATGGGTTCAAAAGTTACATTCCACACTTCAAGGTTGTGCACACACATGGTATATTTATTTTGAGACATGCTTTGCCGAGACAGGAATTGGCAAGAGTTAGTGGCTGATCTCATTCAAACATTTAAGTATCAAAGTACAAAACCCTTAGTGGATAATACATTACAGGTTTTTAAGCGCCTTATAGTGCCATGGTAGAAGATAGCTATCGGAGTTGCTAGGTGAACCTAGATTGGAGATGTACTTTGAGGAAGAAGAAACAAAAGAGATATAGCTTGAGCGCACATGTTTGGAGAAAGAGAAAGGCAAGATAGTCTATGTCATAGATGGTGAAGAGATGGAAAATTTGGAGGTTAACCATTCTCTAGGCTCGTGCAAAGTGATGGATAGTGTTGATGAAAGAACGTGCACCTATCATGAGCCTTTAAAGACTAAGAAGGTTAATATTGGGTTGGAGGTGGAACCTAAAGATGCTATCATCGGAGACTATTGGTTGGAGAAGGATGTCTCTAAGATCATTGATCTTTTACGCGAGTTTGAGGATTTATTCCCTCGTGGGTATCATGAACTCAAAGGCATTCACCATTCCTTGGGGAAATGAGGATAAAGCTAAAGGAAGGTGCGTACCCAGTTAGGAAAAGACCATACCAGATGAATCCTAACCTACGTGTGAAGGTCAAGGAGGAAATAGACAAGATGATAACATTAGGAATGATTGAATCTATTGAAGAGTTAGAATGGATAATTTCAATGGTGATTAGTATCAAAAGAACAAAAGGATAAGGATATGTGTTGATTATAGGGATCTGAATGTAATATGTATCATTGATCCTTTCCTAACCCCATTTACTGAAGAGATCCTAGAAGGAGTGGCAGGGCGCGAAGTCTACTCTTTCATGGATGGGTTCTCAGGCTATCACTAGGTGAGGATTGCAAAGGAAGACTAAAGAAAGAAAACCTTCACCACTGAGTGGGGAAGTTTTTCCTATACGGTCATGCCATTTGGGTTGAAGAATGTGCCTACTGTGTTCTCATGCATTGTGGTACAAGCTTTCCAAGACTTTATCCATAAATTTCTTCAAGTCTACCTAGATGATTGGACAATATATGGGTTAGTAAAGGACCATTGTGACAATTTAAGATTGATGTTTGAAAGGTGTCGGTAGTTGAGGATATCCCTCAACATCAAGAAGTGTGTATTTTCTACCCCATTTGGGACCCTATTAGGACACATCATATGCAAAGAAGGCCTATTGGTGGATCCTACCAAAATTACAGTGATTGTGGGATTGGGGGAGCCAACTAGTCAAAGCACAGTGCGTGGGTTTCTTGGACATGTAGGCTACTATTGGAAGTTCATCAAGGGGTATGCCAAGATTTCTGCACCTTTAGAAGAGTTACTCAGACATAAAAGTTCCTTCCATTGGGGATAGGCGTAGCAGAAGTCATTTAACACATTGAAGGATAAGCTTATCACTGCACCTATATTAAATTTTCCCTCTTGGGAGAAGCCTTTCCATGTTCATGTGAATGCCTCTAGAACATCCATTAGGGAAGTACTTGCACAGCTTAGTGAGGGAATTGTTAATCACCCCCTATGCTTTACATGTAGGAAGTTGACACTAATAGAGCCGAATTATACTACTACCGAGCATGAGGAATTGTCTATGATCTATGTGCTTCATAAGTTCGGATAATATTTGCTGGAAACTCGGATGGGTGTCATCATTCCCTTCATTTAATCAACTTCTTGTTGATGTCATATCAAACCAAGGGTGTGTCTAAAGTTATATGCAACAAGAGTACTTTAACTGATCTAGTAGTTGACTGTAGCTATTTTTATATTTTCTAGGGGATCTCTTTAATGTCTTAAGGACTTCTTGGTAAAACCTTATTCAAATCAAACTATGAAAACTTGTTGAAAGTAAAACACATTGAAATCTTGCTGAAAGGAAACACACCATGCAGAATGGAAACACACTTGTTGGAAAATAAACACACTTGCTTCTGAAAGTAAACACTCTTGCTTTTGGAAATAAACACACTCAAATTAAAATTCTTGAAAACATTTGCAAGAAATATAAATATTTATCTAAACACCTACAGGAACAAGTATATGACAGAGTTTAACTAAAAGAACTAAAGCAATACAAAATTAATAGATCTAAGCTATTTGTTGAAGAAATATAAATACCAAATAAATGAATATCCTGGTCCTTGGGGGAGTGGGCCCTTGCTCCTCCTTGAATCAATATTTTAACAACTTAGAATTCTCTCAAATCAGAATGGCTATTTTATTGATGAAAATATTCAGTATTACAAAATGTACTAGATCTGAGTACTTAGTCTATTTATTTTCTCTGTTCTATATCTATCTTCTATTGCAGTGTCTGATTTTATATACATTTTTCAATCACATTTGTCTCAAATATTCTGATGAAATTGAATCGTGCCCATAATAGATGTTGAGTCAGATGGCGGTTGATCAGATAGTTGTAGGATAATTCTCCATGGATCCACATTCAGAAATCTTCTCATCCTTTATGATTGAAGGGGTCGTAGATGCAAAATCTCTAGATGTGGTTTAAAATAGATAACTCCCATTGGTTCCGGAACTTTGGAGAAGTTCTGAAACCATTGGAAATTGTTAAGAACCAAAACCTGTGAGAGTTTTGGAGCTGTCCCCAGGAGTTCTAGAAATAAGTCTAAAAATTCCAGAACTAAATATTGGAGTTTTGGAACTAAGTCTGAAATTTCTGGAACTAAAGATGACTATGTGATGGAGTTTTGAAACTATATTTGAAGTTTTGAAACTAATCTATGTAGGAACATATGCAATCAAAAACATATTGAATTCCACCGCTTCATTTCATCGATCGATTAGACCTGTTTTATTACAAAACGAATTTACACACACACTATGTTAGTAATTTTAGATATTTTAATATTAGGATCAAAATCAAATAAAAGATAGACATTACATCCTAACTTATATCAGATCAACTAAAATTCACACAATGTAATCAAACTAAATCAAAAGGAGAGTAAGATGAAATCATATATTATACATTAATCGGACATATTATGGCCTCATAAAACTCCCTTTATCTTCTACACTGACCACATGGCATTAAAATATTTGGTGAACAAGCCCATCCTATAAGGGCGCATATTTCGTGGGTGCTATTATTCCAAGAGTTTGAGTTCACGGTGGTTGTCAAACTAGGAAAGAGTAATTCCAGACCTGACCATTTGTCTAGGATTGATTCAGGGGAGGATGCGCGAGCATGCAAGATACCATGTCATATGTGTAGTTGTTTAGGTTGCGACGTGCCCTCAAACTTGGAGGATATTACTATGTTCCTTAAAATGGGTATGGCACTCGGAAGGGATGAAGACATTAGAGAAAAAGCAACTAGCCATACGCGTCGCGCCCTACATGTTGATCAGTGGGGACTTATACAAACTAGGGCATGATGAAGTTTTATGCAGGTGTGTACTAGAGCATGAGTGCTTCGCCATCATAGAGGAAGCACACGAGAGGAAGTGCACATGAACATTATGCAAGCAATGCCACTACACGTAAAATATTAATGGTAGGATTGTGGTGGGAAACTATGTATAAGGATTTCAAGTAGTATTGTAAAGCATGTGACCATTCCCAACGCGTTGGCAAGCCAGGACGGAGAGATGAAATGCCTTTGCACCCTATCCCTAGTGTTGAACCTTTTAAGAAATGGGAAATAGACTTTTTAGGCCCTATTGCACCAGCAACACGTAGGACTAGATCACACTATGTAATCACTTGCACGGACTATTTGACAAGGTGGGTAGAGGCAACCCTAACTAAAGACTATACAATAGCTACAACAACAAGATTTTTATGGGAGAACATTATCACAAGGTATGGATTCCCTTTAAGTTTAACTAGTGATAGGGGTACACATTTCTTGAATGAGACCGTGAGGATCCTGTTAGTAGAGTTCATGGTGGCTCATCACAAAACTACACCTTATCACCCACAAGCAAATGGAACCATGGAAGCATTTAACAAAATACTGAGTCATACCCTGACAAAGATTTGTGATGTCGAAGACAAGATTGGGATGACAAGGTATTAGCCGTATTATGAGCTTATAGGATAACTTAAAAAATCTAAACAAAGCCACACCATTTAAATTGGTGTTTGGTGTGGAAGCTATTCTTCCGGTTGAGTTCATGTTACCTTATTTATGAATAACACACGTAGGAGGGCTGGCTGATGAGAAAGCACTAGAAGAAAGGATTGATAAATTAATGAAGCTAGATGAAAGGTGATCATTGGCCAAATGGAGCCAAACAACAAAAAAGAAAAACAAAAAGCATGGTATGATTGCCACATTAAGAACAAGAAGTTTGAGGTTGGGCAGATGGTCTTACTATATGATTCTAAGTTTCTACACCATCTTGGGAAGTTAAAAGTGCATTGGTTGGGTCCCTACATCATCTCATACATCCTTGATTTGGGCGTGTGCCAGTTATAAGCACTGGATGGGATGAGATTTCTAGGACACTTCAATGGGAGTAGGCTGAAGCCCTACTATAAATAAGTCTTCTTGGTGTTTGTAAATAAGGTAGTATTGCTAGTTAGTTTAGGATTTTCTTTAATGAATTTTCTTTTCTTGTGTTTCCCTTTCTCATTGTTATTTTTTTGTTGTGCCTTGGGCCTTTGGTAATCTCTTAATTTTTGAAGGTTGTAACTCGTGCGAAAGGAATGCACATAATTTTAGTGTGGGGTGGAGTAAGGTGGAAGAAATTGAAGTGTGAAGCACCAGGAAGGATTGCATTAGAAAGCCTAGTTGAATGGCCCTGTGAAGAAAGTACATGCAAGGAAAGGTGAAAAAGGATGGTTGGTGTCAGGATAAGGCTACATTGGGGATCCACGTACAAGAGAGGAAGAAGTGCAAAAGAAACATGAGGTAGGAGAGAGAAAAATCATGACAGAAGAAGTGCCTTCGGCGCTGGTTATGTGCATGCAAGAATCTCCTATCAAGATGGATTGGTTGTGTTCCAGAAGACTAGAGAATTATCTGTGTAAGGTTGGCTATGTGATTTAAAGCACTAAATTTAGGTTTATTTGAAAAATACGCATTAAGTGTTAAAGTACAGTGGTAGGTAAGGTAGCATTTAATGTTACAAAGTAGGAAAAACTATAAATAAAGGGTTGAGGAATTTCATTATTTACTTTGTGTATATGAAGAAAGAAGCACTTTTGCATCATTACAAACTAGGGCTTCTAAAACTGATCCGTGTGAAGAAAAATTTGAAGAGTTTGAGCATGAGTAACTAGTTTGGATTTGCAAACCAGAAGGAAGGGATTTCACGGGTGTAAGAGAAGTTGTGAGAAGGCGTCGTCTTGTGAAGGAATTATCCCAGTTAGGGTTTGAAAAACTAGGGCATGGGTTTAAGAGGTTTTCTTCACAAGTTTGAGATCTAAGGTTGGAAGAAGTGGAAGAGAAGAGTAACAAGAAGAGATTGAAGTGATAAGAGGACCTAGATAATGGCACCCAAGAAACCGTGTCACCCAAGAAGCCAAAGGGAAAGGGAAAGGGCAAGGGTAGAGAGCTAGCAGTAACCACCACAAGCATGAATGAGGAGTGGTATGTAGAAATGCAATACCTAGATGGATTTTTTCTTAGGAAGGAGTGGGAATCCCATTTGAGAAAGATGGTGGTGAGTGATTATAACCATCACACAAACACAATAGAGAAGGAAATAGCATTGGAGTTAGTGCACCCGAAAAACAAAAGGACACCAAAAGTTTTGTGCATCTATAGTGATGAGGTAAAAGTGAAGTTGGAGAAGGCAGGGTTATTGCAACTCTATGAGTTGCCCTAATTTGGAAATCCTGAGCACCTCTATTAGTGGCTGATGTCACATGTGCATGAGGACCACTTTTACTTCATGGGGTGCAAGATGCACATAACCCTCAGCTGATTTCAAAGTTTACATGCCTCATCTATGTGGGAGACAACATAGATGATGACCTGAGTGACAAGGATGCCATCAAAGAAACTATCACTTTGCATATGATTACAAGAAGGGGTCAAGGTATTTTGATATTACGGAAATCCCAGAACCCGTCATGAGAATGGTCATGCACGCCGGTCACAAATTTAAATGATCAAGAAAGGTGGATGTAGGTAAATAAGGCTTGGTTGAATGTATGTAGAAAAATATCAGAGGGCACAATCTATAATTTATCGGCCTTCATTGCAGATGAGATAATCAAAATGCATAGGAAGGAGATAAGATACTCTTTGGAAATATCCTCCTGACAATTGTATTTTCAGAGATAGGAGTTCCTGACATGGTAGACAAGTTTGTTTGGGAGTATCCAACTGAAGATCCCTCACCTATGAAAATATTTGCAAAGTATACATGTAAATGAAAGCCTCCCACAAGGCATGCCTGACAAGTGGTATAAGTGCTTAAGGGATGCATTCAAGGAAGAGTGGAGAATCCTAGAGAAACTACCAACACTTACAAAGGGAGAAGCTGAGTTTTCTATGTACCAACACTTCTACATAGGTAGATTCAAGTTGGTGGATGAAACCATGAGCCCATGGTGTAAAATCCCATTCTCCTTCACCACCCAGTACTTCCAAGTGGGAGTTAACAGGTTCAAAGAAGCAAAGAGACTAAGGTTTGACCTTAGTGAAGTTGATTAGGACCACAAGGAGTTGCGCAGACATTGGTCTACCCCAAGAAGCACATGTACGTGGAAAAGTACGTAGCGCATGAAATTAGAATGATGAAACCCCTAACTCTAAAAATTATAGGAAAGTCCACGGTGCGTGTATATCTTTGCATTAGGCCAAAATTTGAGAAAGGCGCATACCTAGAGAATGATGTCTCCATACCTAAAGATCCCATAGGTAGAAGAAAGCCCACGCTTAAGAAAAGGGAGAGAGAAGAAGAAAAATCACCAAGTGTGTAGACTTCCCACCAAGATAAAGCGTGCTTAGGTGGAAAGTGCCAAACCTAGCACCTATACACACAAGAAGAAGTCCCCAGTAAAGGAGAAAACCCCAAAAGAAGAGGTTCCAAGAAACCCTCGCCAATAAGAAGTCTCCAGAGGAAGCAGAGAAGGTTGGATCCCCTATGGAAGAGTCACCTCTCAGAAAGAAGCAGAGGATAGAAGAGGAAGCTAACTCAGAAGAAACTAAGAGCTTGGAGAAATACATAGGTGAAAAGGATGATGACGATGAAGAAGATGATCCTGAAGGAGATCAAGAGCCACTTTTCTTCAATGTGCACGATTCAGAAGAAGAAGGAAGAGAAGAAGAACATGAGTTCATTTTCATGTGGTGTAAGGGTAGCCAGGAGGAGGAAGGTACCCAAGACATGGGAAGAAGTGAGGAGGTTGGTGTGTAGGAGAAGAAAACTCCAAGCCTTATGCAAGAGCAAGTAAATGAGGTGGCAGAAAGAGAAGAAATGAAAAATAATCGAGGCCTTGGTAGAATAAGAATTGGAGCACAACGCTGACATAGTGATGGAAGAGGGTAAGGAGGAAAGCATTGAGAAAGAACAAGTCAGTGTGGGAGGAGGTCCTAGTCTAATGGTGAGTTTCCCCAAAGCTACATGCTCAAGAAGGAAGATCCTTGATACAAAATGAGGACATGTCATGGGCTATGTTGATGACCAAAGGAAGGTGTTATGTGCACGCTTCTAGAGCACTATACCCATGGAAGAAATTCTAGCTATGGCATCATTTGATGAGGAGGGCACGTACCCCAGACAAGGAAGATGCTCTCTTGGGTGTTTGAGTCCCATATTGATGAGCCAGAGTTCAAAGTATACCAAGGGGAAATCATGTTAGTACTAGAGTCTAAGGGAGCCAACCCCTTGGTAAATGCCCAAAAACTCTCGGATGAGCAATTATGTAATGCGCTCAACAAGGTCACAATCGAGACTGAGGCTAGGCTCTTTGGAAGAAATGACAGAGTAATATTTCTAGAGGAAAAGCTAGAAAAGAAGGAAGAGGAGCTGGCTGAGAAGACTAAGGGATTGAAATAAGAAGAGTTGATCAATGCACACAGCTGAAGTGTGAACTAAGGGATGAGAAGGTGAAGGTGTGTGAAGTATACAAAAAGGTGGAGTCTATCACAAGCACCATTATGTTGAAGCATCCAGACCTAATGCCACCCGTGTAGAAGTATGGATCCACTCTTGAATGCTTAGAAGATTTGGTGCACATCCTCACCATGGAGAGACAACCATTAGCCCTAGTCCGTAGAAGAAGTGGCAACATGCTTGGTGAGGGAGGAAAAATTGAAAGTGGTAGTAATCATTACTGAGTATAGCAAGGTACTTGCATGGATGTCAAGATTTCTACCCAATCTGCTGAGGCCGCGTATGATAATTACGCAGACAGGATAGAGTGGTGAGCATCTTGGTCACCACTCATGAAGCAGAGATGAAGGAGTTTTAAGAGAAGAATAAGGGAAATAGGGTGGAAAGGGACAGAATCCTTGCCGAGGTCAAAAATAAATCCAAGGCCATTGAAACCTTAAGGGGTTCAATCAAAAACCGGTTGAAGGAACTATACCCACATATTACTAGAAGGATGGATGCACTTGAAGACACGAGTAAGGAGTTATAAAAATTTGTTGACACTATGAATTCTCAAAGAGATGGAATAATTTTTAGGGAGGGAAGCGCCCTATTCGGATACCTCTGTTAAAGAGTGCAAAGCAAAGTCAATGCCTAGAATAAGTTGGAGGCCAACTTGCAAAAATATTTTCCCTACTTGTTACAGTAATGTCATCACTTCCCCATTATTTCTTCTTTCCCAAATTCTTCATCCCCTTATTCTTTTTCCAAGATGAAAGTCTACTATAATTATTTATTCATTGGAGAAGTGTTCCCATGGATGGAGAATAGGCATAGTGTGGGGTGATGTTGGGACCCCAAAATATTGGCTAAGTACAAAAAGGTGCATAGGCACACAAGGCCTAGTTGAAGAAGGGCGTGCAAGGAGAAGGTGCATAGGATATGGTTTAAGGAAGGGTTTAAGAAAACCCATGGTGTGCATGTGGATAGAGCTAAGGTTTGAACTTAGCCATATTGGGAATTTTGGGTAGGACACAAGAAAAGTGTGACCCGACTGCACATGCGGAGTGGATAAGGTACCATCCTGGAAACTTGATTCCCATGAAATGAATATTCTTAGTGATAGAAGTTTATAGAAGGCATCATGGAAAAAAGTGGAGAGCTCAGGCTTGGAGGAGCATGCTCCCATGAAGGACCACATTCAGACACTTGGAACCGGATCTGAGGCCGCAAAGGATGAGTTAGCACTTTGGGATGCCTATATATGTGAGTGCCTACAGGAGAAAAAGATATAGATCAGATAGACAAGAGGAGAATATAGAGATCGAGCTCTACATAAATACTACGAGAACTCTGTGGGATTGGGTAGAGGCTATATAAGGGAGTAATGTATTAAGGGGTTAGGTTATAAATTTTTCTTTGTATGGATGAAGGACATGATCCCTGTTGTGATGTATGACTTCGGTCTGATCAAGTTATGGTAGTCTAATGGATCCATTGAATGTAATGAGGTTACAAACATGAATGAGTATGAATGTAATTGATTCAGTTCATATCTATATATTTTCATTTATGTTCATGGATGTTATGGAATAGATGTAAATCCTTATGTATTTTCCTTTCTACTATAGTTCTATCTATTATCTGTAAGTACCCTCTATTTGGAATGAATACATTTTTCTAGAGGCCATTCTGATCCCTATGATGATTATATGTCTCATTTCCACCTTTATTCATTAAGTTCATGACATAGATGATGGTTTCCCACTTAAATCACATAAAAGAGAGACTCGGCACCAAGCATGCTACCTCGGGTGAGCACCCAATGCCCGTTGAGTGATAGGCTAACGTGCATGGGATTCATTATTCTTCCGGTGGGTTTAGAAATGACTACAAGAGACTCAAGCTAAAATAATTTAGTTAGGATGAGGGTGAGGGATTTTTTAGAAAGTTGTTTTAGTACTGTTTAGTTAAGTTAGGAGAGGTGATTAGGGATAATTTAAGGTTGGTCTAGTGATATTGTTGGAAGGTTAGTAATTTTTTAGTTAGTTATAAGTAGTGGGGGTGTCTCGATTTATCATGGTGAGGTGTGAGGATATTTATTTATTTAATTTAATTAATTAATTAGACTTTAGGGATGTGGCGAGTGTTTATTAAATTAATCTAATTAAAAGGGACTAGTTTAATGTTGTGGAGTGTCGTATACAGTTTATTTTTTAATCATAAATGAGCTTGAGACAAGGAGTGTAGAATTTTGGTGTCTACAAATATCCTCTTCAAACTTTTTTATAATATCTTGAACCTTTCCTTCAATACAAGGTGAGTTCCTTTTCTCCTACTTCCCTATAAAAGGCCTTTGAACAAGCCAAAAGGATGGATTATCTCATGAGACAATTTGATAAAGATCATCCCAAGACACAAACTAATAGGAAAGTCCAAATCCTTACACGCTATAAAAACAAGAATGTGATGGAAACTAGAGTCTCGAGATACTATTCCTCTTATCGCTTCTTCAAATAGGACTTTTAGAAACATTGAACAAAAACGTAATAACAAAAAAATATAGCCTAAATATCATCAACCACTAAGTAAAGAAGAGTTAAAATGTAACTTACCTCAGCTATTTACCATAATCTTGGATCCTTCTTGACTTGTTCCTCTTTAGCATGATGACAATAGTTTTTGTTGGTGGCATTCTAATTGGGGTCATTCTCATGAAAAATATCATGTGCTACACATGCATTCCATCATATTCTTCTTATGACCCCACTTTCACTATGACATTATCACTTGTGAATGGTTGACCAAAGAGGTCAAAACTCATGACACATTTTAATAAAATGATAACCTAGAAGCTATCAACTAGGATAATGAGAAGCTAAAGGTATTCTCTAATCCTATTCTTAATCATGATGTCGTTGAATGTTCTAAGAAGCAAGAAAATTATATGACCAATGTAGTTGACATGAATTATCCTCCTGAGAATATAGTTGTAGTTAATGATGTCAAATGTGTCATATCTTATGTAGAACCAGAATACCATGTAGCATTCTAGCCTTGGACTCAATGAGTCATATATCCCTGTATAATTTAAAATTAATCTCCTTATAACAAGAATCTACCTCCTGAAGACACCATCAACCTATGTGGAAATTCTCCTATAGGGATGATATTGTTTGATCTATATCCCTTTATATATAAACCATCGCACCATGTACAAATCAATTTTTAGGTCCAATGGCACATTAAATGAGTAAAAAGTAGATTCAAAAGTTTCCTTAATCAACCCTTCTCCTTTTGGATCCATTTCTAAGGACTCTCAATGCTTTCATCCTACTACGCAGTCTAGTCATGACGAGTGGGATCCTTCTGAAGAAATTTCCAAAATTCCTAGTCTATTTCCTTCTTAGAGCTCATGTGTACACCATCTCATCATCATGAGTGTCTCATGATTACACTATTTTACATGAACATTCCTTTTCCTTCCTCTTTGGGGAAGAGTCCCACATTGCATGTCTCAAAGTAAATAATTCTCCGGTAATGTGAGGAACTCTTCGTTAATACCAATATCACTATGGATGATCATTCTTGCATTTGTTTTCCTATCACTTCTATGATCCCAAATGAGATTTTTCTTTGTACATACATTCGCCTCTCTTCATCTCGCTTAAAATCAATCACACCATAGTTAATAATTCTCTCATTGATGAAGGATCGGAAAGTGTGTGACCTCATTATATTTCATCGGGGCCCTTAGTTACTCTATCGATAACTTAAAATCTACATGAACCACTTGTCAAGGATATGATCATTGACAGATGCCTTCCATGGGGTGTATTTGGTTTCCTATCACCATTTCCCTAGGACTGTCGAAACCAAATTTATGGTCTTTAAGTTTCCCTCTCCTAAAGTGTCCTTTATCTCATTGTATACATGCCATTTTTTCTTCCACATGTCAAGTGTGTAAACAAGTTTTATCACCAAGGAGTAATTTATAAGATTCGGGGGAACTAACCCTTGGTGCTATGATACACTTCATAAAAATGGGATGTAAAATCTCCCACACAAGATGAGCTATCACCTATCCCTTTTTTATAACATCAACACTATAACTACCCTATATAGATTCTCATAGCAGAAATGTTTGTCATCATAAGTTAGTCGACGCACTCCTCCCTATATCTTGGAATTGGATGATGAAAATACTAATGAATTCATGATTAGAATCAACACTTTTGATCTTCTTGAACTCATCATATCCAAGATTCCTCCTTCTTTACAAGATTGCAAGATGGATCCTTTGATTCGTTCATTCATATCAAATACACCTCATTCCCCACACGGAGCATATGGCCCAACTAAATACCATAGTTTTTTCTTATGCAAAGTGAATGCATCCACATCATATTATGATGAAGGTTATGCTTTTGAATACCCTCACCTAGCTAGCTATTCCAAAAAATTTGATTGGGAAGTTTTGTGTTACCAAGAAACCCTTTGTACTAAATTCACTTAAGAGGTAAACATCATCCTAGTACAAGAGGAACCTTTGTACAAAGTTGATGATTATTCCCCACCCATGCTTTAGCCTCATATTCCTTCACCGAGTACACATCCATATACAACCATCAACCTATAAGAACCAATTTCCATTAAAAAGTGGTTAATTGGGGTGTTGATTTTGACTACGAAGATAATAATTTCATGGGTGATGATCCTATCTACTATGCTTTGATGAATAAGAAAAACACTACTCCATCTACAACATCTTTACCCATTATTTTGGTGCCCTTATCAAATACTCTAACTATCCCTCTGTTGGGACTTAGAATATTGACTAAGTCCCCAAGGGCACTGCACACAAGACCAATATGAAGAAGGGCGTGTGGGGAAAAACGTGGGACAAGGATTTTAGAAGGGTTTTGTAGAAACCGTGATGTACGCACAAGATAAAAAAAGGATCTCAGGACTTGGCCATATTTGGCATTCCTAGAAGCACATGAGGAAAGATTTACCCGACCAAGCATGCAAAGTGGATAAGGTGCCAGCCTAATGACTTGGTGACCAAGAAAGGAATTATCCACATCATGGAAGGATCCAAAAGGACATCATTGCAGAGAGTGGAGAGCCAAGATGAGAAAAAGCATGATCCATTAGAGGACTAACTTCACACTTGGTGACTGATCTATCACTTCATTAAGCCATGTCAGTGGGCGATAAACCTATATATATATATATATATATATATATTCTCAGGTAGAGGAAAAAGGGAGATTGGGCATTGAAACTAGAGAAACTAGGCATTGAAACTAGAGAGACTACTCTTGAAAAATGGCATCATCATAGAAAGGATGAGAGGCAAAGCTCTAGGAAAATAATAGGAGGTTCCAGAGGGTTGGGGTTACCATTAGAGTATCATAGTAATATTGACATATCTCAAGGGATAAGTCTGTGACAATTCTTGTAATATGGGAAGAATAGTGAGGACTTCTGATGCATAAGTCTTATCTGCATTGATGCATTAGTCTGATTATGACCATGATGAATGTAATGTGGTTACTGAACTATGATCAATATGAATATATGGTTATGTTCTAAGAATATAATGTTTATGGATGTAAACCATAGTGCCATTTATTTATGTTATGGATCAGATTTGTTATTTGTATGATGTTTCTTTTAATTTTGAATGAATGTATTGATATAATAACTCATCCTAGGCTCTCGAATGAATGCATGGTCCTTTAACTTTTGCATCTAATTTTATGTCCTTAAGCAATGTATTCTCACAAAACTCACATAAAGGGGCTCGGTGCCTATGCATGCTTGGTGAGCACCCAACACCCGCTAGGTGATAGGCCAACATGTATGGGATTAGAAGGTTACTCTAAGGACATAAAAATGACTACATCTTAGTTTCGTTTATGGGAAATCTTTTTAAGATGTTGTGAGAAATGGCTACATATCGGTCCCTTTGACGCATGATGACAGGGCATTTGGCCTTGGAAAGTGTTAAAGCATGGTTTAAGAGCATGGAGGATGAGTTTTCTCAAATATTTAGTGTTAGACTGAGTTTGATGCAGATATATGGGTATAAGAGTACCTATATCATGAGTTGTATGAGACCTTTTTTTTCTTTCCAAAGTAGAATTGTATGAATGGATTTCAGCATATGCATCCAGATTGAGTGCGGTACTATATATCACATGTTTAGACCCTATATTCTTATCGAGGCTACAGGACATAGGTTTGACTTTGACGCATGTTTTTGATCATTGGTGGAGAGGAGAGTTGACCAGCTATACCATAGAATACACCATTTTTATTTATTCTTGTCTCGAAGATCACCGATTTTGAGTTCCTAAGATAACCTAGAGGATTGTTTTTATGAGATATTCCATTGGCTATGAAGATCTTGATTATTACATTAATTTTGGAGGCTTTTTCTATGGTATGCTAATATTATCTAAGTGCGAGGTAAGGAAGCTAGGGTGGAGGAAGATGGTAGACATTGTGGCTAAAAAGGAGAGGGAATAAAGACGACTCAAGCCTTGAAGCCGGTGAAAGGGAAATGGCTAGACAATGCAAGGTTGTAGGAGTGATGGATTTATGGAGGTAGACATTGTGGGAAGGAGTTGAGGTTCACGTAAAGGACGTGAAACCTGAGAAGTATGTGCTACCCCATCTCGAAAAGCATGGGAGAGAGACCCTTTCATATTTTGATGAAATTTCTTCATGTGAAGGAAGAAGTGTCGTCGGCATGCATTTGAACCCACCTAGTGACCAACCCCTGGCACTTAGTTTTCCATACCAAGAGATAAGCATTTTTAACCTTATTAGTATCATAGGAAGCAACCGATATATGCTTAGGAGATATAAGTTCTCATTTGGGACACCTATGGTTACACAAACTATTCTTGTGATTAGAGGAATTTTTGGGCAAGGTAATGCAGTACAAAACATTTGGGTATCACAAGTGGCACATGACACATGTCTAGAAATGGGGAAATATTACAAACCATCGGTGCATAGTTCATTGGGACATTTTGAACACTAGGTGCGACCACTTCGGGCCCTTTGCCGCCTACATAAAGTGGATCTAGTGGTGTTAGAGCTAGAGTACAGGTGGGCCTAGCGGATCTGGAGGATCTGGTGGGTCAAGAGGGACAAGACCTGGTGGGTCTAGTGGGTCTCATGGCGGAGGAAAAACTAGAGGAAACTAAGGTTATGGGTCAAGAAAGAAAGGGCCTTAGCCACCTTTGTAAGTATTTTTGATGTCATTGCACCTATTAGACTACAGAGGTATTGAGGATGTTGTAGAGCATGTGCACAAGTGTGAATTGCTATGACACGTGAAGGGGATCACTACCCCAGTGGAAGGTGATTCAATTTGTATCAACAAAGTGTAAGGGAATGTGCATAGCTAGTACTATAAGTATGACCCCCTTTAGATGGTGGTGGATTACACTACTCTAAAAAATGTCTTCCTAGCAGAGTTCCATATCCCTGAATTTGAGCAGAAGAGCATCAACACTCTAAAAAAAATCCAATAAGGAATGATAGAGAGTGTGCAGGAGTATGAGGCATGGTTAAATATTCTCTTATCAAATCTATCCTATGAAATTCACCCCTCTCAACATGCTCAATGGTTTCTTAGAGGATTGATAACAACATTTAGAAGGGAATTATCACACAAGACTTTTAAAGACTGTGCAAGGCCTTGGAGGCATCCCTACACCCCGAGGTTATTAGAAGCATTGATACTAATGTTGTCCCTTTCTTTGAGGCTCAAAATTCTACAATGGAAAAGTAGCTGGATAAAATATTTGCAAACTTAGTGCATGATACTCGCAGTGGTCTATTGTGGATAGAGTGTGAGGTAGAGGGGCATGTAAAAGAGAGTTGCCCCTAGAAGTCGGTACATGCCATGATAACAGACTATGAAATATTCCATAGGGACCATGATGTAAGTAAGTGTTCTCTACTGTAGCATGTGATCCATAAGAATGTTTCTTGTTATTGCAAGATCTATACCTATGCGATCCATGACACCAAGGATTGTAGGCTAATTGACCAAATTTATGATGACATTGATCTCACTATGTGCCAGACTAACCATGAAAGCATTTCCAAGGATGATGATTTCCTCTATGAAGGTCATTACGGATGGAGGAGCACATGGAAGAGGTTTCCGTGAAGGATTTCATGGTTGCAGTAACTACAACAGATAGAGAAGTGAGTTCTGCGCATCAAACCTATTATAACTTTGGGTCAACAGAAATTTATAAGCATGAGTGTCTTGATCTATTGCAATGCTCATGGTGTGGAAAGAAACATAAGTATGAGGAGTTCCCTGAGCTATTTGAGCACATGACCTAGAAACACCAAAAAGATAAGGCACTAGGATGGTAAGCATACAAAAATTCAACCTAGAGTGGATGCCAAAAGTGGTGCGTGAGTAAGGATTAGAACCCGTATTGGTGATGACGTGAGCGAGAGGCCATGCACACTAGTGAGATACCAAGGTAAAGAACACTAGTTATGAGAGAAGAAGTGGTACATGGAAAGTATCTGGATCCTACTCATCAGAAAGAGGTATATCAAGAGACTATGGATGTGATTCGAGTTTACAAGGAGAGATCCAATGTCTAAAGGAGCATTCAAGGTAGTTGGAACAAAGGAATAATGTTGAGGCTCCACAGAAGGATTTGGATGAGTTCATGGAAGTATTTAAGATGTTAAGGCAAGAGAATATCATTACCTTGTTAGGAGAGTGGTTACAGGATAAGGTACCACATGCTAGAGGAGAGCGTAAGAGGCAAGTTTTGCATGCTAATATTCCTCCCCATATCCTTGAATATTACAAAGAGATAACCTTGAACGTTGTTATAAATGGATGGCTTCAGAGAAATATTTTTATCGACACGGGCACGAGAGGTCAATGTTCTTAACTTGGATGCATGGCATCAAATGGGAAGGACCACACTATAGCCATCCTTGAATGTGTTGTATATGGAAAAAAAAAACAAAGGAAATTCCTATTGGCATCTTGAAGGATGTAGTTATCACTATTTAAGGGGTCAATTTCACTGGGACTTCAAGGTCCTCATGCTAGCCAAGGCGTATAACTTTCCAACATTACTTGGGCAGCCTGGTTTTATAAAAACAATTCTTACATACGATTTCATAAGGGGTATATCAGTTTCAAAATAAGGAATAATGGGTCATCATCCCTTTAATGAGATAGGAATTCAACACCCTATACCGAGCCCTTAGGATAAGACGTCCTTGATAGAATCTATGTGCTCTCTATTAGAGACCTTGAGGTAATTCATCCTACAAAAGGAATTATCCACTTTGAATACACTCGACTATGAGTGATACAACCATTATAGCATGTGACAATTAGGCACACGTGATATATGAGTTAATTAGGTGACGATTAAGAGGATTTGTAATAAGGGTGACAAATGTGTGCTTAGTCAAGCACCTAGGAAGGAAGAAGCTTCCAAGTTACACAAGAGGAGTAATCTCTAATGATTTCTTACAAGATATGGAGGCGCAATGGAGAAACGAGGAATAAATGAGAATTATTATTAGTTATAACTTACTCGGGACTTGTAGGGCTTTGGTGGGAAACACATAGAGAAAGTCTTCTAGAGTGACGTGAGGTAATAATCACATTATCTATTAGGTTCTCTAAAAGTAACGCGCCCACTATTATCCAAGACTACCATGGAAAATAACCCACCTCTTCCCATATCCAAGCATGTGAAAATTCTTGGATGGAAGGCACATAAGCTTTACCACCTTTTCTATAGGTGTATAAGTTCTACTCCATCTTACAAGGTTATACGTGTGCATTGTACATTAACTTGAAGATGTGCCACCAAATAGGAAATTGGTAGGAGTTGGCGGCCAATCTCATTCAAGCATTCGATTATCAAAGTATAAGGTCATAAGTGGATAAGGTGTTGTATGTGGTCAAGTTCCGTACAATGGGAAATAATGCTATGATAGAAGATAGGATACTGGAGTTATTGTGAGAACCTAGTTTGGAGACACATTTTGATGAAGATGAATCAATAGATACGGCTTGAGCCCATGCTCATTGAAAAGAGAAAGGAAAAATGGTCTATATGATAGATGGGGAAGAAATGGAGAGTCTAGATGTTAACCATTTTGAAGGTACATGTGAAGTCATGGATAACGCTGATGAGTGAGCATGTGCCTACCATGATCCCTTGAAGACAAAGAAGGTTAACATTGGTTCTGAAGTAGAACCTAAGGAAGCTATCATTAGGTATTATTGGTCAGAGAAAGAGGTTTCTAATATCATTGACCTTTTGTGTGAGTTTCAGGATTTGTTCCCATGCGGGTACCATGAGTTCAAAGGCATTCACCATTCCTTGGGGGAAATACAGATCAAGTTGAAGGAAGGTGCACACCCAGTTTGAAAGAGACCGTATTAAGTGATTCCAACTTGTGCATACGGGTCAAGGAGGAGATAGACAAGATGATAGCATCATGCATCATTGAGGCTATGGAGGAATCGAATGGGTGATTCCAATGGTCATAAGCATTAAGAAGGATGGAAGGATAAGGATCTGTGTTGATTATAGGGACTTGAATGTAGTGTGTGTCATTGACCCTTTTCCAACACCCTTCACTAAATAAATTTTGGAAGGAGTATCCAGGTGCGAGATCTATTCTTTTACGGATGGGTTTTAAGGGTGCCACCAAGTTAGAATTTAAAAGGAATACCAGGAGAAGAAAAATTCCACCACTGAATGGGGATTGTTTTCCTACATGGTCATGTGTTTTGGGATGATGAATGTGCTGTTGTGTTCTTATGCATCATGGTACAAGCCTTCTAGGACTTCATCCATAAATTTCTTCATGTCTACCTTAATGATTGGACTGTGTATGGACTAATAAAAGACCATTGTGACAATTTGAGGTTGATGTTTGAGAGATGTTGGCAGTTGAGGATATTCCTCAACATTAAGAAATGTGTCTTTGCTACTCCATTTGGAACCTTGTTGGGGCATATTATATGTAAGGAAGGCTTGCTAATGGATCTCGCCAAATTTGTTATTGTGGGATTGGGAGATTCTACTAATCAAATCACACTACATGGATTCCTTGGGTATACAGGGTACTATTAGAAATTTATCAAGGGATATGCCAAGATTACCACACACTTGGAGGAATTTCTTAAGAAAAAGGTATCTTTCACTTTGGGAGATGCACAACAAAAGGTGTTTGACACATTTAAGGATAGGCTTGTCACTGTGCCCATATTACACTTTCCCTCTTGGGATAAGCCTTTCCATGTGCATGTTGATGCCTTGAGGAAAACCATTGGAGTATTACTAGTACAACCTATTGAGGGATTTTTCATCACCCTTTGTGTTTTTTCAAAGGGGAAGTTGACACTAGAAGAATAAAATTACACAACTACTAAGCATGAGGCATTGTCAATGATCTACATGTTGCATAAGTTCAGGAAGTATCTACTGGAAACATCATTTATATTCTACATAGATCACATGGCATTGAAATATTTGATAAATAAGCCCATTTTGGAAGGCCGCATATGTCATTGGGTCCTGTTGTTTCAATAATTTGAGTTTTAAGTTGTGGTAAAACTAGGAAAAAGTAACTAAGACCTGATATCTTATCAAGAATTGACTCAGGGGATGACATGTAGAATATTAAGGATACCATGTCAGCCATGCAACTTTCTAGGTTACAGTGCACACCCTATGAATTTGAAGATATTATAGTGTTTCTTAAAACAGTGTGTGCAATTGGAAGGAATGAAGTCTTTAGAGAGGAAGCATTTAGTTTTACACATTGCCCCTATATGTTGATTAGAGGAGATTTGTACAAGTTAGTCTTTGATGAGGTTCTATTCCAATTTGTATTAGAAAATGAGCATGTTTCAATCATGGGGGAATCACATGGTGAGATTGCAAGAGGACACTATGCAGGAAATGCAACTGTGTGGAAGATTCTAATGGCAGGTATTTAGTGGCAAAGTATTTACCAGGATTGTACTGAGTTTTACAAGGCCTATGACCATTGCCAACTCCTTGGTAAACCTAGAAGGAGTGATGAAATTCCCTTATGAACGATAGCCATCACTGAACCATTTGAAAAATGGGCACTTGACTTTAGAGGACCAATTTCACCTACCACACAAAGGACTGGCCCACGTTACATCATGTGACATTCCCATTTTAAGACTTTAGAAACAAGGGATTTGTTTTTAAAGAAATAATGTTTACTGTTCTAAATAAAGCATTATTTAGAAAAAACATTCCATGCCAATTGAATTCAAGTAGATAACCATATGCGATTGTAATGACTCAAGAATCTAACAATCTATTCATACCATAACTCGGTAAGCTACCAATCTATTTATGTTATCTTAAGTATTGAATACATATTGTATACTTTGTATACTTGGTTTTCCTACCCTACACCAAGTATTGAGTGATCTGTTTAAAGAACATATCTAAATATTTTTACCAATATTCATCTGATATCACATTGTTTTGAACTTGGTGACATAGGACAACGCAACTAGAAGCTTGCGATACTTTAGCCAAAGATTTACAACATACTGTATATGTCACTATTCCTAGATGACATACTCGTCATATTGGAATACATCCTTCACTTCACACCTCTATTATCATGATTGGTCTTTACTGACTACCATCAGTCCACTTGTCTCAGGTTTAACCCTAGCCCTAATTAGAAACATAACTTATTATAGGAAGACACTCACTATGGCTTAGGGTAAATGGGAATACTTTTTTGACCTAAGTCAACCGGATGTGCCAAGGTACCCTAAGCCATTAGAAGCTACTTCGTACCCTAAATATGCAACTAACCTAATGTAGAGAGAAACTATGTTCAAGTCTAAGTTCTTATTGTGTGTAGATCTGGATGATCAATCTTGAAGGGTGATGCCACATATCAACTACAACGTTGTATTCTCGAGAAGACCCAAGTCATCTCGAAATAATATAGTAATCAATATCTTCCCATGATCTTTAAGTTCTATTAATTATTAATGACTTGTAAACAAACAATAAATCTAGCCATCCCATTATTTCATAAATTTGTCCTAATAGAATACCCAATTTATATTCTCTATGAGACAAAAGAAGTGTAAACAACATGGTTCATTCTAGGATTATTCATCTATATCCTAAGAAATTATAAGAAGAACCATTATGTACCATGCCCGAACCTATAAAATATAAAGAATAGACCAAATTAATAACATGAGTTACATGTTCCTTTCCGGGTAACAACCTTGCACATTCAACATTAGAATATACATAAAAACATAATTCCATAACAATACAAGAAGGTATAGAAAACCAAAACAGTCGAATTACAATTCCAATTCCAACTCTTCATGTCAGAAGTTATCAATCAAAGATCAGAAAACAATGTTCACAAAACAAAGCATCCCTAAAGAGGAGTTAATCTCTACTCAAGTTCTTCACAAAGGATAAAGAGTACAAGAGAAAAACCTACTCCTTTCCATAAAAACTAGGCAAGACTAGTCAACAATAGTCAAACCCATAAGTATCAACTTACTTAATAGCAAAACCTTCCTAGCTACTAGCTCTCAACATTATTTCAATCAATGATTCGAACAAGGTAGACCAACAGGTCATGAGAAATCAATATCTCAAAATGGAATTGAGTACGAAAAGTTCAAACATTGAGCCTATCCAAGGACAGAGAAAAAGTCACTCTACTAAGGAAAGGTCCATTTAATAAATCATTTCATACAACTAAACAAAATAAGTTCCAGTTTCAATTCAAATCTAGTTGAAAGCATAATGCAGACCTAAACCAACATTCGACCCTAAGAGAATATATATATATATATATATATATATTTTATTTTTCAAAAAGAGACCAAGATCTTATTCCCTGTATCAGTTGAGAATAATATCTCAAGATAGTAAACTATCAAGTTCAGTTTTACCCACGAACCCAAAACTGAAGACTCACAAAGGCTTCACCACTTAATACAAAAAGTAAACAGTTCATGATTCAAAGAACTAAGCACAAAACAACAGGAAGGAGAAGGTATCTTTCCCGTATATAGATAAAGTGTCCAAGGTAACAACCCAAATCTTCCACTAAGAACCAAATTTATCTAAAGAGACAGAAGGGAGGGAGAGCAATAACCCAAAACACCTGATACAAATGATGTCTCAATTAACTCCAAAGCAAACAAGAATGGAATAACAAATCAAAACTTCACAACCATGAAATTGCAATAGTGGTGTCTTGGTACAAAACAATACAGTCAACCCAGAACGCGGGATTCCCTCAAGTAGAGTGGAAAGGTCACTTCCTCCAATTCCCATGCCCAAAACCATCTCAAGAAGTTGATACAATAATAACAATAAGTTCAACATTCCTTTAGGCAAGACGTTTCCACTTCCAAATCTCAAAGATATTTCAACAATGTAAACAAGCTTTCACCCAGTCTCCTAGTGAGTGAGTTGCTAAAATAAAGAGTTATAAGCTAAACCTTTTAACAAAATAATAACCCAATACAAAAATGCCTAAATAGAATTGAATATATAGACCAAAATATAATCTCATAACACTCAAGTGTTAAATCATAGTTCAGTGTCAAACCCATGCTTCTCGCACAAACATTCAGGACTACACTAGAAAAATAATGCGAGTACAGTGCTAAATACAAACTTCATGCAACAATTCAGCAATGCATAAGTTTCCCAAATAGTGGTTCCAATAAAAAAAAGCTCAAACATAAGATTAAATCAAAACACAAGTTCCAACACAAGTCTGCATCCAAGGAATGCAATCCAGAAGCAAAATAAAATAGAACTCAAGTTTCCTTAAGTTTGGATCCATATATTTTCACGAAAGTTAGTTCAAAGCTCACTAACTTCAAATACAAGATCAAGGGTGCAAAATAGAGATACATAGACAAGTTTTACATACAAACTTCTCACGCAGTTGTCATAAAATTTACACAGAAAGCCATTATCAAAAAAACACTATTTAGCCATAGTTTCATATCAAACACACATGGATTCATAAAACCCAACAAGAAAATAGGAAATCTCATGAGAGTAGAGTTGTTCTAATGAATCATTTAGAAGAAAACTAAATTTTAATAGTTAGAGCCTATCATGCTTGATAGTGCTTCCACCAAATTGAAGGAGACTTCCGAGCTTCCAACTCTTTTTCTCCTCCACGAAAGATCAAAAATCAAACTTATTTTCCTCCTATGCCTCATATATTTTCCTTCGATAAAAATAGGCTGAAGAAACCTAATATAGCTTTGAAGTGAAGGTCAAACTACTAGTTTGAAGAACCAGTTAGCTCTATGCAAAGAAAAATCCACCATGCATGAAAAACCAAATGACCTCCTATAAACCCGCCTCCTAAGTTTCCAAGATAGTTTGCACACAAAGACCAAGGCTCATAAATTCCATAAATGCCATTCAATTCAAAATTCCTGCTTATCTTTCCTTGCCACCACCTCCTACATCTAGTGAATGAAAATTTGACACAAAAATACAATTCCATCCTTTAGTGGAGCTTCCACGTAGGCCTCCACAAAGTTTACCGCCCACTGCCCGAATCTAGCGAGTACTTCATCATTTAAATCCTTTCAAATCATTTAAATGCCATTGGAACCATCGCCCTTGTGTCATGTGACCCCTTTAGGTTCTCTTTAATAGTTTAGGATGGATTCAAAATAGAACTTAGGTTAGTTTAGCAAATACCAACATAGGTCTTAAAAACATTTGCCATTAGAATTCCCACCTTAGGTTAGGTTCAATTCATAACCCTTTAGTATTAGGTAATAGCTAAAATAGCCTAGTATCACTTTAGTAACCCTTCCCTAATCCATTTAGCACAATGCTTAGGTTAGGATGCCAACCCCACAATTAGAATAAGAGGCTTAGGTTAGAACAAAATTCAAATAAGTAAACATAGCTAGGACATAGCTATTCTTACCTAGCTTAGGTTACTATTAGGATAATCCTTAGATTTTTAGGACTCCAAACTTCTCCTCAGAGAATTGAATTTTTCTTAAGTCCTTAATGTCCTACCAAGATCAATCACCAAAGACCCAAGCACAAACATACAGCTGAATGAAAACACGTTCAAATAAGACCAAGAATTAGTATCATACAAAATTTAGTCTTCTATGTCCCTTAAACTACTGAATGCCAATTTATCATTCAGTCTATGAAGAGGATTTGAAACATTCCTTGGATCACTAAAATTGATCCAAGGATGAGTCAGAAGTCTACAACTCTTATAGCCAGATCACAGTTCATCTTTCCAAAGTGAAAATAAATTCTTGATAACCATATAATTTTAGTCTAATGATTTTAAGAATAGAAAATATTTATCCTTATCAAGCATGATCTTCAATAGTCAAAAGAACACATCTTTATCCAGAAAATCACATGTCAACACTTGAAATGCAAAAGAGGAATATATCAGTTGTCGAGGGTGTTACATGCTTCCCTCCTAAAAAGAATCATCATCCCGATGATTATCTCATTTTTAACAGATTGCATCAAGGAAAAATCATCTTATTCACTTTTCTTACCATATGTCAAAAACATATCAAATTATTAAGTTCCATAAATTAGCATTACATAGCTGTTTATTCAAAATAAATAAATATCTACCCAAAATGGCTTACTTATTGTATTATAAAGATAAAATCTCAATTTTTTATCAGTCAATAGAATCAATCTTGTTCAAATAGATATGGAAAAGCAGTTTTCATATCCTCAAGGTTTTCCCAAGTTGCACTCTCTTCATTAAACTGGTCCCATTAGACCTTACATTGACTTATCTCACGATTTCTCAAATGCAACTAATGAGTTTCAAGCACTCGTATGGGTTTAACCATGATTATTCCTGGGTCCTGGACCTGCAAGGAATTCTAATTTAACACATGTGATAAATCTGAAACATATTTCTTAAGAAAAGAAATATGGAAAACATCATGCATTTGTGACAAAGCAAGAGGTAATGCTAAATGATAAGCTACATGGTTGATTACTTCAACTATCTCAAAAGGTCCCACATAACGAGGTGATAACTTGGTAGCCTTGCCAAAAGTTATAGAACTCTTTTTCAGTTTAACCCAAAGAAATACTTTCTCACCAAGTTTAAATTTCCTATCAACCCTCTTTAAGTCAACATAACTCTTTTGCCTATCTGTTGCTTCTTTCAAGTGTTCACGAATCAATTTAACTTGTTGTTCCATTTCAGTAAGAATTTTAGGTCCAATTACCTCTCTATCCTCCATGTTATCCTAACTAACAGGGGTTCTACATTTTCTTCCATATAATTCCTTGAAAGGTGTCATCTTAAGAGAAGCATGATATGTATTATTGTATGCAAATTCAACTAATGGAAGGTACTCTTCCCACTTATATTGTTGATCCATGCAATACATCTATAACATATCTTCTAAAACTTGATTTACTCTTTCAATCTGTCCATCCATTTCTAGATGATACGGAAAACTGAAATTTAGCTTAGTTCCTAGAACAATATTAAGTGCTTGCCAAAATATTGACGCGTCATTATAGGATTTCTATCCAAAATGATTAATTCAAATACTCCATATGTAATTTGAAAATTTCATGTACAAATATTTTAGCCAAAATAGGAGAATCATCGTTCAGATTCCCAGCAATAAGATGTGCTACCTTTGTTTGTCTATCCACAACTACCAAAGTAACATCATGTTTATTTCTTGACATAGGCAACCCTTGTAAAAAATCCATGCTTATTACTTGCCACTTGTACTATGGTATGCTATGAGGATACAACAAACTAGTTGGTGCATATGTTCCACCTTAACACATTGACATTCAAGGCAATGTGTCACAAAGTCTATAACATCCTTTTTCATTCCTTTCTAGAAATATTGTTGTTTTATATCAGCAAGCATTTTTGTAATGCCAAGGTGTCCAGAAAAAGGTGAATTGTGAAATTCTGCTAACAATTTCTTTCTCAAATCATTTAGCGAAGGTACATAGACTCTGTTTTCAAATCATAAGATTCCTTCTTTATCAAAGTGAAAACCTTTATACCTCAAATCATTCAAATTTGCAGCAAGTGCTACTTTTACTTGCTGAAAGTAAGAGTCAAATTCCATAACACTTTTTACTTCATCCTTAAACTGAGTTCTTAACGTTATAAGAGTAGAAATGTGCTTCCTATGACTTAGAGCATCAACCACTCTATTTTCTTTACCCTTTATATAACTGATGTCAAAATCATACTAAGACAAAAATTCTAACCACCTTCATTGTCTTGTATTAACATTTGGCTGAGTGAAGATATACTTCAGTCCAAGGTGATCAGTTTTTAATTCAAAAGGTTTACCAAATAGGTAATGTCTCCAAACTTGAAGTGCATGAACAATGGCAGCAAGCTCTAAATCATGTGGAGCATAATTCAACTCATGTAACTTAATTTTTCTACTTTCATAAGCTATGACATGTCCATTTTGTAACAAAATACCTCCTAGACCTTCACCTGATGCATCAGTTACCACCATAAAATCTCCATTAGGGTCTGGTACTACAAGAATAGGTGCTGAAGTTAATTTTTCCTTCAAGGTTTTGAATGTAATTTCACATTTCTCACTCTAAACAAACTTTTATCTTTCTTTTGTAAGGAAGTTATTGGTGCAACTATCTTAGAAAAATATTTTACAAATTTCCTATAGTAGCCAACAAGTCCCATGAAGCTTCTAACTTCATGTACATTCTTAAAGTGCGGGCCACTCAGTTGTAGCTAGCTAATTTTTTTAAGGATCTATAAAGAATTCCATTATTACTTATTACATATCCCAAATAGTGTACTTCTGTGTCATAGAAAGAACATTTACACAACTTACCAAATAACCGTCTCTTTCTTAATATTCACAAAACTATCTTCAAATGCTCATGGTGTTCCTCAATACTTTTTGAATATATGAGAATATCATCTAAGAATACGAGCACAAATTTTTCCAAGTATTCTTGAAAGATATTATTCATTAAATTCATAAATGTTGCGGGTGCATTAGTTAATCCAAAAGGTAAAACCGTGAACTCATAATGTCTATAACTTTTTTCTCGAAAGTTGTTTTATGAATATCCTCATCCTTAATTCACAATTGATGATATCTAGATTGAAGATTTATCTTAGAATATACCGATGCTCCACGTATATCGATCAAATAAATCATAATTCCTAGGGAGTGGGTATCTATTCTTGATTATTTCTTTGTTTAGCATTCGTAATCAATGCAAAATATAAGGGTTCCATCATTCTTTTCACAAAAATTAC
The DNA here is from genome assembly GCA_018340775.1 of Taxus wallichiana var. yunnanensis. Classification (NCBI taxonomy): domain Eukaryota; kingdom Viridiplantae; phylum Streptophyta; class Pinopsida; order Cupressales; family Taxaceae; genus Taxus; species Taxus wallichiana. The sequence continues at coordinate 66,990,287 of CM031239.1, read as the reverse complement.
AAGTGCTCCCCAAAGTGAAACACTGGGTCTAATCAAAACTTTACACAAATTTTTGTGCAATCGAGCCTTAAGCTCTACTAATTCTGTAGTAGTCATTCGATACGGTGCTTTAGAAATAGGTTCAGTTCCAGGCTTGATCTCAATCATGAAATCAAACTCCCTTTTTGGTGGAATACCTAGCAATTCTTCCAGAAATACATCATTGAAGTCACATAACAGCAGATATCGTTCTATAATATCATTGCTTTCTTACATTTATTCAAGTATTTTTACTACATATAAGGTACAACCTTTATTTTTGGCCTTTTTAAGTTGCATAATGTGAGGTTTTCTAACAGAAATCTCATGTTTCACACCCTGAATCTTTGTTGTTTTCTATAGGTCATCTAAACAACTAATGTGTTTTTCAAAATAGTCCACTTTAGCCTTATGTTCTGCTAACCAATTAACACCTATGATTACATCATAAGACCCCAAAGGTGCAACATAAAGATCAACCTTAGTGGAAAATTTAGGTAAATCAAGGACTGCTCCAAAAAGACACATACTAACCGTATGAACAACATTGTTCCCATACTATACAATCCATGTTTTATCCATGTTTCCAGCTTTTATTTTTAGTTTTGATGCTAATTTACTAGAAATAAAACATTCAGTAGCTCTAGTATCAAAAATAATAGTTATAGGTAAGCCAAATAACTTACCCGAACTTCTATGGGTGTGGCATGTTTCTCACTGCTTTTCAGCTACTGCAGCATGTATCTTGTGTTGTTGATTATGATCATCCTTCTTCAAAGGACATTGATTCACATAATGATATTTTCCACAGATTATAACAGCCTCCTACAGGTCCCTTCCTAGGCTCAGTTTATTTCCAGCCTTAGAGTTATCATTTTGACCCCTATAGGACTTCTGTCTATTATTATTGTTCTTAGAAAATTTGTTCCATGCATTACCAAGTAAACTTGTTTGTTGCTTTACTTTCTTATTAGTATTAGATGAAAACTTACTTTTCATTCTAAATTTCTTCCATGGTCCTTTCTTAGGTGCAAGAGATGATGAAGAGGAGTTTGGATTTTTCTTCCTTACTTCCTCCTTGTGAGCAGAAATTACCTTTAATTTATGTTCCTACCTTATGGCTTTTTCAACAACCCCTTCCATCATGGTCGAGATGTGAACTTCCACCTCTCCCCTATAATGGGATTCAATCCCATGATGAATTTTTGTATCCTGAACTTCTCATCAGTTTGGTATTGAGGTACATACTTAAGGAGTTTTGTAAATCATTCCCAGTACTCAGTTATAGTTAGCTTTCCTTGAGATAAGTTCTAGAATTCAGTCATTTTTTTATCATAGTAATGTTTTGGTAGCCATCGTTACCTAAAGTAACCTTTAAATTGATCCCATGTGATATTATCTTCATCAATATTCAACTCAACCTTATGGCTGTCCCACCATGAAGATGCTTCATGAGAAATTTGATATGCTCCCTATATCACCTTTGTTTCTTTTGAGAAATTCCTTATTGCAAAGTATTTCTCCATTTTTGAGCCGCTCTCAACTCCATCTCCGATGTGGTGTCATCAATCTTGGGTGGACTTATCCTTTTTATATCATTAGTGAGTTTAACTACTAGCCTAGGCTTTTTATTCTCGGAGTTGAACATGTATGTTAGCATTGTTATTATCAACACCCACATGGGTGTTATCCCCAGAGGTGGCTGATTATTGTTATCCGCTTATTTTTACTCCTCATTACCCATTACTTGTTATTCAAGTACAACCAAATGATCTCTTGTGTCCAACAAGGCAAAGCAAGGATCTCATCAAGTTTCTAGGTAGTTGTTGCTCCTTCCTCAGGTGGAGGATTATTTGTAACATTTCCTCTTGTTCTAACCATTTTCTATTACAAGAAAATTTAAGTTTCATCAGATTATGGACACAATAGGTCCAAGAGCTGCAACCTTCAGCTCTGATACCAAGATGTAACATTCCCATTTTAAGACTTTAGAAACAAGGGATTTTTTTAAATATAATGTTTACTGTTCTAAATAAAGCATTATTTAGAAAAAACATTCCATGAAAATCAAATTCAACTAGATAACCATATGTAGTTGTAATGACTCATGATCCACCGATCTATTCATTCCAATCTATTTATGTTATCCTAAGTATTGAATACATATTGTATACTTTGTATACTTGGTTTTTCTACCCTACATTGAGTGATCTGTTTAAAGAACATATTTGAATATTTGTTACCAATATTTATCTGATATCACGTTGTTTTAAACTTGGTGACATAGGACAATGTAACTAGCAACTTGCAATACTTTGGCCAAAGATTTACAACATAATGTGTATGTCACTATTCCTAGATGACATACTCGTCATATTTGAATACATCCTTCACCTCACTCCTCTATTATCATGATTGGTCTTTACTGACTACCGTTAGTCCACTTGTCCCAGGTTTAACCCTAGCCCTAGTTAGAAACATAACTTATTATAGGAAGATGTTCACAATGGCTTAGGGTAAATGGGCATACTCTATTTACCTAAGTCAACTGGATGTGCCAAGGTACCCTAAGCCATTGGAAGCTACTTCCTATCCTAAATATGCCACTAACCTAACCTAGAGAGAAACTAAGTTCAAGTCTAAGTTCTTATTATGTGTAGATCTGGATGATCAATGCGGAAGGGTGATGCCACATGTGAACTACAATGTTGTATTCTCGAGAAGAACCATGCCTTCTCAAAAGTATAGCCCTAAAGTTTTCATGTGCCAACATCCTACATAAACTACCTCATCGAGATATACATATCCCAAGGAGGATGTTAATGCATTGTTAATTTGGATTATATCTCGATTAAAACAATCCTACTAAAACCTAATCCAACACTCCATAAGTTCTTTTCTAAATTTGTTTCATTGAGTCCATGAAAAACTTCCTTAACTTATGACGCTTTATAATGTTTGTTTTCACATTCAACCAAAGAGTTAACCAAAACAAGACAACAATATCATAAGTTTCATTAAAATGTACTTTAATTTCAGGAAGGTTTAACAACCGCATAAATCTAATTAAAGTACACTTCATACAAAATGAAGTCTAATAATTAGTAATCATATCTCCAAACCTTTTAGGTTTATATTCAATTGAGAGAGAGAAAGAGTCTTCCTCTAAATGATTAAGTATTAGGGTATATTATTCCCAATATCCATAGTTCTTACTTCATGTTTATTATGCAACACATTACTATGTTAAATTGTTTAGATAAAACACATTGTATTATGCAACTCAACAAGTTGCTTCATTATAAGGGAAATTGAACTAATTCCCATTATCCATCTTATCAAAGATAACAAGATAAGCATAACATAATATAAATAATATCAATGAGATGGAACTTTCATCTTCTTTTAAAAGTACGAGATAATTTACACAACCAATGCAAATAAATCACAACTCACAATTCATCATTACAACTTATAAAATTTACAAGACTATGCACTTTAGGCATACTTTGTATAACAACAACCCTCATTCTATAAAGTATACAACTTTTCTTTTACAATACAATACAAGAATGAATCAGAATTCTTTACTAAGAATTAGACATATATCAGCCAATGCATCATATAAGTTTTTGCCTTCTTTTACCACTTAAGTCATCCATCTACAAAAATAGCTAGCATGGGTCAGTTCAATGAACTGAGCATGATAAGCACTAATCATTAAAATGAAGTGCATTCCACTAATTGTTTCATTAAAGCAACACTTTGCTTTAATGAGATAATTAAATCATCATACAATCAACATAAGTGATATCAAATAGGAAGGAAGTACATTAATAAATCTAGATCAACTAAAAAGAGAAGAGCAGAATATAATAAACAATATCTGCCTAAGATCTTTAAGTTCTATTAATCCTATCAATGGCTTGTAAACAAACAATAAATCCAGCCATCCCATTATTTCATAATTCTATCCTAATAGAATACCACATTTATCTTCTCTATGAGACAAAATAAGTGTACACAACATGGTTCATTCTAGGATTATTCATCTATATCCTAAAAAATAATAAGAATAACCATTATGTACTATGCTCGAACCTATAACATCTGAAGAATAGACAATATTAATATCATGAATTACATGTTCCTTTTTGGGTAACAACTTTGCACAATCAACATTAGAATATACATCAAAATAAAATTACATAACAATAAAAGAAGGTATAGAAAACTAGAACAGTCCAACTACAATTCCAATTCCAACTCTTCATGTTAGAAGTTATCAATCAAAGATCGAAAATAATGTTCACAAACAAAGCATCCCCGAAGAGGAGTTAATCTCTACTCAAGTTCTTCACAAAGGATAAAGAGTACAAGAGATATCTTTGGTGTCCATTTTGATATTCTATAATTTTACCATAATTTTCCTTTCACTCTGCATTGCTTGAAATGTTTTCTATAGTTTGATTTGATGGAATGAAGTTTTTGCCTCTATTTCCATTCCTTAGTCCATTTGAAAATTATTTGACATGCCCCATTTTACAAGAAATCTCCAAGTTTGCTATGAACGTGCCCTAAATTTTTCAAATCCATGGGCTCTACCATTTTTCTATGTTTTCCCAATCGTGGAGTGTTAAAATTGATCGATTTGTGCTTACTTTCCTCAAAAAACCCATGGCCATGGTCGTAAAATATTTAAAAATCCTTCACCCACGAAGAAAAAATCAACTTTAGAGGTCACTGGCAAACTCTGTGTTTTTTACGGTCGTACGGGTGTCATGTGACCGTCAAAATTAAGCTCAAAATTCTCCTCATACGTTGCCCGATCTCAGGTGGACATGTGTCCATGAAATGTTAGAGGGAAGTGCGGGCCATGGAAGGAAATGGGGAATTTTTCCCTTTTTGGAAAAAGAAGTTAAAGAAAAATTTAAGCCATGTGCCCGCGAGCGAATCAGTGACAGACACGTGGCGAAGGCAGAGCGGGTCGGCGGCCCGACGGAAGGAAAATTGAAAATTTTCCCTTGGAAAAAAAGGGAGTTAAAATGAGAATTGAGCCCGTGGTTTTGTAGCAATAAAGAGGCTAACACGTGTCAAGGGAAAACGGATGTGCGGGCCTGTGGAGCCAAAAGTGAAATTTTTCCAATTTTCTAAAAAAGGTCAAAATGTGTAGAATTGAAGCATGATCCCAATGGGACCCACCATGTGCCATGTGTCAGCTCCAAATTTCAAGGGCAGAGGGGTGGAGAAAAATGTCAAAATTTTCCATTTTTCCAAAAAATGTGGAAAAGTCAAAATGATCCCAAATTCAGTCCCAATTGTTTTTTGACACATGGAGGGCCCAAATTGAAGGACAAAGAGCAGATCAAGGGAAACTATGCATTTTCATTTTTGGCCACCATTTTTGCTCTAAGAAGCTTGGAGATGTGAATTTTGCATCTTTTTCATCAATTTTTGGTGAATTCAGGTCGTTTTTGCCTTCTAGGATCATTAGAATCGGTTTCATGACTCAATATTTTGATTTGAGATGTTTTTGAAGTAATTTTCACCCCAGCCCGAGCAAACACGTGAAATGTCAAATTGAAAGTTGCAGAGGTAATTTTAAAGGGTGAAAAGGTGAAATGATGAGTGAAAAGGTGTTTTCATGCCTTAATGATGAAAAACGTGCCTCCAGGAAGGATAATGATCTAAATATTTGCAATGATTCGCCATTTTAGAAACACCTGGAAACTCTCGTTGCAAATTTGTTAAATGTCATTTTCAGTGAATCATGAAGAATTTTTGTAACAGAATTGATCCCTTGGCATATTCTTTTCTTGGGAAAGAAGGATCAAATGTGGCAAGAGATATATAATGCATTTTTGAGAAATTTTGAAAAAGGAGGGGCGAAGTTTAAAATTATGAGAAAATTTTGAGAGAAAGCTCATTTTCTGAGAAACCCACCAAAGAACCAAGATAATTTATTCTGTGTTGGATCTTCATATATATGAGTTGGTTACAAGTGTATAGCCATCACACAGCTATGAGATTATTCATAAAACTCTCCCTTGATGATGAATCTAACAAGCTTTTGACTTAATTTGTGTTTTTCTAGGCAATATGTTTGTTATCATTTTAAATACCTACAAATAGTTTTCATTGTTCTTGTTGCAATCTTGCATTGAAATTCTTTAGGAATCACACAAAATCTCCATTTCTTGTTGATATTTTAGTGGAATTTGTAATCTCATGTTCAGAAGAGCCTTCATCTAATAAAGAGATAAACAAATTTAAAATCACTTTACCTTCCTTGACTACAGAGATTGCTTGTAAGCCTTTGGGGGTACCTTAGGCGTGGTTTGATCAAGGATTTTTTTGTTTAATTGATTTATTTAATTCAATATTTTTGGTGAGTTCTCAAATATTGTGTGAAGAGTGTGACCTTGGCTTCCATTTATGCGTCTTCTCGGTTGAAATAATACCCTGATTATTTGAAGCATTTTATCTGATAGTTGTTCAAGTATTGTAGAGGTTGTCAAAGATATGATATATCCCAGTTTGTCTTGTCAACACCCCACCAAAAAATTCATTTAAACAAACTAATCCTACCCATACTACCCCTGCATTGCATTGTGTGTCAACAAAAGGATATAACCCATCTAAAAGAATGTGAAAAGCAAATCAAGATCACACCATGTCTCTAGTAATCTCAACCTTGTCTTGAAAGCATTTCCATCATTTAGTAGTGACAACTCTATTGAGTTTGAATAATGGAAAATTGATCATGTTTTCCCAAGACCATCTCCATACAATATGAATAGTATAAGGATATCCCCACATCCTTCACAAATAAGAGGCTACAATATAGGTTCTCTAACCTTGGTTGAAAGGAACAACCTAAAATAGTGAGGATTAGATCAAGATCCTTTCAAGGTGCTACCCATCTCTCCACAAATATGAGTGCTAGTTAGATCACATCCTCGGCTACAAAATGACACACATCATGATCTATCTAACTTCAAGCTTCATGTCATATCTCTGATGCTACTTAGACTGAAAAGGAGAACAAATTTGGGTACCAACACTTTCTGGCGCCATTTCCGAGGACTTGTTTTGAATTTTGGGAAATAATTTGCACTACTGAGATTGATTTGCTGATTCATTGCTAGTCCGTGTTTATTTATCCCATCAAAAACACCAAGACATTATTCAATATTGTAGTATTTCAGATCCTGGTAATACTTCTTGTGTGATTTATGTGTAATTACAAATTTGAGTATCATCTTCTGATCAGATTTATAAGATTGGAATGAAGAGTAGAGTTCTAAGTTTGATATTCTCTTAGTTCAATCTGATCCATGTGCATACATATTTGAGATATTTGAATGCATATCAAACTCGGTAAAGTCCCTTGCAAATTCTACATGCAAATACATTGTTGAAGCATCATTTTATAATCAGATTTGTAAGGATTAAGTGAAGATATAAGTTCTACCTGTAATTTTACCAGTTTCTAGCAGTTGTTGCACTTCATTTGCATTTGTGGTTGATGATTTCAAGAAGAAAGAAGGTCTGATCTGTAAATTTTGGCAATATTTTTAGTGCTGGTAGATATTTGACAGAGTATTTTAGTGCATTTGCACAACTAGGGTGAAATTCCTTAGTGGCGACTCCATGCTGATTTGATATTAATAAATACCAGTGCCTTGCCTTTCTGTCATTTATTTTTGTGTTGCTAATCTCTGCAAAACTAGAAGGAAGAAGATCTCTCTTCCTTAGAGACTCTACTAAGAAGTTATTTACAGATTTAAGAAGCTCAGAGTTGGAAGGGAGAAGAGTGTGGAAAGTTGTTAAAGGTCAGACATCAAGCAAAGATATATCCATTGGTGAGAGAGATCAACCTTTGGTAGAGGATTATCACTCTTCTTCAAGTGATTCTGATTCAAGAAATTCTCTCATAAACTTGTTTGCTTCAAATAGTGAAGGTCCTTATACTATACCTGTGAGTTCCTTCTTCAATCTGCACCTCTGTGTTTTAATTTGAGTAAAACTTTCTAAGAAAATCAACATTTAGAGAATACCAATCTTGTGAATCACATTCTTGAGCCCCAAAGATCTTGTACTCATCATCAGCTTATTTCACCTCCAAGATCACCTCCACCAAACAATATGGCTCAACCTAGACCTCCATTTTTTGTTAACACCTTTGTTCCTATATATTTTAGAGGAATGGATGGTTACCCAAATGCTGTCCCACAATATGTCAGAAATAGGTTGCCAAAATTCCAAGGTAACAACGCTATAACTAGTGATCAGCATCTCAAACTTTTTGTTAACATGATGGAATATTTTGAGATAGAGTTTGAAGATGTGTATATTAAATTTTTCATTCATACACTAGAAGAGGATTCTAGGGATTGGTACAAGGCTCTGCCTGATAATTCTATTGATTCATGGAATGAAATGAAAAATGCATTTAGGTTGCAATATGGTGACAAGACTAATCCTATATTTCTCTTTTCTGAGTTTGAGAATATCAAGAAGAATCCCAATGAATTATTCCATGACTTTAACACAAGGTTTAACAAAAATTTGAGAAGGCTACCTATTAATCTGAGGCCTTGTGATGAATCTTGTTTAATCAAATATGCAGATGCATTTGATAAGAAGGCAGCCTATTACATGAGAGACAAGAACCCTACCAATCTAAGACAAGCTTTCACCATGGCACTTCAAATTGAAAACAATATCAAAGAAATTAGAAACCCCTCAATAGAGATGGTGTAAAATTGATACACCCCCGAAAAACTTCAAGCTAGCAAGGGTGTTGATTTAGAGGAGGTTCTGAAAACTTTGGTAGGGGTCAAAATAAATCTCATACAAGATGGCTAGAGCTGAGAAGGGAATTGGGTAGACTTCAAAAGGTCAGCCTAGGCAGTAAGCACAAGATAGATTTGGAAATCACCATAGGAATGAGTAGAGGTTTGATGACAAAGGTAAAGGGCCTGTTGGATCTGTAAATAGACATCCTCAAGCATGTGAAGGAAGAGTGTTTCCGGTTCCTTAATGGCTAGGGTTGTTGTTGTTTAAGAGGTTGCTGATATTGATTGGTGTGATAGGTGATTTCTACCCCATCCTCCATGTGAAGTGGACTAACAATATGGTGAAGCTAATAATGATGATGGTGCTAATGATGATATTTACATGGTGGGTTGTTCTTCAAGCTCACAAGGAGGAGTAACATCTACTGAAGTAATAAGTGCAATGACAACTACAAATTTTGGGATTGCATCAAACAGTGCAAGTATTTCTTCCCCCTCATTCTCTTTAAGTTGATGTCGTGCAAGCTTTTGAATTTTCTAACAATGAATTTGAATACTTAAGAGCTTTGATGATTAAGAAGTATGATGGTGGTATCCCTTCGGAGGAAGATAGATAATTGTTGATGAATGTTGTTGTAGCTCAAGAGAAAGATTATAACACTAGAAGAAAATTTGTTAAAGGAAGTGGGCCTCAAGCCAAACCTAAAACACCCTTTCTCACAAGCATTCTAAAATAAGCTCCTAGGAGAGAAACACTTGCTAAAAGCTCTGCTGTCCCAAGAAAAAATTACAGTCCTCCTCATGCCCAAGCTGCCAAGAATCCATTGCCATCTAATGAATCTTCTTGTCTCCCTTCCAATGCTATTTTTCTAAAGAGTGTTCCCTATGACATAGCCCAAGTATTGAGCCAAATTAAAGTGAGTGTTCCAATCATTGAGTTGCTTAGAATTCTTGAGCATAAGAAGAGAGCATTTGAGTACTTGGGGTTGAAGGAAGAGAAGATCACTCTAGGTAGAAATGTAAATGTTGTTGAGACTCCTCCTCAAATCATTGTTGACCTTGAAACACCACCAGCAGTAGAAGATCTTGGAGAGACACCTAAGGTATATTTGGGGACATCTTTGGTTGATTCCCAATTGAATGTTGATCCATTCTTCACAACTTTGATCATAAAGGATAGGATACTTCACAATTGTATGTTTGATTCTCGGTGCATCATGTAATGTCATGCCTCTAGAAGTCATGAATGAGTTGGATATCAAAGTGAAATTAGCCTATGGAAAATTTACTACCATGGATTCAAGAGAAGTGTCGGTAGTTGGTTGTGTGAAGGGTTTGGTAGTGCAGCTTGCATCTTATCCCGGGAGGAATTTAAAATTGGATGTTGTGATTGTTGATTGCCCTGCTAAATGGGGTATGCTATTGTCAAGAAAGTGGGCTGCAAGTGTTGGAGGGAGTGTCCAAATGGATATGTCTTTTTCCACCATTCCCATTGAGGGCAGCCTAGTCAAGCTCTATGGAGAAAAGAAAATGTTGCATCTAATTGAGGACCCAAACAATGCTACTTATGAAGTATTATTTGCTGATGTTGATGCTGATAATTTCATTGGTTTTGCTAATGGAAAAGAACACAAAATGGACCAGTAAAAGTGCCTTGAATAGGTATGTTCTCCTTGGACCTTGCTATTTGATGGAGCTTGCTCCAAATTTGGAAATGGTGCTGGTGTAATTCTGATTTCTCCTAACTTGGAAGAATTTGTTTTTTCCTTCAAGCTTAATTTTGAATGTACTAACAACATTGCTGAGTATGAAGCCTTGTTGTTGGGTCTGATAATTTCATGGAAGTATGGTGTCAAGGACATCATTGCAAAGGGAGATTCAGAGTTGGTTGTCAAACAAATAAGAAAATTGTATGCTACAAAAAATCAGCGGATGAAGCAATATAAGCATGTAGTTTGAGATCTAATTGAGATGTTTGATTCTTTCAATATTATGCACCATGATAGAGGTTTCAATTCTACTACTGAAAATTTGGCAGTGTTGGGATCTATATTTGGAGATTGCACTATTTCACCTTATTGTGAGTATAATGTTGAAGTGTTAACTAGACCAGTTGTCCCTGACAACATCAAGCATTAGCAAGTTTTTGATGATGATGCTCAAGTGCAAAGGTTCTTACAAAATCAAGGTGAGTTTGTAGATCATAATATTGATTGGGAACCAATGGTGTGTGTGACTGAAGGAAGAGAGACTTTGTTTGGAAAATATATTATCCAATTGAAAACTAACACCATTCCTAGAGGTCTTGTTGCTCTTGAGTCAAATTTTGACAGGCTGATTGCATCATCAATAGAAACATATCTGCCTCAAGGGATGTGGAAGAGCATGACTTGGGAACAAAGGAAAAACCAAGAAAATTTTGGTTGGGTAGCAGTTTAAACAAAGAAGAAAAATAGTCCTACCTCCAATTGTTGAAACAATATCAAGACTGCCTTTCCTAGTCATATTCAGAGCTGAAAGCATATAGAGAAGACTTATTTAAGCATGAGATCCTCTTGAGAAAAGTGTCAAGCCATTAAAATAGAACCAAAGGCCAATTAATCCACTCCTCTCCATGAAAATGCAAGATGAATTGAAGAAACTAAAGGAGGGAGGGATCATTCAGCCCATAAGGTATTCATCTTGGGTTGCAAACCTTGTGCTAGTTAGAAAGAAGAATGGAGATATCAAAATTTGTGTAGACTTCAGAAATTTGAATAGAGATTCATTGAAAGACAATTATCCTTTACCAAACATGGAGAACATGCTGTAGTTAGTGACTAGATCTGAATTGTTTTCCACCTTGGATGGTTTCTTTGGCTACAATCAGGTTGTTGTCAAGGAGTCAGAAAGATTTAAAATTTCCTTTACCACTCCTTGGGGAACATATGTTTATGTGAGAATGCATTTTGGTCTCATGAATGTTGGGGCTACTTTCCAAAGAGCAATGGATGTTGCTTTTGCTGGTTATATAAATGAATTCATTGTAGTTTATCAGGATGATGTGACTGTATTTTCAAAGAGCAGAAAAGATCACTTACAACATTTGGAAATAATGTTGATTAGATGTAGAGAATTTGGAATCTCTCTCAACCCAAAAAAATGTCACTTTGGGGTGCAAAAGGCCAAGGTACTAGGTCATATTGTATCAAAGGTGGGTGTCATGATTGATCCATAGAGAATAGAAGTAATCAGCAAGGTGTCAATCCCAAAACAAAGAAGGGCATCCAATCTTTCTTTGGGTAAATCAATTTCATTAGAAGGTTTGTGTCCAATTTTACTGAGTTGACTCTTCCTATCACATGCATGTTAAAGAAAGATCAAGTTATCAAATGGGAGGAGGTTGTTATTCATGATTTTTAAGGAATCAAAGAGGCACTTAAACATGCACCTATCTTGGTAACTCCTAATTACAAGAAGCCTTTCCAAATTTTCTCCTTTGCCTCTGAAAATACTATTGCATATTTTTTTCTCCAAAAGGATGAATATGGGGCTGAGGCTTATTGCCTTTTTAGCAAGGATTTAAAAGATACTGAGTTAAAGTACACAATCATCGAAAAACAAGCATTTTCCTTGGTGAAAGCAACAAAGGTTTTCAGGCCTTATATTTTAAGTTCAAGAGTTGTTGCTTATGTTCCCCACACCAATGTAAAAGACATCTTATTAGAGATGGATATCTCAAGTAAATGATGTAGATGGGTGAAAAAACTGTAGGAGTATGATATTGACATCCAAACAACAATGTTGGTAAGAGGTTTGAGTCTTACTAAGCTCATGGTGAGAGTAACCTGCACTGCGAGTGGAAGTGAATGAAGTAGAAGAAGAAAGGGTAGATGTTCTTGGGAAATTGGTAAGTTCTGAGTGGTACAAGGATATAATATTTTACCTCAGACACCTTTGTTGTCCTGATCATTTGAATAAAATTTAGAAAAGATCCCTCAACCTGGATTCTCAAAAATACATCATCACCGACTTCGGGATGGATTGGAAGAACCCTGAAGGTGTCCTCTTGAAGTGTGTAAGTGAAGATGAAGCTCCCAAATTAATTGCTTATTTTCATGGGGGAGTTTGTGGAGGGAACTTTGTTGGAAGGGTTACAACACATAAGGTTTTGAGAGCTAGTTATTGGTGGCCTACTCTCTTCAAATATGCAACCATGCTGATAAAAAAATGTGAAAGTTGCCAACATTTCTCTAGAATAATGAAATATTCAGTATCCCTTCCTTTGCATCCTGTATCAATTGAAGCTCCTTTCAAACAGTGGGGGATGGAATTCATTGGTGAGATTTTAGACCCTTCTAGTGCTGGACATAAATGGATCCTTGTAGCCATAGATTACTTCACCAAGTGGGTAGAGGCAATCTCCACCAAGAAAGCAACACACCAAGTTGTTATAGACTTCTTGCTGAATAATATCGATGTAGATTTGGTGTGCCACCAAGATTATGGTTAATAATGCCATGTGTTTCAAAGCTAAATCTTTGATGGCAATGTGCAAGGAGTATGGAACCAATCTGACTTATTCTTCAAACTATAACCCCCAAGGGAATGGACAAGCTGAGTCCAACAATAAGAATTTTTAAAGATCATTCGAGGACCTTGGAATTGAACAAGAGAAAATGGGGTGAACAACTGAAATTTGTAGTTTGGGTTGATAGAATCACTGCCAAGAGAGCTACTAGTAAGAGCCCATTTGAGTTAGTGTATGGAACTTAGGCTTTGCTGCCCTTACATCTATAATTATCTTCATTTCAGTTTTTTCAACAACTTGAAGATCAAGAGGTTAGTCCATATGAAGCCAGGATTAATCAGATTGTGGAGCTAGATGAGGAGAGAAGAGCATCTCACCAAAGGCATGTCAGATTTAGAGAGAAGTTGAAAATATTGTTTGATAAGAAGGTCACTCCTAAGGCCTTCAATATTGGGGATCTAGTTTTGTTGTGGGATAGTAGGAATGAGGATAAGGGAAAATATGGAAAATTTTATGCATTATGGATGGGCCCTTACTCCATTGATATCAGAATTGGTCAAAATACCTTTTTCTCAAAGATTTAGATGGGAAATTGCTTGAACTAGTTGTTAATGGCAGGCATCCGAAGCATTTCTTGCATTAATCCCAAATTAGAGGTATGCACAAATTGTACAGTGTATAGTGTCTGGTTTTCACTCTATTTTTGGTTTTTCACTTGTGGTTTGCCTTGCTTGTGTGGTAGCCATTTTTGTCGGTTCTCAACTCGGTTTTTTCGATTTTGGCTCATGACTCCTTTTCCCAATGGATTGTTTGGCACTTGGTCTACTTATTGTTCTTGTGGCACTCACTGGGAGTGCCCATCCCCGAGCAGGAGCCGATGTTGGTGTCCATTTTGATCCTCTATTATTTTGCCCTAATTTTCCTTTCACTCTACATTGCCTGAAATGTTTTCTATAGTTTGATTTGATGGAATGAAGTTGCTGCCTCTATTTCCATGCCTTAGTCCATTTGAAAATTATTTGACATGCCCCATTTTGAAAGAAATCTCCAAGTTTTCTATGAATGTGCCCTAAATTTTTCAAATCCATGGGCTCTACCATTTTTCTATGTTTTCCCAATCATGGAGTGTTAAAATTGATCGATTTGTGCTTACTTTCCTCAAAAACCCATGGCCATGGTCGTAAAATGTTTAAAAACTCCTTCCATTTTCCCTTTGATCAAAAAAATCCTTCACCCATGAAGAAAATCAACTTTAGAGGTCACTGGAAAACTCTATGTTTTTTTGACGGTTGTACGAGTGTCATGTGACCATCAAAATTAAGATCAAAATTCTCCTCATACATGGCCAATCTCAGGTGGACACGTGTCCCTGAAAGGTTAGAGGGAAGTGCGGGCCAAAAAAGGAAATGGGGAATTTTTCCCTTTTTGGAAAAAGAAGTTAAAGAAAAAAATTAAGTTGCGTGCTCGCAAGTGAATTAGCAACAGACACGTGGTGAAGGTAGAGCGGGTCAAAGGCCAGTTGGAAGGAAAATTGAAAATTTTCCCTTGGCAAAAAAGGGAGTTAAAATGAGAATTGAGCCCATGGTTTTGTAGCGATAGAGAGGCTGACACGTGTCAAGGGAAAAATCAGAGGTGCAGGCATGCGGGGCAAAAAGTGAAATTTTTCCAATTTTCTAAAAAGGTCAAAATGTGTAGAATTGAAGTGCGATCCCAATGGGACCCACCATGTGCCACGTGTCAGCTCCAAATTTCAAGGGTGGAGGGGTGGAGAAAAAAGTCAAAATTTTCCATTTTTCCAAAAAATGTGGAAAAGTAAAAAATGATCCCAAATTTGGTCCCAATTGTTTTTTGACACATGGAGGGCCCAGATTGAAGGACAAAGATCGATCAAGGGAAACTATGCATTTTCATTTTCTGCCATTTTTGCTCCAGGAATCTTGGAGATGTAAATTTTGCATCTTTTTTCATCAAATTTTTGGTGAATTCAGGTCGTTTTTGCCTTCTAGGATCATTGGAATCGGTTTCATGACTCAATATTTTGATTTGAGATGTTTTTGAAGTAATTTTAAATTGACTGACAAAACACATAAAATGTCAAATTGAAAGTTGCAAAGGTAATTTTAAAGGGTGAAAAGGTGAAATGATGAGTGAAAAGGTGTTTTCATGCCTTAATGATGAAAAATGTGCCTCTAGGAAGGATAATGATCCGAATATTTGCAATGATTCACCATTTTAGAAACACCTGGCAACTCTCGTTACAAATTTGTTAAATGTCATTTTCAGTGAATCATGAAGAATTGTTGTAACAGAATTGATCCCTTGGCATATTATTTTCTTGGGAAAGAAGGATCAAATGTGGCAAGAGATATATAATGCATTTTGAGAAATAAAGAAAAAGGAGTGGGGAAGTTGAAAATTATGAGAAAATTTTGAGAGAAAGCTCATTTTTCGAGAAACCGACAAAAGAACTAGGATAATTTCTTTGGTTTTGGATCTTCATATATTTGAGTTGGCTACAAGTGTATAGCCATCACACAGGCTCGAGATTGTTCATGAAACTCTCCCCTGATGATGAATCTAACAAGCTTTTGAGTTAATCTGTGTTTTTCTAGGCAATATGATGTCTGTTATCATTTTAAATACCTATAAATATTTTTCATTGTTCTTTTCGCAATATTGCATTGAAAGTCTTTAGGAATCACACAAAATCTCCATTTCTTGTTGATATTTTAGTGGCATTTGCAATGCCATGTTTATAAGAGCCTTCATCTAATAAAGAGATAAACAAATTTAAAATCACTTTACCTTCCTTGACTGCAAAGATTACTTGTAAGCCTTTGGGGGTACCTTAGGCATGGATTGATCAAGGATTTTTGTGTTTAATTGAGTTCTTTACTTCAAGATTTTGTGGTGAGTTCTCAAATATTGTGTGAAGAGTGTGACTTGGGGTTCCATTTATGCCTCTTCTCGGTTGAAATAATACCCGATTATTTGAAGCATTTTATCTCGATAGTTGTTCAAGTATTGTAGAGGTTGTCAAAGATATGATATATCCCAGTTTGACTTGTCAACACCCCACCAAAAATAATCATTTAAACAAACTAATCCTACCCATACTAGCCCCGTTGCATTGTGTGTCAACAAAAGGATATAACCCATCTAAAATAATGTGAAAATCAAATCAAGATCATACCATGTCTCTAGTAATCTCAACCTTGTCTTGAAAGCATTTCCATCATTTAGTAGTGATAACTCTATTGAGTTTGAATAATGGAAAATTGATCATGTTTTCCCAAGGCCATCTCCATACAATATGCATAGTATAAGGATATCCCCACCTCCTTCACAAAAAAGAGGCTGCAATATAGGTTCTTTGACCTTGGTTGAAAGGCACAACCTAAAATAGTGAGGATTAGATCAAGATCCTTTCAAGGTGCTACCCATCTCTCCACAAAGATGAGTTCTAATTAGATCACATCCCCGGATACAAAATGACACACATCATGATCTATCCGACACATCAAGATTCATGCCATATATTTGATGTTTCTCGATCAAAAAGGAGAAAAAAATTTGGGTACCAACAAGACAAACCTACTCCTTTCCATAAAAACTAGGCAAGACTAGTCAACAATAGTCAAACCCATAAGTATCAATTTACTTAACAGTAGAACCTTCCTAGCTACTAGCTCTCAACATTATTTCAATCAATGATTTGAACAAGGTAGACCAACAAGTCAAGAGAAATCACTATCTTGAAATGGAATCGAGTACAGAAAAGTTCAAACATTGAGCCTATCCAAGGATAGAGAAAAGGTAACTCTACTAAGGAAAGGTCCATTTAATAAATCATTTCATACAACTAAACAAAAGAAGTTCCAGTTTCAATTCAAATCTGGTTGAAAGCATAATGTAGACCTGAACCAACATTCTGACCCTGAGAGAATACTTATATATATATATATATATTTTTTTCTTTTTCAAAAAGAGACCAAGATCTTATTCCTAGTATCAGTCGAGAATAATATCTCAAGATAGGAAATTATCAAGTTAAATTTTACCCACGAGCCCAAAACTAAATAATCACAAAGGATTCACCACTTAATACAAAAATTAAACAGTTCGTGATTCAAAGAACTAAGCACAAAACAACATGATGGAGAAGGTATCTTTCCCGTATAGATCTAGTGTCCAAGGTAAGAACCCAAATCTTCCACTATGACCCAAATTTATCTAAAGAGATAGAAGGGAGGGAGAGCAATAACCCAAAACACCTGATACAAATGATGTCTCAGTATTAACTCCAAAGCAACAGAACATGATAACAAATCAAAACTTCACAACCATTAAATTGCAAATGGTGGTGTCTTGGTACAAAACAATATAGTCAACCCGAAACGAGATTCCCTCAAGTAGAGTGGAAAGATCACTTCCTCCAATTGCCACACCCAAAACCATCTCAATAAGTCAATACAATGAATAAATAGAAGTTCAACATTCCTTTAGGCAAGATGTTTCCAGTTCCAAATCTCAAAGAGATTTCAACAACTCAAACAAGCTTTCACCCAGTCTCTGGTGAGTGAGTTGCTAAAATAAAGAGTTATAAGCTAAACCTTTTAACAAAAGAATAACCCAATACAAAAATTCCTAAACAGAATCAAATATATCAACCAAAATATAAGCTCATAACACTCAAGTGTTAAATCAGAGTTCAGTGTCGAACCCAAGCTTCTCGCAAAACGTTGTGACTACACTAGCAAAATAATGTGAGTATAGTGCTAAATACAAACTCCATGTAACAATTCAGCAATGCATAAGTTTCCCAAACAGTGGTTCCAATCAAAATGAAGCTCCAACACAAGCTTAAATCAAAACACAAGTTCCAACACAAGTCTACATCCAAAGAACACAATCCAAAAGAAAAATAAAATAGAACTCAAGTTTCCCTTAAGTTCGGATCCATATATTTTCACGAAAGTCAGTTTAAAGCTTGTTAACTTCAAATACAAGATCAAGGGTGCAAAACAGATATACAGAGACAAGTTTCACATATAAAATTCTCACGCATGCTATCACAAAATTTACAGAGAGCCATTTTCATAACAACACTATTTAACCATAGTTTCATATCAAACACACATGGATTTGTAAAACCCAAAGCAAAGAAAAATAACCAAACAGACATGAAAATAGGAAATCTCATGAGAGAAAATTTGTTCTAATGAATCATTTAAAAGAACGCAAATAATTTTAATAGTTGGAGCCTATCATGCCTGATAGTGCTTCCACCAAATTGAAGGATACTTCCAGTCGAGATTCCAACTCTTTTTCTCCTCCATGAAAGATCAACAATCAAACTCCTTTTCCTCCTATGCCTCATATATTTTCCTTCAATCAAAAATATGTTGAAGAAACCAAATATAGCTTTGAATTGAAGGTCGAACTGCTGGTTCGAAGAACCAGTTAGCTCTATGCAGAGCAAAATCCACCATGCATGCAAAACCAAATGACCTCCTACAAACCTGCTTCCCAAGTTTTCAAGATAGTTTGCACACAAATACCAAGGCTCATAAATTCCATAAATTCCTTTCAATCTAAAATACTCACTTATCTTTTCTTGCCACCACCTCCTAAATGTGGTGAATGCCAATTCAACACAAAAATACAATTCCATCTTTTAGTGGAGCTTCCATGTAGGCCTCCACCAAGTCTACTAGCCCCTACCAAATCTTGCAGTACTTCATCATTTAAACCCTTTTAAATCATTTAAATGCCATTGGAACCATTTCCCTTGTGTCATGCGACCCCTTTAGGTTCCCTTTAATAGTTTAGGATGTATTCAAATAGAACTTAGGTTAGTTTAGCAATTACCAACATAGGTCTTAAAAACATTTACAATTATAATTCCCACCTTAGGTTAGGTTCAATTCATAACCCTTTAGTATTAGGTAATAGTTAAAATAGCCTAGTATTACTTTAGTAACCCTTCCCTAATCCATTTAGCATAATGCTTAGGTTAGGATGCCAACCCCACAATTAGAATAAGAGGCTTAGGTTAGAACAAAATTCAAATAAGTAAACATAGCTATGACATAGTTGTTCTTACCTAGCTTAGGTTATCCTTAAGATAATCCCTATATTTTTCTTAAGTCTTTAATTTCCTACCAAGATCAATCACCAAAGACCCGAGCACAAACATACAACCAAACAAAAAATGTTCAAATAATACTAAGAATTAGTATCATACAAAATTTAGTCTTCTATGTCCCGTAAACTACTGAATGCCAATTTATCATTTAGTCTATGAAGAGGATTTGAAACATTCCTTGGATCACTGAAATTGATCCAAGGATGAGTTAGAAGTCTACAACTCTTAAAGCTAGATCACGCTTTATCTTTCCAAAGTGAAATTAAATTCTTGATAACCATATAATTTTATTCTAATGATTTTAAGAACGGAAAATATTTATCCTTATAAAGCATGATCTTCAATAGTCAACAGAACACATCTTTATCCAGAAAATCACATGTCAACACTTGAATGCAAAAGAGGAATATTTCAGGTTGTCGAGGGTGTTACACATCATCATTGTCTGATTACTTAACAAGATGGGTAGAGGAAGTGCTTACAATGGATTGCAAAACAACAACAATAATGAGATTCTAATGGAAAAACATAATTAGTAGATATGGATGTCCATTGAATTTAACTAGTGATAGGGGAACACATTTTCTAAATGAAACGGTCAAGAACTTGTTGGAAGAGTTTATGGTGGCCCATCCAGAGACTAACCCATATTACCCTCAAGTGAATGGAATAGTTGAGGCGCTTAATAAGATACTAAGTCACACATTGACAAAAATTTGTGATGTTGGAAGACAAGATTGGGATGACAAGGTATCACTCATTCTATGGGAATACAGGACAACCTAAAAGAGACTGAACAAAGCCACACCATTTCAGTTAGTGTTTGGTGTAGAGGCTCTTTTTCCAATTGAATTCATATTACCATCATTGCAAATAGCACACACGGGAGGATTTTTTGATGAGAAATCACTCAAGGAAAGGATTAACAAGTTAATGTAGTTAGATGAAAGGAAATCACTTGATAGATTAAGTCAAAAGATTGAAAAGGATAGAAAAAAGGAATTTCATGATTTTTATATCAATAATAAGTTGTTTGAGGTTGGGAAGATGGTTTTGTTATATGATTCCAAGTTTCTGCGCCATCTAGGGAAGTTGAAAGTCCATTGGTTGGGCCCATACATCATCTCATACATCCTTGATTTAGGCACATGCACATTATAAGTGCTAGATGGGATGGAATTTCCTGGCCATTTCAATGGGAGTAGGCTAAAACCATACTATAAATAAACCTTCCTTGTGTTTGTAAATAAGGCGGATACCGGTTAGCTTAGGATCTCTATTTATGATTTCCCTTTCCTTGTATTTCGTTTTCTCATTGTTTGTCACCTTTTATTTTTGTTATTATGCACCTTATGTGTTGGTAACCACTTATTACTTTCAAAATGTTGTGTATGCACAGAGGACCATGCATCTATTTTAGTATGGGGTAGAGTAGTACGAAGTGAAATACAAGTTGGTAGTAAAAGTTGTATGGCTTATATTAAAGGATTAAAGGTGCGAAAGATAGAAGAGCGCATGTGAAAATGGTGGAAAAGAATTTTTGGTGTCAAGATAGCTTAACAAATACCACATATAAAGGATAAGAAGCGTAGGAACAACATGAGGTAGGCGCGGGAAAAAATCAGGTCAAGGATAAAAGAAGTGCCTTCAGCGACTGCAGACATACGAGTAAGAGTCTTCGGTCAGTAATTATTTTTTCATGCCATAAGGTTTTAGAAAGTTTTTTGCACATGATTAGATGTGTGGGTAAGGGTGCTTAAGGATGGATTTAGTGGAAAAAATTACATTTAATGCTAACTAATCACCGGGTGGCATAGCATTTATTTATGGAGAAGAGAAAAAAGCTATAAGTATGAAGTCAGACACATTATTATTTTACCATTCCATTAAGAGATTGAATAATCTCTTCCAAATTAGGGTATCCATTAAGAAATATTTGTGCTAAGGGAGAATAATAGAGATATGAGTATGTGACTAGGCTAATCTACTAA
Organism: Taxus wallichiana var. yunnanensis; assembly: GCA_018340775.1. Taxonomy (NCBI): domain Eukaryota; kingdom Viridiplantae; phylum Streptophyta; class Pinopsida; order Cupressales; family Taxaceae; genus Taxus; species Taxus wallichiana. Next base: position 66,968,819 of record CM031239.1, on the reverse strand, counting down.
GTAGAGTTCAAGAAGTACACGGGTGTAGGGAAGAAAGTTTCAGTCGCCGTTTACGAAGAATTATTCCAGTTTAGGGTTCTAAAAATAAGGCACGAAAGTAGAAGGATTTTTTCATGGAGTTGAGCCATAGGATTGAGCAGAGCAAGTAAGAGAAGTAATAAGAGTTTATGTTTTAACCCAACAAGTAAAATGACAAAGTAAAGAAGGAAACCATTTCACCAAAAAGGGGCAAGGGAAAAGGAAAACAAACTACCACCATAATTTTTAACAAGGAGTGGTACATAGAGATACACTACCTAGATGGAGTGTTGTTGGGGAGAGAATGGGTATCCCATGTGAGGAATATGGCCGTACGTGACTAAAATCACCAAAAAAGCATCACGAGAGAAGATATGGTGTTGGAACTGTCTTTAATGGAAAAGTAGACACGAAAGGGAATGTCAATCTACAAGAATGAGGTAAAGGTGAATATGGGAAAGATCGGAGTTCTGCAACTTTATGAGTTGCTCTATTTTTACAAGCCCAAGCAGCTTATACCAGTGGTTGATGTCACATGTACATGAGGACCACTTCTATTTTGGGCCCCAAAATTCACATAAGTCATCAACTCATATCGAATTTTACTAGCTTGGTTTGCAAAGGGGAATCCATAGATGCTGACTTGGAGGATAAGGATGCCATCAAGGAAATTATGGAGGCATACAATTACAAAAAGGGTTCATGCTACTTTGATATCACGTATATCCCCGATTTTGTAATGAGGATGGACATGCACTTGGTTACCAAGATAAATGGTCAAGAGAGATGGATGTAGGTAAACAAGGCATGGTTGAATGTATGCCGAAGATTTCAGAAGGAACCATCTACAACATGTCTTTCTATATTGTAGATGAGATCATCAGTAGTGTGTAGGAAGGGGATAAGATAATGTTTGGTAATGACCTTCTCACCATTGTATTCTCAAATATTGGAGTTCCCAATGGGCCATAAAAGTTTGTATAGAAGTTTCAAGATGAAGATCACTCACTCACAAAAATATTTGAAAAGTATACTTGTGATACCATAACAGCTTGTCCACAAGGTGTTCTTGGAGAAATGGTATAAGTGTATACGTAACGTATTCAAGCTAGAATGGATAATAAATGAATAGTTACCCATGATAGTAGATGGATGGTATCTTGGGAATTTAGGTGTTGATTAAGATGCCAAAGGAAAAGGGGATAAACCCATTGGTAAATTCTCAAAAGTTATCTAATGAACAAGTTTGTAATGTCCTCAACAAGGTTTCAGTGGAAGTTGAGGCAAGAATTTTCAGAACGAATGATCGGTGAGATTCCTAGAAGGGGAATTGGAGAAGAAAAGGAGGAGCTCATTGAAAATAAAAAGGTCCTAAAGAAAAAAGAGATGATCAACACACAACTAAGGTGTGAGCTACGAGAGGGGAAGATAAAGGTGAGAGAGGTGTACAAGAAGGTATAAATGATTACAAATACTATTATGTTAAATCATCCAGACCTAGTACCACTTAATAAGAATTATGAGTCAACCTTCCAATGTTTGGAATACCTAGCTTGCATCCTCACCATGGAGAGGAAGCCTCTCACTTTGGAATCAACAAAAGTATTATTAGCATGCCAGGAGAAAGAAGAGAATCTCAAGGTGGTGGAGATAGTCACATGGTACACTAAGCTCCTTGCCAATGTGAATGCCGTAGCATGAATAAACGAAGTTGTTTATGACAATTGCGTGGACAGAGATAGAGTGGCAAGAATTTTAGTTTCCACCCATGAAGTAGATCTCAAGGAGTTTTAGGAGAAGAATAAGGGGAATAGATAAGAATGGGATAAAATCCTAGCCAAGGTGGAGAATAAGTTTGAAACCATCGAGACCGTGAGAGGCTTGATCAAAACTATCTGAAGGAGTTATATACCAAGATCACCCGTAGGATGGATGCACTGGATGACCTTGGAAAATATCTAGAAGGGATCATTGATACAATGGGTTCCAAGGGGGATGAGATGAGTTTCAAAAAGGTAAGTGCTCCTATGGGTGACCTAGTCCAAGAAGCACAGAATGAAGTAGATGCCTGTGAGAAGATTGATGTAGATATAAGGAAGGATTTCCCACTCCTCCTTTAGCAATAAACTATAGACACCAAAATCGGGTCACACTCCCTTGGTCACTCATCAAATAAACACTTTGAACACATTATCCTCACATTATCATACCACTCTAATATTAATTTAATTAAATTAATTCATTATCCTCACAATATTTATTATTTAAATAACCCGATGGGATAATGCCCACATATCCACCTAACCTATACACCTCATCTAGGAACCTCACCCTAAGACCTATTCTTATTATGATGCCATAACTAACTAAGACTTACCCAAACCCTAAAAATATAATCCTACATTCCCTCTAACGACATTCCCACATGTTAGAAAGGAATCTTCCATTCTAATCCGCGGAGCAGAACGAACGAGATCCCAGAAAATCAAGGAAATCTACTTAGTTTAATAAACATAGGGAATCCCACCCTAATCGATGCCGGTTACCCTAAACCTCCACCACCAACCCGAACCACTGCCGCTCACCATTTAACCTCCAAAATAACCTTATTTTAGGGTTGGCACATTTTGAGAGGTTAGCACATCTTCTCGAGAGAAAGAGACAAAACCAGAGTTGCATGCAAGCGTAACTAACATTTGTACATGCATCGAGCATTCATAGCCAGCACTTGAAGCAACCACAGATCCATTTGACTTCACAAGAGCATCCGGGGAAGTGTCAACACCTCACCAAGTTCCTTCCATTTTATCACCCACCATTTCTAGCCGGACATCAAGCTCGTATAATAGTAAGTTCTTTGTTAACAGAACTTGTCCTTTTTTAGGTTAATAGATTATTTTACTTATATTATTAGTTTCTGGTCCCATTTCCATTCCCCCACCATTTATCTCCATGAAAAATGGACCATCCCTTCACCCACACCCTTGAACTTCCCATACCCAGATTTTAATCATCCTTGTGCATACCTAAGATCCACATGAACCTTGTCATTTCCCTTCCATTTTCATCTAGCTTCAGATCTGTCACCCTGCCAAGTTTTTATTGAGCTTCCTACACCACGACCATACTAACGCCGGTTATCCACAACCATCACCGGTTCACCTAAGCTGATATTGGTCATACCCGGACCGATGCTCGGATCGTATTTTTACCCTTAGACCAAGAATAGAGCTTAAAACATCCACCAAATACCCAAAACAAGCCTAGAACCAGACCTTGACCAATACCAGTACTCTGACAGAGACCTTGAACTTCAAATTCAATCATAGCTTAGCTTGTTGTGAATGAATTTACTTATTATAGATGAATGAGATGCCTAAATCATTTTAACTACAGCAGGATTTACTTTATTATTAACATTAAGTTGTTTCAAACAATGGATTGACAGTTGTCTAGGAAGTATCACACTTCCCGAATCTAGCATATGCTAGGCAGTCCACTACATATACTATTTAACTTTTATTCGGTGGTATTTTTTTCTATTTCAGGTAGTTCCTCCAAGAAAAAGGAAGCTCTCATGATCATCTTTGGATCAAGAATTCATACGCACATAACAACCTATAACCAACATTTCAACAGTATTCCTCCTAGCCCTTTACCCTTATCTGTTTTGTCAACATTCGAAGAAATGCTCTAGAATCAGGTGAAACATTTTGGCACACCCGGTGGGACCCATTTGGGGTTCTTTTCATTCTTTCATTTCTAGGTGAAAATTTGCATGTTTGTTTCCTTTCTAAAAGGTTCTCACATTAAAATTTCTCCCCTAGAATCTTCTCTTCTTCTATTATCTAAAAGCAATCATATTTTGGTGCTTTAAAACAATTTTTTTCCCCTTTCATTAGTATCACATTAGTGAAAGAGCATCCCTTCTCCTGTTCATCTTTTTGTGTCATTGAATTCAACATTTTGATTTGGGTTTTAAAATCATCTCATTTCATTCTACTTTTTGCATTAGCTCACATTAATTGAGGGAAACCTATATGCTGGAAGTCATTCCCAGTTGATGGTTGACAAATGAATCATAGAAAGCAAATTTTCTCTCTCTCTCTGAGTCTTACCAAATTGCACAAATTCAAAAATATACACATTCTTAAATGACATCTTTCCTAGGAATGCCTGTCAATGATCACACTGATAAGAGGATTGGTAGGTACTCCCCAACTTGTTACTTCATCGAGTCATACTTTAGAGGAAAGCCCGCCCGCCATAACATACCTAAAACCTCTCCTTATAGATCTCCTTCTTTGTAGGAAGCCATCCTCACCAAAAATTCTATTCTAAAGTTCATGAGTCAGTCCTTAATAGCATAAGATGAACAAACATAATAGAAAAAGCACTCTTAGGATCATATTTTTCTTAGTGTTTCTACTTGGCTTGCGTTTTGAGGTGAGAGGTCACGTTCTTCATTTTATTATTTCCCCTTACATGCTCCTCATCATAGTTGGTGTATTCCATATTCATCTAAGTGTGTATGGACCATATTCTCATCATTCTCATAATTTTGGGTTTGATTCCACGTCTAATTTTAACTCAAAACCACATTTTCTTCATCGTTGATTCAATTTCACAAGAACCGTGTCGGTCCATAGACCATCATCGCTTACCCTCGCCCATCAATTGTTTCACCCAACCGGCATCAATTTACTATTCTTTTGGTTAACCTACCAAATAGGACACTGGTTCCACCTTCTTTGTTGTTCAGAGTCTCTGTCACTCTTATCATATTCACTTTCCTAGTAAATTCTATCAAAGATCTTACATACTTGAAAAATTATTGGCCTTTTACCTTATTTTGACCCACTATCCACTTTCCATAGTGACCGACCATGGTTACCTGTGACCGGTGTCAGTTTAGCATAACCAACATCGGTTAGCCTGTGTAATTTTTCAACTAACATTTTAACCCCAATTCACCTACCACCGCCTATTTATCCTATCTCTATTGTATTTCTGTATCATTTATAGAAAGTAGGTCTACCATGTTGGTACCTATTCACATGGTACTGATGCATCACAAAGAAAATTCCCTCATATTCCATGTCAATTTTCAACCACTCTCATCTAGTCCTTCACCACCTTCCATTCCATCACCACCCATGAATCCTATCCAATCTATCTCTATCACTATCGAGATGAGGAGTTCAAGTGAATCCTTGACCGAAACCCTGCGCCTTACAATTTTATCTCGTCCCACTTGTCCACTTGAGATACCTCGAGTCATTTGATAAACAACATGCCGATATCTATCCCCGACACTTGCTCCTATTCTGTTCTAGCCTTTGCTAGCTCCACGCTGTCCGCATCTACCTTGCCCCTAGTCATTTAATAGATAGGCCCTATACCTGCTATGACCATCATGTTTGCCACATTTGTTGTACCCACCACATCCGTTATACCTTCACCAACCACCCGAAGATAACCTCATCTGCACCTATTGTATAACATATACCCATAGCTACACAACCATCCCCGGTGTCGGTGACCTCTACCCCTTTTCAAAATAATTTCCTTTCTATTCCATAGTCCTTAATCCCCATTGCTACTAGGTTCATCACAAACCTTCCACCTCCATATACGTACTATCAGTAGCCTCCCATTTCATCTATCATTCATTCTGGGTATGTACCCCTATTTCACTCCCTCCTTCTCAATCTACCTATACAACATCACCATATACTGGAATGCCACCTCCATCATACACCCAAAACCAACTCACTTACACTGCAGAGGCACCCATCCATCACAACCTACCAATGACCTAATCAAGTTAATGATGGAAAAGATGCAGACATTGGAGGCATCGATTTCTAGCTCTCACAACACTCTCACCTATGATGAGATTTGCAATGAGCCCATACACCCATCCATTCCTATTCATCCATATCCCATGCATTGGGAAATGCCTAAATTTAACCATTTCAACAACAAATAAGACCCACAACAACATTTGCGGTCTTTCAAATATGGGTGTTATCGATCTCCCATGATGACGCTTTGCTTCGAGGACCTTTCTCATGTCTCTAACTAGGCCAAAGCATTAGATCGGGTATAGTGGCTTACCTAGACATTCTATCTTCTCATTTAACTAGGTAGCCCAAGCCTTCTTGGATCACTTCTCCATTAATTTTGTTAAGAAGGTTACCATGACTGACCTCTACTCTACTCTCAATATGACAATGAATCTATCACAGATTTTGTCACTCATTGGCGTAGCTTGATCAATCAAATCACATTCCAACTACCACAAACCGAACTCATCAAGCTCTTCATGAGGGATTTTTCTAGACATATCTCTTCAACCTTGTAGGTCTAGAATTTCTGAACCTTCAATGAGACATTCACCATGGCATGAAAGTTAGAGATTTGGGCCATCGAAGAAAAGAAAATCCAACTACGCAATAAGAACTCGGCATTCAAGTCAAATGATACCTCTTCTTCTTCAAAACCACAGAACAATTATTCAAAATCCAAGGGAACCACTAACACAATGGTACTCAAGGCCAGCCCAGCTCATCCCTCAAATCAGGCTAACCCCTCATCTAATCTCTCACCCATTCATACTTTTTAATTCAGACGGGAACAACATAAATACACCCCAATTAGGTAATTGTATTCTTCTATCTTAGAGAAGCTTATTAAAGTTGGAGCCATCACCCTTCCTCCCATAAAACCACACATTGGTTTTTATCCTGCTCACCCCAAACCCACGTGGTATAAAGAGCATGAATTCGGAAACTATCATCGAGTAAAGGGTCATAGTGACGGAAATTACATCACTTTCAAAAACATTGTCCAAGAAATGCTCAAGAAAGGCAAGTTAACCTTGGATAATCCTAACATGTCTTCCAATCAAAACCTACACATCTTCAAGAAACCATTTCCTAATCATGCACCTTCTTCTGATCAAACTAGAAAGACCTCAACCCATGATAGCCATACCATGAGCAAGGTCTATGCTATTTTCAGTGACACACCCATTGCTTCCCAATTACCTCATATTCCTTCCATAGAGGAAATCCTTGCACTCAAGTCCTCTACCTGCACTTGAACCTACTTCACCTATTCCTCCACCAACAGAGGAACACCCTTTGTCCCCTCCCTCACCTATGAAGGAGCCTCCTATTAACATCGAGACCATTTCACCTTTGGCTTCTCCACCTAGAGATCTGTCATCCACGGTACATCTTCAACTGCGAAAGATGTTTTTTTATCTCCTCCACCCACAAAGGAGCACCCACCATCCCCTCCACCCACAAAGGATCACCCATCATCTCCTCCACCCATAGAGGAGCACCCACCATCTCCTACACCTATCAAAAATCTAGTAGAAACATCGTTACCTCTAGGGGACCATTCTCCATCAATTACCCAAGATCATGTGGACTTACTTTTGGCTCTCTTACCCAAAAAAGCTAAAGCTAGAAAATTCCGCCTTTCTAAGACACATTTTACAGGAATCACCATTGGATCCTCATCAACCTCACCTACTGAAGGCCTTTTTCACACCTAGTGATTGCCTAGATTATGTGGATAGAGCCTTACTTTGGGGGCATCTTCTACTTCCTATCTCAACACAAATGTAGATGTCACTCATTGACACTTCCACTATATATCTAAAAATATTTTGACCAATCGAACCAAACACAACCATAACTATCAAAATTCTTCCACGGTACCACTCATGGCTCAACTCACACCCCTACACATAACCCAACATACATCTACATCCAAACCCACATGTAACATCCTCATTTTTATACATTAAAATAAGTAAAAAAATTTTTTGATAAATGATTCCTGGTTCTAAATACATAATTTAGAACTCACAAATCAAAAACAACCATTCTCACAATAGATAACCATATGCACTTGTAATGACTCGGAGTACTTCCGATCTATTCATTCCATGACTCGGTAATCTACCAATCTATTCAAGAGTATCAAAGAGTTGGCGTTTTTATTTTAACACAATACTCTTGTGGTTCTCTTCCCTAATCTGGGATTTAGAATTTTCTGTCCAAGGATCCTATCTGAATAATTGTTACTATTATTCATCGGCATCTCATCCCTTGGACTATGTGACTTAGGACAACGCAATCAGCAGCTTATGATACTTTGGCCAAAGATTTGAAACATACTGCTTATGTCTCGTATTCCTTGATGGCATACTCGTCAATCTGGAATACGTCCTTCACCCCATTCCTATGTTATGTAGAATGTCTTATACTGACTTCTGTCAGACTCTCCTGTCCCAAGTGATTCACTCAGGAATGGATTAGTAAGATGATGACGTTATAGGAATGCTCCCGAGGACTAGAGATATGCTTTGACATACGGGTCAAACCTAGTTAATCCAGTGTGTCAAGATACCCTGAGTCTCCTAGGGCAGCCTTATAACGTGACCACATTCCTAATCAGTCCCAGAGTAACTTGTTCGAGTTTAAGGTGTAAATCTTAACGATCAATGCAAAGGGTGTCGTCAAAAGTCACCTGCATTGTTGTATCTTCGAGAAGATCCTAATCTTCTCGAAGGTACAACCCTGCAGTTGACTTGTGCCATCAACCTTTAAATCCGCCTCGAAAAGATCTACTTATTAATAAGTGTTACACACGTTGAGTTAAAATTATACTAAAAGACGCTCCCTTAAGGTTAGCCTTTCCCAATCCCTGGGTTCCTCACCTTAGAATTACCTTTCAAGGTAAAACTCATTACAGAAGAGAATTTATTAGGACTTGAGGTCCCTTCAAGGAGTTCATAGAATATACATAATTCTAAATCAACGAAATTGGACAATAACTCTCATCCTTCACATGAGATTGCTAACCAAACCCTTTTTAGGTTTATATCAGTTCTCATAACTGAATTTATATCTTACTTAATAGTATCGAGATATAGTGATTAAGAATCCAATTAAACGTTGTCCTGACTTAGATTAAGACTAGGAAGTAATAATTTATTCAGCTTGTTTAGCTTCCTGCTCAGGTTTATTTTAACCCTAGCTTCTAGAAAGACAGTGATCTAAATTCCAATTTAGCTTTAGATAGAACATACTAGAACTACTAAACAATCATAAGTATTCATTCACATAATCTTGCAAGCTTACTTAGATAATCACAAAAGTCTCCACTTTATACAATAATAATAATGCTCTCAAGATCATTCGAACCGAAGAAGGTCAAACCATCAAGATACGAATACAAACACATAAGTAACAAATATCTCTTTTCATTCCTTTCAAGCTAATCAAATACATTTTATGCATTCAGCATACTTGATACAATTCTCAACAAGAAAATAACATCTTTCTTCAAGTAGTACATTCGAGAATCAAACCGTAATTCATCATAAAACCAAATTAAACAATCTGAACATCCTATCAGATCTGCGTGCTTTTACCACTTACGGCAACCATCTGCAAAAATTGTCAACACGGGTCAGTTCGATGAACTGAGCATGATAAGCACTAATTCTTAAAACAATTGCAATCCACCAATTGTTTTCATTAAACAACCTGTTTAAATGAAATCATTTCACCAAACATGTAAATATATTCGGGTATGCTCTTTTTGTAATTCAAACATGACTATAAACGCGTAACTCATATTATAGTTACTAAATAGTCCTAGATACTTTTCAGATATTTCTTCATAAATGTAAGTGACCAAGGAGAACAATTGTATCCAAAACAACTATCCATCTGAATCCCAAGGACAGCAAACATCAGACAGATCATTACATTCAACATAATAAAATGAATATCATAACAATTCATGAATCCATCAGTATGTTAAAACAAATCCAACAGTTAGATAAAAATATATCAACATATACTTTACAGCAGAAGAGAAAGAAACCGAGACATTCAGATGTCCCTTCCAAACATGCTCATGACTGTACCATCCACTTAAGAGTAATGCAATCACATTATACACCTGCGACTAAGCCAGTCGAGACCACAGGAAGAATTACAGTCCATCAAAATACACATATAAAAATTTCCTATAACTTACTGAACAACACAGTAGCTCTCGTGACAAGGCAGTGATGAATAATCCATCAAATAGACCCCACATAACCTTCCATATTATTCAACAAACGAGAAAATATCCAACGCCATCGCTTGTCAAGGTACAGTTAATAGCTCTTTACTTCAGTCAAGCACACGACTAGATAATCATGATAACAGAAGACGTAATCATGCACAAACACAAGAGCAATCCCACTGAGTCGAAACACTCAGCAACATACCACTCAATCTAATCCCTACTAACACAGCAAGGACTTAAATCCAAGGCCGAAATCAAAAGAACAACCTCTTTATCACAGTCAAACAAGAGGCTAGATAACATTAAAACAAATGATGTTCCATATGCATATAAAGTGACATTCATACTGAATCAAACACAAACATGCACAGCCTCATTCAACTGAAACAAATCCTTACGATAAAACAACCATGACTTCTATTAGAAGCCGTTTTCAAGAAAAATAATCACAACAAGGTCTTCACAGTAAGTCGAATCCCATATCGGTATTTTCCTCAAAGTATCATTCTAAGTCAAGCTACACTTAAATTTGGTTACCCAATTTAGTGTCCCTCTCATTCGTTTACCTGCTTAGGTAACCTGGGGCACGTTTACGTCACCAACTATCCCCTTGGGATATTATCCAATTTGTGATTTAATCACTTACTCTAAATTTAATTCATCCCATCATATCTTGCCCATGAGTGATTAAATATTAAATATTTAATTACGCTTCTTCCCATGCATCTTAATCACTTATCCACCCCAAATTTATTCTATCTATGTATCGCATCTATTTTTAATCTTCCATAAGCGGATATTTTCCCGTAGTCGATAAGTCTTATCTTTCTCGAATCAATCAATTTGGCCATCTCGAGTCTTTTCCGCGATCGGCGCCGACCCATATGGTCGGCGCCGATTTTCTAGGAGCGGCGCCGATTATAAAAGCAAGTCCAAACTCGCCTAGGGACCAAGAGACCGAAGAGACCGAAAAGAGACCGAGACCGAAGAGATCACGAACAGGCGAAAAAAGAGAGCACTTACGCACGAACAGAGAGCGAGAGAGATACAGGGTGTGAGAAAGAGAGATCTTTTTAGCATCAATTGTCTCAGATTAGGACAGATCCTGTCCAAATCAATCCCTGAGAGGAGCACCGCTACTCGTCCCTCGCTCACGACCATCTATCATCTCGGTGACTCTGCTCCAAAGATCTCGCCAACTTCGCACATCCAAAGAAACCACATTCACCTTCCACCCCCGAATCTTGTCGCACATTCACTCGATTGATTGATCTGTCTCGGGCCGACGCCGATCTTATCCAATCGGGCGACGATCCTCTCTTCATCGACGCCGACTAGCCTCAATCGACGCCGATTCTACCCAAATGACGCCGATCTTCTCTCAGATAGGTAAAAGGATACAGTAACACAAATCCAAAGATTTATTTCATAGTTCCTCGTTTTTCGTATTTCTCTGTCTCATTGCTTAGATTCTTATTACTGCAATCAGAAAATCTAGTCTTTATTTACATCTTTTATCATGTATGCTTCTTTTCTTAATTGAAAACGTGGACTGACATCCGCCGAGGAAGCTTATCGCTTCTCGGACCCGCTTCTCGGGCAGTCCACTTAAATATCTTTTAACGTGGTCTTTTTCTGTCAAGCATCGGTGTTTTGCAGATTATTCGGATCTATTGTGCGAATTGCTCGTGTGCGCCCGTCTTGTCTACATCGGCTTCCTCATCCGTCTACATCTTCGGATCTTATCCATCAGGTATCGATTTTATTGGAGTTTTTCAGGGTTTCTGTGTTTAGTTTGGTGCATTAACTCGACAGTAACAAGCGCGAAATTCTTGATCTACATTCTCGCACGCTGGTGGGACCCAACCAAAGTCCCTTATCGTAAGTTCATTTCTTTTCTAGTTTTGAACTTTGTTCCTTTTCTTCACTGATTTCTATCAGTCCTATTTGAGCATTTCTGTTCATCATTTCAATCTTGCTTTTAGGCGAAATCATTATCTTGAAATTTTTCTATTTCCTTAAAATAGAAATTTTTCGTTTCGCCATTATCTGGATGTATCTTTCCGGATCTTGTTTGTTGTTTGCTTGATCTTTTCTTACGGAGCACTTTGCTTGCTCGTGGGATTGTTCGAGGGGAAGAGCTCAACAACGCGCTTTTTGAAGTCCACACACCTTGGAGAGCTAAACCTACAGGTATTCCTCTTTTTCGGTGTTTTCTCCTTTTTAGGATTTCTTTGTTGGTTGTCTATCACATCCAAACACTTCAGTTTTTTGGTGCTTAAAAAGAACTTAATCGCATTTGGGAAAGAATCTGTTTGACTTGTCTTCATCGAAATCAAACACTTCATTTTTAAGTGCTTAAAAAGAACATTTTCCTTTGTCATCATACATGCTTTTCACCTAGTTTTAAATAGGCTGGAAAAATTGATCAAAATCGGTAGTGACACTATTTGATTTTTATTTTTCACCCTTGCACACAAAGCCAAAATCACTAGGTATAAAGCATCTAAACAAAACTCCTTCCCTGGCCTCGCCTACTTGGAAGTGATATCCAAGAGGAAGAGCCTACGCGGTACTCGGGCCGCGCTATAAATTCACGAAAGATTTTGGTATATATTGGCAAAGCACCCGACTCCCTTATCGCAGCGGTGTGTGAAGTGCGGGGGTAGGCCCCTATATCAAGCCACGACTGCCTTTTATCAAGTGCCTTCGGGACTCCTCACCAAACATTACCCAAACCATCCTTAGTTTGGCTATCTGAGTAGTTCCTGTTCTAAAAAGCCTTCCCTAACATTTTCTTTTTTTTAAAAGCATCAAAATTTAAAGGAGATAATCACTTGCGCTGCTTGAATTGTTTGTGCATTAGTTAGGACAATCTTCTTTCTTGCTTGTTTATGACGGTTATCACCCGGTCACAATCTAGGAAAATGGCCCAACAGGTTCCTTCTTCCTCCGAAATCACCACCAGCGTGGATGTTTCGGCACCCCTCCAATCTTCCTCGGGACCGCTGTTAGTTGGTTCCCGTCATGGTCGTATAATCCCTTCTATCAAACCAAAGCGCCTCCATCACGTCCAGCTTCTCCTAGTCCCTCCGAGATATCATCTGGCTCGGAGTATGTTCCTCGCGGGGATCCTGAATTTCAGGCTTTCCTCGATCGCAATCCAATAGCCCTCATGGACTACCTAGTACACAAGTCGATCCAAATATCTGACCAAGACCCACCAATCCGACAAGTGTACGATTATCCTCGTGGATCATCCCAGGCCTTTTTAGAGCAGTTTGCACCATCTCTCTTGCCTCGAGCCACGGAGAAGGGCGAGGCCCCTATGCCTCCCTTTTCTCTTCCACCTACCATGTCGACTAGTTCTCAATTAGTCTTACCTATCCCTAACACCGCAGTTACCTCGAATATTCCACAACCCATTTCTGAGAGGTCTTCTGCCCTTGCTATAATGAATGCGCGTCTCGCACACCCACACATTGCCGTCAATTCGTCTATGCCCTCCATCGTGTCCCAAGGTCAGTATCACTTCATGAGCCAACCCCCTCCGAATAGTCAGTTGGCTCCTACTTCTCATCCTCTAGGGGGTTTTTCTTCTAATATTCCAGAATCGTGACCTTCGCCATCACCTAACATCGGCACTCCTTAATACCTAACCCGGTAGTAGAAGGCCCTTTCGTGTCTTGTTCCCAACATGTCCAATCCAACCAACACCCACGTTCCTCAATCTGTCCCGATCCAATCAACAAACATAGGAGTCCACCAATCACAAGCTCCACCCGTCACCCAACCCTCATTTTCTCATCCACTCATTATCTCACAGCCTACCTATACGCAAGCTACTTCACAACAAATACCCCACCAAGTGTCACCCAGAACCCCTGGTTATTCCTCTTACCACCCCACCAATCAACAGATAAATCCCCCATTGACACCTCACCAACATCCACCATCTGCTTCTTATGTGCCTCCTCCCCAATCCGACGTAGTTCAAATTCTCTTCAAGAAAATTGCAGACTTGGAAGCCTCCACAAAAGGAGCCCGTCCTTCATACTCCTTTGAAGAAGTGTGCAATGAACCCATTCATCCTTCGGTGGCTTTTAAGCCTTATCCTCCCCAATGGGAACTTCCCAAATTCTCAAAATTTCATAGTCGGGAAGACCCCCAACAACATCTGCGAGCATTCAAACATGCTTGCTACCTCATCGTCCAGGATCAGGAACTCATGCTCCGTACCTTTCCTATGTCTCTAGCGGGTCCCGCTTTGGACTGGTACAATAATATTCCTCAACATTCCTTATTTTCTTTCTCTCAATTGGCCCAGATGTTTGTTGAAAACTTTTCAATAAATATTGCGCATAAGATCTCAATTACAGATCTTTACAACATTCGCCAATTCGACGATGAGTCTATTGCAGACTTTGTCGCTCGTTGGAGAGGGATAATCAACCAATTGTCTTTCTCCCTTCCTCAATCCCAACAGATCGAGTTGTTCACCCGATCTTGTGCTAGTCACATTTCTTCCACGTTAAGGATCCAAACTTTTCATACCTTCGAAGAAGCCTTCACGATGGCACGCAAACTCGAATCTCGTGCCATTGAACAAGGAAAACTAAAACTTCGCTCCAAATCTAAACCAGATTTCTCTCGGTTCACCAAACCAAATTCTTTCCCTCCTAAAGATAAGAATCAAGGGTCCACAAATGCTATCGTATTAAAAACATCAAGAACCGATAGTACTCCTAATCAACCACCACGAAGAGACCCTTCATCTGTTCGAAAAGGGGCTTCATCATCTCGATCCTTCGCTCCATTGGGGGAATCATATACCTCCATCTTAGAAAAAATGTTGGAAGTTCGCATGATCGAACTTCCACCCATTAGGGATATTGATGAAAGCCGAGAACGCCCATTCTGGTATAGGGAAAACGATTTCTGTCATTATCACAGAACCAAAGGTCATGACATCGAACGATGTCAGACTTTCAAAAATCTTGTCCAAAAATTCATTGACAAAGGCGAGCTCATTCTAGATAACCCAAATGCTCCCCCAAATCAGGCGCTTGATGTTTTTAAACAACCCTTCCCCAATCATGCCCCAAATCATAATTCTTCGGAATCTCAAAAACCAAACACCCACACTATCAACTTCATTTCTACTGAAGAATCCGCTTCAAACCACCACGCATCTACAAACACAGCAAATCGAATCAGAACCCTCTTCCACTCCACCAATCACTGGAATTCCTCCATCTTCAGATAACCCACCTTTGAATATTCCTACATTGCTAAGCACGGAGTCATCTCTCTCCGCTCCTTTGTCCGATCTCCCATCCATACCCGAGACAGTGTCTTCCTCATCTGTCTCATCATCAGACATCCTTTCAATGCTCGAGGCAATTACATTCCTTCGAGTTTCCACTACAGACACATCTACTTCTGTTGCTCCCATTCCCGCTACAACTATGCCCTTGGTGAACATACCTATAATCGTGCCGACTTCGACGGAAGTGTCTTCGACTTTGACTCTTCCTATCTCTTTTCCTACAGTAGTTCCACCCATGATCACTACACCAAAAGTGGTCCCTTCGCAAGGAACTTCTTCATCACTTACTTCTTCCATCACTAATGTTACTTCACCTATTAAGGAAAAATCAAAAGAAGTAAAGACTAACATCTATACGCTCGGTTCCTCGAACCTAAACCGAGACAACCAAAATCTAACATTATACCATCAGTATCTCCCCATTTGCTTCCTCCGAAAAGGTTACAATCACCTTATGCCGTTGAAGTTGTCACCATCCCTGAAAAAGGGAAGCCCATATTTCGGACCATCAAGACTCTTGGTGCTCTTCCACAAAAATCTCTCTCCACGCCTCATAAACGATTGGATTTGCCCGCTGAGAAGGCGTTTTCTTCTACACACTTATCAAAACCATCGTCTTCTTCTACAACACATTCCTCACCAATACTCCGAAAAATAGACCTACCTACTAAAAAGACGTCACCTCTTCTATCAGGATCATCATCTTCATTACCAAAAACCAAGGCACCCTATGTTCCTCCGACTACACTTACTTTGAGAGCTTCTTCCTCTTCTAAACCGACATTATCTAAATCATCAGTACATTCGACCAAGCAACCCCCTTTGCCTCCAAAGACCGCAAAATTTGTCACATATCCATCATCTTCAAAATCTATTTTAGGGGCTCCTCCTCCACCAAAGTCAATCATGTCTCACTTGCTCCCATCTCAAGTGCCCAAGACTGCTCCTCCAAATGTCCAAACAAATAAGAGGATTCCTAAACAAACTGTTAAACCTAACATGCAAGTCCTCTTACCTCGGCAGTCGGTTAATGTGAAAGAACCATCTTCATCATCTCTATCCTCCTCTTCATCTACCGGATTCTATACCGAAATCCTTCATCAACTTATCCAATCTTCATCCATAACCCTTCCTCCGATTAAACCTTATAACCCTAAAGGAGTCAAACCTACCTGGTTTAACTCGATCTCGATTTGTGCTTACCACCGTACTCCGGGTCATGATACTGAGGGATGTAAGGCTCTTCAAGCCGTTGTCAAGAACCTTCTAGAAGAAAGTGACCTTTTGCTGGAGGAGGAGGAACAAGTACCTCCTGTCACCTTAGCCTCATTTGAGCCCCAACAATCCACTCAGATCTCTGGTGGTTCCACTCCACTTGATCTTCCACCTTCTCAAATTGACACAATCCATATCGCCACTAGAACCCAACACTATGATAACCCATCTTCATCTTCAGCATCTCGACCACGGGTTGTCATTTCTGCAGCCCCTGAAGGCGTTTCTCCTTCCTCATTAGCCCCACGACCTAAGGTCTCTATTCGTGCTGCACCTCGGGCTCAAGTTCCCGTGTCTGTTGAGGAGAGTGTTATGAAACAACTCACCTGTGCTCCCGTCAAAATGTCTCTTTTTGACCTCATCCAATCCTTCCACAACATCGCCAGTTCTAATCGATAATCAAGCCGCATCGCAAAGAAATTCCGATGAGCCCTGCCTTCGAGTTGGTTGTTGACCGAATGGACCATCAACCGCCATTTCTTTCGAGGATTCGAAGTTCCTCCTCTTTCTTCGCAGGATTTGAGGCTCCTCTTTATCACACTCCAAATCAATAACACTACCTTAAAACGTGTCATGATCGATAGTGGAGCTGCACTCAACGTCATCTCCTCGCACACGTTTGAGCAACTTAAGTTACCAAAGAATGTAGTGTCTCCCCCGCCTTTCGCCCTTCGATCATTTAACGATCAGCTAGCAGTCACTCTAGGAACTGTGGTCTTACCCATTCGAGTAGGTAAGAAGCTGCTTCATGAACTCTTCTACATTGTCGAAGGAAAATTCCACTATAATATGATCCTCGGACGCTCCTGGATTCGCGCAATGCATTGTGTCCCATCCACCCTCCATCGATGCTTAAAATATCAATATGAGGGCAAAATATATACTCATCCAGGAGATCCTTTTCCTTCCGCACAATGCGACATGACCACAAGATCTGCCCCTTTAAAAGAAAATCCATGTTCTCCTGACGGGGCCTCATCTTCTTCTATACCTGCAACCAAACTACCGGATTTACAAAATCTAGAAGAGACATTGCAGCGTTTCTCACTAGGAGAGCTTCCTCTCTTTTCTTTTGATGCCCATCTCAAACCTAATGAGTATGGTAGACCGCATAAACAACTCCGAATATCAACCAGGTCTCGGTCGCATCGTCACCATTGGTCTGCCCAATCAACAGACCAATTTCATCTACGGTGGTCTTGATACGCCTCATTATCGCCCGGATTCTCCTCCTAGAGCCAAACCTTACCTAACAGGGTTTGATTATCTACAGAATCCCACGTTTGCAAAAACTTATCTATATCGATGCGCGTGGAAAGGTTTTGGCCTCGGAAAATATGAACAAGGTATACATGACCTCAAGTCCATTCCTACTCTCATGCCACATCAGAAATTTGGTTTAGGATTTAAACCTCTTTCAAAGGCCACTGTCACTATTCTTGATGAGCCTCTTCCTACTGAAGAACCACCTTCCCCCACTAAATCAGAAGCATCACTTGATGTGGACGATGATATTTCCATCCCACCTAACTTTTTTTTTTGATCAATACCATTTCCTTAGGGCCGTTAGCCTACGAGACTAACAATCGGTCCGCTTCTATACCATTAATCTTCCCTGAAATAGTTGGAGACGACTCTCCCACTATCAACACTATCCACTGTGCGGATGATGATTCTGTCCTCACCTATCTAGGGGCAGAGGATTCATATCTTCCCAAGACTATTCCTTCTGACACGTCTACCCTTCTCAACGAAGCCACTATCGACCTTAATATAGGGACTTCTGAAGACCCTCGCATCATTAAGGTCGGCCAATCCCTTAATCCACAGGAATTAGGGGACTTTACCGCTTTTCTTTCCAAACATCGTCAAGCCTTTGCTTGGTCATACGAGGATATGCCAGGACTCGATCCCGATATTGTGGTCCACAATATCGTTACCCTTCCCAACATCAAACCAGTTAAGCAAAAATTGCGTAAGATGCACCCTAGAGTAGCCCTTCTTGTCAAAGAAGAGTTACAACGCTTGCTCTCGGCTAGCTTCATCCAACCCATCGATTATCCGCAATGGGTGTCCAATGTAGTACCAGTAACTAAGGCTACTGGGAAGATTCGAATTTGTACCGACTTCCGGGATCTTAATCTTGCCTGTCCAAAGGATGATTTTCCTCTTCCTAATATCGACCAACTCGTAGACTTAACTGCGGGTCATGAGATGCTTTCTCTTATGGATGGTTTCTCCGGATATAATCAAATCCTCATCGCACCAGAAGACCAACATAAGACTTCCTTCATAACTCCTTGGGGGACCTTTTGCTATCGTGTCATGCCTTTTGGCCTTAAGAACGCGGGAGCAACCTATCAACGAGCAATGACATACATCTTCCATGATCTCTTACACAAAACTGTGGAGGATTATGTTGACGATCTCCTCGGCAAGTCCAAGCGTCATCAAGATCATCTTTTCATCCTCGCACTCTCTTTTCGAGAGGCTTATCCGCTTCGTCTTCGCCTAAATCCAGCTAAGTGCGTGTTTGGCGTTCTCACTGGTAAACTTTTAGGTTTTATCATTTCCATCAGGGGTATTGAAGTCGACCCCGCAAAAATAAAAGCTATCCTTGAGATGCCTCCTCCGTCTAACTTGAAGCAACTCCGCAGTCTCCAAGGACGTCTTCAATCGGCAAGGCTGCTTTATCTCCCAATTGTCGGACCGTTGTCAACCTTTTCACCATCTTCTCCGTAAGAATGTTCATTTCGAATGGGATGAGCATTGCCAAAAGGCCTTTGATGATCTCAAAGCTTATCTTCTTTCTCCACCCGTGCTTACACCTCCACGCGAGGGGGAGCCTTTCTATCTTTATATCTCTCGTGATCGACCATGCTCGGGAGCCATGATCTCGCATCGGAACACTTGTGGTAAAGAACAAGCTGTCTATTACATCGCCGCACCCTCCATGAGTATGAGACACGCATTCGAAGCTGAAAACTATGTTGCGCTCTCTTCTTCGCAACTTCTAAGCTTCGCCATTATCTCCTTAATCACAAAACTTATATCATGTCACAAGTGTCAATCCCCTCAAGACAATCCATGCAAAACCTTATCACAATGATCGCATCACTCGTTGGCTTATGCTTATGACTGAGTATGACCTCGAGTTTATCCCACAAAAGGCTATCAAGGGTCAGGTTATTGCAGATCAATTAGCTGATGCTCCTCTTCCGGACACTCAAGACCCCCTCGCTCAATTCCCGATGAGTATATCCAACAAATTGATTTTGGTCTATCTCCATTTAAAGTAAAGCTCTTCTTTGATGGATCCAAATGCCAAAGCAAGGGGGAGGTGCGGGTTTCGTGATGATTCCTCCTTGGGGTACGCCTATCCCAGTTGCACACAAATTGAACTTTGAGTGCACCAATAATATGGCCGAGTACGAAGCTCTTGTCTTAGGTCTTCAAAATGCCATTAATCTCGCGCCGCCATATTGACATCTTCGGTGATTCTCAACTCATCGTTAATCAGTCACGGTGTCTATCAATGCAAGAATGATATCCTTCAAAAATATCGTGACATCGTTTTGCCAACTCCAATCTTTCGATAAGTTCACTATCCAAGCCATTCCTCGTACTGCAAATCGATTCGTGGATACCATGGCCTCTTTAGCCTCCCTTATCCCGCCTTTTACCGAAGACTCGCGTCTTTATGTGGCTGTGCAACGATTAGATCAACCATCTTATCTTAGGCAACTATCTTCAATCCATGCTATCACAACCCATACTCAGGATGAGTGGTATCAACAGATTGTTGATTATCTATCTCATTCGATCCTTCCTCCAAATCTGACTTCCAATGGTAGAAGGTCTTTTGTCCAACGCGCCAATCGCTATACTATCCTAGGCGGATTCTTTACAAACGCGCTTTGATGGTATTTTGCTTCGATGCCTCAAAACCCATGAATCATCTAAAGCTATCCAGAGGTCCATGACGGTATCTCGGTGGACATTTTAGTGGCTTAGCAGAGCTGCAAGCGTATTTTACGCTTGGGATATTATCGCCTTCTCTTAATCAAGATTGTTGTGAATACACTAAGAAGTGCGTCAAGTGTCAAGAATATTCCAATCTCACGCACATCCCTAGTCGCTTTGCAACTCGCGCGGATTTGTGGCCTTTTTCGCAGCGGGGGTCTTGATCTTATTGGTCTTATCAATCCCCGCTCTTCACAACGCATCATTCTATCATTACGCCACCGAGTACTTTACTAAGTGGGTAGAAGCTATCCTCTTTCTTCAACAAAGGCTAAGCCCATAGTTGATTTCGCTCTATCAACACATCATTTGTCGCCATGCTCCACACAAGCTAATCACGATAATGGTAAATCCTTCAAGAACGCCGATTTGCAATCTCTCTCGCAACGCTTTCAATATCAAGCTCGCTTTTCTTCTCCATACTATCCTCAAGCTAATGGTCAAGCCGAAGCTGCCCAATAAAACTTTGCGTAGTATCCTCGCAAAGGTAACTAGTCGAGCTGGCAGGGATTGGCATTTACATATCCCTTTTGCTCTTTGGGCTTATCGGACTAGCATTCGTACCCCTACTGGTGCTACTCCTTTCTCTCTCGTCTATGGATCTGAGGCTGTCCTTCCTTTGGAAGTCCAAATCCCATCTCTCCGTGTTTCTCTCAGAGAATTTGTCTCCGATGAGGATTATCGCAAAATCGCTTCTAAAGACAACTTGAATTATTAGATGAGCGGCGCCTTAACGCTTTGAGCATCATCAAGTCTATCTTGAGCGTGTCAAACGTGCTTACAACAAGCACTTGCAACACCGTGACTTCAAAATTGGTGACCTTGTTCTTAAGGAAAATCAAAATGCCACTACACTCGAAAGGAGTCAACGTGGTAAGTTTGCTCCCAACTGGATGGGCCCCTACATTATCACTCATAAATATGGGTCTGGGGCTTATCGTTTATCTTCTATGGATGGTGTACTGGCGAACCTCTTAATGCTTTGCATTTACGGCCCTTCTATTGTTAAAATCTATCTTACACAAATCTAGTCGCAACTCAGATCTTTCATCCGTCCTAATAACCAGTCATCTACTTTCGTGGTGATTCGAAATTGTGTGGTTCTCCGCTTATTGCCTCGTTTACCTTAAATATGAGTATCGCGGCTCTACTCATCGCACGCTTTTTTGATATGTTCCTCCTCATGGTAGGAATACCTTAATCACCACTTCATCTCGTCCCAAGTACTTATCTTAATCGGATCTGCTCGGGGCATGAGTACATGTTCTTCTATGTTCTCTTCCCCTTCATCTGATCTATCTAGGTCTAAACTCAGCTTCTTCCAAAAAGCTTCAAAAAAAAAAAAAAAAAAAAAAAAAAAAAAGAAAAGAAAAAGATGCTATCCAAAAGATAGACTCGATCCTCAAGGACAAATATCCATATATTATCAAGTGAATCAAAATTCTAAAAATATAGACCATACCCTCGAAGGATGGCTATCATTCAAATTCAAAATACATGACCGCACTCCTCCTCAAGGACGGCTGCTTTCTCAAAGAAATATTCAAGGCTTCTTGTAATCAATCAGCCTTCCAAATCGCTTTATACACTTGTTAAGATCACCGAAAGACTTCCCGCATCGATCGGGCTTTCCATATCAAGCAAACTTCCCGCATTGATCAGCTTTGCTTTTCACAAAAATCATGAAGCCGAGATTTAGGACCTTTTGTCGATCATATGGAGAATCCTATTTTCCCACTATGGACATGTATTCTGTCCCTCGTAAGTTCCGACAAGATACTTACTTACTTTCCTTTCCGCTTCTATCCTAGATCCGTTTCATGCTAGTTAGTGTCAGTTTATTTTAATCTTATATAGGGCCTTGTATGCTTGGTCTTTCGGTTTCTTATCTGGATTTTATCTATGGTCGGTTGGAAGTCCGACTTATCATTTCCCTTCTTTTCCGAGTGTCTTCTCTTCTAAGTCACGGTTGTTTCCGCTTTCATCTTTGGCTCTTGCATCCTGTTAAATTGACATTTCACATGTTAATTCAATCACAATTTATCTTCTATCAAAATTCCTCTTATCTATCAAGACATCTATCTTTATTCATTTCTCATTAAAATTACATCTATCTATACATCGAACACATCTATCTATTTATCCATCAAAATAGTTAAAATATGTACATCTAAGGTACATTATATCTAGTCTATATATCACATCCATCAATCTATCCACCAAAATGTACATCCAAGGTACATTATATCTATCCATATCTAATCCAAACATTTGAACACATGTACATCCAAGGTACATTATATCTATCTATCAAAGTTATATCCACATCACATATATTTCTATCATCTATCAGTCTATATCTATCCAATCACATCTATTTTATCCACATATCAATCTATCTAATCACATCTATTTCTATCATCTATCAGTCTATACCTATCCAATCACATCTATTTTATCCTCTATCAGTCTATATCTATATCCATCTATCCATGTATATCCAAAATTAAACGCATGAGTACAATTATATGACAAATAACGTGATCAATCTATATATACATGTGTGTTTATACAAAAATGGGTGGCTTCCAATCAAGCCATCTATACAATGCCTTCCAATCGAGGCTACATCACTATACAAATACAAAATCTATCAAATCTCTATATGGTAAAATCTGAAGCGTGGAGGACACTATCTCCTCCACCCTCCTCTGCCCCTGGCTGTCTCTCCTGGCCGCCGCCTATCGAGCTCGATGCACTCCGCCGGAGGTCTCGGCCCACCCCGATCTCTCCCAGTACTCCCTCCACCCGAGGCTCCGCTCGCCGTCGCCGTCGCTGCTCTCCTCCTCGCCCCGTATCGAGGCACATCTGGGGCATGCTGCGCTAGGGCATCCTCGTAGTATCTCACCTCAGCAAGGAGAGACTGGTACGTGCTCGTGCTCAAAGCACTGCTGCTCGTAATAATGCCGCCGGTGCCGCTGGGCTTGCGGCCGCTGCGCGCCGGTGGTACCCTCCTCCCTGGGTCGCACTCGTGTGCCGACTCGATGTGGCACTGCCTCCCCATACTTGGCCCCGAGGGCCTCCCCGTGCCGGGTAGCGGCCCTCTCGCTGATCGCCGTATCTCGCTCTCCGGCGAGCGGTGTCTCTCTCCACAATCGTGGCATCCTCTCTCCGTCAAAGCCCCGATCTCCTCCAGCTACTCTGATGTGTCTCGTGTGAGGGTGGCATGCTCTCCTCTAATCTGCCTAGCAGAAGCAGCTATGTCCTCCTCATCAACATCTATGAGGGCGGGAGATGTCGTGGAAGCTCTCGTGTCGTACACATGCCGCGTAGCCCTCATCCACCCCCGCATCATCACCGCTCTCATGGAGGGTGGGGCCTCTCAATGGGTCTGCACGATCAAAATCGCAAATCTGCTCTCGCTATCCCGCCTATACGGCGTGTAGGTGGCTGCATCGACTCTCAGATTTAGGCCAAACTGTCTCAAGATCCGCATAAACGGACTCGCTCCCACATATCTCGGCCTACGGCCTCGACCACCCGACTCCGCCTCAATGCCGCCAAGTGGGCGGCCCCGACTCACCCATGCCTGGAATGCCCGTATGGCCTCCGATGACTCTCGATCTCGGTGTAAGCGCCCTGAAACGCTCGTAGTACCACTCGGCCGATCTACTCAGATCTCCCGCGCCATGTCGCCCCGCCATCTCCGAAATCCATAATCAACACCCCCCACTGCTGCTGGCATCCAAGGAAGCCCGGATGGCCTGATCACTGCTATGTGCTCATATGCCCAGCAATGGAGCACAAAGCTGACATCGATCCCTGTCCTCCGACCAGTGGTGTACATCCATAGCTCATAATATACCTGAGCTATCAGGGCATCGGCAAAGGCAAAAACCTGTCTGTACTGCAAGATGTCGCAAACGCAGTCTAGCAGTAGCAATGGGAATCTCCCACCTCCTGAGTCTGGCAGGGCAAAATAGGAGATAGCCATCTGAATCAAGGCTATCCGCCTGCTCCGAGGGCTATCCTGCCTGTACTGTGAGGCTATCTCACGCCCTGCATACTATCTCGTAATCGCCTCGCCTGCTCTCGTATAGTCGCACTGTGGCCCTCTCGCCGCCTCCCCGAGGTGTGATCTCGATCGGGTCCCCAGTAATCGGTAATCTGAGGATCCTGAATACATCCTCATGAGTGATCGTCATCTCACCCGTCCTGAACCAAAATGTGCACGTGTGGCTGTCCCACCGTCGCACTAATGCCCGCATGAGCTCCACATCTCGTGGCACTCGTCTATAATATCTGAAACCCCGAGCCCGCTAGCTCTAAATGCCGCCACCGATCTGTCACATCAGAAGGATCGTCTCCAATAGCTCAGGGATGGCATCCCTCATATGAAGAGCCTCTCGTGCCTGCATCCACGACATCAAAAACATAATTAGTCTCTTATTTCCCCAAATCTCATCTTCCAAAACCAAAAAAAAAAAAAAAGAAAGAGAGAATATCTTTCAATCGGCGCCGATTTGGTAAAATCGGCGTCGTTCATTTCAGTCGGCGCCGTTTAATACTAATCGACGCCGATCCAAAAACAAATCGACGCCGATTAAACCAATCGGCGCCGACTTCCTGGCCGGATGTAAACCAGACCCTGGCCTCCCATGCACAAAAAATCAAACAAAAAAAATAATAAGAAAAGTGGGTTCAAGAATGACCACTTACCCCAGGTCGTGTCCTCCTGCGCTTCTGTCCGCTCCCAGAGGCTTCCATTGTGTTCAAATCACAAATCTATCTCTCTCTGAATCAATCGTCACGTTGCAAATAAATCGTTTACGTTTTCCGTTCGCATATTTATATGCGTCTGGATTGGTCGGCGCCGATTTTTTTGGTCGACGCCGTTTGTTTTGATCGTCGCCGATTAGTTTGGTCGCCGCCGATTTTCCATATCTTTTTGCCACAGTGTTGATGCTTGGCTTATTGGTCTATCTGATCATTGTGATGTGCTGAATTTTGCCTTTTGACGCATCTTTTAGATATCCTTGTCTATTTCGGGTTTGTTCCCTTTGCGTGGAGCACTCGCTTTTTGTTTGGCCGCTTAGAGTTACGCGGGTCTGTAGGCACTAACGCTGCCTCGCTTGCACCGCCTAGTTGTCCCTACCAATGTGTCTCTCTTTAGATGCCGATCTGCTTTTGCAGCTTCTCCTTACACTCATGGGTCTCAGTAGGCACTAACGCTGCCTCATGAGGAGACCGCTAGTTTTCCCTACCAATGTGAGTTCCTTAGGTCACGCTTTTTTTATTTATTTTTGTGTGTCATCAATGATCGATCTACCTGCACATCCGACCGGGCATCCTGCGCTTTCATCTACCTCTTTCAAACTCGGGATCGTCTGTTCTATCATCCATCCCATCCCTAGTTTGAGGGGGATCACATCATCACAAATTCTTCCCTTCTTCCATCCCTTTGTTTTTGTCTCATAACCTTGCTTATCGCAAGTTACTTGACAAAAAGGGGCAAAATGTAGACACTTAAATTTGGTTACCCAATTTAGTGTCCCTCTCATTCGTTTACCTGCTTAGGTAACCTGGGGCACGTTTACGTCACCAACTATCCCCTTGGGATATTATCCAATTTGTGATTTAATCACTTACTCTAAATTTAATTCATCCCATCATATCTTGCCCATGAGTGATTAAATATTAAATATTTAATTACGCTTCTTCCCATGCATCTTAATCACTTATCCACCCCAAATTTATTCTATCTATGTATCGCATCTATTTTTAATCTTCCATAAGCGGGATATTTTCCCGTAGTCGGATAAGTCTCTTTCTCGAATCAATCAATTTGGCCATCTCGGGAGTCTTTTCCGCGATCGGCGCCGACCCATATGGTCGGCGCCGATTTTCTAGGAGCGGCGCCGATTATAAAAGCAAGTCCGTAACTCAGGCTTAGGGACTAAGAGACCAAGAGAGACCGAAGAGACCAAAAGAGATCACGAACAAAGAACAGCGAAAAAAAAAGAGAGCACTTACGCACGAACAGAGAGCGAGAGAGATACAGGGTGTGAGAAAGAGAGATCTTTTTAGCATCAATTGTCTCAGATTAGGACAGATCCTGTCCAAATCAATCCCTGAGAGGAGCACCGCACTCGTCCCTCGTCACACACACCACTATCTATCATCTCGGTGACTCTGCTCCAAAGATCTCCAACTTCGCACATCCAAAGCAGACCACATTCACCTTCCACCCCGAATCTTGTCGCACATTCACCGGTTGATTGATCTGCTCTCCGGATTGCCGATCTTATCCAAATGACGCGATCTCTCCGCGCGACGCCCGATCTCAATCGACGCCGATTCTACCGACCGACGCCGATCCTCTCAATCGACGCCGACTAGTCTCAATCGACGCCGATTCTACCTGGGCCGACGCCGATCTCTCTCGAGATAGGTAAAAGATACAGTAACACAAATCCAAAGATTTATTTCATAGTTCCTCTTTTCTGATTTTCTGCCACTGCTTTTAGATTCTTATTACTGCAATCAGAAAATCTAGTCTTTATTTACATCTTTTATCATGTATGCTTCTTTTCTTAATTGAAAACGTGGACTGACATCCGCCGAGGAAGCTTATCGCTTCTCGGACCCGCTTCTCGTACCCACTTAAATATCTTTTAACGTGGTCTTTTTCTGTCAAGCATCGGTGTTTTGCAGATTATTCGGATCTATTGTGCGAATTGCTCGTGTGCGCCCGTCTTGTCTACATCGGCTTCCTCATCCGTCTACATCTTCGGATCTTATCCATGTTTGGTGCATTAATTTGGACAGTAACAAGCGCAAAATTCTTGATCTACATACACAGCGAGGTTTTTAATCGAGATTCACGCCAACTCGCAACATATCGAGATCTCCAACAGTATCACATACAACTAGTGCTCATAACAAAGCTTCGATTAGAGTTAATTTCATGCGACAACAGTTCAAGAATCCCAATAAGGCTCACACCAAAACTTCTACAAAAGTCGTAACTCAAGATACATATCAAGGATTCCAACTGAACCAATATCTGTGATATTCACTGCTAAGCCACAGTAATCAAAACAAAGTGACAGAAATAGATATACCAGATACTTTTCCAGGGCTCCAACTGAGTCTAAACTAACAAGTATTCTCATTGATAGCTTCTACAGAAGTCAAAATACTATCTACTCTAGGATTCCAATGGAATTCAATAACAAATAGTATTCTCGCGATACTTCTACAGAAACCAAAACATATTTTCATTTCAAGAAGTCCAACAGCAACAATAACATATATTACTCACGAAAAATCTTATAAAAAGTCGGAATATACTGTACATTCAAGAAATCCAACAGTATCATTTTCAATAAGAGAAAACAACAAGGTAAAAACTTAAGTCTGAATCAACAAGAAAACAATTCATGGACTTCCACAGAGCCAAATTCATATAATATCTATGCAAGCATTTCTACAAAATCTAACCGAAATGTAAAACACAGCAGGATAGTGCAACCGTTCGAAACATAACGTACACCCATCAAGGGTTCACTGAAAAATCAAGCTAGTAAGAAGATACATAACTAAATCACACAAAGCTACCATAAAAACCAATCGATCCCAAAATCATCTCAAGTAGTTGTTCTAATGAAATCATTTGAAGGAAAGAAATATTTTTAAGAGTTAGGGCCTAACATGCACAGTAATGCCGCTTAAAAATCTAAAGAAGACCACTGAAAGAGCTCAAGCGTTCTCTTCTTTTTCCACGTTAGATTCAACAACAATAATTTTTTATTTCCATGCCTTATAAACTTTCCTTGATAGAGAAAAGAGCTAGTTACTCTCATATTTTCCATGCAACACCAAGTAGACTGGTGCGAAGAAGCAGTGATCAAACAAAGAGAAAACCGGAGCGCATGAAAAACCAAAAAAACTACTAGTTTTCCATTTTGCATGTCTTCCCGAGAAATCTAAACTCGAAGACCGAGTTCATTAATTGTATTAAATCCAAAATTCCTGCTCAATCTCCATTGCCACTGACCGCCATAGTTGGCAATGGACAAATGCAAGTCAAAGACCATTTCTAACTTTGGCAACTATGCCACGTCGGCTTTCACTAGCCATTGAAACCTCCGCTAATTCCTTGTCCTTCATACTTATCCATCCCATTTAATGCCATAGAAACTACCGCCCATGGCTCGCACCCCTTCATAGGTCCCCTTCCTCCACTAACATTTGTTAGGTTAGAAGCATAGGTTAGGATTTAAGATGATACTTAGTCTAACCTCCTTAGTGCTAGGTTGCTAACTTAGAACATTTATCTTATAGCTTAGGCCTAGGTTAGATTAACACTAATCTAACCCATAGGTTATAGTTTAGGTTTAGGTTATTAACCTTAATAAATCCAGTTTAGGTCTAACATTTAGAATGTTCAGAATAAGAACCTACAGACATACATTCACGAAAAGGATTCACTCCAGCACTGCCAATAGGCTAGTTGAATAAATGTATCTGAATTTATTACCTGGCCCACGATCAAGACCTTCCTGATATTACGATATCAGGAACCAATTCATTTAACATGATCAGCCTGAGTTAGACTCCGAAATAGCTTATTCAACGCATTCAGACCTTGCAACCTGCGTAAGGTCTATAATTTTTGTTCATCCTGAATAAACTTAAAGCATCTCTTGGATCAATGCCACTGATCCAAGGCTGGGTCTTATAGATGGATAAATCCACAATTCATTCCGAGATCAGATTAAACTCAGGTGCAAAATGAAAGAAATAAAAGAGTCCAATCATATTCCGACTCAGTCAAAGATCTTCAATTGCAAAGAAGATACAATACATATCAAGCATGACTTCACAATCAAAGGAACACATCCTTTTACAGAAGAAATCATATATCAACACTTGAATGCTCAGGAGGAAGTAACAACAGTTCAGAGTGTTACATGCTTCCCTCCTAAAAGATTCATCGTCCCGATGATTACATATTCGATTAACCTTCAGGTCAACCAATTTATTAGTTCACAAAACAATGTGACTATTTCCAACTTGAATAGTTCCAGAAATCAATGTCACAACACATTTTACCTCCATCTAGCTTTTATATAAACTTGAAAAAGATAAGTTCATAAAAGAAATGTTTTGTCAACAGATTTCATTCTGTTGAAAAAGAAAAGGAAAAGTAATTTTCATCTCTTCCAGATTTTCCCAAGTTGCACTTTCTTCATTAAACTGGTCCCACTAGACCTTACATTGTTGTATTTCACGATTTCTCAAATGCAATTGGCGAGTTTCCAGCACTCATGTGGGTTTAACCATGATTATTCTTGGGTCTTGGACCTGCAAGGAATTCCAATTTAAAACATGTGATAGATCTGAAACGTATTTCTTAAGCAAATAAATATGGAAAACATCATGCATGCGAGATAAAGCAAGTGGTAATGTTAATCGATAAGCTACAAGATTGATTATTTTGACAATTTCAAAAGGTCCCACGTAACGAGGTGACAACTTGGCAGCCTTTCCAAAAGTTATAGAACTCTTTCTGGGTTTAACACGAAGAAAAACCTTCTCACCAAGCTCAAACCTTTGATCAACCCGCTTAAGGTCAGCATAGCTCTTCTGCCTATCCACTGCTTCCTTTAATCGTTCACGAATCAGCTTAACTTGTTGTTCCATTTCAGTGAGGATCTCTGGTCCAATTACCACTCTATCCTCAACACTATCCCAGCTAACAGGGGTTCTGCACTTCCTTCCATAAAGTGCTTCAAATGGTGCCATTTTAAGAGATGAGTGATAAGTGTTGTTGTATGCGAATTCAACTAATGGAAGATACTCTTCCCATTTATACTGTTGATCCATACAATACATTCGCAACATGTCCTCCAACACTTGATTTACCCTCTCAGTTTGTCCATCCGTTTCCGGATGATATGCAGAACTGAAGTTTAGTTTCGTTCCAAGAGTTGTATTAAGCGTTTGCCAAAACCTTGACGTCATTCTAGGATCCCTGTCAGATATAATCAATTCTGGTACACCATGCAATCTGAAAATTTCATGTACAAATCTTTTGGCCAGCACTGGTGAATCATCCTTTAGATTTCCAGCAATGAAATGAGCTACCTTAGTTAGTTTATCTACAACTACCAGGATAACATCATGTTTATTCCTGGACATGGGTAACCCTTGTACAAAGTCCATGCTTATTACTTGCCATTTGTACTGTGGTATGCTATGAGGATATAACAGTCCAGCAGGGTGCATATGTTCTGCCTTAACCCGCTGACATTCCAGACAATGAGTTACAAATTCACTGACATCCTTTTTCATACCTTTCCAAAAGTATTGTTGTTTCAGATCAGCAAGCATTTTTGTAATACCCGGGTGTCCAGAGAAAGGTGAATTATGAAATTCAACTAACAACTTCTTTCTCAAATCATTCAGCATAGGTATGTATACCCTGTTTTCATAACGCAAGATTCCTTCATTATCAAAATGAAAACCTTTATACCT
The DNA here is from genome assembly GCA_018340775.1 of Taxus wallichiana var. yunnanensis. Lineage (NCBI taxonomy): Eukaryota > Viridiplantae > Streptophyta > Pinopsida > Cupressales > Taxaceae > Taxus > Taxus wallichiana. The sequence goes on along the minus strand of CM031239.1, from coordinate 66,937,525 downwards.
TTCATCATTAGGTTCTGCAAAGCACTGCTTTTACTTGCTGAAAGTAAATATCAGATTCTGAGGCACTTTTTACCTCATCCTTAAACTGAGTTCTTAATGTTATAAGAGCAGAAATGTGCCTCCTATGACTTAGAGCATCTGCTACTCTATTCTCCTTCCCTTTGATGTAGCTAATATCAAAATCATATTGTGATAAAAATTCTAACCACCTTCTCTATCTGGCATTTAGATTAGGCTGAGTGAAAATATATTTCAGTCCTAAGTGATCAGTTTTCAACTCAAAAGGTTTCCCAGTAAATAGTGTCTCTAGACTTGAAGCACATGAACAATGACAACAAGCTCCAAATCATGAGGAGCATAATTCAGCTCATGTAACTTAAGTTTTCTACTTTCATATGCTATGACTTGATCATTTTGTAACAAAACACCTCCAAGGCCTTCCCCAGAAGCATCCGTTACAACAGTAAAGCTCCCATTAGGGTCTGGTACAGCTAATATAGGTGCGGAAGTCAACTGGCTTTTCAGACTTTTGAAAGCCACTTCACACTTATCATTCCAAATAAATTTCTTATCCTTCTTCTACAATGAAGTTATCGGTGCAGCTACTTTAGAAAAATCCTTAACAAATTTTCTATAATAACCAGCAAGACCCATGAAGCTTCTTACTTCGTGCACATTCTTTGGTGCAGGCCACTCAGTTATTACCACTATTTTTGAAGGATCTACAGCAATTCCTTCCTTGCTAATGACATGACCCAAATAGTGAACTTCTGAATCAAAGAAAGAACATTTGGATAACTTACCATACAACTTTCTTCTTCTCAAAATTCCCAAAACTATCTTCAAATGCTCATTATGCTCCTCAACACTTTTAGAATAAATGAGAATATCATCCAAGAATACAAGTACAAACTTGTCCAAATATTCTTGAAAGAAATTATTCATTAAATTCATAAAAGTTTGTGGGTGCATTAGTTAATCAAAGGGTAGAACCGTGAATTCATAATGTCCATACCTTTTTTGGAAAGTTTGTTTTATGAATATATTCTTCTCTAATCCTTAATCGATGATAACCAGATCGAAGATCTATCTTAGAATAAACTACTGCCCCACGCATCTGATCAAATAGATCGTCGATCCTTGGAAGTGGGTATCTGTTCTTGATTGTTGCTTTATTCAACATCCGATAATCAATACACAGCCTAAGTGTTCCATCCTTCTTTTTCACAAATATTACAGGTGCTCCCCAAGGTGAAACACTTGGTCTAATCAAACCTTTAGACAAAATTTCTTGCAATTGTGCCTTAAGCTCGACTAACTCTGTAGTAGTCATCCGATAAGGTGCTTTGGAAATAGGTTCCGTTCCTGGTTTGATTTCGATGGTGAAGTCAAATTCCCTCTTAGGTGGTAACCCTGGTAATTCCTCAGGAAAAACATCCCTGAAACTTTGTAGCAGAGGAAATCGTTTCATGGAATCACCATCTTCTTCTGAAAATTCAGATATCTTTACTGCATAAAGGGTACATCCTTTGTTTTTAGCCTTTTTAAGCTGCATAGCTGACAATTTTCTAACTGAAATTTCCCGTTTAACCCCTTGAATCTCTGTTGTTTCCAGCTGATCATCTAAACATCTTATATTATTTTCATAGCAGTCTACTTTTTCTTTATGTTCAGCTAACCAATTAACACCAATGACAATGTCATACAATCCCAAAGGTGTAACATAGAGGTGAACTTCCGTGGAAAAGTTAGGTAAGTCAAGGACTGCCCCAAAAAGACACATACTCACTTTATGAACAAAGTTATTACCATACTGTACAGTCCAAGATTTATCCATTTTTCCAGCTTTTCTCTTAAGTTTAGAAGTAATTTTATTAGAAATGAAACATTCAGTAGCTCCTGTATCAAAAAGAATAGTGACAGGTATGCCAAATAACTTACCCGGAACTTCTATAGGTGTCACTTGCTTTTCAGCTTGCTTGTCTCTTGCGTAAAGCATGTATCTTATCTGTTGATTACGATCATCCTTCTTCAAAGGGCACTGATTTGTGTAGTGGTCTTTGCCACAATTGTAGCAGCCTCCTACAGGTCCCTTTTTAGGCTCAAAATTGCCTCCAGTCTTGTAATTATCACGTTGTCCTCCATAGGGCTTCTGCCCATTGTTATAATTTTTGGCAAAATTATCCCTTACATTTCCAGCAGGCTTATTTGCTACTGCTTTCTTACTATTATCCCCTGGAAACTTACTTTTGTTTCCAAACTTTTTCCATGGTCCCTTTTTGGGTGCAAGAGAGGTTGAAGAAGGGTTTGCAATCTTCTTCCGCACTTCCTCTTTATGAGCAGAAATAGCCTTTAATTTCTATTCTTGTCTTATGGCCTTTTCAACAACTCCTTCCATAGTGGTTGGACTGTGAACATCGACCTCTCCCCCTATCACGGGATTCAATCCCATGATGAATTTCCATATTCTGAACTTCTCGTCAGTTTGATACTGTGGTACATACTTGAGGAGTTTTGTAAACCGCTCCCAGTATTCAGTTACCGTTAGCTTCCCTTGAGCTAAGTTCTGGAATTCTGTCATTTTCTGATCATAGAAAAGTTGTGGCAGCCATCGTTGCCTAAAATAGCCCTTAAATTGATCCCAAGTAATATTGGTCTCATCAATATTTAGCTCAGCTTTACGGCTATCCCACCATGAAGATGCTTCGTGGGAAAGCTGATAGGCTCCCCAAATAGCTTTGGTTTCCTCTGAGAAGTTTCTTATTGCAAAGTACTTCTCCATTTCACTGAGCCAGTTCTCAGCTCCATCACCTAATGTGGTGCCATCATACTTAGGTGGGCTTATCCTTTTTATATCATTAGTGAGTTCTACTGCCAACCTGGCCTTTTTGTTTTCTAGTTGAACAGGTGCATTTCCAGCATTAATATCAACACCCAAATCGGGGTTGTCCTCAGGAGGTTGCTGATTGTTATTACCAGCTTCTTCATCCTCCTCATTTCCCATCACCTGCTGTTCAAGTACAGCTAAATGATCTCTTGTGTCCAACAGGGCAGCAAGGATCTCATCAAGTTTTTGGGTTGTTGCCGCCCCTCCTTCAGGTGGAGCATTATTCGCAACGTTCCCCCTTGTTCTAACCATTTTCTGTTACAAGAAAATTCAGGTTTTTATCAGATTATGGACACAATAGGTCCAAGAGCTGCAACCTTCAGCTCTGATACCAAGATGTAACATCCTCATTTTTATACATTAGAACAAGTAAAAAAAAATTTGATAAATGCTTCCTGGTTCTAAATACATAATTTAGAACTCACAAATCAAAAACAACCATTCTCACAATAGATAACCATATGCAGCTGTAATGACTCGGAGTACTTCCGATCTATTCATTCCATGACTCGGTAATCTACCGATCTATTCATGAGTATCAAAGAGTTGGCATTTTTATTTTAACACAATACTCTTGCGGTTCTCTTCCCTAATCTGGGATTTAGAATGCTCTGTCCAAGGAACCTATTTGAATAATTTTTACTATTATTCATCGGCATCTCATCCCTTGGACTAGGTGACTTAGGACAACGCAATCAGCACTTGCGATACTTTGGCCAAATATTTGAAACATATCTTATGTCTCGTATTCCTTGACGACATACTCGTCAATAACTGGAATACGTCCTTCACGCCATTCCTATGTTATGTAGAATGTCTTATACTTGACTTACGCGAGACTCTCTGTACCAAGTGATTCACTCAGGAATGGATTAGTAAGATGACGACGTTATAGGGATGCTCCCGAGGACTAGGGATACGCTGACATACTGGGTCAACCCTAGTTAATCCAGTGTGTCAAGATACCTCGAGTATCCTAGGGCAGCCTTATAATGTGACCACATTCCTAATCAGTCCCAGAGTAACTTGTTTGAGTTTAAGGTGTAAATCTTAACGATCAATGCAAAGGGTGTCGTCAAAAGTCACCTGCATTGTTGTATCTTCGAGAAGATCCTAATCTTCTCGAAGGTACAACCCTGCAGTTGACTTGTGCCGTCAACCTTTAAATCTACCTCAAAAAGATCTACTTATTAATAAGTGTTACACACGTTGAGTTAAAATTATACTAAAAGACGCTCCCTTAAGGTTAGCCTTTCCCAATCCCTGGGTTCCTCACCTTAGAATTACCTTTCAAGGTAAAACTCATTACACAAGAGAAGTTATTAGGACTTGAGGTCCCTTCAAGGAGTTCATAGAATATACATAATTCTAAATCAACGAAATTGGACAATAACTCTCATCCTTCACATGAGATTGCTAACCAAACCCTTTTTAGGTTTATATCAGTTCTCATAACTGAATTTATATCTTACTTAATAGTATCGAGATATAGTGATTAAGAATCCAATTAAACGTTGTCCTGACTTAGATTAAGACTAGGAAGTAATAATTTATTCAGCTTGTTTAGCTTCCTGCTCAGGTTTATTTTAACCCTAGCTTCCAGAAAGACAGTGATCTAAATTCCAATTTAGCTTTAGATAGAACATACTAGAACTACTAAACAATCATAAGTATTCAGTCACATAATCTTGCAAGCTTACTTAGATAATCACAAAAGTCTCCACTTTATACAATAATAATAATGCTCTCAAGATCATTCGAACCGAAGAAGGTCAAACCATCAAGATACGAATACAAACACATAAGTAACAAATATCTCTTTTCATTCCTTTCAAGCTAATCAAATACATTTTATGCATTCAGCATACTTGATACAATACTCAACAGCAAAAGAACATCTTTCTTCAAGTAGTACATTTAGAGAATCAAACTGTAATTCATCATAAAACCAAATTAAACAATCTGAACATCCTATCAGATCTGTGTGCTTTTACCACTTACGGCAACCATCTGCAAAAATTGTCAACACGGGTCAGTTTGATGAACTGAGCATGATAAGCACTAATTCTTAAAACAATTGCAATCCACCAATTGTTTTCATTAAACAACCTGTTTAAATGAAATCATTTCACCAAACATGTAAATATATTCAGACTATGCTCTTTTGTAATTCAAACATGACTATAAACGCATAACTCATATTATAGTTACTAAATAGTCCTAGATACTTTTCAGATATTTCTTCATAAATGTAAGTGACCAAGGAGAACAATTGTATCCAAAACAACTATCCATCTGAATCCCAAGGACAACAAACATCAGACAGGTCATTACATTCAACATAATAAAATGAATATCATAACAATTCATGAATCCATCAGTATGTTAAAACAAATCCAACAGTTAGATAAAAATATATCAACATATACTTTACAGCAGAATAGAAAGAAACTGAGACATTCAGATGTCCCTTCCAAACATGCTCATGACTGTACCGTCCACTTAAGAGTAATGCAATCACATTATATGCCTGTGACTAAGCCAGTCGAGACCACAGGTAGAATTACAGTCCATCAAAATACACATATAAAAATTGCCTGTAACTTACTGAACAACACAGTAGCTCTCGTGACAAGGCAGTGAAGAATAATCCATCAAATAGACCCCACATAACCTTTCATATTATTCAACAAACGAGAAAATATCCAACGCCATCACTTGTCAAGGTATAGTTAATAGCTCTTTACTTCAATCAAGCACACGACTAGATAATCATGAAAACAGAAGACGTAATCATGCACAAACACAAGAGCAATCCTACTGAGTCAAAACACTCAGCAACATACCGCTTAATCTAATCCCTACTAAAATAGCAAGGACTTAAATCCAAGGCCAAAATCAAAAGAACAACCTCTTTATCACAGTCAAACAAGAGGCTAGATAACATTAAAACAAATGATGTTCCATATGCATATAAAGTGACATTCATACTGAATCAAACACAAACATGCACAACCTCATTCAACTGAAACAAATCCTTACGATAAAACAGCCATGACTTCTATTGGAAGCCGTTTTCAAGAAAAATAATCACAACAAGGTCTTCACAGAAGCCGAATCCCATATCAGTATTTTCCTCAAAGTATCATTCTAAGTCAAGCTACTACGGATACAACAGGGTCTCAACCCGAGTAAGGTTTGTAAAGAAAACCTTTCCGTTAATTTCCACAGTGAACAAACAGACAGGAACACAAGAATGCTAAGAAGGAGTCAGAACGATATGCATACACAGTGAGGGTTTTAATCGAGATTCACGCCAACTCGCAACATATCGAGATCTCCAACAGTATCACATACAACTAGTGCTCATAACAAAGCTTCGATTAGAGTTAATTTCATGTGACAACAGTTCAAGAATCCCAATAAGGCTCACACCAAAACTTCTACAAAATTCGTAACTCAAGATACATATCAAGGATTCCAACTGAACCAACATCTGCGATATTCACTGCTAAGCCACAGTAATCAAAACAAAGTGACAGAAATAGATATACCAGATACTTTTCCAGGGCTCCAACTGAGTCTAAACTAACAAGTATTCTCATTGATAGCTTCTACAGAAGTCAAAATACTATCTACTCTAGGATTCCAACGGAATTCAATAACAAATAGTATTCACGGTGATACTTCTACAGAAACCAAAACATATTTTCATTTCAAGAAGTCCAACAGCAACAATAACATATATTACTTACGACAAATCTTATAAAAAGTCGGAATATACTGTACATTCAAGAAATCCAACAGTATCATTTTCAATAAGAGAAAACAACAAGGTATAAACTTAAGTCTGAATCAAACAAGAAAACAATTCATGGACTTCCACAGAGCCGAATTCGTATAATATCTATGCAAGCATTTCTACAAAATCTAACCGAAATGCAAAACACAGCAGGATAGTGCAACCGTTCGAAACATAACGCACACCCATCAAGGGTTCACTGAAAAATCGAGCCAGTAAGAAGATACAACAACTAAATCACACAAAGCTACCATAAAAACCAACTGATCCCAAAAATCATCTGAACAGAGTTGTTCTAATGAAATCATTTGAAGGAAAGCAAGATTTTTAAGAGTTAGGGCCTAACATGCCTAGTAATGCCGCTTAAAAATCCGAAGAAGACCACTGAAAGAGCTCGAGCCTTCTCTTCTTTTTCCATGTTAGATTCAACAACAATAATTTGTTATTTCCATGCCTTATAAAATTTCCTTGATAGAGAAAAGAGCTAGTTACTCTCATATTTACCATGCAACACCAAGTAGACTGGTGTGAAGAACCAGTGATCAAACAGAGAGAAAACCGGAGCGCATGAAAAACCAAACAAACTACCAGTTTTCCATTTTGCATGTCTTCCCGAGAAATCCGAGCTCGAAGACCGAGTTCATTAATTGTATTAACTCCAAAATTCCCGCTCAATCTCCATTGCCACCGACCGCCATAGTTGGCGATGGACAAATGCAAGTCAAAGACCATTTCTAAATTTGGCGACTCTGCCACGTCGGCTTTCACTAGCCGTTGAAACCTCCGCTAATTCCTTGTCCTTCATACTTATCCATCCCATTTAATGCCATAGAAACTACACCCATGGCTCGCACCCCTTCATAGGTCCCCTTCCTCCACTAACATTTGTTAGGTTAGAAGCATAGGTTAGGATTTAAGATGATACTTAGTCTAACCTCCTTAGCGCTAGGTTGCTAACTTAGAACATTTAGCTTATAGCTTAGGCCTAGGTTAGATTAACACTAATCTAACCCATAGGTTATAGTTTAGGTTTAGGTTATTAACCTTAATAAATCTAGTTTAGGTCTAACATTTAGAATGTTCAGAATAAGAACCTACAGACATACATTCACGAAAAGGATTCACTCCAGCACTGCCAATAGGCTAGTTGAATAAATGTATCTGAATTTATTACCTGGCCCACGATCAAGACCTTCCTGATATTACGATATCGGGAACCAATTCATTTAACATGATCAGCCTGAGTTAGACTCTGGAATAGCTTATTCAACGCATTCAGACCTTGCAACCTGCGTAAGGTCTATAATTTTTGTTCATCTGAATAAACTTAAAGCATCTCTTGGATCAATGCCACTGATCCAAGGCTGAGTCTTATAGATGGATAAATCCACAATTCATTCCGAGATCAGATTAAACTCAGGTGCAAAATGAAAGAAATAAAAGAGTCCAATCATATTCCAACTCAGTCAAAGATCTTCAATTGCAAAGAAGATACAGTACATATCAAGCATGACTTCACAATCAAAGGAACACATCCTTTTACAGAAGAAATCATATATCAACACTTGAATGCTCAGGAGGAAGTATCAACGAGTTTAGAGTGTTACATACCTACATCATCTTCCTCTCCTAAACCTATTACTACCTTAGGGTCATTTCAACCACCAACCTTACTCATCCACCCATCAAATTAGATTTAGCTAAATCCTCTAAAGCCAACACCAAACCTACTCCGGCACCCAAACAAAAGAACCAATCCCATAGATCTCATACTCCAACCTCGTCGATCACACCTTCATCACCTTCACCCTTTCCATCTATCTTAGGACCTCACCCTTCTAGCATGGTTAAGAAACCTCCACCCACCGGTAAACTAAAAATGCATCAGCCCATTCCTCCCTCACAAACCTCTAACATACCCAAGCACTCGACATGACTTCCGCCCACACCTGTAACATCTTTACCACCCATACCTCTAATACCATTGATCACTTCTTCACTACCCATGACACTTCAGTCTCTTTCCCTAACACCTCCTAATGACCTATGCCACCTACCTTCATGACACCTTAGTTATCCCTATGGGTAACTCGCCCTCTTCCACCATCTACTTTTCCCTCTAGATCTCATGCACCCATATCACCTTTACCCAAGAAGGTGCAACCTAAAGACAAAAATCCGCTACCCTCCAATAAGGTAGTCAAACCAACCACACATTCGCTTGTCTAGTTCATCTACCATACCCCTACCCAAGCAAACATGACCAACACCTAAAACCATAGTTCAACCTACTCCCCTCTTATAAAGACCCTTCCTCTATAGTCGGCCACACCTACACCCAAACCCACTTTCACTTCCCATTGTGATCCACTAGTGGGATCCTATGCCAAAATCTTAACCAACCTCCTTGAAACTTTTTTCATCACATTACCACCTCTCAGATCTTATGACCCTCTCAAACCAAAACCAAAGGGTTTGATGACACCAAAATTTACACCTACCATCGTGTGCCAGGACACGATGTAGATAACTACAAGGCTTTGAAAATCATCCTTATCTAGTTGTGTCCTCCTGAAGAAAACTTTGATGATGATGAGCTTCTCGATGAGGACCTCATTTCACTAGTACCCATTCCCAATGTTCTTCCCTCATTGCCTACTTAGCAACCAAGACCTTCACCTCCACAACCCTTAGATCCACCCCCAATATTTGAAATTAACATGGTTTGCATCAGATAACTCACCAAACCTCCACCCAAATGTCATTGCACCCAACTCATCTCACAAGGTTCCTTTCCACCACTTGGATTTTTCCCTTCCTATAACTATACCTTTCATGGCTCACCTACTTCACCTACCTCTCCGCCTCAAATCAACATGATCCACGTTGTTACCCACGCTCAGAATGATAAAGGCAAGGAAAAGGAAACCAACCCACCAACCAACCCTATACCCAACATACCATCTGCACCCACACCTAAAATCACTATCTGCATCCCCACATATCCTATTTATAATGGGGTTACACATCATGCGATGATAAAAAAGTTACACCAACCCCCTCAATATGTCCCTATACACCTCATCCAAACCTTTGAATCCCATTGCAAGCTCTCATGGAGGTTCTTCAGTCTATTGAGGTCTTACCCAATGACCCTACACCTGTGGCCTCCATTATTACACCCCACCATGTAGCCTCTCTCACCAAATTATCACCTTCATATACACCTCCACCTACTCACCAAGTAGCCACACTCAGCTTTTCAGATGAAGAGATCACACCGCACAAAACTGATGACCCAGTTCGGCTCTCTTCATCTCTATCCACATCGATGATATACATGTATGACGTGTTATGAACGATGGGGAAATAGAATTAATATCATTTCCTCCCATGCATTCACCCAAATGTGCATACCCAACAATTTCATGCATAAACATCTGTCATGTTGTGTTCATTTAATGACACTATCACCTCTACACTTGGCACCATCATCCTCCATGTCCATGTAGGCCCCTGTCTTGTTCGAGTTATTTTACATCTTGGAGCAGGAATTCCAATATAACCTATTGCTTGGTAGACCACTGGATTTGTGTCATGGGTTGTGTTCCTTCTACTTTTCATCGTAGTTTAAAGTTTGAGCATGAAGGACACACCTATACCACTCTAGCTAACCCATCACCTTTCAAAACTTACAACATGCTTTACTTGACCCACCGACATGCTTATAACCATTAAAGCATCTACCTCCATAATCACCGCCTCTTCACCTACACCTCCACTCACTAGTGTTGTCGCCTACCTCAACCACACCTACATCCTCCATTCCCATCACTACCACAACCTCCACGACCTAATTATCAGCCTCCCAATCTATTAACCCCACATCTGATCTCGAAGACTAACACATTGTCTATTCCAGCTACCCACATACCAACCACGATCCATTGGAAGGAAATTTTCAAAACCTCACTCTCGGGAGTATCCCTTATACTTGTGTCAACAAATTCCTTACTCCACAATAGTATGAAAGTACTCACCAACACCCTATCTATGATCACCATATAGGAGAGTTCCTCCTTTATGGTCCTCCTCACCTTTGTACCAGCATCACCTATGGGGGACTTGATATTACCACTTACACACTGGCAAGCAATCCTCACAAACCCGTCCATTTTCCACTGACTTCCAGTCACTCACCAATCTTCATTTCGTCCACACCTTCCTACACTGATGTGCATAGAAGGGTTTTGGTTTTAGCTTTTACGAGAAAGGTTTCCATACTATTATTCCATGTAATACCAAAAAACATAACGACCATAGTGGTATCGGTTTTGGTGAACCACCTACCAAGAAGGCCTGCATTGAACTCATTGAGGACATAAGCCCTTCTCCACCTTCTTCACCACCTTTTTCAACGGAGTCAATGGATCCAGAATCCATTCCTCATAACTTTTTTTTTCATAAACACCATTTCCTTATGGCCTCTAACTTATTAATGCGAGGGTGAGGCTCCCTCTTCTCTTCCCTTCCTATACCCTGAAATGATCAATGATGATACACCTTCGATTAACATCATTCAATGTTAGGATGATGAGTCTATACTCACCTACCTTGGTGCTAGAAGACTCATTTATTCATCGGTCATTACCATCTGAGACGTAAACCATGTTGAAATAATTGACTATCGAAGTTAACATTCATACTTAGGACGACCCACACATTCTCAAGATGAGTCAATCTTTAGATGCTTTTTGAATAGGAGGCCATCACTTATTTTCTCAAAAACCATAATCTCATTTTTTCTTAGTCTTACAGGACATGCAGGTATTGACCCCACCATAGTGGTCCACAGTATCGTAACTATTCCTGAAGCCAAACCCGTAAAACAAAAGCTGAGGAAAATGCACCCTCGTATTGCTCTTCTGGTCAAAGAAGAACTTCAGCACCTCCTTTCGGTTTCCTTCATCTTACCCATTGATTATCCTCATTGGATTTGTAACATTGTCCCTGTCACTAAAGTGATAAGGAGACTTCACATTTGCACATATTTTTGTGACCTCAACCTAGCTTTCCCAAAAGATGAATTTCCCTACCTGGTATTGACCAGTTGGTTGACCTTACCACTTGGTCATGAGATGCTATCACTCATGGATGGTTTCTTGGGTTATAACCAAATCTTGCTTGCCCCAGAGGATCAACACAAAACCACATTCATTACCCCTTGGGGGACCTTCTGCTATCGAGTCATGCCTTTTGGCCTTAAAAATGCTAGTGCCACATATTAGCGGGCTATGAATTACATCTTCTATGAAATCATGCATCATAAATTGGAATATTACGTGGACGACCTCCTTGCCAAATCCAAACACCGCTCCCAACACCTCGTTGTCCTAAAGACCATATTTGACCTCCTCATTAAATATTGTATTCACCTTTTACCCAAGAAATGTGTCTTCTCGGTTATCTTAGGAAAACTCCTGGGTTTATCTTCTCCTTACGTGGTATAGAGGTTGACCTTGTTAAAGTCAAGGAAATTCTTGAAATTCCCCCACCCACTAATCTTAGGTAACTCTATAGCCTACAAGGTAAGTTGCAGTCTATTCGCCACTTCATTTTGTAATTATCGATTGGTGTCAACCATTTCATCATCTTCTCAAGAAGGATGTATCCTTTAAATGGGATGATGACTGCACAAAGCTTTTGAGGCCTTAAAAATTACCTTCTTGTGCCAGTCATCATCATCCCTTTTAAGTCCTTAAAAAATACTCATTCCACTGTACATATCCTTATAAAGATGATCAACCCTTCTACCTATACATATTAGCTACCGATCACTCCTTGGGGGCCATGCTCACTCATTGCGATGAACAACACAGGGAGTAGGTGGTTTATTACATAAGCCGTACTCTTTTGGACTATGAAACCCGATACACCCATGCCAAATTTTTTTATTAGCCATAGTTTTTGTTGCCACCAAACTTTTCCATTACCTACTTAACCACACAACATGTGTTGTGACCAACACCGACCCCTTACACTTTATGTATGCCAAACCTTACCAAAATAAACGTGTTGCATGCTAGATTATGATTTTGGTAGACCTCGACCTCAAATTCATCCATCAAAAGTCCATCAAGGGCCAAGATATCACCAACCAATTGGCTGACGCACCTATTTCTGGGGATCAACCCTCTAACTTTGACTTTCTAGATGAGGCAATTGCTACCCTTTCCCTGGATGAACCCACTTACCAAATGACACTCTTCTTTGATGGTTCCATGTGTCAGCATGGCGGTGGGGTTGGTGTTATCCTCATCCCACTTGATGGTGAACCCATTCCTTTGTTTTTAAAACTTGATTTTGATTGTCTGAACAATATTACTTGAATACGAAGTACTTATATTGGGTCTCTAAGCTACCTATGCCTTAGATGTTAAATCAATCAACATCTTTGGTGATTCTCAATTGGTCCTAAATCAAGTCAATGGTATATACCAATGTTGTAACTAGATACTTCAAAATTATAAATATCATGTGGACATACTTTTGACCACCTTTGACTATTATGACCTTCAAAATGTCCCCATTTTACCAACAAATTTGTAAATACCATGGCCTACTTGGCTTCTCGGATACCCGTTTTTCTCGCCGACTCTAAAATCTTTGTCATCATAGAAAGAATTCAATCACCCTCTTATTTACATCATGAAGTTTACTCTATCAAAACCACCGCCCGGACCCAGTGACCTTTGGTATAGCCAATACTCGGACTATCTTTCTTTCTCCGTCTTACCTCCCGATCTCACCCATAATGGACAACATGCCTTTCTCAAAAAAGTATCTTATTACATCATCATGGGTGGCCTCCTCTATAAGTGCGGCTTCAATGGTATTATCTTAAGGTGCCTTATGAGTTCTAAAATTCCTTAAACCATTAAGGAAGTTCATGATGGTATATGTGGAGGTCACTTGGTGGCCTTGCTATTGCTAAGCGTATTCTTTGCCTAGGCTATTCTTGGCCGAACCTCAACCATGATTATTGCGACTATGTTAAGTGTTGTGTAAAATTCCAAAAACCTACCTACCTTCATCATACACCCAATCATTCCTTACAGTCGCTTTGTGACCTTTGGCCCTTTTCTCAATGGGGTTTGGATCTTTTCGGAGAGATCAATCCCCATTCTTCCCAATGACATCAATGGATAATCACCGCTACCAATTACTATACAAAATGGGTTGAATCCATACTACTCATCTCCATGAAAGTTGAGAAAATATGTGAGTTCATCAATCATCACATCATTTATCATTTTGGTGTTCTGTATCGTCTCATCACGATAACGAAAAACAATTCAAAAATAAGACCTTATGAAAACTTTACAATGCCTTTGGTATTCATCTAAGTTTCTCGTCACCTTATTACCCAAAACCAACAACTAAGCCAAATCCACTAATGAAACCTTAAACAAAATTCTTATGAAAGTGGTTAACAATACTAGGAAGGACTCGACATACGCACATTCCTTTCACCCCGTGGGGCATACCGCACTAGTATTCACACTTCCACTTTGTTGCCACACATTTTTCTCTAGTCTATGGTACATAGGTTGTTCGCCTCTCGAATTCTAGATCCCTCACTCCGTATTTCTCTCCATGACATGCTCAATGATGAAGACTTTTGTTAGGACCGTTTATCACAACTTGAGTTATTAGATGAATGCCATATTAATGCTCTTGACCACCTTCAATTTTACCAAAATCATGTCAAACGTGCCTATGAAAAATGTGTCCTTGAATGAACCTTCTAATTTAGTGACCATGTATTGAAAGAAAATCAACATGTAACCAAAGCGAGAAAAATTTAAATGGGGCAAATTTTCTCCTAATCGGCTTAGACCATACATCGTGACTCATACTTACGCATCAAGTTCTTATCATTTATCTTCACTAGATAGTAAACTAGAGCTGAGCCCCTTAATGCCTTACATCTTTGACCATTCTACTATTGAATTTGTCCTACCTCACCTTTCACCTCTTTCCATGCTCATCCCTTAAGTGATTTTCACTTCCCTCCTCTCATTATACCACCCCCAATGATTAAACAAGAATCATGTGCATACCCATCACTCTTTTATATTCTCTTAAATATGTGTACCACAAAGATCGCACATGGCATGATTCTCATGGATACTTCTCATCTACTTTTAGATGAGATCCCATGGTCATTTCACCTTGATTTCTAAACAACAATCCAATTCTTCACCATATTCTTGTCCATGACCTAAAATTCCTCACGTAGGATCCAACTCCTTGAGTCAAACTTCCAATAAAAAGATGACTCCCTCAAAATGGACATCTTTCTCTCTACATCGCTGCTATAAATAGACTGCTCCCTCGAAGAATAACTATATAAAGCTCTCAAGAGAGAGAGAGAATCTGAAGCTTCCCGCATCGATCAGCTTCACGAAGACCTCAAGGAGTTGATTTTATCACCCCATATAGACTTCCCGCATCGATCATTCTATCTCAAATATTAGTCAAAAAAAGGAAAAAAAAAACCTTTTCATCATGGAATCACCCATTGTGACCTTGGATCTCTTTCCAAAATGCATGCTACCTCATATCATATAAGCTAACCATTTTTCACCTTCTCACTCTTTTCACCTTCACTTCCTACTACCTCAAGGGACTTGTTGAAACTGTGACATTTGGTGATCTTGTGACTACTTTTCACCTTTAGAATAATCAATCATGAAATGTTTTTAGGGTATTATGTTCATCCATATATCTAAGGTATGACCCACTCGTTGTGATCCTTACCAATCAGGTGGCTTTCTTGTCTCCTCTTATCTTTTAACTTTCCTCATTATGTATTGATTACCTTATACAGGACTCGATCCTCGATGCTTATCTTTGGGTAATTTTCTCCTCTTTCACCACAATCAACTCAAAATCACCCATACCAATGTGCCCACAATTCACCCATACCTAAAGACCTAGACTCAATCATGCCTATAACCTACCACCTCATTTTCATACCTCCTCACATTCTTCCCTAGCTTATGGGAGAACTACATCGGCCTGAGGTCACTTTTTGTTAGGACTATGTAGGCAACACTCCAAGGGCATGGGGCCCTTAGAGGTTAGCTCATCCACTCTCTACCCTAACTAATTCACCTTTCATTTTCCTAAATCACATTCTACCCTAGTTAGTTTCCTTTTATATCAATAATTGGACATTAAACCCATAAAATAAAAAATTTCTTTCCACCTTTATCATCATCAAAATACATTCATTATGTCTACCATTTCTTTACTACTATCATGCATGTACTATAAAAAATCTTGAACATGACCCATATCATCATCAATTACACAAATTAATGAATTGCAAATCAACCAATTTCGACTTGATCCATGCCTAGCCCACAACTTTGACTCAATCCATGCCTATCACCTAACTCTACCATGCCTAAAACCTAACTCAACCATGCCATGCCTATGATCGACTCTATCCATGCCTATGATCTAACTCAATCATGCCTAAAACCACAAACCGACTCAATCCATGTCTAACACACCTATCTTGAATCCATCTATGCATAATAATAAAAAGCTATCAACATAAATAATGACCCTAATCATCATCATCTCTATAAATAAAAATATCCAAACAGTGTCTCCATATACATAACTCTCAAATATCTTGACTACACAGGCCGTTTATATAACCAAATCCTCAAAATCACATATACAACCTTACCATCTTCGAACACAAGCCGGTATATGATCAAAAATATACAAAACTCTCATATACATCCTTACTCTCTTGAACACGGGTAGCATATATCAAAAATGCATAAAATACATCAAAATGGAGGGATGTACATCAAGCATCATCTTACCGGACATCCTCCATATCAGTCTCTCTTATCTCCTCCTTGGCTCTTGTCCAGGTGGCACGATAACATATCACCACCTACCATGGGTCGTGGTTGGGTCCCTACTAGTACATCACCTAGAGATGTCCTCTATAAATTGGTGGCCTCACCTTGATCCTATCTCTCGATCTTTCTGGCCCCCTATTCTCTCCACGTTGTGAGTCTGGAATCTAGTCCTCTCACTTAAGGCCTGTTGTTGCTTGTACTCTCCATAAGATAGAAAATCTATCTTGACCACCATCAGTTGATCTGGTAGTATATGGCCTCCCTAAGATGTCTCATAACCTGAATCTTGGTACCATTTTTGGTGGCCCCATCAGCCCTGTCCCACCTGCATGTGAACTAGGACCCTGTCCCAATGCTTGTAGAGGTGCCATCAGCCTCGCACCTTATGCATGTGCCTGATCCTATAATACCTGAATCTATGCCTATGAAGTGGCCAACTAGCTTTACAAACCTATAACCTACACCTATAGGGAGGCCACCTACTCCTCATCACCCTTTCCATCGACACCCTGGGCCATCTGGTCCTATAGACTAGCCATCTGCACATGTAATGCGGCCACCTCCACCTCTGAAGCTACTAACTACCCATGTACCAAACCAAACTATGAAATTAGGGTTTCCACCTGCCCCTGTAGGGCATCTCTCTGCACAATGATGGTGACTAAATCTGGCTACCTGGGCCTGGGAGGTACTTCTCATAGATGGGCTGCCCACCACTGTCTATACTTTTCCATCACTCCAGCATCATCAATCTGTCAGTCTATAACCTACTCCTCCTACCTCGTAGGTACTTGTTGGATGTGGAAGTGGCAGTGGTCTCTCCACATCATCTCTCCTATAATTTGGGAAGGTTGGTGGTATATCCTATAGTAATCCAAACTATCATTAGACTTTGTCCACTGGGATCATCTTGTGCTCCCCTACACGACGCCCTTCAATCCACCCAAGTATCTACAGCCATCTAGCTCATCGGCCATCTATCTGTATGAGGGATAACTCACATATGGTCTCCAAATAATGTCCACACTAGAAAATCCCTCCAGTAACTACCTATAATAGGCCACATCATGTCTAACCCTACCTACTCGATGCTCTCCTATCACAGGAACCCATCACCTATACCCCACCCGAATAAAACTAGGCTCAAAAGCATCTTCCTAGGGCATACCAATCATGAACACAAACAATGTGCTCGTAGGCCCAATAATGTAGAATAAATGTGCAGCACAAAATGAACTTGTGGAGCCGCCTATACACCCATATTTCTCTATATAGCTGCACTAAGAATGCTGGCACCTAGGAAAAGTGAGTCTTATCCATAATCGTGACATTTATTTGTTATATTTCACCCATATTGTAAACAAATAAACCATATAAAAAACATAAAATTCAATTAATTCGGGACATCAAATACATAGAGGAAGATTACATATATAGAGTTTGATCTCCTTGATTCTAGGAGTCAACACTCATCCCACATATCTCTCCTAATCCCCACAATATCTCACTCAAACTCTCAATCCCATTATTCTCTCACAACAAACCTTATCTAGTTACAACTATTTACATGAGTTAACAACTCATAAATAGTTGTATTACATTACACTATATTATTTATTTCCACACTCATAATAATGTTCACAATATCTAATATTATTCCTAACATTCACTCCCCTATTGTTAACATTATTATTTCCACACATACACTCCCCTAATGTGAACAATGTAGAAAATAATAGTTACACTTTCTCTACAGCTTGCACACCCCTATTTTCTCATGATCTTGGTACACATATGGACCTCAGTCCAAGGTAAGAACCCTTGTTCATGAACCTCTGTTCATCCCCTTCAAGTATCATGATGCTGACTTTGTACTTGTGTTTTCTTCTTTCTATTACAACATTACATCAAGGAGGTTTATAAAAGGAAATCACAATTGAACAAGAATTTCCTTCTGTTCTTATTATAAAACACACAACTGAAATAAATTGGTCACCAAATCAGTACCGCGGCCTCATCGATGGTGCCTGACGAGAGGTCACTGATCAACCTCCTTCCTCCATTGCCTCCGGCCTCCATCTGAAAGTTATCTAAAGAAGGAAGTCTTCATAATCATAACCACTGAAATCACCCTCTGGTTCTTCCTTATCATCGTCTTCTTCTTCATCGGCAATCATGGCATTTTCAATTTTTCCATCAAGTAAATCTCTTGCGATACCAAATATTATATTTTTCCCATATTGTAAACAAATAAACCATATAAAAAACACAGAATTCAATTAATTCGGGACATCAAATACATAGAGGAAGATTACATATATAGAGTTTGATCTCCTTGATTCTAGGAGTCAACACTCATCCCACATATCTCTCCTAATCCCCACAATATCTCACTCAAACTCTCAATCCCATTATTCTCTCACAACAAACCTTATCTAGTTACAACTATTTACATGAGTTAACAACTCATAAATAGTTGTATTACATTACACTATATTATTTATTTCCACACCCATAATAATGTTCACAATATATAATATTATTCCTAATAGTATTACACCCATCAGGGCTCATGGGAATCTCCCACCCTCTGTATCCGGAAGTGTAAAACAGCAGACTACCTCCATTAGTAATACTACTAGCCTCGTCTCCTCTAGATGAGCTAGGTACATCTCTCCATAGCTCATACTAGCATTATGGAATGTCAGCTCTACCAGTCCCTCACCGAACACCGGTGGCATCAACTCCTCAGATGCCTCTGAGGAGATTAAATATACTTGTATCTCCAATATGGGTAATAATAGGATCCTATACATGTCCTCCAGGGCGATGGTCATCTCCCCCGTCGGTAGGTGAAATGTATTGGTCATGGAATCCCATCTATCGATGAGGCCCGACCATCAAAATCAGATCTTGGACTACATGCCAATAGCGCTTAACCCCACTTAGGCCAACATCAATGACATGCCTCCACTCCTCGACTATCACTGCCCCATGAACTATCACGAGTAAGGGTGACACCCTGTCTCACATCCACAACTGATATCTCACCTGTGTCCATTAAAAACATTATATTAATATAACTTACTCATAACCACAAGCTCACTTGGCACCTCACCTATACCTACCACCCTACCTCTCTTTCCCTAGACCTCCTTACCTTTGTATCACATCTTCTATCGACCCAACTTTGACCCTAATCCACTATCATTCACCCTTTCCTATTTTTACCCCTTACCTACGTTATGATTTTCACTAACACCACTTATCTTACCCCTACCTACCTCACCCACCCAACCTCAGAAACCTTTTGGCCCCTTTTTCCCCCAATTATGACCAATATTGGTTACCCCTAACTCGACCCGGTCCCTCTTAAACCGCATCGGTCACTGCATTGTGACCGATACCAGATCTGTGCTAACACCGATGTCGGATAACCTTTAACCAACACCAGTCATTGTCACCACAAAAGCCGAGATGCCCAAACCCCCATTTTCCCTCAAAATCCCCTTTTGCTCCCTTCTACCCACCCAATCCTACCCAAATCCCCCTACACCCTTCCCCACCCTTCTTCACCCAATCACCTCCCTCCCCATTCCTATTTTCATTGATTTTCCCTCCCACAATTCAATATTCATTTCCCCCAAAATTTTTTTTTTTTTCACCCACCTGACCTCTAATTCAATCTAATAAACAAAACAAAGAGTTGGATTGAATCCTACCTCATCACGTTGCCATCTACGTGGTGGCACCTCCGATCCGCTACACTGGTGGTCCCCCGATCCCTCTCCTACCTCTGCCATCACCAAATGACCTCTCGCTCTCCAACCAATCAATCAAATCAAATCGATCTCACCCATCTCATTCATCCACCTATCAACCAACTATCACCTGCCACATGGCTTGCTCACTCAATCCTTAGTCTCACTCTGTCACTTCCCACCTTTTCCTCTCTCTCTTGTCATTTTCCCCAATTCGATAAAAGACAAATGATTTGAAAAATATGGCAATTTTTCTTTTTATAACCTACCTGACTTGACTGGTGATGGTTTTACCTTAACAGGCATCGGTCATGTGCCTTAGCTTACCATGGTTGGTCCATCATGACCGACATCAGTACATTAAAATCATCATCGGTTACACTGCTTAGTCTTTCTACTACCTCCTAACCCAAATTTTTGACATGACATCCTTTTTTCCTCGCCCACACCTCCCTTGGACACTTTTCACTTATCCTCTTAACCTCATAATTTACCCCTCACCTTGTCCTCACTCGGGGACTCATTATTTTACCCATCCATTGGCCCTACCCATCCGTGACCTAGATACTTAGACCTAGAACATCGCTAGTGACCTATGACCTCATTTTTTCACTATATCTTGTGGCACTGTTACCTATGTTGATGGAAATACTGGCCTTACTTTTCCTCCTACCGTGACCGTTTATCCTGACCCAACCCTTTGTGTACCGAAACATACCTAAATGTTCCTGCACTTGACCTACGTCATGTTTCCTGACCATATCCTATACCTTGGGTACCGGAATAACTTCAACCTTGTTTCGATAAACTTATCGACCTTAGACAATGTAGTGTTTTCCTTCTCTTCAACTTGGTACCATGCTACAGTTTATACGTGTGCGTGTATTTGACTATTACTACCTTTGACCCTAACCCATTACCTAGATTACCCGAGTAGACCTTTTTATTTTTTCTTTTTCCCTCATTACCCACCTTCCTCTTCATCACATTCACCTTTTATCAAACCAATCACCAATGTTTCCTTCTAACTCGTCGGTTCTGGTTTGAGGGGATCACCTTCACCCATAAATGGGGCAACCGCATCTTATTTTTTTAGCATCACTTACCAATACAAGCTACGCAAAAAAAAGGGGTAAAATGTAGAAACAAAATTGGGTCACACTCCCCTTGGTCCCTCATCAAATAAACACCTTGAACACATTCACCTAACCGTGGCCCCTTTCATAACACTCTAATATTAATTTAATTAAATTAATTCATTATCCTCACAATATTTATTATTTAAATAACCCGATGGGATAATGCCCACATATCCACCTCACCTATACACCTCATCTAGCCACCTCACCCTAAGACCTATTCTTAGTATGTTTCCATAACTAACTAAGACCTACCCAAACCCTAAAAATCAAAGCCTACATTCCTTCTAACCATATTCCCACACATTAGAAAGGAAGATTCCATTCTAATCCACAGAGCGAATGAATGACATCCCAAGAAATCAAGGATATATGCCTAGTTTAGTAACATAGGGAATCCCACCCTAACTGATGCCAGTTACCCTAAACCACTGCTAGTTAACCTGAAACCACTGTCGGTCACCATTTAACCTCCAAAACAACCTTATTTTGGGGTTGGCACATTTTTGAGAGGTTAACACATATTTTGAGAGCAAGAGATGAAACTAGAGCTATATGTAAGTAGAACTATCATTCGTACATGCATCAGAGCATTCATAGCCGATGCACTCAAGCAACCACGGAGCCATTTTCCTTCACGGGAGCATTCGGGAAGTGCCAACATCACACCAAATTACTTCCATTTGATCACCTAACATTGTCATCCAGGACATCAAGCTCATACAATAGTAAGTGATTTGTTAACCAACACTTTTCCATTGTTAGTTCAATAGATTCTTTTATTTTGTTATTATTAGTTTTTGCTCCCATTTCCATTCCCCACCATTTATCTCCATGAAAATGGACCATCCCTTCACCTAAACCCTTGAACTACCCAACCCAGATTTTAGCCATCCTGTGCATGCTAAAGATCCACAAAACCTTTTCATTTCCCTTCCATTTTCATCTAGCTTCGATCATCTGTCACCTTGCCAAGTTTTTATTGAGCTTCTGCACCCGACCATAACAACGTCGGTTATCCACAAGCACACCGGTTTACCTAAACCGACATCGGTCATACTGGGCCGATTTCGATCTCTGTATTTTTACCCTCAGACCAAGAACAGAGCTTAAAACCTCCACCAAATAACCAAAACAAGCCCGAACCATACCTTGACCAATACCGGTACCCAAAAAGAGACCTTGACCTTCAGATTCAATCATATCTTAGCCTGTTGTGAACAAATTTGCTTATTACATAGATGAATGAGATACCTAAATCATTTTAACTACAGAAGTATTTCCTTTATTGTTAACATTAAGTTGTTTCGAATAGTGGATTGACAACCATTTAGGAAGTATTACACTTCTGGATCTAACATACACTAGGAAATCCATTACATATACTGTTTAACTTTTATTCTATGGTAATGCTTTCTATTTTAGGTAGTTCCTCCAAGCAAAAGGGAAGCTCTCACAATCAGCTATGGATCAAGAAGTCATACATGTTCAATAACCTACAACCAACATTTCAACAGGTATTCCTCCTAGCCCATGACCCTTATCTGTTTCGTCAACATTCGAAGAAACACTCTAGAATCAAGTGAAACATAAACATATTCTTCTTCTTTCCTCCATTCTTTAATTCTTCCATTCTTCATTCCTTAATTCTTTGTTTCAAATATTCAAAGTCCCGCCATTCTTTATTCTTTGAAGGAAGGACGTTTCCAAGGATGGAGAACAAGCTTAGTGTGGTGTGATGTTGGGCCTCATAATATTGACTAAGTCCCCGTGGGCACATGCATGCACGAAAGCAATAAAGCAATAAAGAAGGACATGCGGGGAAAAGTGTGTAGGATAAGGGTTTTGTAGAAACCACGACATGCACACAAGACAAAAAAAAGGGTCTAATGACTTAGCCATATTCGGTATTCCAAGAAGCACACAAGGAAAGAGTGACTCGACAAGGCATGCGGAGTGGATAAGGTGCCAACCTGGTGACTTGGTGACCAAGAAAGGAATATTCCACATGATGGAAGGATCCAAAAGGACATCATTATAGAGATTGGAGAGATTGGATCAGAATAAGCATGCTCAATTAAAGGACTGCCTTGACACTTAGTGAATGATCTACCACTTCAGGAAGGCATGGTGGTGGGTGATAAACCTATATATAGAGATGCTCGGGTAGAGGAAAAGGGGAGACTGGGCATTGAAACTAGAGAAACTAGGCATTGAAACTATAGAGACTACTCTTTAAAAGGTCATCATCATAGAAAGGATGAGAGACGAGATCTGTAGAAATAACAGGAGGTTCTAGAGGGTTGGGGTTACCATTAGAGTATCATAGTAATATTGACATATCTCAAGGGATAGGTCTGTGACAATTCTTGTAATATGGGAAGCATAGTGAGGACTTATGATGCATAAGTCTTATCTCGTAATTATGCATTAGTATTTTATGACCACGATGAATGTAATTTGATTCTTTGAAATACGATCAATATGAATATATGGGTATGTTCTAAGAATATAATGTTCATGGATGTAAACCCTAGTGCCATTTATTTATGTTATGGGTCAAATCTATTATACGTATGATGTTTCTTTTAATTTTGAATTAATGTGTTGATATAATAACTCATCCTATGATCTCATAATGAATTTTTGCACCTATGTTTCTTTCCTTAAGAAATGTATTCTCACAAAATTCACATAAAGGAGGGACTTGACACCCACACACACCTCGAGTGAGCATCCAACACTTGATATGTGATAGGACAGTGCACATGGGATTAGAAAGTTATCTTAAGGACATAAAATGACTAAACCCTCTATAGTCTACAATACCTATTCCCTTACCTCTTTCCCTTATGGATTTTCCATCTTTTACGATTGATTCAACTTACACATAGCACGAGGCTCAGGGCATGATGTTTCTTATTGTAGATCCTATTGAAGCCACATGAAGAGGCTTAAATTCTAGGCCAAATGTTACCAAACCAAAATTCTTCAAATCCTTTTACTTCAGATTGCATTCTTTTTCTCTCAACATAGGTATTACGCACACACCGAAACCAAATTTCAGGTCACATGTAGCAATCGTTCAATTCCCAAAAATTCTTCCCACAATCAAAAGCATGAAGTAGAGTCCTCTCAGAATTGACCACCTTCCCTTATACCAACTAGACCAAAACCTACCTATAGGCACTCACCTCTCTTTGATTATCATCCCACTATGGATACTATTTGGTGTGATATTCTTGCACGACTAGAGGATTAGATAGATGATACCTTATTTTCAATGTGGTATGAATTTCATTAGCAATTCATTATTACATAGCATGCCATTGAGGACCTCATGACTCATGCTCGAAGACACGCCTTAAATAAAGTTAATGATATTATGATCAATACATTATGATATTTTACCCCTCATGGATAATTCGCTACAAATACCTTGATTACATCTTATTTTCCTTCTTTGTCCCGATCCCTTTCTTTCACTTGGGTTTTCGGCCCACACTTGGGTTTTTACAAAAAAATTATCTTCACTTGGACTATCGATCCCCACTTTGGTTTATCACATTATCTTAAATACCTCATTACATCCTTTCTTCTATTATTTTCTTTTCTTAGATTTATCACCATGTACGCTATGGTTTATCCTACCGCTATAGTTCCTTAGTCTCGATTCCACCTATTTTACTCCAATTCAGCCAAGGTTTTCCCATATTGTATCATCGTGGTATTTTTACATCCTCGCTTAGACCTATGGATTTTATTGGGTTTATATACCCAATCGCGCCATGACATCCTATTGTTAGATGTCTTGGCCTTGTTCAACACTTAGATTCTTCATATCACATGGGTTGGGATATCCTACTAATCCCCTTCTCATAAAATTTACCTCGCTAATCATATGATCATTATTACTATATATCATGGTATCATTACATACATACATGTGGAAAATAAGAAAATGATAAGCAAATCATTAAATAATAAACACCCAAATTAAAATCAAAATCACTATATAAAACCCAAATTTCTATTCAAATTTAGTCACGCTCTACCTAAATGATTTGAATTTTAGATCAGTAATTTTAGCATCATAATATAATAAAATAACCATTGTGATTATGTAACTTTTTTATCACTTAACACTATTTCTATGGCTCTTGTTGATGTAACCACAAACATGGTTCAAGATGAAGTTTTGAAACTGTGAGACCTCAAAAAAGATAGGTTTTGGTACAAAGGATTAAAAACTATAAATATGTCATCAAAATAAAAATTGATTGAAAATTTTTGTTCCTCTTTAAAAATTACGTAAGTTAAAAAAATGTCACCCAAATTTGAGTTTGTATGCAAAAGTTATGGCCTCTTGAATGTAGTGGATGTGTATGGTGACGGGACCACCCTAAAGCTAGAGTGGTGGTTACGTAACCAATCTAGTGGTTTCGTAACCAATTTGGTGCTTTCACAACCACCATGGTAGTTATGCAATCATCGATGGCGGTTATACAACTTCGATTTGCATAAAGTGGTGATAAGTCACGCAGGAAAGTCTGGAAGGGTAAATGGTTGGAGACAGTTTCTCTTCGACTTATGAGTCTTTTGGGATTCTAATTTGAGCTCTCTTTGGTGTCAAACTTGTATATATATGTGGGGAAGGTATTTGTAATGCATCAAAGGATAGATGGAAGAGATTCTAAGAAATTTTTATTCTTGATCATATGTGGTTTTTTGAATTGGAGTGTGAAAGGAAGGTGTGAGTGAGTGAGTTACAAATTTGTATGAGTGTTTGAACATCATAGTGTTCATGGAGGCCTTGGGAAGGTAGTAAGATTGTACAAAAATACATGATAGTGATATGAGGAAGCATTGCTTCACTCTTGCTAGAGTTTTCTCAATTTGAGTTTCTCTAGGGTAATCTTGTGTCACTTTCATTCTATTTTTCTCTCTTTCATTGCTCAATATTTCTTTGATTATGCAGCACTCTTAGTTCATTTATAAAGCACATTTAATGACTATTGAAAGAAAATAGTTTATGTTTGAAATATGGGAATTGTGAGGAATGCATAGGATCCATGTTGGTGAAACTTAGTGTGTTTTAACTATTGGTGCTCGAATTAATCTACCCCCCTATTTGGTTAAGATTTTCCATCTTTTTCTCATATATATTTTTATTTTCCTATGGGTGTGCGAGTTATCCTTTTGATTTTTCTATGTATGGATTAGTCTTTCCTCTTTTTTGGTCAAGGATCATGTTTGGATGTGCATTATTTTGAAGTTTCTTGTGGGAAACGAGTTGTATTTTATGTTTTGAAATTGGAGGGATTGATTTGTTGTAAAATGTTCCAGGTCTTGTCTTTTTATTTGAATTTTCTCTCTCATTTCCCATTAATACGTGGCATCTCCCAATTGATTGTGGTATGACAGGTCTAATTTGCAAAATTGTAATTTTCTATCACATTCACAAAATGCAAAATCAGCCCCATGACCCAATAAATATTCTTCAAATATTCACAATCATAAAGTAGCACAAGTAATTTATCAATTAGTATCCAGGAGTGTACATTTGTCACAATTTGAGTGGATACGAGGAAGCGGAACATAATTGTAACTTTCCACATTCAAAGGAAAATAGTAAGGGTTTAAAAAGGTTTCCAAGACCCGAAGGACATGTGGCTCCTTTTATGCAAAAGGCAGGGATGTGGGTCATTAGAGCACTCAAAAATTTTTGGTTTTGAATTGGAAATGAAATAAAACTACAGAAAAGGGCCACAACCCTGCTATCACCCAAATGCGACCACGTGTTGAGCCCATGTTGAAAGTCAAAAGTGGATGAGCAGGTCAAGTTATCCAAAAATGTGTAAGTTCTAAAACACTACAAAACTACAAAAAGTTCCCTCGAGCCTGTGTTAGCGAAAAGTCTTTTCCACGTGGATGGCTCATTTTCAAATTTGAGAATGATGGAATAAAAGTCACGATGCAATGCATTTATTTCTTCCACCATTAATTTTACTACACAAATCAAGGATGTTTTAAAGTTTGTGAATGCTTTCATCTTTTATTACCAATTTGCTAGATTTTTGTTGCTACCTTTTGTGATTTTCATGGAGAATTATCACTTTTTAACTCAGAAGCTTGAATTGCAAACTGAGGACTGAAATAGGATGTCAATTTGGATTTAAAATTCTTAGGAACTTGTGAGTTTATTGGTAAGAACTTATAAATTCCTTTGTTTCTCCTTCATCGAAAAGTTGGTTTAAATTAAAGTAAGGATTTTTTAAGATGAAGACCATGTCATCTACATTCTTGGTTACATCGGGGTTACTAGTGATTTGGAGAAGATTACAAACATGAACTTGAAGAGTGTTGATCTAAATTATTTTCTTGAATCTGAATATCCCGCATAAGAGTGAATCCCTAAAGGCAATTCAAGATAGTCACATTTCTCTAGTGGGTGTTATCCCACCAGTAGTTCATTGCCCAGAATTGGTGTGGCATTGTGCTATGAATTATGATCCTAAAAGAGGGAAGTATTATACGGGAGTGGGGATGTAGTTTTGACATTGATGCTTACAGGACATTACAATGATGTTAAAATCTAATGTAATCACCAACCTGATTACCATCACTATGAAATTATCCTTACATGATTATGAAGCAAAGAAAAGGATTATGCCAAGATCATATATACAAAGTGGCTCATCGCGAAAAAGACAAAAACTAAAATTCCCAAAAGGATAGTTGCGAGAAGAACTCCATTGCCACATGGTCACCTTAGCAACAACAATTGAGATGGGTGATAATTCAGAGCTATAATTTTATATGAGGAATTACTTAACTTACAATTTTGCTAGACATAGATGTTTCTGGGTTTGTCACCACATACATATTTCAAGCGTGCAAATGCATAAGATATACCCTCAACCGTAATCGAGAAACTGGAGTGGTAATGTGAGGTTAGTTAATGATGATTTCTTTGCCCCAATCATTTTTATTTTCAAACCAGTGGGGACAGATAGAATTTCCAAAAATCAAAACAAGTTATTTTGGAGTACGAGATGTTATTTCATTCAATATAAAAAGTTCACATACATAAGGGTTAGTGGTTTTGAAGGAAAACTTTGTAAGTTTCCTAGGTATTTATATGATAAATTAGCTTTATGTGAATTGGCAAGGTGGCTAACACCTTTACATAAATATTTCCGAGAAGGCATAAGACAAATATCAAATTCCCTATTAGAATTGGAAGGTATTCATGCCCTTCCATCATAAAAAATAGATTGATTGAAGATGAAATGCGAAGTTTAACATGGAAAATTTTAAGGCAAGGGCCAATTATGAAATTAGATGGGTATTCAATAACATTGCGAATACTTTTGAGTATGAGCCTCGGTTTGAAGATTATTAGATGAATTATAGGGATGAAAAAGAGGTCGATTAAGGAATTTCTCCGAATAAACCTTTCACAAATAATAGATTTAAAAATTACGGTTATCCCGCAGAAGGAATTATGGATTAGCCACATACATTAAGGAGGTATTATATTGATTAGAAATTGGAAGAACAACCCATAATCCCCCTAGATTGGAATGAGATGGAATATGATGATTCCCGTATAAGGATAATCGATGTAATGAGAAGAAGTGTGAATTGGTAATCTCAAAAGGACATTGACATATCAATTTAGAATACCGAGAATATTACATAACTTCAAGATTTTGGGAAAGTTGAATGATGATATTCCACCCCTAAAGGAGGAAGTAGATAGAATGGATCTTTTGGGAGGAAATTCCCATCAATTGCCCTAAAAATAGCCCACTCTGAACCGATAGATGAGTGGACCTCAATTGCTAGTAGAATTTGGTACTTTTATGTCATTTCTTAGGAAAAATACTAAAACCATTCTTTTAAAATCTATGGAAAATTCCCCCATTACTTTTGCAATGCCAATCCAAGCAAAGGGGAAAGGCTTAACATCCCATGTATTTTATCGGGTGTTTCACCAAAACCTCATAAATCTTGATAAATTGATGAGTGGATCCATAGCAAGTATTCTTACTCAATCTAAGTTGTATAAGGAAGGGAAAAGAGAAAAACCTGATCTAAAAACTATTGAAAGGGTGCACAATAAACATAAGGTTTCTCATGTACTAGTTT
This sequence comes from Taxus wallichiana var. yunnanensis, assembly GCA_018340775.1. Taxonomy (NCBI): domain Eukaryota; kingdom Viridiplantae; phylum Streptophyta; class Pinopsida; order Cupressales; family Taxaceae; genus Taxus; species Taxus wallichiana. Next base: position 66,907,832 of record CM031239.1, on the reverse strand, counting down.
TGGTGAGAGTAGGTGCCCATATGCCCAAAAACCACAAGTAAATAGATTTGGTGATCAATCCTCCTGAGTTTGAAATGAGTGATGTTTATCAGGAACAACATTCCCCATCATTTCTAGAAGTGGAACAATCAGAGTTTCTATTCCCACTTCTATCTATGGAGGAAATAATAATGAAAGCCACTCAAGATAAAAGAAACCCAGGAAAATGTTACAGATAGTTCAATAAGTAGCCAAATATTAACTCCAGCTATGAAAACATCGGAGACCCTTCGACTAAAGATATGAGTATGCCTTCATTTGGAAAATTGTATGAATCTGCAAAGGCCCAAGTTGATGTAATTGATTTTGATACTGGTGAGGGATCTTCTATGTTAGATGCACTCAAATTTTCTATGATTGAATCATTTATGACAACGATAGATGAACTCTAAAAAATTAAGGAAATAGAGAGAGCTACTCATCCATTAATTAGTAAATAAAAATCCCGAGAAACAAATGTTCCTTTTGTAAGACATGTGGTTGCGAGAATCAAATAAACTAGAATTGTTTGGTGAAGAAGATGTTAATGCAGAGATGTTAATAGAAGAGATTATTTCTATTTCTATTGAAGTTACTAAATTTGATGAACTTTCTCAAAAGGAAAATCTATTTTGAAGAGAAATTAGAAGTATCACAAACCACAAATGTTGTGAGAAAAGCATTGATGATAAATACATGATACATCTAGATGGAAATGTGAAGTTTTCTTTAGATGAACAACCTACCATGTCATTACCAGGAGCATCATCAGAGCACAAGGAGTGTAGGATGCCAACTCAGTATAATTTGAGGAATGAATATCTCACAAGCTAGTCAGTAACACAAGAAAATGTTGGAGGAAAATTGGGGTCCAGTATGGCATCCATTGAAGAAATAAGGAAGGAATATCCCCTAACTACTGATACAAACCAAGAAAAGAATGATCAACCTTAGTTTCCAGACCAAGGAGAGGAACATCTGAAATAATTATTAACACAGGGTGAGAATAACAAGGTGGTCATTGAAATAAATAATGAAGAACATGTAGAATCACTAGTTCAGGATGAACAAGAGGTATTCAAATAGTTTATGGTTTTCCTTAAGGAACCCCAACTAGAATCACAATAGGCAAAGGCAAGGGGTATAGATTGGTGAATTAATTTCAAATGAGGAAAAATATGTCCTTATTATTTAAGCTATTTACCTTACTTCTCTGTCTTTTCCAAAGATAATAAGAGCCTCAAAAATGGATAGAACTATTACTAAACCCACACTTTGACTCATCGGGATCCAAGACTTTGGAAGTGGCATTCCCTTTGAAGGAAAGACTCGAGAAGATATAACAGCCAATGATTATAATGTCAAGATCATTACCTTAGGAAATCCCTCAATTGAAAAAATAAAGCAAGGGGTATCTCGAAGTCTGTAAATGACCTTTACAAAAAAGTGGATGAAGATAAAATGACAAAGAGGAAGTTAAAAGAACAAGTAAAAACCACGAGCTCTAGTTTTCATCGAGTTAATTAGGAAACCTAGTCAAGCTTAGACAAGTGCCTCCATAGATACACTTAAGGGAATGGATAAAATAAACAATATTTTCAAGAAGGTCCGACATATGGACACATGGGGTGAAAAATTAGTCAAGAGGGGAAAGGAAGCAATTGAAAAGGTCAAGTCAAAGTACGAATATCTAAAGAAAAAACTCAATGAAATTGATGAAATATTTGAACATTGTGACAATGCGATTTTCTATTTTGAGGGAATTATTCCCAAGATAGAACACATTACCCACTTAGTGATGAGTTAGTTGAGAAAAGAAAACATTGTTCCAGTAGAATTCAAAGGAAGTGAATATGCTATTGAAGAGTTATCAAAGATAAAAGTAGAAACCTTGAATGGGATCAAGGAAAATCTTAAAATCAAGAGAAATTAGGTTGATGATACTCTTGATGCCATTGACTTGAAGTTAGAACATATGGTAACTGATAAGTTCAAAAAGAGCTATGGGGATATGAATATTGAATTTTTCCTAATTCCTTTGAAAATAATATTCTGAAGAATGATTTCTCCTATGAAATCATTAAAACGATGAGAAGGATTGAGAATACAATTGCAAAGTTAAAATCAAGACCACTAGAATACAAATAGAAAATAGGCCATTGTATTGATGCAATATCTAGGCAAGTACTAATTTTCTAGAATCATATGGGACCATATGAGGATGAGGTTAATGAGTTATTTAAAAGGTAGGATACATATGTAGTAAGGTTTCCAAAAGAACAAGATACATAAGTGGAAGCTGAAGAAGAAAAGAATGCAGATACAAAAGATGATGAACATGCTTAGGCATTGTTCCTTAAGCTATATTCTCTTTTCATATTCCTCTTTAAACTGATACTCTAAAATAATACTTCTATTACATGGGATGTAATTTTTTTCTGAATGTTATCGTTCCCTTATTTCAATTGTAAAGTGGAAGAATGCAGTAGTGTCATATTTACTTTGAGGATGTTTTTTCATACATTTGGATAAGTATGTAAATGATTGATATTGTTATGCTTCTTGAATTTTGGATAAGGAAAAAAATGGGGTTTTATAGGGCCCGCCAAGAAAAACAAAGCTATACATATGCCAGAAATAGAGATAATGTAAAGAAAGCAACATCTAAACATTCTTCATTCCTACTTCATAGTTTCCTCCTAGCAGGGGAAGCTTGTTCAAAATCTTGTTTTTCCTCAACACAAACTCACTTGAACCTTGTGCTATTTGAACAAAAATGAATTACCCTTCTAGGTCTTGGGACATTCCCATGTCCATCAATGCTTCCAGAGTCATTCTAGGATGACTCATGATTTTCTCAAGCTCAACTTTTTTCTGTTGTGATGACACCCAATCTAAAATATCCAGACCTCCTGTGAAGAACATCATCTTTCCTTTCCCTTTGTGAAGGGTCGATGTGCTAGGAGAGGTTTGAGAGTTGGCACCCAGGATGATTGAAAGGGAAAGAACTGCGCATGTTGTTGGTGGGCTGATTGCAAGATCCTGAGCTTGACCCAACTTCCCATTTCCTTGTGAAAGGTGGATTGTCTTTCAGAGATAGAATTTTTTTAGGCCCCAAAAAATCATGCTCTGACTGAGGAGCATGATGCATTAAGCGGGTGGATGACTGAATTGTAAATATCCCCTATTGTCTTGAGTGGAGGAAATTGCTTCCCTTGAATGGTGAGTAGATAATGATTGGTCCTCTTCTCCATTAGAGATAATGATTGGAGGTTGAGGTTGTGGTTCACCCTTCCTCTTACCTAAAGATGACCACTGGTGCTTAAACAGATTTTGAAGGAACGGTCTCTACTTTATTTTTCTCCAAGGAATTGATTCTCTGCTCCAACTCATCTATTTTGTGGGAAATAACAGGCACAATGTCGATGGAGGATTTATCATACAACACATATGATTCCTTGGGAATATCTTTTGATACAAATCCCTCATCACATAAAAAGGGACATTGAAAACTAGTTTTCCCAGATACCTGAGGTCTTCTCTCGACCCAATATCTCTTTAAATATTTGGGAGATTTCAAGTGTTCCCATCTAAAAATATGAAAATACATAACTGAAATGCTATAAATATAGGATTAATCCCGATTATCCGGTAAGAAGTGCTAATCTGTCAAACCAAAATATGAGGTTCAACCACGCAAGACATGGGATTAAATCCTCCTCAAAGACAGTGAGGCTGCACCTGCTTATCGCTAATCTAAAACACAGAATAATATATACAATATTCACACTAATCTAACCATTGGGGGTTGGGATGAAATCCCAAATCCACATTCACACGATTCAAGGATATTGCTTTCGTAAGTGAAATAGGTTAGAAACTCATTATGTTGAAAGAAGCACGGTAGAAAAGAAATGGGAGAAACGTATTTTCTTTCGAGTAAACACAGAGCACGAAATAATCATACGAGTTTTAGATCACAAATATAGTGTCCGAGATAATTAGAAACGCTAAGATTCTATGCAAAGAATAGCTTTAAGATCATGAACATAAGAACACTGTCTTAAATAAGATATATTTCACAACACAAAGTCTCAGAAACAATATCAACTTCTATTCTTCAAATGATTGAAAGAAAACACAAAGTTTTTCTCCTTTCCAATAGCCTCTTAATGCTTCAAAAATTCTCGACCCTTTAGAATGCACAAGCATCCCTTATTTATAACAAAAGAAGCTAGAGATCAAACAGGACAGATCCTAAAGAGTAGCTCGTTAATCCGAGCTTCAACTTTGCATGACTCTCACGCAGGAGATCAAGTCAAAGTATGAATTAAAAATAATGATAAAACGGAAATAAAAGATATGTCATTCTAAAAATAGAAATGGCATGTGACATCTGGACTTAATCCGAATCATCATCTTTTGCTCCTTCCTTCGAATCTCCCCAAAAAACGATGATTCTTCACCACGCCTTCTACTTCCTTCCCCGTTGGAATAACTTTTGATCCATTAGCAATCTTCTCAATCGTAGGCACCGGCGAGAAATCGAATCCGCAGTAAATGTAAGAAGGTGTTATGGATTCAAGAGGTTTTGAAAGTTTAATCAAAATCTCTCACAACTGCTCCACTTTTTCCTTAAGCTCATCTCTCGCTGACTTCTCGGCCTTCTCCCCGAAATGGAACAGGTCCGACATGAAGAATGTTGAAGGGAGAAAGGCTCTTAACTCAGTGATGCTGTTCAAACTGAAATCCCGATTGAATGAATGCGCTGAAGAAGAGATGAAACCAACACGCTCAAGAGGATGTCGGAACTTTGAGGAACCCGACAAGTTTGATCTGCCGGAACCTTGCCAAGCCCGACACTTGCTTTCAATGGCGGAAACAGGAGAAAACCCGACGCCCATTTTTGATGACGGAACTTCGGAGATGCCCGGCACTTAGTGTTGAGGTCGGAAAGTTGATAAACCCCGTCACCGCGAGCTTCCTTTGTATTTCGACTTTTGAATCTGCAAAACAGTCTTCCAAAACCGAGAAACAAAAACAGAGCCTTTCCTTTGAATTTCTACATACACATCTTCCTTTCTTTTTTGTTATTCATATCCCATACATCATGCAAGTATTTGGAGTTTGGAAGGAACAGCACCAATTAATAATCTCAAAAAGAAAATAAACCCAAAAACCCAAAACCCTTTCAAAACAACACAAAGAAGAAGAAGGAAGAAAACCTCAACAATCGGAAGGAAGTACACGGAAAACGTTTCTTAAATCAAGAACAAAGGAGGAACGATTAATACCTTCCAATCGAGACAGGTGAAAATGAAAACAATCGATCCAAATGATGATAACGCGAGCTTCATGGGCTTTGGAAGCGGAAAAGCATACGAAAAATCCACGAGTTAAAAATATGAACAGTAAGAACGACGTGGAAATCCGCGTTTTTATACGAAAATGGCAATAAATACACTTCAACTCGGCACGTGCCAACTCACCAACCATTCGGCTTGAATGCCAGGTCAGTATGTTGGAGGAGTCCGAAAACCCGACACGAGGAGATTTAGTGCATTTCGGGTTTCGGCTTCGAAAACATGGAGCACAAAACATGTTTTGAATCACGAATGTTCCGATGCATTGAATTTCCGAAACCCGATTTCAAAGGCTTGAGCGAATTCGGGAATCGGGAACATGGCGCATAAACATGTTTTGGAACATGAATGTCCCGATGCTTTAGAGTTCCAAAACCCGAATACAAAGGATTGTCTTAATACAGGCATGGGGGTCTCGGGTTTCGAAGTCACGCGACACAAAGCATGTTTTAACACAAGTATGTTCCGATGCGTTGAATTTCCGAAAACCCGATTTCAAAGGATTTTTCAATACAAAGCGGGTTTCGGGCTTTCGAGGTCATAAGACATAAAGCATGTTAAAACTTATGTCAAGTCACAAGAATACCCGAAAACCCGATTTGCTCTAAAAGAGGTCATAATGCAAAATCACTTCAAAAATTTTGTAGGGGTTATCCGATCGTTTTGTCGTTTACTCAAAACGGGGATAACAGCTGGCTCCAGTTGGGGACTTTCTTTGCAATACCAAAGGAAGAGAACTCTAATCTCTCGGTCTTATTCATTAGGCTACTGGTCAAGGAGAAAACCAAAACAAAACAAAACGAAGAAAGAAAGAAAACCAAAAGCAAACACACAACAAAAGCAAAATATGTACAATGCAAGAGAGCATCTTGCATTAATGGTGGAACAGCTTTAGATGTTGCCCACTGAAAGGCAACGGAAGTAATCCTCCATCCAGATATGATAGCAGGAAACTATTCTCACCATTCAACTGATGGACCTTGAAAGGTCCTTTCCATAAAGAATCAAACTTTCTATGCATTCCTTTCCGTTCTCTCCTTTTGTCCCAAATCAACACCAAATCTCCAATCTGAAAGTCACGCTGCTTTAATTTCTTGTCAAAAAATTTCTTTACTCTGTTCTGATGATCTGCTAGTTTCCTGGTTATAGTAACCAAATTCTTATCAGGAGGTTCAGCATCAAATTCGAGAGTCCAAATAGCATTGGGATCTTCTTCTTCGACATCCACAATTGGTATCTCTGAAGCCATGAAATAATTTCCAAAGCCAGCATCTTCAAAAAGAATCTGAGCTCTTGGATCATCTGATTTGGTCACCAAATACTTTGCCTGTGGTTCAGGATGAAGAACTTGTTGAACCCCTTTGACTGGGATCTTGGCTTTGGTCCAATCCATACTAATTTCTCCTCCGACGTCTTTACAAAATCCTCTACCCAAGAGAATACCATAAGCTGCAGGAATGTCTGCAACCAGGATAGTCATTTTCACTCTCTTCTCAGGAAAAGCAACAAATGCAAATCATAAGGCTCTTAATTTGACCAATCAGAGGGACTTGTTTAGTTTCCATGGAATAACACCGTCCATATGATTTAGTCAAAGTAAGCCCAAGGGCATGAGCCACTTTTGCAGGCATAACATTATCAGAGGCCCCTGAGTCAATGATACAATTGCTGAGTTTAAACCCATTTATTAGTAGAGACAAATAAAATGGTTCAATCTTTCCTAAGGAAGAAGCAGAGGTTAGATTATTCTGAGGTGTGAGTTGAGTAGGATTTGGAAGGAGACCTTTTGAAGGTGATGGAATAGCCGCTTTACTTCTGATGAACTTGGCTAGTTTTTCAAATTGTTCAGGATTTGATTGAAGGTATTCTGCTTCTGACATTTGAATTTTAGTTCTCTTTGCATGATCAATAATATCAAAAGCAGTATAAGAAGGAATGATAGTAGGCTCAGTTCTAATTACATGAGCTTGTGCTGGGGTACTGGCCTTAGGAGAAGGAGCATAAGGAGCAGCTGCCTTTTTAGTAACCTCTTTCTCAGTTTGTGCCGAAATAGGTGTACCCCTCTTGACTATGGATATGGGAGGTTCCTTATTCTTCTCCTTAGTATTTTCTGGAGGTCTTCTGGGATTCTGAGATTGAGACCGAGTGAAAACAGCAAAAGATTGACCATCGGACTCACATTCATCTTCATCATATTCTAAATACCCAATGCTGGAGTCGCCAGCTGACTCATCATAAGACTCATCAGCATATCCTGAAGCTTCAAAATCCTCATGGGAATCCTCTTCTTCTGGTTCATCATCCTCTTCAATTATTTCCACTGCTGCATTAACGGGCGGAGCTTCAATTGCTAATCTTGGTTGAGCAGGAGCTAACCGTGGCCTATCTCTGGCAGGTACACCATTGTTATTAAAATTCCGCCTAGGAATATCCCGATACGGAACATTGCTCAATCACGGACACTTGCTTCTTTAAAGCAATCAAATCATTAGCCATTTTTCAAACATAGGGTCAGAATTACCTTGATAAGAACCTTGATTTTTGATTTTGGGTATGTCCTTCTTGATCCTTCCGCTAAGATGAGATCATCCTCTATTTCAAGAGCCGCTGACCGAGCAAAGAGCTTATCTCGGGATAACCGACCTTCGTAATAAAAAAACTTATGTCGAGGTTGAGCATTGATGAAAAGCACTTTTGATTTTCCGTAGTCGGGTGACACTACCAACGGAATTTTCCGAATCAGCTTATGAACTTAGCCACGAATTCCCGCATAGGTTCATGCGATTCCTTCTTCATATGAGTAAGTCGGCTAACAATGCATGAGAATCTTCGGCTGGTTTGAAACGTGCCTCAAACTTGGTCCGCATGGTAGCCCAATCCGGAATGCATGCATTCGGGAGGTGATAAAACCATTCAGCTGCTACTCCCCGCAATGTTTCAACGAAGAGCCGAACAGAGACGTCTTCATGGGCTACTCCAAGGACACCGCATGCAACAAAGAAAGACGCAATATGCTCATCAGGATGCTGCTTCCCATCCCCATTAAACTTGGGAATATTTTTACGTGATCCACGTGGTAACTCATGCAATGGAGGAGTCAAAGTAAGAGGACCAATGGCTGCACCCCAAGGCACAGTGTCAACCGCCATCCTTCAAAAGAGTGCGATAGGGATCCGGTATCGATAAGAGTAGTGCACGGCAAGTCAGCAGATGTTTCCGCTCTTCGTGGATCCGATTTCTCCGAACAGTGAAGAACTTCTCCTCGACAGACAACGCTGTTGGGAGAAAGGCTGAAATTGTGCTTTGCAGCAAAGCAACTCAAGAGTGGATCAATTTCACCTTGAGCTCGGCGAGACCGAGTGAAGATCCTCCTGGCCAGCTTGAACCGAAAGGAGATCTTATTAAAAATAAGGCAAATATGGAGTCGCCAGACACCGAGAGGATAAGCTTTATACTATTGATCCGCTGCTCCTCCCAAATGAGTCGCCAAAATCATTGGTTGGATATTTTGTCAAACCAAAATATGAGGTTCAACCACAAGACATGGGATTAAATCCTCCTCAAAGACAGTGAGGCTGCCTGCTTATTGCTAATCTAAAACACAAGAATAATATATACAATATTCACACTAATCTAACCATTGGGGGTGGGATGAAATCCCGAAATCCACATTCACACGATTCAAGGATATTGCTTTCGTAAGTGAAATAGGTTAGAAACTCATTATGTTGAAAGAAGCACGGTAGAAAAGAAATGGGAGAAACGTATTTTCTTTCGAGTAAACACAGAGCACGAAATAATCATACGAGTTTTAGATCACAGATATAGTGTCCGAGATAATTAGAAACACTGAGATTCTATGCAAAGAATAGCTTTAAGATCATGAACATAAGAACACTGTCTTAAATAAGATATATTTCACAACACAAAGTCTGTAAAACAATATCAACTTCTATTCTTCAAAATGATTGAAAGAAAACACAAAGTTTTTCTCCTTTCCAATAGCCTCTTAATGCTCAAAAAATTCTCGACCCTTTAGAATGCACAAGCATCCCTTATTTATAACAAAAGAAGCTAGAGATCAAACAGGACAGATCCTAAAGAGTAGCCTGTTAACTGGAGCTTCAACTTTGCATGACTCTCACGCAGGAGATCAAGTCAAAGTATGAATTAAAAATAATGATAAAACGGAAATAAAAGATATGTCATTCTAAAAATAGAAATGGCATGTGACATCTGACTTAATCCGAATCATCATCTTTTGCTCCTTTCCTTCCGAATCTCCCCCAAAACTCATGATTCTTCACCACGCTTGAACTACTTCCTTCCCCGTTGGAATAACTTTTGATCCATTAGCAATCTTCTCAATCGTAGGCACCGATGAGAAATCGAATCCGCAAAATGTAAGAAGGTGTTATGGATTCAAGAGGTTTTGAAAGTTTAATCAAAATCTCTCAAATCGCTCCACTTTTTCCTTAAGCTCATCTCTCGCTGACTTCTCGGCCTTCTCCCGAAATGGAACAGGTCCGACATGAAGAATGTTGAGGGAGAAAGGCTCGAACTCAGTGATGCTGTTCAAACCGAAATCCCGATTGAATGAATGCGCCTGAAGAGATGAAACCAACACGCCAAGAGGATGTCGGAACTTTGAGGAACCCGACAAGTTTGATCTGCCGGAACCTCGCCAAGCCCGACACTTGCTTTCAATGGCGGAAACAGAGAAAACCCGACACTCACCGTTAATGGCGGACACGGAGGAAATCCGCGCCCACTTTTGATGACGGAACTTCGGAGATGCCCGCACTTAGTGTTGAGGTCGGAAAGTTGATAAACCCCACCACCGCGAGCTTCCTTTGTATTTCGACTTTTGAATCTGCAAAACAGCTTTCTTCCAAAACCGAGAAACAAAAACAGAGCCTTTCCTTTGAATTTCTACATACACATCTTCCTTTCTTTTTTGTTATTCATATCCCATACATCATGCAAGTATTTGGAGTTTGGAAGGAACAAAGACCAATTAATAATCTCAAAAGAAAATAAACCCCGAAAACCCAAAACCCCTTCAAAACAACACAAAGAAGAAGAAGGAAGAAAACCTCAACAACCGGCAATCGGCAAGGAAGTACACGAAAACGCTTTCTTAAATCAAGAACAAAGGAGGAACGATTAATACCTTCCAATCGAGACAGTGAAAATGAAAACAATCGATCCAAGATGATAACGCGAGCTTGCATGGGCTTTGGGAGCGGAAAGCATACGAAAAAATCCACGAGTTAAAAATATGAACAAGAAGAACGACGTGGAAATCCGCATTTTATACGAAAATGGCAATAAATACACTTCAACTCGGCACGTGCCAACTCACCAACCATTCGGCTTGAATGCCAGGTCAGTATGTTGGAGGAGTCCGAAAACCCGACACGAGGAGATTTAGTGCATTTCGGGTTTCGGCTTCGAAAACATGGAGCACAAAACATGTTTTGAATCACGAATGTTCCGATGCATTGAATTCCGAAAACCCGATTTCAAAGGCTTGAGCGAATTCGGGAATCGGGAACATGGCGCATAAAACATGTTTTGGAACATGAATGTCCCGATGCTTTAGAGTTCCAAAAACCCGAATACAAAGGATTGTCCAATACACAGGCGGGTCTCGGTTTCGAAGTCACGCGACACAAAGCATGTTTTAACACAAGTATGTTCCGATGCGTTGAATTTCCGAAAACCCGATTTCAAAGGATTTTTCAATACAAAGCGGGTTTCGGGCTTCGGAGGTCATAAGACATAAAGCATGTTAAAACTTATGTCAAGTCACTAGAACACCCGAAAACCCGATTTGCTCTAAAAGAGGTCATAATGCAAAATCACTTCAAAAATTTTGTAGGGGTTATCCGATCGCTTTGTCGCTTACTCACCCACACACTAAGGTGGATTATTGAAAATTTAATATGGATATATGTCATATCATATTCATCTAGAAGTGTTCATAGATTATTTGAAATGATTATCTAATCAACATCAGGAAAGAATGATTAAAGTAATTCACCAGAAATGATGACCTGATATCCTAGTGGAGCACAAGTAGATCTGATTAAAAATACTTGCACTTTGTACATCCGGAAGTTTAAAAGAAAAAAATTTTAAATGTCATGTTCTAGGACAAGTTTTTAAAAGGAAATATTCCTTGTAATATTTTTTCTTTTTGGGGGGAACTTTGAAGGTTAACAAGTGAAGAGGTTGATATAAAAGGCAAAGGATAATCACTCCGAGAAATGGGGGTTAATTTTTCCGAGAATTATTCAAAGAAAAGAGAAGGAGAGAAATCTGAGAGAAGCTATGTTCCCGAGGAACTTATCTCGAGAAACCTATTATTTCTTGTGTATCTTTAAAATTCATCATGTCAAGATGGTTGCAAGTGTTCAACCATTGAAAATATTTGAGATTGTAAATAAACTTTCCCTTGTTGATCAATTTGAAGAACCTTGAGTAAATTGTGTTAATCATGAACCTAGTTATGTCTTATTTCATTTTGAGATATCTTCAAATAGTTATCCATGTTCCTGTTGCAATCTTATATTAGGATTTCCTCTGAATCACACAAGATCTTGTCCTCGTGATAGTATTGTGGAATTTTCAATTACATTATGAAGAGAGTTTTCATTTCATGATGCAATAAACAATTTAAATTCACTTTACTTTCATTTTGATGATATATATTTTTCTCATTCTATGAGTGTATCATAGGCATGATGAATTAGGGACTTTTGATGTTTAATTAAGTCTTTAACATGAGATTTTGTGTTAAATCCTTGAAGAATGTGTGAAACCATGTGTCTTTGAGCTTTCATAGATGCACATATTCTAGTTGAAGGTTCATTCTAACTATTTGAAGCCTTTTGTCATTTTGCTTTGTAGAGTTTCCAATATTTGTTAAAAATTCCTTAAGAATTTGGTATAATCAACTTTATCCTGCTTAACTTCCCAATCAAAAATTATACATTCAGTAATAAATCATACATGAACCATATTTTCTTGTAATGTATATCCAAAAATGTTGAAGAAGTTCATTGAATTTTCTTATCCTTTACCAAAATATGCAGATGCAATCAATTTTTATCGTTGTCTTTCGTAACTGTACCTTTTCTAGAAAACATCTTGATTCTCTAAGGTGAAAACTCATGAGAATTAGGTTACATTTCATTGACCATGATTTCTCAAGGTCTCCTTCAAATATCACAAAGGGAGAGTCAAATACTATTAATCTATTAATATTCTTCACTAACACAGTTACAAAATGGGTCCTCTCACCTTGGTTGAAGGCACAATATAAAGTGGTAATGCTAGGTCAAGCCCTTAGCATGGTGTTATCAATTCCTTTCCAAACCAAAGGAATAAAGAGTCATCTAAAATCCATTCCTGGTTATAAAATGACTCTATTATGATTTTTTTGTCTCTAAGCATCCCGATCGACTTGTGATACTTCTCGGTTTCAAAGTAATAATAAATTTGGATACCAACACCGATATGGCACTGTTGTTGGGGAGTATTTGTGTAAATACATATGCACATCAACCACTAGTATTGATTCGTATGAAAATATGTTGTTTAAATGTCATCCTTTATTAAAATTTGTGAGAATTGCACGACATCGGGGAGTTTATTGTGCAATATTTTCTAGTTTTAGTAAATATTGCATTAGATCATATGGATATTTATAAATATTGACAAAGAATGATCAGATCCATTGAACTTTGTAGAAATTGAGTGTTCATAGATAGTTGAAAAATTACTTACAATGCTTTATCATATCTAAGGTGAAAATCCTTGCTTTGGTAATTCCGTGTTAGTTTAAATTTCTTCATAATCACCAAAGTGTATTAATATTTTTCAAGTAAGTTTTGTCATTAATATTCACAAATATGGAAGGAAGAAGATATTTCCTTACTAGGGATCCTACTAGAAAGTTATTTCCAGAGCTTGGGAAGGAAAATTCAGAAGGAAGACAAGTCTGAGAGTATTGGGGAATCAAGAGTCAAGAGAGAAGGTAGTACCAGTTCTAGAAGGTGATCAACCTATAGTTGAGGATTACCCTACATCTTCAAATAACTCTGAATCAAATAGTCCTCATGTAAATTTAAATTCTCCAACTAGTGAAGGGCCATCATTTGTGTCTAAAAAACGTATCCCTCATTTTTTCCCTTTATCATCCAGGACTGATAGGGTGTTTCATGAAACTGAATCATTAGAGGATATTTACTTGGAAAGTTATACTCCTATGTTCCAAAGGCCCCTAGTCCCCTATCATTTTGATTCTCCTATAGGATCACCTCCTCAAGATAATATGGCTCAGCCTCCACCTAGACCTCCTTTTGTTGTCAATACTTTTGGACCAATAAATTTTAGAGGCATGGTTGGGTATCCTAATGTTGTACCCCAAGATGTGAGAAATAGGTTGCCTAAATTTTAGGGAAATAATTCCATCACTGGGGATCAACATTTGAGACTTTTTGTTAATATGATGGAAGATTTTGAAATTGAGTATGAGGATGTGTATATAAAATTATTCATTCATACTCTTGAAGAGGATGCACGTGATTGGTATAAATATTTACTAGACAATTCAATAGACTCATGGAATGAGATGAAAAATGCTTTCAGATTACAATATGGGGATAAGACTTACCCAAGGTTCCTTCATACTAATTCAAGAATATAAAAATAATCCGAATGAGTTTTTCAAATATTTTAATACCATATTCGATAAGACTTTGAATATATTACCCATAATCGTGAGGCCAAGTGATGAGTCTTGCTTAATCAAATATTTTGATGCTTTTGACAAAAAGTTTTTCTACTACTTACGAGATAAGAACCCTAGAACATTAAGGAAAGATTTTACCATGGACTTGCAAATTTAAAATAATATCAAGGCAGTTGGAAAACCCCCTAAGAGAGAGGGTGTAAAATTTATTAATCCTAATAGACCTCAATCGAACAAAGAAGTTGATCTGGAGGAGGTTGTGAAGACTTTGGCCGAGGTAGTTAAAGAAATATCTTACAAGTTAGCCGGAGTAGAAAAATGAATACGAATGCAGAGAGTCTTAGGGTCAACATAAACCAAAAATCTAGGATAGATTTGGAAATCATCCTAGGAATGGTCACGAGATCGATGAAATGGGAAAGGGGCACATGGGATCGGGTTATAAGCAACCACAACTTAGAGAGAATAAATTGGTCCTGGTCCTTTGATTGTCAGGGTTGCTATAGAAGAAGAGGCCCACGTTATTTATTGGTGTGATAAGTGTTTCTTGCCACATTTCCCAAGTGATTTAATTAAGGAGGTTGAAGAATAAATTGATGATGAATCTTATGGTGATTCGTGTATGATGGAATGCCCTAAAAATTCACAATAGAGGGCTACTTTAACTGAGTCAATAAATGCCAGAATTGTTTAAGGTTTTTGGGATTACATTCATCAGGTACTACCTCTTCCTCATGATGATGGTGTTGAGATTGATATGATGTAAGCATTTGATTTACCTAATCATTATTTTAAATACTTAAGGGATTTAATGATTAAAATGTATGATGGGGGAATACCTTCTGAGGAGGATAGGCAACTTTTGATGAATGTAGTAGTTGCTTAGGAAAGGAATATAATACCAAAAGTAGAGTTGTCAAAGGGGTAGGTCCTCAAGCTAAATTAAAAACTCCACTTATCGGTAATATCCCAAAGGAATCCCGAGAAGGATACAATTAACAAAGGCCCCATTGTTCCAAATAAAACTTTTACCCTAGCTCATGCCCAAATTGCAAAGACTCTTATACCACGGAAGGAATCATCAATATCTCACCCAAAACTACCTTACCCAATTATGGTCCATGTGATATAGCCAATATTTTGAGTCAAATCAAATTCACTCATGCCTATTGTTGAATTACTCGAAATCTCTGAGCATGAGAAATGTTCATTGGAGTATTTGGGATTTAAAGAAGAGATAAAAAACCAAGGAAATAATGTGAATGGTGTGGATCTTCCTCCTATCATTGCAGAGTTGGAAATACCACAGGCCCTAGAAGAATTGGGAGAATCACCAAAAGTATACTTGGGTACTTCACTTTTTGAATCTCAACTTGATGTTGATCCTTTTTATACTACTTTGATCATCAAGGATAGGTTGGTGCACAACTGTATGTTTGATTTAGAAGCTTCATGCAATGTGATGCCTCTTGAGGTGATGAATGAATTGAATATCAAAGTAACATCAACCTTTGGAAAGTGCACAACTATGGATTCAAGGGAAGTCTTGGTGATTGGATATGTTAAAGGGTTAATAATTTAATTGGCAGCTTACCCAGGCAAATCCTTAACTATGAATGTGGTTAATATGGACTACTTGGCTAAATGGGGAATGCAATTATCAAGGAAATGGGCTGCTAGTGTGGGGGGAAGTGTACAAATAGATATGTCATATGCAACCATACAAGTGGAAGGAAACCTTGTAAAATTATATGGTGAAAATAAGATGTTACATCTGATTGAAGGTCCTAACAATGCTTCTTATGAAGTATTATATACAAATGTATATGTTGATAATTTTTTTGGTTATGCAGATTTTAAGGAGCATGAAATTGACAAATGCTAATTTCCTGAGCAACCTAGTTCCCCTTGGACTTTGATGTTTGATGGTGCTTGTTCTAAATTTGGAAATGGTGCACGTTTTGTCTTGGTATCCACAGATAAGAAAGAATTCAATTTTTCTTTTAAAGTCGAGTTCAAACATACAAACAAAATTTCAAAATATGAAGCATTGCTTTTGGGTTTAAGGATTTCTTGGAGGTATGATATTAGGGACATTATTGTTAAAGGGGATTCAAAATTGGTAGTCAAATAAGTTCAAAAGTTGTATGCAACAAATAATCAAAGAATGAAACAATATAAGAATGCGGTTTGGGATTTCATTGAAATGTTTGAATCCGTTAACGAGTATACGAAAGAAAAACAATGTAGCATATAGATTGGAAATATTGGGATCTAGGTTTGAAAATTGTACTGCTTTTTCCTTATTGTGAATATGACATTGAAGTAATGACAAGACTATTTGTCCCTGATAATGTCAAACATTGGCATGTTTTTTAAGATGATGCCCAAATTCAAAGGTTTTTTACAAAACAAAGGAGAATTCACAAATCATAATGTGGATTGGGAGCCAATAGTTATTTTAATGAGGGTAAAGAGACCTTATTTTGTAAGGATATTATTCAGTTGAAGAAAATACTATTCCAAGAGGTTTGGTTTCACTAGAGTACAACTTTGACAATGTTAATCGCATTGTTACTAGGCATATTTCATCTTTGAGAGATGTGGAGGAACACAACACAGGAAAAATAGTAAACCTAGGAAAAAATGGCTGGGTAGTAACCCAAATAAAGAAGAAAAGTAATCATATTTCCAATCACAAAAATTACCGGGACTACTTGGCATGGTCGTATTCAAATTAAATGCATATAAGGAAGACCTTTTCCAAAGATGAGATCCCACTTGTGAGATAATGCCAAACCATTCAAGAAAACACTAAGACCAATCAATCCACTTCTTTCCCTCAAAATGTAAGAAATATTAAAGAAGCTAAGGGATGGAGGAATCAAACAACCCATAATATATTCTCTATGAGTGGAAAATCTAGTACCGGTTTGAAGGAAGAATGGAGATATAAGGTTTTGTGTGGATTTTAGGAACTTGAATAAGGAATTAGTAAAAGATAATTATCCCCTTCGCAATATGGATAACATTATACAATTAGTTCTTGGCTCGAGAGATATTTTCTACTCTAGATGGATTTTTAGACACTAAAATTAGGTCACACTCCCCTTTGGTCCCTTGACAAATAAGCACCCTTCATCACATTCACCTAGCCATGACCCCTTTCACCCCACTAATATTAATTTAATTAAATTAATGCATTATCCTCACTATATTTATTATTTAAATATCTTATTTTAAATAATATCCACACATACAGTTCACTTAGACACCTCACCAAGCCAACTCAACCTAAGACTTGTTCTTAGTAAGTTGCCATAACTAACTAAGACATACCCAAACCCTAAAAATCAATGCCTACATTCCCTCTAACCACATTCCCGCATGCTCACAAGAAGCTCCTAGTCTAATCCATGGGTTAATGACATGAGATCCAAGGAAATCAAGAGGATCTCCCTAGTTTAGTAAACCTAGGAAATCCTATCTTGATGATGCTTTGATTACCCCTAACCATCGCTGATTAAGCCGGAACCACCGTTAGTTACCACAAAAATGTTAGTGATAATTATCACATCTCAGAGAGATAACACATCTTTAGAGAGTGAATTCCAACAAGACCATGCATGCAAGGAAGGAGATCAAACATCTTTTCCTGCACAGACCATGATCTAATCTAACCAAGCAAAGAGGAATGCACATGTAGCCCATGCAGAAGCTTTCCTTCAGTTGGTGATCACTTACAACCTTCAAGCCCCTCATCAGCACCTCCATCCTTCACACACAGGCATCCAGGACTAGAATCCAAGTAAGTATAACATCATACTTCTCTGGTTTATTTCATTTCATCATTATTTTATCATCTATTGCTTACCTAGCCACATATTTACAAAATTTCCACCTCCATATACCCATTAAAGCCTCGCCGAAGCCTACCCCAGTCACCCAATACCTCATCCCGACCAACCAAAGTCCTTTGTGCAATCACAAAGGAGACCTAAAGCTTGTTCTGTGACATTTCCATATTTCACAATAAGCAGCACCAGTCACACCTGACCACCATCGGTTACCCCTGACCGACATTAGTCTCTGTATTTTCCCACACAACCTAGAATAGAGACCTACCCACTTAATTTCATCTCACCCTCATCCACCTGTGATCTACCCGAGACCTCTGTCAAACCTGCAGAACCCAAAACCAATCATTTGACCTTTGGATTCTATTCTAGCTTAGCCTGTTAGATTAGATCTATTTCTTATTGTGTTTTAAGTGAGATACCTAAATCATTTCAAATTACAATAGGATTTACTTTGTTTACAACATTAAATTGTTTAAAATAGTGGACTAATAGCCATCTAGGAAGTATCACACTTCCCGGATCTAGCATATGCTAGGTAGTTCACTACCCATATTGTTTAATTCCTTCTTGTGGTCTTTCTTTGCATTACAAGTAGTTCCTCCTAGCCAAAAGGAAGCTCTCACGATCAGATGTGGATTCGGAAGTCATACGTATGCAACAACCCATCAACCAACATTTGAACAGGTATTCCTCCTACACCCATTACCCTATCTATTTCATCAACACTTCAAAGAAACAATCTAAGAAAAAGGTGAAACATTTTGGCATGCCGTGGGACCCATCCAGGGTTCCTTACATTTCATTCATTCCTAGGAAAATTTGTGTGTTTGTTTCCCTTCTGAAAAGCGTACACACTAATTTTCTTCCTTGGTAACCCACCTCTTCTTTCTATTTTCTCTAAAGGAAACTTTTCTTTTGGTGTAATTAAAAAGAATCATTTCTTCATGTTTTCTACATTGTAGTGAAAGAGCATCCCTCTTCCTCTTCATTTTATTATGTCATCCAATTTCACATTTTGATTTGGGCTTAAAAATAAGTGCATTCCATTCTAATTTATTGCATTAGCTCACATTAATTGAGGGAAACCTATACTGTTGGAAGTCATGCCTAGCTAATGGTTGAAAAATGAATCATAGAAAAGCACTTCTTTCCTTTTCTCTTTCTCTGAGTCTTACCAAACCTCAAAAAATTAATAATACATACATTCTTAAACAACATCTTACCTGGAATAAGTTTTAGGTGATCACACGATCACAACATAGTGGTCACCCAGCTCGTTGTTTTGTTGAGTCATACTTCAGAGAGAAGCCCACCCCCATCATAACATACCTGAAACCTCACCTTTTAGATCTCCTTCTTTGTAGGAAGCCATCCTCACCAAAAAATCTATTTCACAATTCATGTGTCAGTCCCTAAATAGCATAAGCTAAACAAACATAATAGAAAAGGCACTCCTACGATCACATTTTTTTATTGTTTCTACTTGGCTTGCATTTTGAGGTGAGAGATCACGTTCTTCACTTTTTTGTTCATCCTTGCATGCTCCTCATCATAGCTGTTGTATTTTGACTTCATCTAAGTGTTCTTGGGCCATATAATCATCATTCTCGAGTGCAGGTCGATTCTACATCATATTTTAATTCACAACCACTTTTCTTTCATCACTATTTCAATTTCACAGTAACCATCGTTGGTTATACCCAACCGACATCGGTTCCAGGTCCTTTTGCTAACCTACTCAAAAGAACATTTTCATTCATTTTTTCCACTTTTCATAGTCCCTGTCACTTTGTCATCATTCCCATTGACATTGTAAACATCATCAAATTTGGCATACCTGTCAGATTTTACCTTTTGCCTTATTTTTCACTCACTGTCCATTTTCTATAAGTAATCGGCAAAGTGATTACTCCTAACCGCGTTGGTTTTCCCTAATCGCATCGGTTGCTCTGTTTCACATTCCATCCACCATTTGGTACTTAATCTACTTTTTTCTCCGTTCACCTATTCCCCATGTTCTATGTGTCGATTTGTAGAGAAGCATCCCTACTTGATCAGATCACGGGCTCACATGGTGCTGACCCGAAGACAAGCAAGCACACTCATATTTCATGCTAGTTGTCAACCACTCCCACCTAGTCCTTCACCACCTTCTATTTTATCACCAGCCATGGATCCCATCTAGCCTATTACTATTGCTACCAGAGATGAAGAGTTCGCATGACTCCTTGACCAAAACCTTGCCACCTTGTAGTTTTACCTTTCCCACTCATCCACTTGAGATGCCTCGGGTCAGTTGATATACGGCATGCCCGTATCTATCCCCCTAACTCTCACTCCCACTCTGGATCAGCCCCATCTGGCTCCATGTTGCCCGCATCTACCTTACCCCCAGTCGTTTCATAGTTATGTCCTATACCCGCTATGACTTCTATGTATGTTACCCCGTGGCACTCGTTACATCCACTGTACCCTCGACAACTACCCCAAACACAATCTCATCCACCCCTAATGTCTCACACATACCCATAGCTATATTACCACCTCCAGTTCCCAAAGTGACCCCTACCCCATTTCAAAATGTGGTCCTTTCCATTCCACAATCATTAGCCCCTATTACCACTAGGGTTACCATGACCCTTCCACCCCCATATACATACTATCAACAACCTCTCGTTTCATCCATTATACACATCGGTATGTACCCCTATTTCACTGCCTTCTTCTCCACCAACCTACATGGCAGCCCCATACATTAGAGTGCCACCCCTATTATATGCCCAAAACCAACCTTCTCATGCTACAGAGGCATCCAATCATCACAACCCACCAACGACCTAATTAAATTGATGTTGGACAAGATGCAGACATTGGAGGCATCAATTTCTGGCTCTGCATAACACTCTCACCTATGACGAGATTTGTAACAAGCCCATTCACCCATCCATTCCTATCCGTTCATACCCCGTGCATTGGGAAATGCCTAAATTCAATCATTTCAATAGTAAAGAAGACCCTTAGCATCATTTGCGATCATTCAAGAATGAGTGTTTTCGATCTCTCATGATGATGCCTTGCTCTTGAGAACCTTTCCCATGTCCCTCACTAGACCTGCATTAGACTGGTATAGTGGGTTACCTAAACACTCTATATTCTCATTCAATCAGGTAGCCTAAGCCTTCTTTGATCATTTCTCTATCAATATCGTCAAGAAGGTTACCATGACGATCTATATTCCACATGTCGGTATGAGGATGAATCTTTCATAGATTTTGTCACTCACTTTAGCGCGACTGATCAACCAACTTACCTTCCAACTGCCACAAACAGAATGCATCAAAATCTTTACATGGGCTTGTGTCGTATATGTCACCGACCTTGTAGGTCTAAACCTTCTTAACATTCGATGAAGCATTCACTATGGCACGAAAGTTAGAGATTTGGGACATCAAAGAGAAAAAATCTAATTACGCAATAAGAATTTTGCATTCAAGTCAAATGATACCTCTTCTTCTTCCAAACCACAAACAAATTATTCAAAATCTAAGGGCACCACTAACGCAGATTGTACTTAAGGTCAGCCCGGCACATCTATCAAATCATGCTACCCCCTCATCTAATCTCTCACTGTCTCGATTTTTCAATTGAGACGAGAGCAAAGCGTAAATATACCCCAATCGGGAGCCTTACTCTTATGTCTTAGAAAATCTTATCAAAGCTAGATCCATCACTCTTCCACCAATAAAACCACACACTTGTTTTGACCTCTGCTCGCCCCATGCCCACATGGTATAAAGAACATGATTTCGTAATTATCATCGAGTAAAGGGTCATAGTGATGGCAAACTCGCATCACTTTCAAAAATATTGAGAAAGGCAAGTTAACCATGGATAATCCTAATGCACCTATTAACTAGAACCTACATATCTTCAAGAAACCATTTCCTAACCATGCCCCTTCTTCTGATCAAGCCGGTAAGACCTCCACTCACGATACCCATACCTCGCGAGGTTCACACTATCTTTAATGATGTACCTGTCACCTCCCAATTACCCCATATTCCTTCCATAAAGGTGATCCTATCCTGAAATCCTCCTTCCACATTGGAACCAACCTCCCATGTTCCTTCACCAATAGAGGAACACCTTTCATCTCCTTCATCACCTACGGAGGAATATTTTGCTAACATTGAGACCATCTCACCCCTGGCTTCACCACTTAGAGAGCCTTTAGCTACAGTACCTCCTCCACCCATAGAGGAGCACCCATTACCTCCTCCACCCATAGAGGAGCACCCATCATCTCCACCACCTATCATAGACCTAGTTGAGATACCTTTGCCTCTTGGTGAGCATTCTCCATCAGCCACCCAAAATCCTACAGACCTACTTTCGGCTCTCTTACCCACGGAAGTCTGAAGCTAGCCAATTCCCCATCTCTAAGACACATTTTACGGGAATTGCCATTAGGTCCTCACCAACTCCACCTACAGACATTTCGTTCTCACATTTGGCTAATCACTTAGATTATGTGGATAGGGCTCTACTATGGGGGTGCCTTTTACTCCCCGTCTCAACATAGATGCAGAGATCCCTTGCTGATACCTCCACAATCTACCCAAAAAATTTCACCAATTGAACCAAACACAATCACCTCTATCACAACCCCTTCCATGACACCTGTTATAGCTCACACTGCACCCTTACCCATAACTCAACCTACACCTAAACCCAAACCCATACTTGCAACATTTTCTTTGACTAAACCCATTACCAATTTAGGGGTCACCACGACCACTAGCCTTACTCATCCACATATCAAACTAGATTTAGCCACATCCTCCATAGTCAAAACCATACCTACTATGACACCCAAACAGAAGAATCAAATCCATAGAACTCGTACCACAGCTATGCCAATCACACCTATACTGTCTCATCATTTGTCTTGGGATCTTAGCTTCCCCACATGGTCAAGAAATCTCCACCCATCAATAAACCAAAAACACAACAGTCCATTCCTTCCTCACAAACCTCTGACCTACCTAGATGCCCAACCTAACTTACACCTACACCTGTAGCCTCTTTACCACCCATACCTCTAATACCCTCAGCTATTACTTCACTACCCACTACACTTCAGTCGTTATCTCGCACACCTCAAGCATGACCTGCATCATCTACCTTCACAAAACCCCCATTATCCCCGTGGGTAACTCGCCCTCTTCCTCCATCATATTTTCTTCTAGACCTCATACACCCACATCACCTTTACCCAAGAAGGTGCAACCCAAAAACAAAACTCCACTACCCCATAATAAGGTAGTCAAAATGACCACACACCCTCCTACCCATCCATCTACTATACCCATACCTAAACAAACACGACCGACACCTAAAACCACACCAGCACCCAAACCCATGGCTCAACCCCCTCCTCTTCTAAAGACCGTTCCTCAACAATCACCTACACCTACACCCAAACCCACGTTTACTTCCCATTGTGATCCACTAGCAGGGTCTTATGCCAAAATTTTAACCAACCTCCTTGAGACCTCTATCATCACATTACGCCACTCAGACCTTACGACCCCCTCAAACCCAAGCCAAAAGGGTTTGATGATACTAAAATTTACACATACCATCATGTGTTAGGACATGATGTGGAGAACTACAAGGCCTTGAAAATCATCCTTATCTAATTATGTCCACTAGAAACCAACTTTGACGACGATGACCTTCTCGATGAGGATCCTACTTCACCAACACCCATTCCCACACTGCCCACTCAATGACCACAACCTCCACCCTCACCTCTCCTAGAGCCATCCCTAAGATTTGAAATTAACATGGTTCACATCAAATAACTTGCCATGCCACCACCCAAATTTTTGCACCCAACTGACCTCACAGGGTTTTTCTCCTCTCGGTAGGTTTTTGCCCATTGTGTCATTATACCACTCACCCTACACCTTCTCCATTTTCCAACTCCCCTCAGATCAACATGATACACATCACTACACATGCTCAGAAGGACAAGGGAAAAGAAAAGGCAACTAACCCACCAACCAATCCTATACCCAACATACCATCTATACCCATACCTAAAATAACTATCCACAACCCCACGTACCCCATTTCTAATGGCATCACACATCGCACCATGCTCAAACAATTACACCAATCACCCCTCAAAATGTCCTTATATGACCTCATCCAAACCTTGGAATCCCATCGTCAAGCTCTCATGGAGGTTCTTCAATCAATTGAGGTTTTACCTAATGACCCTACACCCGTAGCCTCCATTATCACACCCCATCATGTAGCCTCTCTCACCAAATTACCACCTTCATCTTCACCCCACCTTGTTCACCAAGTGGCCTCCCTTAGCTTCTCAAAGGAAGAGATTGTGCCACACCAAAATGATGACCTAGACCCAACCCTCTTCATCTCTATCCACATCAATGACATACGGGTATGCCATGTAATGATTAATGGGGAGCTAGCATTAACATCATTTCATCCCATGCATTCACTCAAATGAACATACCTAACAATTACATGCATAAACACCCAATCATGTTGCATTCATTCAATGATGTTATCACCTCTACACTAGGCACCATCATCCTCCACATTCGCATGGGCCCCACACTATTCCCAAATTGTTTTACGTTTTGGAGGGGGAATTCCAATATAACCTGTTGCTTGGTAGACCCTGGATCCATGTCATGGGTTTCTTTCCTTCCACTTTGCATCATTGTGTAAATTTTGAACACGAAGGATACACCTATACCATTCGAGTTGACCCATCACCTTTTAAAACCTGCAACATGCTTTATTGACCTAATGATGTGCTCATACCTATCAAGCCATCTACCTTTGCAACCACTACCACTTCACCTACACCTCCACCTACCAGTACAGACACTGCTTCTACCGCACATACCTCCTCCATTCCTACCGCTTCCATAACCTCCATGGCTAACCCATCAGCTTCCCAATCCATTAACCCCACCTCCACATCGACCTCTGACACATTATCCATACCATCTACCTACATACCAACCATTGATCCCTTGGAAGGTGTTTTTCAATGCCTCACTCTGGGGAGTACCGCCTATATAGTGTCAACACATTTCTTACTCCACAAGAGTATGGAAGCCTTCACCAACACCCTCACTATGATCATCATATAGGAGAATGTATCCTTTATGGTCCTCCCCACCTTTGTACTAGTCTCACCAATGGGAGACTTGATATAACCACTTACACATCTGAACCACCATCACAAACCCGCCCATTTTCCGTTGACTTCCAATCACTTACCAATCACTGTTTCACCCACACCTTCTTGCACCGATGTGCATGGAAGGGTTTTGGTTTTGGTTTTTAGGAGCAATGCCACCATACCGTTGCTCCATGTACCACCCGAAAACATAACGAACGTAGTGGTATCGGCTTTCCCAAACCACCTACCAAATAGGCCCGCATTGAACTCATTACGGACACTAGCCCTTCTCCACCTTCTTCACCCACTCCACCTTCATCACCACCTTCACACCGGCCAGTCGACGGATCCCGAATTTATCCCTCCTAACTTTTTTTTTTCATAAACACCATTTCCTTAGGGCCTCGACTTATCAACGCGAGGGTGAGGCCCCTTCCACTCTTCCCTTACTATATCCTGAAATGATTGATGATGACACACCTATAATTAACATTGTTCAATATCAGGATGACGAATCCATACTCACCTACCTTTGTGCAGAAGACTCATATATTCATTGATCGTTACCTTTTGAGACATAAACCATGTTGAATGAATTGACTATCGAGATCAACATTCATACTCAGGATGACCCACACATCCTAAAGATCGGATAATCTTTATATGTTGTTGAATAAGAAGCCATCACTTCTTTTCTCAGAGAACATAACCACGATTTCGCTTGGTCTTATGTAGACATGCCCGTATTAACCCCACCATAGTGGTCCACAATATCATAACCATTCCCAATGCCAAACCCATTAAATAAAAGCTAAGGAGAATGCACCCTTGCATTTCTCTTCTCGTAAAAGAAGAACTTCAACACCTTCTTTCGCTTCCTTCATTTTACCCATTTATTATCCTTGTTAGATTTCTAACATTTTCCTATCACTAAAGTGACAGGGGAACTCCACATTTGCACAGACTTCCATGACCTCAACCTAGCCTCGCCTCGAAAGATAACTTTCCCTTAATTAGTATTGACCACCTAATTGACCTCACCGCTGGTCATGAGATGCTATCACTCATGGATGGATTCTCGGGTTATAACAAAAATTTTCTTGCCCCAAAAGATCAACACAAAACCTCTTTCATCACCCCGTGGGGGACCTTCCACTATCGAGTCATGCCTTTTGGCCTTAAAAATGCCAGTGACACATATCAGTGGGCTGTGAATTACATCTTCTACAACATCATGCATCACATATTGGAAGATTACATGGATGATCTCTTGGCCAAATCTAAACTTCACTCCAAGCACCTTGCCATCCTCAAAACCATCTTTATGACCTCATTAAATATTACATCTGCCTTCAGCCTAAGAAGTGTGTCTTCGCGGTTCTCTCAGGAAAGCTCCTAGGATTTATCATTTCCCTCCATGGTATAGAATTTGACCCTGCTAAAGTCAAGGCCATTCTCAAAATTCCTCCACCCACTAACCTTAAACAACTCCATAGCCTGCAAGGTAAGTTGCAGTCTATTCACCATTTCATTTCACAATTATCTGATCGATGTCAACCATTTCATCATCTGCTCAAGAAGGATGTCTCCTTTAAATGGGATGATGACTGTCACAAATATTTTGAGGCCTTAAAACAATACCTTCTCTAACCACCCGTACTCATCCCACCTAAATACGATCAACCTTTTTATCTATACATATCCGCTACCGATCACTCCTTGGGAGCCATGCTCACTCATCGTGATGAACAACATAGGGAGTAGGTGGTTTATTATATCAGCCATACTCTTTTGGACTATGAAACCCAATACAACCATCTTGAAAAACTCGCTTAGCCTTAGTTTTCATTGCCACCAAACTCTGCCATTACCTACTTAACCACAAAACCTATGTTGTGACCAACACCGACCCCTTACACTTCATGTACACCAAACCATATCAAAATCAATGTGTTGCATGATGGATTATGCTTTTAACTGATCTTGAACTTGAATTCATTCATCAGAATTCCATAAAGGGCCAAGCTATCACCAACCAATTGGCCAACGCACCTATTTCTCGGGATCAACCCTCTAATTTTGACTTTCCAGATGATTTGATTGCTACCCTTTCCCTGGATGAACCTCCTTATCAAATGACACTCTTTTTTATAGTTTACAATGTCAACGTGGGGGTGGGGCTGGTATTATCCTCATTCCTCTTGATGGAGAACCCATTCCTTCGTATTTTAAACTAGATTTTTAATGCACCAACAATCTTGCTTTGAATACGCGCATTGCTCGTACTAGGTCTCCAAGCCGCCTATGCCCTAGACATCAAATCAATCAACATCTTTGGTGATTCTCAATTGGTCGTAAACCAAGTTAATGGTATGTACCAATTTCATAATGAGATACTTCAAAAGTATAAACATCATGTCGACATACTTTTGACCACCTTCGATCGTTACACCCTTCAAACCATCCCACGTTCCATCAAAAATTTGTAGATACCATGGCCTGCTTAGCTTCCCAAATACCCGCTTCACCCATCGATTCCAAAATATTTATCACCATACAACACCTCCATTCACCTTCTTATTTACCTCATGATGTTTACTCGATCGAACCAATACCCCTAACCTGAGTGACCTTTGGAATAAATAATACTCTGACTACCTTTCTCTCTCCATCTTACCTCTTGATCTCACCTGTAATAGAAAACGTGCTTTCCTTAAAAATGTCTCCCATTACGTTATCATAGGAGGACTTATCATAAGTTACAAATTCCTTATACCATTAAGGAGGTTCATGATGGCATATGTGGAGGTCACTTTAGTGGCCTTGCTATTGCTAAGCATATTCTTCGCCTAGGCTATTACTGGCCAACCCTTAACCATGATTGTTGTGACTATGTTAAACGTTGTGTAAAATTCCAAAAACATTCTAACCTTCATCATACACCCAGTCATGCCTTACAGGTCACTCATGACCTTTGATCCTTCTCTCAATGGGGTTTGGATCTTGTCGGAGAAATCAATCCTCATTCTTCCCAACACCATCAATGGATCATCACTGCTACCAAATACTACACAAAATGGGTAGAATCCATCCCACTCATTTCCATGAAAGATGAGAAAATATGTGAGTTCATTAACCACCACATCATTTGTCACTTTGGTGTTCCTCATTGCCTCATCACTGACAATGGAAAACAATTCAAAAATAAAACATTGCAAAAACTTTGCAACACCTTCGGCATTCAACTTAGTTTCTCATCACCCTACTACCCATAAACCAACAGCCAAGCTGAATCCACTAACAAAACCCTCAACAAAATTCTCATGAAAGTGGTTGACAATACTGGGAAGGATTGGCATACACACATTCCTTTTTCCCTGTGGGCATACCACACTAGTATTTGCACTTCCACTATGGCCACACCCTTTTCTCTAGTCTACGGTACAGAGGCTATTCTACCTCTCGAAGTCCATGATCCCTCACTCTATATTTCTCTCCATGACATGCTCATTGATGATGACTTTTGTTAGGACTGTTTAGCACAGACTAGAGTTATTAGACGAACATCATCTTAACACTCTGGATCACCTTCAAGTTTACCAACAATGTATCAAATGTGCCTATGAAAAACATGTTCACAAATGAACCTTCCAAGTCGGTGACCTTGTCCTGAAAGAAAATCAACATGTAACCAAAGAAGAAAAAAGTAAACGGGGAAAATTTTCTCCTAATTGGCTTGGACCATACATCATGACTCATACCTATGGATTAAGTGCTTATCATTTATCTTCTCTTGATGGTAAACCCGAGCCTGAGCCCCTAAATGCCTTGCATCTTCGACCATTCTATTATTGACTTGTTGTCCTACCTCACCCTTTGTCTCTCTCCAGGCTCGTCCCTTGAGCACTACCCACTCCATACACCTCTAATGATTGAATCATAATCATGCCAGTACCCATCACTTGTTATCTTCCCTTGAATATGTGTACCATGGCACTACACATAGCATGATTCTCATGGATACTTTTCATCTACCTTAAGATGAGATCCCATGGTCGTTTCACCTTTCCTTTGAACAAGAGTCCTATCTTTCACCTTGGTCTTGTCCATGACTGCAAAGACCTCATAATGGGACCAAAATCCTTGAGTCAAACTTCTAATAAAAAGATGACTCCCTCAAAAGGACATCTTCTTCTTGACCAATTATTGCTATAAATAGACTGCTCCCATGAAGGACAACTATGTAAAGCTCTTCGAATAAAAAAATTAAAAATGAGAGCAACCAAAGCTTCCCTCATTGATTAGCTTCATGAAGACCTCAAGGAGTTCCATATTATTTATCTCATATAGACTTCTGCATCGATCAGTCTATCAACACACTCAACCTTTTTGTCATGGACTTGCCCATTGTGACCTAGGTTCTCTTTCCCGAAGTGCATACTACCTATACCATATAAAACTTTAACTACCTTTCACCCTTCTTACCATTCCCACTCCCATTTCCTTACTACCTCAAGGGACTTCTTGGAACTTAGACATTTGGTGATCATGTGACTACTTTTCATCATAGAACATGTCAATCGTGTAATGTATTTAGGGTCTTATGTTCATCACCTCCTCCAAGGTATGATCCTACCCAATCAGGTGGCTTTATTGCCCCCTCTTATCTTTTAACCATCTTTGTTTACATTTTGATTACCTTATATAGGACTTGGTCCTCGACGCTTACTTTTGGGGTAATCTCCTTCTTTCACCTATAATCCACCCACACCTAACAAACCTAAACCCACAACATGCCCAAACACCTACCGACTCATTTTCACACCTTCTCATTTTCTTCCCTAGCTTATGGGAGAACTACATCAGCTTGAGGTTCCTTTTCGCTTGGGATTATGTAGGCAAAGACTCTGAGGGCATGGGGCCCTTGGAGGTTAGCTCGGCCATTCTCTACCCTAAACAATTCATCAACCATGCCTAACTCACCATTTACATCACATTTCACTTAGTTCCCCTTTTATGTACAAAATTGGAAATTAAGCCACATACATAACAATTTTCTACATATCTTATACATTTATTACGCCTACCAATTCTCTATCATCACTATGTATGGATTATACCACATCTCACATATGACCCATAGTATCATTCATTGCAAAAATTAAAAATAAATAATGAATCACAACTTCACCTACTTTCAATACAATCATGCCTAACCAAACTTGACTCAACCATGCCTATAACCTAACTCAACCATGCCTAACTAAACCTGACTCATCCATTCCTATAACCTTTGACTCAACCATGCCTATAACCTAACTCATCCATGCCTATAACCTGACTCAACCATGCCTATAACCTGACTCGATCCATGCCTAAACCGACCTGACTCCATCATGCCTAACTCACCTAATTTCCATCCACATCAAAGTAACAAATCCATATCTCATCTAACACAAGCCATAAACCAATATCTCATAAATACATCAACAAATCACAAAATACCATGTATCTCATCATATAAATCAATCAATATGTATCTCAACATACATGCCCATCTCATCATGTCCATCATCTCAAAAATGTCAGCACGCAGGCCGATATACAATACAAAATGTCATCGACACGTAGGCCGGTCTCATATATACAAAAAGAAAGAATGAATCAATACAAAATATCTTCGGCACATAGGCTAGTATATGCTCAAAATATACAAATCACTCATACATCCTCACTATCTTGGCATGCAGGCTAGTATGTGATAAAAATACAACTATCTTCGGCATGTAGGCTGACATATATATAAAAAAATAACTAATATACATAAAAATCAGGTGACCACATATCAGGCATCTCATTGGATGTCCTCCATCTCTGTGTCACCTATACCCTCGGCCTCCTATGTCCCTACTGGCACCTCACCTAGCACTGGTCACCACACGTTGGTGGCCTCTCCCTGATCAGGCCTCGAGCTCACTGACCTCTTGTGCTCTCCACACTATGAGTGCGGATCTCGTCCTCTCACTGCACGCCTGTTGTGCCCTATACTCGGCATAGGAGATGAAATCTATCCCAGCTGCCATAAGATGATCATGATAGTATCTCACCTAACCTAGGTCATCCCATAACCTGGATACAGGCATGTTCTATGGTGGTCCCATACGTCGCGGACCCTGTACCTACCCTGCAGTAACCTCCCTGCACCTACCTGTGAGTGGGACTGCTCCCGGTGCTTGTGGTGGTACCTCATGCCCCCGTGCCTATATCTAGTCTTGTAAGGCCCTAATATTTTCGTAGAGGCTATGACCAATGGCCTTGTAAACCTACCACATGAGCCTCACAGTAAGGATACCACACGACCATCTCGCCTGACCATTGCCATCTCCTCCATTCACCATCTGGGGCCTCGGTGGCTACCCGTATGCGTAGCTCTGCTACCTCGCCTCCGAGCCCTCCAGGTTGTGTCTCGTAATATACTCAACTAGGTAATCAATGTAGCTACCTACCCTTGTAGGGTATCTCTCTACACTGTAATGGTAGTGAAGTCCTGCTGCTGCCTCGGGTCTAGGTGGTATGGCTCATAACTAAGCCATCAACCACTACATCTATCTATTTGTACATCCGGCATCATCTATCCACCAATCCACTAGTTTCTCCTCCTCCCCCCCGTGGGAAGCTGTAGGCTATAGTAGAGGTAAGGGCCTCTCCACGTCATCTCTCTGATACTATGGGAAGGGTGGAGGAATGTCTGTAAGAGCTCAAACTTCCATCGGACTCTATCTACCAGGATCATCTCATCCTCCCGGCACAACAACTCTATATCCACCTCTCTAGTTGGAGCTCAGCTAGCTCCTCATGCATATGCCTATATGAGGGGAATCCCACATATGGCCTACTAGATAATGTCCACTCTGGACAACCCTCCAATAACTACCAAAAATGGGCCACATCATGTGTCAGCCTATCCGATCTCCACTCTCCTATCACCGGCACCCATCTCCTATATCCCACCCGCACAAATCTAGGTGGGAATGCATCTACTTGGGGCATCCCTATAGGTCACATGCACACTATGTGCTTGTATGCCCAGTGTAGTATAAATGTACAACATAGGCTAAACCTGCACAACCGCCCATATGCCCATAGCTCTCTGTATAGCTGCACTAAGAATGTTGGTGCCTAGGAAAAGCATGTCTCATGCACCATCATATCATGGAGTACCCCCATTAGTGATCGGGAAAGTGTCCACCCTCTGCATCTAGTAGTGCATAGTAGCACACTGCCTCCATCAACAAAACCACTAGCCTCGTCTCATCCAAATGGGCTAGGTACATCTCTCCATAGCTCAAACTGGTGCTATGGAATCTCAAATCAGCCACCCCTCACCAAAAACAGTCCCAATCAACTCCTCTGAGGCCTCGAAGGAGATAGAATACACCTAGGAACCCAATATGGGTAGTGTAAAATTCGGAACACGTCCTCCAGGGTGATAGTCATCTCACTGTCCGGGAAGGTGGAATGTGTTGGTCGTGGGATCCCATCTATCGATGAGCACGACCATCAAGTGGGTTCTTAGAACAACATGTCGATAGCGATGAATCCCACTCAATCCCACTACCTCCACATGCTTTAGAGCTCCAAAGGGGTTACTATGCCATGCAATGTCACCAGTAGAGGTGGAACCCTGTCCCACATATGTAACTATGCTCTCCCCTGCATCCAATCTAAGCACGACATTAATCCACATTTACCATGACCATATTCACCAATTATCATTACCCTCCACCCTATTTTCACTCTACCCATCTCAACTACCTAGCCCACATCACTTTTGGACCCTTGTGCCTAAAATCCCGACCAGTGCCGGTTCATCCTAACCGACTCCAGTCACCCTTAAACCGGCATCGGTCACCTGTTTGGTGACCGATACTAGTTCACCTTTACCGACCATAGTTACCATGTAACCGACATCGGTCACCTATTTGGTGACCGCTACCATTTTTACCTAACTGACATCGGCCAACCTTGACCGGTGCACCGGTCACTATCACGAGAAAATCCCATGAACTTCCCAAAACCCCATTTTCTAAAATCACCCCCTTTCCCTTTTACCCCACCTACAATGACCTAAAACTACCCCTGACCTCTACCCACCCCACCTATACCATTTACTACCCTTCCCCTCCCTCTTTTAGCCCGTTATTCCCCCCATACCCAAATTTTATTTTTACCCACCCACAAAAACAAAAACCCACAAAAACCTAAAATAACAATTATCCAAACCTCTAATCTATCCAATTAACAATGTAGAGTTGGGTGCTTACCTCGTCGCACTGCTGCCACCATCTCGGTGGCACGTCCGTTCTTTGTGCTTAGGTGGCCCACCAGATCCCTCTCTAGCCTCTACCATACCCGAATAACTACTCGTAACCTCTGCCCAATCAAATCTCTCACCCTAATCCCGTGGACCCACTACTCACCAACCCAACCCTCGTCTAATCACACTACCAACTCACTATCCCATTTCCTTTAGACACTTTTCTCTCTTTTCTCTCTTTTTTTCATTTTCTCACTTTGTAAATAACAAATGAATAACAAAAATGCATATTTTTTTATAACCAACCTGACCTAACGACATCGGTTACCCTTGACTAGCATTGGTCACATGCCCTACCTCACCGTCATCGATTTTCCTATACCGACGTTGGTTATCCATGACCGCCATCGGTCATCCTCACCTGCACATTGCCCTCAATTTTTTCCTTTTACCTCACCCTTTACCTTGATCCTTTACCCCACCCTTCACCCTGATCCTTTCCCCAACCACACCTTTACCCAACCCATTTACCTTACCTTTCCTGACCTCATCACTTACTACCTCCATTTTTCCTCCTTTGGGGACTCATTATTTTACCCCTACCTTGGCCTTTACCCGTATCGTGACCTAGATATTTGGACCTGGACCATTGCTAGTGACCTTTGACCTCATGTGTTTGCTATACCTTGTGGCAATCAAGTACCTATGTTGATTGACTTGATGACCTTACCTAGCCTATTGTCATGACCATTTATCCCAAACCTACCTTTGATGTACGAACATACCTAAATGTTCTTGTACCTAACCTACGTTGTGTTTCCCGACCCTATCCTATACCTTGGATAACGGATTCACTTCAACCTTAGATGATGTGGAGTTTACTTGATCTTCAACTTGGTAGTGTGCTATAGTTTATTCGTATCCGTACATTTTAATGTTGCTACCTTTGACCTAGACCCATTACCTAGATTTCCACATATACCTTTAACCCTTTCTCCCCATGCCCACCTGCCTCTTCCTCCCATTTACCTTTTATCAAACCACTCACTGATTCCCCCTTCTACCTCATCAGTTCCTAGTTTGAGGGGGATCACCTTCACCCGCACATGGGGCAACCACATCTTATTTTTGTTAGCATCACTTACCAATACAAGCTATGCAACAAAAAGGGGAAAAATGTAGACACTAAAATTAGGTCACACTCCCCTTTGGTCCCTTGACAAATAAGCACCCTTCATCACATTCACCTAGCCATGACCCCTTTCACCCCACTAATATTAATTTAATTAATTTAATTAAATTAATGCATTATCCTCACTATATTTATTATTTAAATATCTTATTTTAAATAATATCCACACATACAGTTCACTTCGACACCTCACCAAGCCAATTTAACCTAAGACCTGTTCTTAGTAAGTTGTCGTAACAAACTAAGACATACCCAAAGCCTAAAAATCAATGCCTACATTCCTTCTAACCACATTCCCGCATGCTCACAAGAAGCTCCCAGTCTAATCCATGGGTTAACAACATGAGATCCAAGGAAATCAAGAGGATCTCCCTAGTTTAGTAAACCTAGGAAATCCCACCTTGACCGATCTGGTTACCCCTAAACCCCAAAACAACCTTATTCTCAAGGTTGAAAGTTGGAAGAAAAAAAAGGTTAGTGAGAATTATCACATCTCATAGAGATAACACATCTTCAGAGAGTGAATTCCAACGAGACCACGCATGCAAGGAAGGAGATCAAACATCTTTTCTGTCAACCATGATCTGATCTAACCAAGCAAAGAGGAATGCATGTTCACCAATGCGAAGCTTTCCTTTAGCTAGTGATCACTTGTATCCTTCAAGCCCCTCATCATGACCTCCATCCTTCACACACAGCATCCAGGACCAGAATCCAAGTAAGTATAACATCATACTTCTCTGGTTTATTTCATTTCATCATTATTTTATCATTTATTGCTTACCTAGCCACCTATTGACCTTCTCCAACATTTCCACCTCCATATACCCATTAAAGCCTCACCAAAGCCTACCCCAGTCACCCAATACCTCATCCTAACCAACCAAAGTCCTTTGTGCAATCACAAAGGAGACCTAAAGCTTGTTCTGTGACATTTCTAGATTTCATAGTAACCGGCACTGGTCACACCTGACCACCATTGGTTACCCCTGACCGACATCGGTCTTTGTATTTTCCCACACATCCTAGAACAAAGACCTACCCACTTAATTTCATCTCACCCTCATCCACCTGTGATCTACCCAAGACCTCTATCAAACCTGCAGAACCTAAAACCAATCATTTGACCTTTGGATTCTATTCTAGCTTAGCTTGTTAGATTAGATCTATTTCTTATTATGTTTTAAGTGAGATACCTAAATATTTTCAAATTACAATATGATTTACTTTGTTTACAACATTAAATTGTTTAAAATAGTGGACTAACAGACCATTCCTTCTTGTGGTCTTGCTTTGCATTACGGATAGTCCCTCCTAGCTGTTGGTTGTCAAAAAGGACTTCACGAAGAGCAATAGTCAAGGGACAAGAAGTCCCTCCTATTTAATGGGAGAGGTTCCCTTATGTAGAAATGAACCTATTTACACATATACAAAATATGATTTTCTTGTGGAACTTGGATATTTACGAAAGTGTTTTCTATAAGGATCATCAATTACAAAAGGACGGAGGAATGAGACATTGAGAACGAGAAAAAGGCACCATTTAGAATTATAGATGACAGAGTAATTCTTTATGCATGTGAAGATACAGTGAATTGAAACAAGATCATTTGAATCATACTAATAAGATGAAATTTGAAAGACACAAAGTTCTATAAATAACATCTGCAAGAATACAAAGCTTCTTAACATAATATAGACAAATGATCTTAACAAGATTAAATGAAAAGCTTGGGGATAAAAGGAAATCAGATAGACAAAGAATGAAAAGTCCTTCTGTATTGATTTCTTTATGATTTATTTTACACTTTCAGAAAATGAGCCAAGTTCTTCCTCTTCAAAATGGCGAGGAGAGGCCATTATATAGTTTACAATTCAGTTACTCTCGGTAACTACTTCTTTTAACTAATGATTAGTTAAAGGGTTTCCAATCACAATACCCAACTAATTATTACAATAAATTTGAGAGAAAGAATGGGAAGAGAAGAGAAGAATTAGGAAGGGAAGACAGGTGCTTATGCAGGAGGGACCCACTGATTTTAAAATCCGCTGTCTGAATCTCTTCAGCGCCTCGGCTATGTCTCTGCCACGAGGGACTGACGTGTTGGCTGTAGATTGGGTCCAAAATCCAAGGCACTTCTCCATTTCCTTATCAAACTCGACATGAGTATGATAGTCCTTATTTTCTTCTTCAATGGCAGATTGAAGAGAGAAGATCTCCTTCATTTTCTCTTTGGAAATGGAGCTTTCCTTGAACAGATTACCTTTGACAAAAGCTCTGAATTGAGCTTTGATTTCTTGTAGGGAGAGAGACACACCAGAAGTTTCATCCTGAAGATGACAATGTATATCTTTGAAAGTAGATACAACTAGTGTTTTGAAAGCCTCTCCCTTCTGCCAACTATTCTTCAATTCTCCCGAAGCCTCCTCCAGGACCTTGATCTTCCACTCCACACTGTAGACCCAGGACTTTGATAGATTATCCTTTGCATCATCAAAAACCTTACTCACCAATAAAATGTTTTCATCTATTTGTCCCATGAGGCGGAGGTCCACAATGCAACTACTCCAAAGTTTAAGCTCTTTATCTATGATCCCAATAGTGGAGGAGAGCTTCTGTTGCAAGTTGTTCACCTTTCCGTGGAGTTTGAAAGCTTCATCGATGAAGTTTAATCCAGCAACAAGCATATCTTCCACCATGGCCTCCATAGCTCTGCCATAGACAGAATACTTGTGCATGTCTTTGATACTTTGTACCTCATCTTGGCTCAAAATCACAGGTGGTGGAAGAGTAGTCAATGGGGTAGGGTCTAAAACTTTGTCGTTGGACAAAAGAGATTTAATAAAATCTGTGAGAATCTGGGCTTGTTCTTCCAACTGTTCTATAGTTTACTTCCCTTTTTCTACCCTCCCAATGACTCTTGTGACTATTTCCTGGAGATTTTGGATCTCACCTTCAGGGGTAGACTCTCCCATTGGAATCCTTGAGAGTTCTAGGTCAGATACCTACAAATCCTGCTCTGGTTTATCTACTGTAGGCTTAGCGATCTCCAGGAATTGCTAGCCCTGAGCATCAGACACTATCCTGGAGGTGATTCTAGCTTTTTTGGCGCGGGAAGGAGGAGTAGTGCCTAACAAGGCTGCCACAACATCAAAATTTGGCCCTGAGCTCCGAGAGGAAGGTTTTCTCTTCCTACTGTCGATGAGAGGCTACACCCATGCAAAAGAGGAGGAGGAAGAGGTAGGAGGGGCAAGAGGACCAAGAGACAGAGAACTCATGGCGCTCAAGGTTTGCACAGCTGTTGTCTCGAGTTGAGACATGAGTGGGGCACTTGAGACAACTGGTGCAGAGGAATCAATAGTACTTGGAAGCTCAGCACTCTGTACCTCTTTGTCCTTATCCGTCGGAGCTTCAGGGGTGCTTGTAGGGGCTGGCACTTCACTTTCCTCACTTTCACTAAGAACAATGATGTTCTCTGGTCCCAAAGGCAATTCTACCTACTTTCTCTGGGGATCTTCTTCCACAGGCTCCTTCTTAACCTCCTTGAGTTTCTTCTGGTATACCTGGGTGGATGAAGAAGGAGTAGAAGCTGCAGCTCCTTGAGTTGATGAGGCAGGAGGGGTTTGCATAGGTGTGTCTGATCTTGGAGTCGATGCTTCCCTCCTTGGTGTTGAAACATCCTTGGAGGAGGATTCCCCTGAGTGCCTCCTAAGCTCTCGAACTTTCTTATCAAACTAGATCTTAGTCCTGACTAAGACTGGAGCCAGGATCTCAACCAAATCATCTTTCTCTTTTTTAAACCAATCCAAGTCCTCCAAGGGAGTGTGCTTAACCACATTGTCATACTCATATGAGTATAGATCAGAGTTTTCATCCTTGAGTCCTTCAGGAACTTGGTACAAGCCGAGTTCTTGGATCAATTGTAGAGAGAACCTACCATAATGCCTCCTTCGGCCTCAAAATCATCGGCACAGTCAGCCCAATAGTCTTCTGTATCTACCCTATGATGATAGGTTATCTTGATATTTTGCTCAATGAACTTTTTCAAGTCGAAGCAAGTTCTGGGCTTGAAGAAATGAACAGTAATGGGGGCCAGGGCTCTTTCTATATTCTGTGCATCCAGGGCTGTTTTGCAGGTGTAGTTTCCCAAAGAGATGGGGAAGTGCAAACCAGTAATCTTCTTGTCCCTGCAGGTTCTATGCAATTTGTCCAATTGCCTACATACTTCTATCAGAGCCATCTTGTCACTACAGAACATCGGAAGCCTCAGAGGGGTGCTCTCATAGCCAAAGCCTGATATAGGAGAATTTTCTGAACTGGATAAAATAGGCACCGTAGTGCGATATCAGGCTCATGGCTTCGTCAAAAATCTTCTAGCGAAAGGTCACCTCGAGAATTCTCGACCATGTACATAGTGAAAGCATCATTCACCCCTTCGAAATTATGATTGCTGGTCTCTAGGGTGAATCATGAGCGTGAGGGCATATACAAGATCATCCTTGTCGGCATCAATGTAAGAAAAACCAAACCATTGCCTTGATGCCACAGAGTATACATCAGGTACGAAGTCATGTAGAATTTCTTTATTTGTTGTACATTGGATAGCTACTCTACTAGGTTCATGCTGATGATTTCTACCAAATTGATATTTTGAGTTCCCTCGCACACCATGTTGATAAGCGGGCACATCCAAAAATGGATCTCGTTAGTAGAGGGTAAGCCCATAACTTTGAGCCGAGTAGGGATTATGAAATCTGACAATTCTTCATTGAAGTCAACCCGGAAAAGAGTCTTGGATAGACGAGATGCTCCCTTCTTAGGGTTTTTGAGCCAAGACTTCGCCACCCACGCCTTATAGTTGTCACTGTCTTGATTGAACAGGGCCTGTGCTTGATTCTGGGAGACAACTATGGCATTATCCATTTCTGGAATCCTCAGTGCAGTGCCAATGGCGCAGCAGTGTCAAGTTTGGCAATGAGCTCCTCGTGTATGTTTGTTAATTCACTCGAATCAGGGTTGAAATGAGCCCCGCATGCAAGCACTGTGTCCGCACATTGCACAGAGATAGGGAAACCACCAGCAAAAGCCAGACCACTGTCATGAATCATCTGTGCCATTGGTGTAGGGTTTACGTCTGTCATCCTCGACCAAAAATCACCAAAGTCAAGGTGGCGAACTTCACTTGTCCCCGATATCGGGAATGGTAGACTCAAGTGGAGAGACTTGTTCCTGCCCCTGGAATTTGATCTTCATGTTGATAGTAATTCAGAGAGTAGAGTTGCAAGCTAGACTTGGGATGAAATTACAGAGGGAATGGATACGCGCACAGGAATTTAGATTGCAAGGGTTCGAGCAAAAGATAGCAGGAAAGCAGTGTGTAAAATGCATAGGGGTTCGCTCGTTATATAGCCATTTAGGAGAGAGAAAGGTAATAAATGCACATTAAATACATACCTACCAACTTGAAAAGCAAGATATTTAGGTAGAGCGGGAAAAATCAGCACGAATAGCACTTTGGTTCATTTGGGACATGAGGGACGCGAAAGCGCGAAGTACGTGACTCGAGCCGATTCGGGCGATACGGGAAAAGATGCACAAATGCTCTTGGAACACACGGGACAAAAGTACACGAAGTACGTGACTCGGCCGAATCGGATGAAAATGGAACAACTGGTTCGGGTGAACTTGGGACATTTGGGACAAAAGTTCAGCGGGCCGAAAAGAACAGACTTGGGTGAACTAGCCAATCGGGAAGAAAGGGCCTAATTGAACTTGGGACACACAGACAAAAATATCCGACAGCCCAAAAAACATGTAAAATGACCCAAAAACGTAGATTTTCTCAATTTCTCTAGCTTTTTACATATCGGTACATCGAAAAAGACACTTAAACTCAAAAATTTTAAATTTTCACCTTCTTAAGAGTAGGGGAATTTTGAGTGGACAACAGCTGGCTCCTTCTGGGGATGTCTTGGCATAGATTCAAAGAATGAGACAAGGCAAGAATTTAGACAAACTCGGGAAGTAGACCAGTACCTTATCCATTGGGCCATGGAGTCAAAAAGCAAACCAATACAGAAGACAACACACCAAAACAACACACAAAAACAAGAGCAGGAAAGGAGGACACACACTATACAGAATATACAAAAAGGGACCCCCTAATCACCTATGACTTGAACAACTTCAGGTACTGCCCACTATAAGGAAGTGGAAGAGAGGAACCATCCATATAATCAAGGTAGAAATAATTCTTACCAGCAAAGTTCCTGATCTTGAAAGGTCCGAGCCAAAGGGAATCAAACTTGCCATGGCTGCCACGAGGTTCATGCCTTTTATCCCACAACAAAACAGTGTCTCCAACTTGGAAATCTCTGAACCTAGATTTCTTATCAAACATGACCTTAACTTTTCACATGATGAGCAGATATCTTATCAGCAACTTCCAATCTATCCTCATTCAATTTGTGAAGGTACATTATTCTCTTATCCAAAGCATCATTGAAACTGGTATCTTCAATGGCCTTCATTAGATGCAAGGCTGGCAGCTCCACTGTTACTGGAAATTGAGCTTCTACTCCATATACCACTTGAAAAGGAGACATTCCAATGGCTCTCTTAGGTGTGATCCTGTCTACCCAAAGAGCATCATAGAGTTTCTTGTGCCAGTTTCGTTGAGACTCATTGACTAATTTCCTTATTATGGTCACCAGATTTTTATTAGTGGATTATGCTTGTCCATTTCCCTTAGGATAGTAATCTAAGGAGTGAGCCAAGGAGATGCAATATCCATAGAAAAAATCCATTATCTCAGTTGAAGAAAAATTTGAGGCATTATCTGTCACAATCTTGTTAGGTACACCATACCTTACGAAGATGTTTTCTTTGATGAAGCGCACACTACTTGAAGTAGTACTCTTTCTTGGAATGGCTTCAACCCATTTGGTGAAGTAATGTCATGGCGATTAATACATGAGTATGACTAGCACTAGAAGAGGGATTAAGTGTTCCAATGAAGTCCAAACCCCACTGTTGAAAAGGTTCTTCAATTACAACTGGCTTAAGAGGCAAAGAGGCCAATTTGGGTCTACCCACGAAAGTCTAACAAGCCTCACATTTATCAACCCACTTTGATGCATCTCTGAACAAGGTAGGCCAGTAATATCCTCCACGAAGTATCTTATGAGTAGTGATAGTTGATGAGTAGTGCCCTCCACATGCCTGATCATGAAAAGCTGAGAGTAGCTTTTTCTATTGTTCCTTGTCCACACATTTCAAAAACCTTCCATCTAACCCATGTTTAAACAAGGTGTTTTCCCATAACACATATTGCACTGACCTTAGTTTAACAATCCTTTTTTCTTTGGCAGTCAAATGAGATGGGCATTCTCCATAGGTGAGAAAATGGGTGATATCAAAGCATACCATTCACAACTAAGCTAAGAAACAGAACGGTAGGAAGACCAACTTTATCTTCCAGTAACTCATGTCTAGCTCCTTCAGCGATGAGTTCACAAAGGCCTTTTCCACAGACAAGCTTGGTCGATTTGATGTCAATATCATATTCTTGGACCTTAGCCACCCAGTTCCCTCTCTTGGATCCAAATTCCTGCTGTGTGAGAATTGACTTAACAGTTGTATCTGGTACCAACACCATGGAGTGAGAGTTGAGAATGTAAAAACGAAACTGCTTAATAGCTTTAACCACTGCAAAAGCATGTTTTTCCATCATGGTGTATTTTAACTCATGATATTTTAGAATATAGCTCATAAATGCAATTGGGAGTTCATGCTCATTAGAATCTTCCTGAGTTAAAATAGCAGCCAAGGTGTTATCTGTGGCGTAGCAATAGATAATAAAATCTTTGCTAAAATCTGGACATGCTAAAACAGGAGTTTTAGCAATGGCTCTTTTAATATCTTCAAAGGCTTCTTTCCCTTCAGAAGACCAACCAAACGTTTGTTTTCCTTTCATCATTTGGGAGATATTCAGAGTTAGTTCTGCAAAATCAGGGATGAATCTTCTCAAAAAATTGATCTTACCAAAGAAAGAGTGCACGCCCTTTTTGCTGGTTGGGAGAGGAATTTGCTGAATAGCTTGAACTCACTCAGGATCAATCTTAATACCATCTTTGGAGATGATGTGCCCTAATAATTTCCCCTCTGTGACACAAAAGACAGATTTTTTAGGATTCAAAGAGATCCCATGTTCTCTACATCTTAGCAGAACTATCTCCAGGTGCTGAAAATGATCCGCCCTTGTTTTAGAATACACAGTCAAGTCATCAAGGTATACAACAATACACTTCCCTTTCAAACTTCCAAAGGCTAGGTCCATAGCTCTCTAAAAAGTAGCACTGGCATTAATGAGCCCAAAAGGCATTCTTTTGTAAGAAAAGGTACCCCAAGGGGTAGTGAAAGCCATTTTGTGTTGATCTGTAGTATTAACTTCTACCTGATTATATCCTGAGAATCCATCAAGCATAGACAACATTTCAGATCCCGTTACTACTTGTAAGACCTGATCCATCATAGGTAAAGGGTAATTATCTTTCAAGGAAGCCTGGTTCAGATTCCTGAAGTCAACACAGATACGAATCTCACCATTTTTCTTCCTAACAGGTACAATATTGGCAATCCATGTTGAATGATGGATAGGAAAAATGATTTTGGCTTTCAACAGCTTCTGTATTTCTTGAAAAATGGTGTCAGCTATTTTAGGATTGTATTGCCTCTGTTTCTGCTTAAAAGGCTTAATTCCAGGTTTGAGAGGAATAAAATGCTGCATATCTTTTGGTTGGAAAGCTTTTAAATCTTCATAAGAGTAGGCAAGAACATCCTTATACCTCTTTAAAAGATCAATTGCTTTCTTCCTCTCATCTGTTGTGCAACATTTTCCAATGTTCACGAGCTTAGGGTCAGTAGAACTCCCAATATTAATTTTGTCATATTCAGCTGATTGTTGAGGTCCAGTAGAAGCTCTAGACTTTACATACCTATCGTGTTTATCAAATAGTTCCTCTAAACTTACCAATCCTTTAGGGATCTTGTTTCCCTTGAGTTTGATACATCCATCCTGATCCGTTTCTTCTCCTTGAGTAGCTACTTTGTCAAAGGGCACACTTTCATGAGGCAAGTTATCACTTCCTTCAAAGTATAACTATTCAAAATTATCTTTGAGTTCTAAGAAGGAAAGCAAGTGTTGATCATTATTGAAAATTTGCCGCTTATTTGTATTATCACGTACACTAGGTCGATGAATCATCTCAATGGTGAACTTATCTTGGGAAAAGTCGATGAGGTATAAGCGGTGACCCAAAGACTCAAGCTATGAATCAGCCCGGTATTCTTTTCCCTAGGTATGGCTTCAATGGAGAAAGCATCAAAAAATTCAATGGAATCCCAAACCTGATTCCCGTAATGTTTCAACCTTCCATTTTTACGGAAGAGGTTTCTAACTTGCTTTACAATCAATTCCGCATCCCCACAAGCTAGAAGAATCTTCACACCTTGTTATTTTTCCATCTATAGTCCAAGAATGAGAGCCTCATACTCTGTTGTATTATTGGTATTTTCAAACTGCAACTTGAATGAAAAAGGATGAAGGCTTCCTTCAGGTGACACCAATATGACACCAGCTCCAGAACCAGCTGAGGAACAACTTCCATTAAACTCTAAAATCCAAACACCAGTAGGATCTTTAGGTGACACTTTGGGGAGTTGGATTTCTTCAAGAGACATAATCATGTAGTTTCCATGCCCCATATCCTCATAGAGTATTTGTGCTTTGGGATCATTCGTTTTTTGTACAATATACTCAGATTGCTTCTCAAGAAACAACTTCTTCATTTTCCCATTAACAGGTATGAGGGCATGTGACCAATCCATTTGAATTTCTCCACCCACATCCTTACAGAATTTTCTTCTTAGCAACATCCCATATGAAGGAGGAATATCTGCTACTAAGATAGTAGCCAAAACTTTCTTCTCAGGCAAAGCAGCAAAAGCCACTTGTGCATCTTTAATCCTTCCGACCAAGGGCACTTCCTTACTCTCCATAGAGTAACAAGATCCATAAGTGCGTGTGAGAGTCAAGCCTAAGGCATGACCTACTTTAGCAGGCATCACATTATCTGATGCTCCTGAGTCTATGACGCAATTCTCGAGCCTATGGCGGCTATAAGAAGTGTCACATAGAA
The DNA here is from genome assembly GCA_018340775.1 of Taxus wallichiana var. yunnanensis. Taxonomy (NCBI): domain Eukaryota; kingdom Viridiplantae; phylum Streptophyta; class Pinopsida; order Cupressales; family Taxaceae; genus Taxus; species Taxus wallichiana. Next base: position 66,862,890 of record CM031239.1, on the reverse strand, counting down.
TGGTTTGATTTTTTCACTGGGTGATGTGACATTGGATATCAGATTAGGTTGTGATGCAAAAGAGGGAGTGGGTAAAAGGCCTTTAGAGGTAGTTTTAGAATGGGAATTGACAAAGTGAATCATTTTAGCAAAATCCTTAGGATGGGTTTGATAATATTCAGCTTCTGAGATTTGAACCTTAGTCTTTTTCAGGTGATCAATAATATCAAAAGACCCAGAAGTGGATGGGCTATCATCATTTGAAATCTTAGGTTTATCAATTTTAGGGGAAAAAGAAGTAACTTTAGTAGCAGAATTGACAGGACTCACCTTTGGTGTAGAGGAAATGGGAATAGGAGATCCTCTTTTTGCAATTACGGGGATAGTTGTCGGCTGTTCTTTAGATTTCTTGGTGGGCTGCATCACTTTCTCCCTCTGATTTTTCTACTCTCGAGTCATGACAGTGTATGATTCGCTATTCATGTCTGCTACTATTTCATCATAATCATCCTCTGCATCAATGCCTTCAGTGGTGAAGAAATTAACTCGAGATCCCTCGAGTTCATCTGCTTCATCATCAACCTCTTCAACAAATTCCTCGCAATCTTCATTAACCTCTTCATCCTCTGGTTCCTCAACTTCACAGGTTGCGTTGACAAGAACTTTAATAGGACGTCCTTCAAGTGCTAGCCTTGTTTGATCAGTAGGTAAACGATTTCTAGGCTGAAAATTCCTCCTTGGAACATCTGCATAGGGAGCATGTTGAGCCAATTATTTCTTAATGGCAATGAGATCATTTGCAAGTTTTTGTACCAATGGATCAGTATTAGGTCTAGGGATGGAAGAGGAGGAAGAAGTAGATTTAGATTTAGAAGGGTCTCTCCTCAACTTCCCTGACATGATTAAATCATCTTCGACACTAACAACAAGAGTTTGATCTTCAGCCAATGTTGCGAGATTAGCCCTTCTTAGTGCATAGCTAACTTCAGGCGATTGAGCATTTAGGAAAAAACATTTTTGAATTTGATCTACAGGTCGAGTATTTGGCGGAATTTTTTAATCAACCTGTTGAATCGGGCCACAAATTCTCTCATGGGCTCTGATGAATCCTTCTTTATTTGAGAGATTTGGGCTAGCAAGGCATGCACATCTTCTGCTAGTTTGAACCGGTTTTCAAACCTAGTTCTCATTGTGTCCCAGCTGGTGATAGCACCGGTGGAAGGTGATAGAACCAATCAGTAGCATTATCTTGTAAAGTCTCAACAAAAATTCTTAGGAGACATCTTCATGTTCAACTCCCAGAACTCCGCATGTAACTATGAAGGCTGCGATGTGTTCATCAGGATGCACTTTACCATCGCCTTTGAATTTAGGGAAGTTCTTCCGATTACCTCTGGGTAACTCGTGCAAAGGTTGAGGAAGGGCAAGGGGCCCGACACGATGACCCTAGGGAAATGGTACCGCCATTCTTGGAAAAATGGCTTGAAGAGGAACTGCAACACTAGCAAGAATCAAAGCTCAAAGATTAGGACTGATTGACTCTGAAGGAATACCACCCGTAGGGATTCTATCTTGAACAGGTGGAGTGCTTGTCAAACGAGTCTTTCTATTTCTTGTGGAAGGGAAAGGAAAACCCTGCTGCTCCAAAAGATGGAACTAAGAATCTTCAATACCAAGGGCCCTTCTCCCTCGAGTACAACGTGGAGTCACCAGATCAAAGGATGATCAATAATTATAGAACTGGAATATGATTTCCCTAGTAGAGTCACCAAAAACTATTGGTCATCAAAAAGGACTTCACAAAGAGCAACAGTCAAGGGACAAGAAGTCCCTCCTCTTTAATGGGAGAGGTTCCCTTATTTAGAAACGAACCTATTCACACATATACAAAACATGATTTTCTTGTGGAACTTGGATATTTACGAAAGTGTTTTCTATAAGGATCATCAATTACAAAAGGACTGAGGAATGAGAAAATGAAAATGAGCAGAAAGGAACCATTTAGAATTATAGATGACAGAGTAATTCTTTATGCATGCGAAGGTATAGTGAATTGAAACAAGATCATTTGTATCATACTAATAAGATGAAATTTGAAAGACACAAAGTTCTATAAATAACATCTGCAAGAATACAAAGCTTCTTAACATAATACAGACAAATGATCTTAACAAGACTAAATGAAAAGCTTGGGGATAAAAGGAAATCAGATAGACAAAGAATGAAAAGTCCTTCTGTATTGATTTCTTTATGATTTATTTTACACTTTCAGAAAATGAGCCAAGTTCTTCCTCTTCAAAATGGCGAGGAGAGGCCATTATATAGTTTATAATTTAGTTACTCTTTGTAACTACTTATTTTAACTAATGATTAGTTAAAGGGTTGCCAATTACAATACCCAACTAATTATTACAATAAATTTGAGAGAAAGAAAGGGAAGAGAAGAGAAGAATTAGGAAGGGAAGATAGGTGCTTATGCAGGAGGGACCCACTGATTTTAAAATCCACTATCTGAATCTCTTCAACACCTCGGCTATGTCTCTGCCACGAGGGACTGACGTGTTGGCTGTAGATTGGGTCCAAAATCCGAGGCACTTCTCCATTTCCTTATCAAACTCGACATGAGTATGATAGTCCTTATTTGCTTCTTCAATGGCAGATTGAAGAGAGCAGATCTCCTTCATTTTCTCTTTGGAAATGGAGCTTTCCTTGAATAGATTACCTTTGACAAAAGCTCTGAATTGAGCTTTGATTTCTTGTAGGGAGAGAGACACACCAGAAGTTTCATCCTGAAGATGACAATGTATATCTTTGAAAGCAGATACAACTAGTGTTTTGAAAGCCTCTCCCTTCTGCCAGCTATTCTTCAATTCTCCCGAAGCCTCCTCCAGGACCTTGATCTTCCACTCCATGCTGTAGACCCAGGACTTTGACAGATTATCCTTTGCATCATCAAAAACCTTACTCACCAATAAAATGTTTTCATCTGTTTGTCCCATGAGGCGGAGGTCCACAATGCAACTGCTCCAAAGTTTAAGCTCTTTATCTATGATCCCAATAGTGGAGGAGAGCTTCTGTTGCAAGTTGTTCACCTTTCCGTGGAGTTTGAAAGCTTCATCGATGAAGTTTAATCCAACAACAAGCATATCTTCCACCATGGCCTCCATAGCTCTGCCATAGATGGAATACTTGTGCATGTCTTTGATACTCTGTACCTCATCTTGGCTCAAAATCACAGGTGGTGGAAGAGTAGTCAATGGGGTAGGGTCCAAAACTTTGTCCTTGGACAAAAGAGATTTGATAAAATCTGTGAGAATCTGGGCTTGTTCTTCCAACTGTTCTATAGTTTTCTACCCTTTTTCTACCCTCCCAATGACTCTTGTGACTGTTTCCTAGAGATTGTGGATCTCACCTTCAGGGGTAGACTCTCCCATTGGAATCCTTGAGAGTTCTAGGTCAGATACCTGCAAATCCTACTCTGGTTTATCTACTATAGGCTTAGCTATCTCCAGGAATTGCTGGCCCTGAGCATCAGACACTATCCTGGAGGTGATTCTGGATTTTTTGGCACGGGAAGGAGGAGTAGTGCCTAACAAGGCTACCACAGCATCAAAATTTGGCCCTGAGCTCCGAGAGGAAGGTTTTCTCTTCCTACTATCGACGAGAGGCTGCACCCATGCAAAAGAGGAGGAGGAAGAAGCAGGAGGGGCAAGAGGACCAAGAGACAGAGAACTCATGGCGCTCAAGGTTTGCACAGCTGTTGTCTCAAGTTGAGACATGAGTGGGGTGCTTGAGACAACTGGTGTAGAGGAATCAATAGTACTTGGAAGCTCAGCACTTTGTACCTCTTTGTCCTTATCCACCGGAGCTTTAGGGGCACTTGAAGGGGCTGGCACTTCACTTTCCTCACTTTCACTGAGAACAATGATGTTCTCTGGTCCCAAAGGCAATTCTACCTGCTTTCTCTGGGGATCTTCTTCTACAGGCTCCTTCTTAACCTCCTTGAGTTTCTTCTGGTATACCTGGGTGGATGAAGAAGGAGTAGAAGCTGCAGGTCCTTGAGTTGACGAGGCAGGAGGGGTTTGCACAGGTGTGTCTGATCTTGGAGTTGATGCTTCCCTCCTTGGTGTTGAAACATCCTTGGAGGAGGATTCCCCTGAGTGCCTCCTAAGCTCTTGAACTTTCTTATCAAACCAGATCTTAGTCCTGACTAAGACTGGAGCCAGGATCTCAACCAAATCATCTTTCTCTTTTTTAAACCAATCCAAGTCCTCCAAGGGAGTGTGCTTAACCACATTATCATACTCATATGAGTATAGATCAGAGTTGTCATCCTTGAGTCCTTCAGGAACTTGGTACAAGCTGAGTTCTTGGATCAATTGTAGAGAGAACCTGCCATAATGCCTCCTTCTAGCCTCAAAATCATCGGCACAGTTAGCCCAATAGTCTTTTGTATCTGCCCTATGATGATAGGTTATCTTCGTATTTTTCTCAATGAACTTTTTCAAGTCGAATAAAGTTCTGGGCTTGAAGAAATGAATGCGAATGGGGGCGGGGCTCTTTCTATATTCTCAGTGCATCCAGGCTATTTTGCGGTATAGTTTCCCAAAGAGATGGGGAAGTGCAAACCAATAATCTTATTGTCCCTACAGGTTCTATGTAATTTTTCCAATTTCCTGCATACTTCTATCAGATCCATCTTGTCACTACAGAACATCGGAAGCCTCAGAGGGGTGCTCTCGTAGCCAGCAAGCCTGATATAGGAGAATTTTCTGAACTAGATAAAATAGGCACCGTAGTGCGATATCAGGCTCATGGCTTCGTCAGAAAATCTTCTAGCAGTGTCACCCTCGAGAATTCTGACCATGTACATGGTGAAAGCATCATTCACCCTTCGAAATTACGATTGCTGGTCTCTAGGGTGAACTGCAGGCAGTAGGCATATACAGGATCATCCTTGTGGGCATCAATGTAAGAAAAACCAAACCATTGCCTTGATGCCGCCAGAGTATACATCAGGTACGAAGTCATGTAGAATTTCTTTGTTTGTCTGTACATTGGACAGCTGCTCCGCTAGGTTCATGCTGATGATTTCTACCCAATTGATATTTTGAGTTCCCTCGCACACCATGTTGATAAGTGGGCACATCCAGAAATGGAACTCATTAGTAGAGGGTAAGCCCATAACCCGAGCCAGTAGGATTATGAAATCTGACAATTCTTCATTGAAGTCAGCCTGGAAAAGAGTCTTGGATAGACAAGATGCTCCCTTCTTAGGATTTTTGAGCCAAGACTTTACCACCTGCGTCTTATAGTTGTCACTGTCTTGATTGAACAGATCCTGTGCTTGATTTTGGGAGACAACTATGGCATTATCCATTTCTGGAATCCTCAGTGTAGTGCCAATGGTGGTAGCGTCAAGTTTGGCAATGAGCTCCCCATGTATGTTTGTTAATTCACTCGAATCAGGGTTGAAATGAGCCCCGCATGCGAGCACTGTGTCCGCACATTGCACAGAGATAGGGAAACCACCAGCGAAAGCTAGACCACTGTCATGAATCATCTGTGCCATTGGTGTAGGGTTTACGTCTATCATCCTTGACCAAAAATCACCAAAGTCAAGGTGGCGAACTTCACTATCCCCGATATCGGGAACGACAGACTCAAGTGGAGAGACTTATTCCTGCCCTAATTCGGGAGTAGAGTTGCAAGCTAGACTTTGGGATGAAATTACGGAGGAATGGATATGCGCACGGGAATTTAGATTCTAAGGGTTCAAGAAAAAGATAGCGGGAAGTCAGGTGTGTAAAATGCATAGGGGTTTGCTCTTTATATAGCCATTTAGGAGAGAGAAAGGTAATAAATACGCATTAAATACATACCTACCAACTTGAAAAGCAAGATATTCGGGTAGAGCGGGAAAAATTAGCACGAATAGCACTTTGGTTCATTTGGGACATGAGGGACGCGAAAGCGCGAAGTACGACTTGGTCGATTCGGGCGATACAGGGAAAAGATGCACAAATGCTCTTGGAACATGTGGGACAAAAGTACGTGAAGTACGCGACTTAGCTGAATCGGATGAAAATGGAACAACTGGTCCGGGCGAACTTGGGACATTTGGGACAAAAAGTTCCGATGGACCCGAAAAGAACAAACTTCGGGTGAACTGGCCGATCGGGGAACAAAGGGCCCAATTGAACTTGGGACACGCGGGAAAAAAATATCCGACAAGCCCGAAAAACACGCAAAATGACCTAAAAACGTAGATTTTCTCAATTTCTCTGGCTTTTCACATATCAGTACATCAGAAAAGACACTTAAACTCAAAAATTTTAAATTTTCACCTTCTTAAGAGTAGGGGAATTTTGAGTGGACAACACTAGCCAAAAGGAAGCTCTCACAATCAGTCAGTGGATTCGAATTCATATGCACACAACAACCCATCAACCAAAATTTGAACAAGTATTATTCCTATTCTTGTTACCCTATCTATTTTGTTAACACTTCAAAGAAATAATCTAAGAAAAAGGTGAAACAAGATTCTCGGGATATAACCAATTGGTAGTGCAACAATAAAAAGGAATCAAAACCACTTTCACCACTCCATGGGGTACTTATGTATGTGTCCGAATTCCATTTGGTCTAATGAGTTCGGAGCAATATTTCAAAGAGCTATGGATGTAGCATTCTCGGGATACATAAATGATTTCATTGTTGTATGTCATGATGATGTGATAGTATTCTCAGGAAAAGGAGTGATCACATGCAACATCCAAAGAAAATGATGTTAAGGTGTAAAGAATATGCCATTTCATTGAATCCTAAAAAGTGCCACTTTGGGGTTCAAAAGGAGAAGTTATTGGGATACATTGTATCTAAAGAAGGGGTCATGATTGATCTTGAAAGTGTGGAAGCTATTGGAAAAGTTCCTACACCCAAAACCAAAAAATGAATTCAATCCTTTTTTGGAAAAATAAATTTCATCAGGAGATTTATTTCTAACTTTGATGAAATGACTATCCCCATTACAAGTATGCTAAAAAAGGATCAAGGTATCAAATGGGAGGAATAATTTATCAAATATTTTATTGGAATTAAGAAAGTGTTGAAGAATGCCCCTATTTTGGCATCTCTTGATTACAAGAAACATTTGTAAATGTTTTCTTTTGCTTTTGATAAAAATATTGCATATATGCTATTGCAAAAAGGATGATGAAGGAAATGAAAGGCCAATTACTTTATTTAGTAAATCACTTCAAGGAGAAGAATTAAAATATACTATCATGGAAAAGTAAACATTCTCTTTGGTAAGAGCAACACAAATTTTTAGATCATATATCTTAAGTTCCAAGATTACATCTTATATTCCTCATACTATGGTCAAAGATATTTTGTTAGAAATGGAAATCTCAAGTAAATGGTGTCGGTGAGTAAAAAAATTACAAGAGTGTGACATGGATATTCAAACCACCAAGTTAGTTATGGGTTTAGGTTTGGAAAAGGTAATGGTAGAGAGCAACCTGCAACTAATGGAAATAAATGAAATTGAGGGAGGAGATATGAATGGCCATGAAAGATTGATTAGTTTGGCATGGTACATGGACATCATGTTTTGTATTAAACATTTGGAATGTCCTGGAAATTTGATTAAAAATCAAAAGAGGGCGCTCTGGTTAGCTTCCTAGAAATATATCATCACTAATTATGGATTGGCATGGAAGAATCCTAAAGGGATTCTCTTTGTAGTGCCCACTTCCCTTTGACACCTTTTGATGCTTATTTTGATATTGTTGTTTACATTATGGACATTATTATGTTTTGATTTCATATGATGTTAGAAATTTGATCACAGATTATTGTTGATATTGATTTGGTTATGATGCATGATGATATACTATTTGACATGGATATAGTTTGAATGTTGTTCGGGCATGTGATTTTGGATATTGTGAGTAGACTTAGAAATGGACATTATATGATGATGATATAGTTGTTACTTTGATGTTGTTGATATAAATTGTAAGTGATTTTGTTAAATTGCTTTGATGTTGTTGTGATTCACATATTTAGATGATTTTGTGATTATATTTATATCATGTTGGATGTTCTGATATGGCCACGAGGCCAAAGGAGGTATTTGTGTTTTGTAGGTTAAATATCACAACAAACATCGGGGATTGGAGACCAACCACAATGGAATTCTAGGTGAATTCGACAAGGTCACCATGGCAACTTGTTTTGTGAGTGTGTGTGTGTGTGTTGTTTTGTTAGGGATTCCCATGGGGGGATCACCTTTATATGTGACCATGGGTTTGTGTATTTTATTAATGTGGTTAAATTTATTTTGTCTTTATATGTATTTTATTAGTGATGTGTTCCTTTCTTTTATTTAATTAAAATTATGGTAGACTAATGTGAGAAATCATATGGTTAAAATTTAAATAAATCAAATTGGGATATGGGAAAGTAATAATGGAAGTTGTTGGCTCTTTGTATTAAATATGTAAGGAATGTGTAAAGTTGTGTAAGAGTTGTGTATGTCATATTTTGGAGTATGAAATACTCCACCTTGCCTTGAAATTCAATTTGTCCTTGGAGGCTGTTTTGGAGGCTTGTGGGACAAGTAAAACTTGTCCCATACCTCTAAATTTAATTTACCAACCATACCTATGGTTGGAAGGCTGATTTTATAACTTTTTAATGCATTTTATTAATCATGTTGCAAGTTTTGATTGCACTCTCTTACATTTTATTTATTTTGCAGTCCTTTGGGGTGTGGGATTTTTGGAGTGTGCAAGTAAATTGTCATATTTTCACCCACCTCTTTATTATGATTAGGAGAATGAAAATTGTCTTTTGTGTTGGAGTTGAGGATGTGTGATGTGGAATCCTACATGGAACCACATCATCCTCTTCTCTTCCCTCTTCTATAAAATTCAAAATCTATTTTTGTTTTAGATTTTGAATCTTTTTGTATACTTCTTTGGGGATGGATTTTCTTGTGTTGAGAGCTCTTACTTTTGGAAGGAGTTTGGAGAAACTTTGCATGCTTGGAGATTGTTGTTTTGGGACTGTGTTTTGGGCATTGAATCTTGTTGTTTGGAAACAAAAGCTACCATGGAGAGGTAGGAGTTTAAATCTTCTTTTATGTTGTTATTTTCTTGTTGTGTTGTGTGAATGGTGAATGTTGTTATGTTTTGTTGGTTGTATGGGTAGACTGCCATATGATTGGTGTAGGATAAGGCTATGGAGAATCCATGTGGAAGTGCATAAGGGAATGCCATTGGCATTAGATTTTTTTGAGGGAGTTTGGGTTTGGGATCCACCATGGAAAATAAATAACTTGCATTTCTTACTTTGTGGGGGGCATAAGGAAATCTGTGGGGGAATAAGGAGGGATTGTGGGGGCATAAGGATATGTGGGTGAAATTTATTGGTGGTTTTTTCTAGTGGATGCCCAATTCCCATTGGGAGGCATAAGTAGCTTCCCCCATAGTCATTTCTCCTTTGTCTTGTATGATCAAGCCTAAGTTTTGTTTTTATTGTTTTCAAACACAGTTTGTAAACTATTGTTTTTGTGTGGATTGTGTTTTATATTGAATTATGCATGTTGAAAGAATGTTGTGTGTTTAGTGGAAGCTAGTTGTTTCCATGGGTTGAATCACACCTTTTATTGTATTGTGGTTGGGGCTTGGGGGCCAATGATGAAGGATGGCTTCTCCTTTCATTGGATGTCTTGGTTGGGTGGAGATTGTTTCCTTTCCCCACTTTTTGTGATCAATTTGGAAGAAAAAGAAAACTTGCATGTTGTTGTTCTAGAGTAGAAGAAGATAGTTTTGCCAGTCCCTTGTGAAATATAATTCATTTGTAACCTTTCCCACTTGAAGTGGATGAAATTGTAATGTATTTTGTGAAGAAAAGATGTATGTAATTGATTATGAAAGTGTATATTCAAATTATGAAGGATGTTTATACTCTGTTCTATTTATTGGAAAGAAAGAAATAGAAATTTATTTGTTGCATTCAAACATTGAAAGATGTAAAGTTGTATAATTGAAATTAATAAAGAATTGCAAGAATTTCTCTCATTTGCATTGTTGATTCAAATTGGAATATCAGTTAGTGATTAAAATCCTGTTTAGAAAAATGGAAAAAGAAGAAATGCGTATAAAGGAATTATAGTACTTTGTCCCTTTTGGAAATATATTAAATTAGAAACTAGATTTTACTATTTATCTTTTAAATGGTTTTTTTATAAACAACTAAATGCCTTGGACTGGAATAGAAATTTATTTCCACACTTGAATGATGAAATTGATAAATAGATTTTCTAGAAATGGATTTCTGTTATAAATTTAAAACTGGTAAATAAATTTAATTAAAATGTACAGTTCAGGCCTACACATTATAATCAACTTGGAAATGTTAAAATTTAGCATGTTGTATTATCAAGGAACTCAAATTGACAAAGAACACTTAAGAATTAATTTAAAACATTGTAAAATCCAAGCCTAAACCTTTTCACATTCATTTTCTGTCAATTGTTGGAAAACTACAAATTGGAAATCAAACAAGAAAATTTACCTTCCTAAACCATTCTAAATCCTTCCTAAAACAATCCTCCATGTTTGTTTAGCATGTTGAGTGAAGGAGGAGATCAAATTGGATAAAAATTTATAAGTCACAATTTACTAGTTGGCTTTTTAAAATCTTACATTGTTTTCAAAAATTGACCCCTTAAAATTTATAAACTATAAAATTTACGTTTCTTGTGTAAAGAGGGCATTGAGATATTTCCATAAAGTCTTCATTTTCCCAAAACTAAGATTTCTATCAAAATTTATGACCCTTTGAAGTTTTCCTTCCTTGGCAGGAAAATTTGGGAAAATTTTCCCCAATGGGCCCGCGCCCAAAAATTTCCCGTTGAAAAATCCTTAGAAAAAATTTGTGGAAATTTTTTTAAAATTTCCTCCATTGGCATGTAACCAATCCGATGCTACCATTTGTCCTCACTAGGAAATTGGGGAGGCGCGACATCATTTGCTCCCTTGGGCCTTTTTAAAATTTGGGAAAATTTTACCTTTTTCCCCACTAGCCTGGAACCAACCAGAGGCTGCCATGTGGTAGCATGGGGTGTTAGCGGAGTGGGGAAACCCTCATGACCTTGTTGGATTTTGGAAAAAATTGTTTTGAAAACCCCACAGCCCTCGTACTCCCACCCTAGTCTTGGTGTTATCTCCTTCATGGATGCGCAGACCCGCGCATGCCTTTTACTCATTATCTCCCACTCGGTGAAATCTCTCAAACTTCTCCACCACCACACCCTTCCCTCTTTCCTTCCCCACATTGTTTGGTTTAGCACCATGTGTCCCTAGATGACCCACAAGTGCATGGGCACCAATTGGATTCTTTCCCTCCCTTTGGTGAAATATGCCGACCTTCCCCACATGAGCTCAGAGCACGACACGTATCCCTGGAGGCACAACGGAGGCATGAGCACAAATGGGAATTTTCTTCCCACGTAAGAAATATTCCAAACACCGCCCCATGACCCACCAACCCAATAAAGGGTCTTCTTCCCCACTCGACATGTGTCCCCTTTGGGAAAATTTGACCCCTAAGCTCCGCCGGTCCATAACTGGAGTTTTACAAGGAGTTAGGAGGACTTCTTTATATCATTGGAAAGGTGAGAAAATTTCCTATCCAATGGAAATGATTTAGGGAAATTTTGAATGCATTAAGTGTGAGAAAAATAAAGTTGAAACTTTGAGCCTATTAGAGAGTGGGTATGGTGATATTTTACCCCCTGAACCTAACTGAAACTTCTAACCCTAAAATTTGGACCTTGTGACCTCTAATAATTGTTAATAAAAGTAAAGTATGTTCTAGTAGATTAAACTTGTTCTGGAACCTGTTAGTGTCAACTGATTGTCTTGCAACCTAGTTGTAGACACTTCTAATAAAAAAATTTATTCCATAATTTTTCCTGACTAACCCTAGGTTATTTCTTGGGTCTCAAGTGGGTTGTTTTAACCGAAATCACACTTGGTATCGAGAAGTAGTTCAAAATCTTAGACCTTTGGGCACACTAGAAAACTTGAGACATGAAATTTAAACCTAGCACAATTTTAAAATCTAGAAAACAACTTAGTTAGAATTTATATATTTTATTAAACATAGAAGTTGTGTAAAACTTAGAAAAATTAACTAACTCTCACTTTGGTCTGTATAAGAGGCGCAGACGGGGCGAGGGGAATTTTCACATAGACTCAGACTTACCACCACCACCAAAACCACTGGATCAGGGTGTAGTGCTATCCTACCCCGCATCGTGTAGACTCTTCAGGATGTTAATGCCACTCTATGTGGAGGATTAGGAGGAGGACATGTAGCCAGTCATGATAGAGCCCCTTCCATTGAGGGTCAGGTATCCCCTCAACCCAGTGAGGAGCATAGAGGAGAGAACTACCATGTGGATTCAGCCAGGGTAAATTCACCACTGAGGGGACAAGGTGATCGAGTTTTAAAGTGTAGAGAGAGGTCTCGGAGCCCTAGGCTTAGGGATGAGCACACCGAGAGACCTAGAGGATGTCAAACCATAGCTGTAGATCACATCAGGGAGATCTTGAAGCTTAGACCCTCACATTACTCAAGTGACATGGGTGGATTTTAGGTAGAGGCTTGGCTAGTGAGCTTGAGTGGTTTCTTCAAGCTTTGTCCTTGTTCTAGAAACACAAAAGCTCGTGTTGCAATCCATCTACTAAGGGATGGAGTAGGAGTATGGTGGAGGATAGAGGAGAAGAAGCTCCATGTAGATTCTGAGATAGTGACCTGGGAGCTATTTGAGGAGAGATTCAGGAGCAAGTATTTGTCATGGAGGTTCATACAACAGAGGATCGATGAGTTCCATGACCTCTGACAGGCATCTCTTTTAGTAGCAGAGTATGAGAGTAGATTTCTAGATCTACTCTAGTATGTAGAGTACATACAAGATGAGTAGGTGCGGATTCATAGGTTCATTCAGGGCCTAAATTTAGACATTGGAGGTGTGGTTCAGATCTACTATCCATAGACATTAGCTGAGGCTGTCCAGAAGGCCTACATAGCATAAGAGACTCAGGGAAAGACCCAATAAGCTAGAGACTGAGTCAAAAGCCACATATAGTAGATGCAGGAAAATAGATCGAGGGGGTTAGTACCTCTCCCTCGTGGTGGCTAGGGTTCATAGCATAGTCATCCTTTAGGTAGAATTAGTAGCGGTAGTCCCGCCCACCTCATAGACCTCCATGAGATCGATTCATAGAGAGGTCGAGTATGGGGCCTCCTCCTGGGATCCCATTAGGATGCAAGGCTGGACCTAGAGATCATATGGTGGGAACTCACTAGCAAAGACCCCAACAAACCACATCTCAATCATCGGATCCATGCCAAATAATTCCATGGCACCTCTTGGAGTGCTACTCATTGGGGAGGATCATGAGGATGTTTTGGTTATGGAGTTACTGGACACTTTTGGAGAGATTGCCCATAGAACCCTAACAAAAAGGGTAAGGCACAAATTTTAGAGCCGATCATGTTGGTGACATGAGACATAGCCACAAGATTTATGCGGTGGTTGAGAACCACCAAGAAGAGCATCAAAACATAGTCACCGAGACTACAGTAGCATTGGTGGTATTTCTACCTCATATTGTTTGATTCTGGTTCTTCCGATTCTTTCATTGCACCATCTTTAGTAGAGCAATGCAGGCTTGTGGTAGTTAGGCAGGGTCTAAGTTGGGATGTCGAGATGGCTTCAGGAGCCAAGATCTCTGTAGATTCCTTAGTAAAGAAGTGTGTAGTGGATTTGGGACCTTTCACCACTACCTCAGATCTATGTATCCTTCCTTTGGACTCGTATGGAGTCATTTTGGGTATGGATTGGTTATCTACACAAATGGCTAGGATGGATTATTATCACAAGACTATATCTTATGCAGATGATTTAGGAGTTGATTTGGTGATTTCAAGGGTCAAGAGACCTGTTTCTATTCACACCATTTCCACTATGCAGCTTAAGCGGTGTGTGCGACGGGGTTGTCAGATGTATGTTATTACAGTTAGTGACAGATTAAAGGATGGGTCTAGTGGACCATCACTGGATGATCATCCCATCTTGAGAGAGTATGTTGATGTCTTTCTAGGGGAGCTACCGGGGTTACCACCCCCACGTGAGATTTATTTTCATATAGATCTAGTTCCTAGAGCAGAGCCTATCTCACGAGCACCTTATCAGATGACCACCCCGAGCTCTGTGAGCTCAAGTTGTAGCTTGAGGGCCTTTTGGAGAAAGGCCTTATCCATCCTAGTGTATCCCCTTGGGGTGCAACTGGTGATATTTATGAAGAAGAAGGATGGATCCTTGTGGTTGTGTATTGATTACCGCTAGTTGAACAAGGTAACGATCAAGAATCATTATAATCTTCCTCGTATTAATGACTTGTTTGATCGGATAAAGGGGGAAAAAAATTTCTCTAAGAATTATCTTAAGTTAGGCTACCATCAGCTAAGGATTTCAGAGGCAGACATTCATAATACCACCTTCCACATGAGATATGGGCACTATGAGTTCATAGTGGTGCCTTTTGGTTTGACTAATGCCCCGCAGTGTTCATGAGTTTGATGAATGGGGTATTCAGGACCTTCTTAGATCACTTCGTGCTCATCTTCCTAGATGACATTTTGATATACTCACGTATGCATGAGGAGCATGAGGGGTACCTTCGTCAGGTTCTTCAGTGTCTTCATGAGCAGCAGCTTTATGGGAACTTGGAGAACTATGCTTTCTTTTCAAATAAAGGTACAATATTTGGGTCATATCATTTTTGGGGAAGGTATCACAGTCGATCCTTCCAATATTAGAGCCATTATGGATTGGCCAGCACCCACTACGGTGGACCGAGGTGCACACTTCCCTTGGATTATGTAACCTATCACTTCCCTTCGGAGGAAAGGGAAGAAGTTATTTTGTTCGAGATAGATGCGAGTAGGACTTGAGACACTAAAGGAGTGCCTCACTACAGCACCTATTCTTGTAGTCTTTGGATCCACAGGGTGAGTTCTTTTTTACACGTATGCTTCATTTCCGTGCCTTGGAGGTGTGTTGATACGAAGGAGGGTAGAGTAATGACTTTTGAGTCTTGCAAACTCAAAGATCATGAGCTTAATTGTCGACTCATGATCTTGGGCTCATGGTAGTTGTGCATGCTTTAATTAGATGGAGGCAATTTCTTCTTGGTAGGAGATTCACACCCAGGATAGATCACTTGAGTCTTCACCACCTCTTCATGTAGCCCAATCTCAATGCTCGTCAGTGGCATTGGATGGAGTTTCTTTGTGAGTATGATATGGAGATAGAGCATGTGAAGGGAAAGGAGAATGTGGTAGCAGATGCTCTCAGTAGATAGAGACATGTGGCTATGGCCACCTCAGTGAGCATAGATTTGTGGAGCAGGATTCTTTAGTAGCTTCCTCTTGACAACTTCTACATTGTAGTTCGAGTAGAGATCGAGTCACAGAGACCCCTTAAGGGGAAGTTTTATGGATTTTCCTTAGAGCCGGATGGTCTTCTTAGGAAAAGAGGCCGATATATGTTCCCGAGATATGGAGGCTTGAGGAAGGACATCTTGGTAGAGGCACATCATGCACCCTATTCAACCCATCCCGGGGCGAAGAAGATCCACACCACCTTGTGAGATTTGTATCATTGGAGAGGACTTCGTCAAGACATGGCCCAGTTTGTGTCATGATGTTTAGAGTTCCAGAGAGTTAAGGCCAAGCATCAACATCCAATAGGCCTTCTTTATCCTCATGCTATACTAGAATGGAAGTGGAACACTATTTCCATGGATTTCATTGTTGGGCTACCAATGTCGAGATATCACCATGACGCTATCATGGTCACGGTTGATAAATTGACAAAAGTGGATCACTTTTCTCCAGTGAAGACCACTTATACAAATGCTAGAGCAATGGCACAATTATATTTGGATGAGATTTTTAGGTTATACAGATTCTCGTGAAAGATCATTTGTGACCGTGATCCTTTTACACTTCACATTTCTGGACTACCGAGGTAGTATGTCCTCGGGATGAAAATCACCTTCAACACAACATATCACCCTGAGATAGATGGAAAAACTGAGAGGGTGAATCAAATTTTAGAGGACATGCTCAGGATGTATGTGATGGATCAACAGTCTAAATGGGAGGAGTACTTGTACTTAGTGGAGTTTTCCTATAATAATAGTTTTCAAAGTTCTATAGGCATGGATCCTTTTCAGGATTTGTATGGTAGAGAGTGTAGGAAACCTCTTAGCTGGGACAGGTTAGAGGACAAATTATCTCTTGGACCAACTCTTTTAGTAGGACATGGAGCAACAGGTGGTGTTGATCAGGTAGAGATTGCAGGAGGCACATGACAGGTAGAAGAAGTATGCAAATCAACATAGGATCGACTGTAGTTTTGATGTGGGCATGAAGGTGTTCCTTCATGTTAGGCCACACAAGAGCCCTATCCATTATGGAAAAGGTTCTAAGTTTGGTCCTTTTGAGATCTTGGAGCGTATTGGCCCTTTGGCCTACCATATAGCATTGCCACCCGCTACTCTCGCATACATGATGTTTCTCATGTTTCAATTCTCGGGATATATATTGTAGATCCATCTCATGTGTTAGATTGGGCATCGTTATAGGTTCAGGATCAGGGGTAGGTGATGGTGGAGCCCATTCACATCCTAGATCACAAGACCCTGGGCCTTCGAGGTAGAGAGGTTGATCAAGTTTAGGTGTAGTGGGACAGATATGACGAGACTATAGCTACATGGGAGGATGCTACCTTATTACGAGTTCAATTTCCACATTTTTTCCAGTGACTTCTAGGAGGAAGTTGAGTCTAAGGGGAGGGGGATGTAGTGCCCACTTCCCTTTGACACCTTTTGATGCTTATTTTGATATTTTTGTTTACGTTATGGACATTATTATGTTTTGATTTAGTATGATGTTAGACATTTGATCATGGATTATTGTTGATCTTGATTTGGTTATGATGCATGATGATTATTGGAGACACTTCATATGTGGATGATGATATACTATTTGACATGGATATAGTTTGAATGTTGTTCGGCATGTGATTTTTCAATATCATGAGTAGACTTAGAAATGAACATTATATGATGATGATATAGTTATTACTTTGATGTTGGTGATGTAAATTATAAGCGATTTTGTTAAATTGCTTTGATGTTGTTGTGATTCACATATTTAGATGATTTTGTGATTATATTTATATCATGTTGGATGTTCTGATATGGCCACAAGGCCGAAGGAGGTATTTATGTTTTGCAGGTTAAATATCATAACAAACAATGGGGGATTGGAGACCAACCACAATAGAATTCTAGGTGAATTCGACAAGGTCACAATGACAACTTGTTTTGTGTGTGTATTGTTTTTTTAGGGATTCCCATGGGGGTAACCTTTATATGTTACCATGGGTTTGTGTATTTTATTTAGTTAAATTTATTTATTCTTTGTATGTATTTTATTAGTGATGTGTTCCTTTCTTTTATTTAATTAAAATTGTTGTAGATTAATGTGAGAAATCATATGGTTAGAATTTAAACAAATCAAATTGGGATATTGGAAAGTAATAATGGAAGTTTTTGGCTCTTTGTATTAAATATGTAAGGGATGTGTAAGTTTTGTAAGTCAAATTTTGGAGTATGAAATAATCCACCTCCTTGGAAATTCGAATTTGTCCTTGGGGGCTGTTTTTGGAGGCTTGTGGGACAAGTAAAACTTTTCCCATAACTCTAAATTTAATTTACCAACCATACCTATGGTTGGAAGGATTATTTTAGACCTTTTTAATTCATTTTATTAATCATGTTGCAATTTTTGAGTACACTCTCTTACATTTTATTTATTTTGTAGTCCTTTTGGGTGTAGGCTTTTGGAGTGTGAAAGTAAATTGTCATATTTTCACCCACCTCTTTATTATGCTTGGGAGAATGAAAATTGTCTTCTATGTTGGAGTTGAGGATGTGTGATGTGGCATCCTACATGGAACCACATCATCCTCTTCTCTTCCGTCTTCTATAAAATTCAAACTCTTTTCTTGTTTTGGGTTGTTGAATCTTTTTGCATACTTCTTTGAGGGTGCATTTTCTTGTGTTGGGATCTCTTACATTTGGAAGGAGTTTGGAGAAAATTTACATGCTTAGAGATTGTTGTTTTGGGACTGTGTTTTGGGCATTGAAGCTTGTTATTTGGAAACAAAAGCTACCATGGAGAGGTAGGATTTTAACTCTTCTTTTATGTTGTTATTTTCTTGTTGTGTTGTGTGAATGGTGAATGTTGTTATGTTTTGTTGGCTGTATGGGTAGACTACCATAGAATGGTGTAGGAGAAGGATATGGGGAATCCATGTGGGGGCATAAGGGAATGTCATTGGCATCATATTTTTGTGGAGGGAGTTTGGGTTTGGGATCCACCATGGAAAAGAAATAGCTTGCATTTCTTACTTTGTGGGGGCATAAGGAAATTTTGGGGGAATAAGGAGGGATTATGGGGGCATAAGGATATGTGTGGTGAAATTTATTGGTGGTTTGTTCTAGTATATTCCCAATTCCCATTGGGAGGAATAAGTAGCTTCCCCCATAGTTCTTGCTCCTTTGGCTTGCATGATCAAGCTTGAGTTTTGTTTTGTTTGTTTTTAATTGCAGTTGTAAACTGTTGTTTTTGTGTGGACTATGTGTTTTATAATGAATTATGCATGTTGAAATAATGTTGTGTGTTTAGTGGAATCCAGTTGTTTCCATGGGTTGAATCACACCTCTTATTGTATTATGGTTGGGGCTTGGGGGCCAATGATGAAGGATGGATTCTCCTTTCATTGGATGTCTTGGTTGGGTGGAGAGTGTTGCCTTTTCCCCACTTTTTTGTGATCAATTTGGAAGAAAAAGAAAATTTGCATGTTGTTGTTATGGGCGAAGAAGAAGACAATTTTTCCAGCCCTTGTGAAATATACTTCATTTGTAACCTTTCCCACTTGAAGTGGATGAAATTTTAATGTATTTTGTGAAGAAAATATGTATGTAATTGATTATGAAATTGTATATTCGAATTATGAAGGATGTTTATAATACATTACGTTTATTAGAAAGAAAGAAATAGAAATCTATTTGTTGCATTCAAATATTGAAAGATGTAAAGTTGTAAAATTGAAATTAATAAAGAATTTCAAGACTTTCTCTCTTTTCATTTTTGATTCAAATTGGAATATTAGTTAGTGATTAAAATCCTGTTTAGAAAAACGGAAAAAGAAGAAATACGTTTAAAGGAATTATATCACTTTGTCCCTTTTGGAAATATATTAAATTGGAAACTAGATTTTACTATTTATCTTTTAAATGGTTTGTTTATAAACAACTAAATGCCTTGTACTAGAATAGAAATTTATTTCCACACTTGAATGATGAAATTGATATACAGAGTTTCTAGAAATGGATCTCTGTTGTAAATTTAAAAACTGGCAAATAAATTTAATTAAAATGTACAGTTTCGGGCTGCACATTATAATCAACTTAGAAATGTTGAAATTTAGCATGTTGTATTATCAAGGAACTCAAATTGACAAAGACCACTTAAGAATTAATTTAAAAGATTGTAAAATCCAAGCCTAAACCTTTTCACGGTCATTTTACTGTCAATTGTTGGGAAAATGAAAATTATAAATCAAACAAGCAAATTTACCTTCCTAAACCATTCTAAATCCTTCGTAGAACAATCCTCCATGTCTGTTTGGCATGTTGAGTGAAGGAGGAGATCAAATTGAATAAAAATTTATAAGTCAAAATTTACCAGTTGGCTTTTTAAAATCCTATAGATTGTTTTCCTAAAATTGACCCCTTAAACTTTATCAAAATGTAAAATTTATGTTTCCTGTGCAAAGAGGGCATTGAGATCTTTCCATAAAGTCCTCATTTTCCCAAAACTGAGCTTTTTACAAAATTTATGACCCTTTGAAGTTTTCCTTCCTTGGCAGGAAAATTTGGGAAAATTTTCCCTAGTGGGCTTGTGGCCCAAAAATTTCCCGTTGAAAAATCCTTAGATAAATTTGTAAAATTTTGGGGAATTTTTTTGAAATTTCCTCAACCGGCCCACAGCCAATCAGAGGCTACCACGTGTCCTCACAGAGCAACGGCGGAGGTGTGGCATCATTTATTCCCTTGGGCCTTTTTAAAATTTGGGAAAATTTTACCTCTTTCCCCATCTGCCCACAGCCAACCATAGGTTGCCATGTGGTAGCATGGGGTGTCAGTAGGGTGGGGAAACCCTCATGACCTTATTGGCTTTTCGAAAAAATTGTTTTGAAAACCTGCGGCCCTCGCACTCTTGCCCTTACCTTGGTGTTATCTCCTCTGCAGACGTGTGAACTCGCGCATGCCTTTATCCCTTGTCTACCCCTCGGTGAAATCTCCGAACTTCTCTCGCATCCCTGCCCTTCCCTATTTCCTTCCCCATGTTGTTTGGTTAAGCACCACGTGTCCCCAGCAGACTTGTGGGCAAATGGGCACGAACTAGATTCTTTCCCTCCCTTTGGAAAAATTTTCCAACCTTCCCGCATGAGCTCGAGCCCCGACATGTGTCCTTGGAAACACAACAAAGGTGCAGGCATAAATGGGAATTTTCTTTCCCACACAAGAAAAATTCCAAACACCGTCCCGCGACTACTTTGTTGGTGCCATTTTTGAGCTTGCACCATGTTGCCCTTAAATTTTCAAATCTATATCTACTCAAAAAAGATTACCCTTTGAATTGATGGTCTAAAATTCTTCCCCTCTAGCTAAATGCTTTAAAAATGCTCACAAACTTGTTGTTTTTCCGTAATTTGAAAGAATAATCCAAGTTTTCCCTTTTCTGTGCCCTAGTTTTTCCAATTTTGTGGGCTATGTCAGTTTTCCCTTTTCCAGATCATGGAAAAATTGAAATTGATCAAATCATACTTGTGTGCAATTGAAAATCCTATCCGAAGGTTGAAAATGTTCGAAATCATGCTTCAATTGATTCAGAATCGAAAAAAATTCATCCTTGGTGAAAAAATTAAATTCTAGGGCATCCCTAGAATTTTTTACGTTTTGATGGTCAGAGGGTGTCATTTTCTCATCAAATTCATCCTCATAAGGTATTTTCAATGTGGTGGGTTTTCATTGGCCGAGGTGCGGCGGGAAATGTTTCTAACTTATCATTTTTTATTTTTGGCAAAGTGGCAAATTTGGCTCCACGGCTCCACCTTTTTCAAAGTTTCCTACGTGGCATGTTCTTATTGGCTGAGGAGAGGTGGGGGAGTTGGATCTCCTTAGAAAATTTTGGATTTATTTTACAAAATTTCCTAAGTCAAATTTTTTCCCGAAACCCCGTAGCCAACCAGAGGAGGACGCATGGAAGTATTTTGGTTAGAGGGGATGTGGGTGGTAGAGAAAAACTTATGAAATTTTGTGTTTTTGGCTCAAAGGGTTAAAGTAAAATTTTGGACCGCGGCCCCGTGGCAAATCATAGGAGGACACGTGTCCATGAAGGGTCAGAGGGAAGTGTGGGCCATGGAGGGAAATGGGGATTTTTCCCCTTTTTCACAAAAGGAGTTAAGGCAAAAATTTAAGCTACCGGCTTGCAAGAAAATCAATGAGCAAAATGTGGCGGACAAGGCGGGTCGGTTGGAGGCGTAAGAGATTTTTTCCCTTTTACAAAAAAGGCTTAAAATCAAAATTTAAAGCGCTGCCCACTAGCGAATCATCGAGCAACACGTGGTAGAGGACAAAGCAGGTTGGTGAGCCAACGAAGGTAGAAGAGAATTTTTCCCTTTTATAAAGAAGGCTTAAAATAAAAATTTGGAGCACTGGGCTCGTAATGAATCACAAGGAGACATGTGGTGAGGGAGAAATCGAGAGTGCGGCCCGTGGGACAAAAATTGAAAAATTTTAAATTTTCCAAAAAGGGTCAAAATGTGCGAATGAAGCACGATCCCAATGCGACCCACCATGTGCCATGTGTCAGCTCCAAAATTCAAAGGCAGAGGGGTCGGGGAAAAATTCAAATTTTTCCATTTTTCTAAATTTTCAAAAGGTCATAAAGTAAATGTTTTAAAACTAGGCCCGATCCAATCATTTTTTGCCACGTATCCAACCTTATCCAAAAAATTAAAAAGGTAACTCAAGCTTATTTATAAGTCTGCATCTTCCATGTGGAGGGCTAGGATTAAAATATGGATAAGATCGATGATTGTTATGCATCCATTTGTTTCGACTGCCATGGGAGCTCCAGGAAGATTGGAATCATGATTTTTGCATCAAAATTTATTAAATTTATAGTGATTTTGTGTCGTCTTGGCCTTCCAAGATCATTGGCATCACTTTCATGGCTTAATTCTTTGATCTGAGGTGGTTTTGAAATAAATTTTTCCCTAATCCATCTAAAAATGTGAAATGAAAAAATCAAAAGTTGCAAAGGTAATTTGAAAAGGTAAAAAGGTGAAAATGATGAGTAAAAGGTGTTTGCATGCCTCAATGATGAAACATGTACCTCTAGGATGGATAGTGATCTAGATATTTGTAATGATTTAATCATTTTGGGCACACCTAGCAACCTGCGAGTGTTTTTCTATTTGATGTCATTTTCATTGAATCATGAGGATTGTTTTGTAACAAACTTGATCCCATGGCATATTCTTTTCTTGGGAAAGAAGGCTCCAATGTGGCATGAGGTATATAATGCATTTTGGAGAAATTGTAAAGGGGGAAAGTTGAAAATCACGAGCAAATTTTGAGAGAAAGCTCATTTTTCTAAAATAAACCCACCAAAGAACCAGAATAATTTCTTTTGTGTTGGATCTTCATGTATGTGAGTTGGTTACAAGTGTATAGCCATCACACAGCTCTGAGATTGTTCATGAAAATCTCTCTTGCTGATGAATCTAACAAGATTTTGATTTAATTTGTGTTTTTCTGGGTAATATGATGTCTATTTTCATTTTTAAATGCCTGTAAATAGTTTTCATTGTTCTTGTTGCAATCTTGCATTGAAAGTCTTTAGAAATCACACAGAATCTCCATTTCTTGTTGATAGTTTAGTGGCATTTGCAATCTCATGTTCAGAAGAGCCTTCATTTGATAAAGAGATAAACAAATTTAAAATCACTTTACCTTCCTTGACTACTGAGATTTCTTGTAAGCCTTTGGGGATACCTTAGGCATGGTTTGATCATGGATTTTTGTGTTTAATTGAGTTCTTTACTTCAAGATTTTGTGGTGAATTCTCAAAGATTGTGTGAAGAGTACAACTTGGGCTTCCATTTATGCCTCTTCTGGTTAAAATAATATCCTAGTTAATAGTTGTTCAATTATTGTAGAGGTTGTCAAAGATCTGATATATCCTAGTTTGTCTTGTCAACACCCCACCAAAAATTCATTCAAACAAACTAATCCTACCCACACTACCCCTACATTGCATTGTGTGTCAAGAAAAGAATACAATCCATTTACAAAAATGCACAAGGAAAATTAGGATCATATAATGTCTCCAGTAACCCTTGCCTTGCATTGAAAATATCTCCATAATCTGGGAGTGACAACTTGTGAAAGTCATATTTGGAGTGTTGATCATATTTTCCCAAGGCCTTTTCATACTATTTGCATAAATTGAGGGATATATTCATCTCCTTCACCATTTTGGGGTTACAATATAGGTTCTCTTACCTTGGTTGAAAGGCACAACCTAAAATAGTGAGGGTCAGATCAAATCCTTTCAAAGTGCTATCCATCTCTCCACAAATCTGAGTGTCAGTTAGATCACATCCCCGGCTACAAAACGACACACATCATGATCTATCTGAATTCAAGCTTCATGTCATATCTCTAATGTTACTCAGACTGAAAAGGAGAAAATTTTTTGGGTACCAATAATTTCGTGTCATTGTCGGGGACATTATTATGTATTGCAAAGATATTTTAGATCCCTGGTAATACTTCTTCTGTGATTTGTGTGCAATTACAAATATGAGTATCATTTTCTGATAAGATTTATAAGGCTGGAATGAAGAGTAGATTTCTGGGTTTGATGTTTTCTTAGTTCAATATGATCCATGTGCATACATATTTGAGATATTTAAATGCATATCAAACCCTTGTAAAGTCCCTTACAAATTCTACATGCAAATACGTTGTTGAAGCATCATTTTATAATAAGATTTGTAAGGATTAAGTGAAGATATAAGTTTTACCTATAATTTTACCAGCTTCCAGTAAGTTTTTCACTTTATTTGCATTTTTTTTTAATAATTTCAAGAAGAAATAAGGTCTAATCTGTAAAGTTTGGAAATATTTTCAGTGTTGGTAAATATTTTATAGAAGTAGTTTAGTGCATTTGCACAACTAGGGTGAAAGTCCTTAGTGGCAACTCCATGTTGTATTAATATTAATAAATACCAGTGTATTTCCTTTCTGTCATTTATTTTTGTTTGCTAATCTCTACAAAACTGGAAGGAAGAAGATCTCTCTTCCTTAAAGACTCTGCTAAGAAATTGTTTTTAGATTCATTGAACTCAGATTTGGAAGGGAGAAGAGTTTGGAAGGTTGTTAAAGGTCGACATTAGGAAAAGATATATCCATTGGTGACAGAGATCAACCTTTGGTAGAAGATTATCATTCTTCTTCAAGTGATTTTGATTCAAGAAATCCTCTCATAAACTTGTTTACCTCAGCTAGTTAAGGTCCTTCTATTGTACCTGGTAAGTTTCTTCTCCAATCTGCACCTTTGTGTTTTAATTCGAGTAAAACTTTACAATAAAATCATCACTTAGAGAATACCAATCTTGTGGATCACATTCTTGAGCCCCAAATATCTTGCACTCCTCATCATCTTGTTTCACCTCCAAGATCACCTCCACCAAACAATATGGCTCATCCTAGACCTCCATTTGTTGTTAACACCTTTGGTCCCATATATTTTAGAGGAATGGATGGTTACCCGAATGTTTTTCCACAAGATGTCAGAAATAGATTGCCAAAATTTCAAGGCAACAATGTAATAATTGGTGATCAGCATCTCAAACTCTTTGTTAATATGATGGAATATTTTGAGATAGAGTTTGAAGATGTGTATATTACGTTGTTCATTCATACACTAGAAGAAGACGATAGGTATTAGTACAAGGCTTTACTTGATAATTCTATTGATTCATGGAATGAAATGAAAAATGCATTTAGGTTACAATATGGTGACAAGAATGATCTTATATTTCTTTTATCTAAGTTTTAGAATATCGAGAAGAACCCTAATGAGTCATCTGTGAATTCAACACAAGGTTTAACAAAACTTTGAGAAGGTTGCCTATTAATTTGAGGCCTTGTGATGAATCTTGTCTAATCAAATATGCAAATGCATTTGATAAGAAGGCAGCCTATTACCTAAGAGACAAGAACCCAACCAATCTAAGACAATATTTCACCATGGCACTTCAAATTGAGAACAATATCAAAGCAATTGGGAAACCTCTCAAGAGAGATGGTATAAAACTGATAAACCCCCTGAAAACCTCAAGTTATCAAAGGTGCTGATTTAGAATAGGTTAAAAAATTGGTAGAGGATGTCAAAGAAATCTCATACAAGTTGGCAAGAGCTAAGAAGGGAATTGGGCAGACTTCACAAGGTCAGCCTAGGCAACAAGCACAAGATAGATTTGGCAATCACCATAGGAATGAGTAGAGGTTTGATGAAAAAGGTAAAGGGCCTATTGGATCTGTAAATAGACATCCTCAAGCACATGAAGGAAGAGTGTTGCCTGATCCCTTAACTACTAGGGTTGTTGTTGTTGAAGAGGTTGTTGATATTGATTGGTGTGATAGGTGTCTTCTACCCCATCCTCCATGTGAAGTGGACCAGAAAGAAGGTGAAGCTAATAATGATGATGGTACTGATGATGATATTTGCATGATGGGTTGTTCTTCAAGCTCACAAGGAGGAGCAACATCTACTAAAGTAATAAGTGCTAGGATAACTGCAAATTTTTGGGATTGCATCAAATGGGTACAAATATTTCTTCCCCCTCATGCTCTTGAATTTGATGTAGTGCAAGATTTTGAAATTCCTAATAATGACTTTGAATACTTAAGATCTTTGATGATTAAGAAGTACGATGGTGGTATCGCTTCAGAGGAAGATAGACAATTGTTGATGATTGTTGTTGTAGCTCAAGAGAAATACTATAACACTAGAAGCAAAGTTATTAAGGGAGTTGGGCCTCAAGCCAAACCTAAAACACCCTTTCTCACAAGCATTCCAAAAGAAGCTTCTAGGAGAGAAGCACCTGTCGAAGTTTTGTTGTCCCAAACAAAAATTATAGTCCTCCTCATGCCCAAGCTGCCAAGAATCCAATGCCATCTAATGAATCTTCTTGTCTCCCTTCCAATGTTATTTTTGCAAAGGATGTCCCCTATGACATAGCCCAAGTATTGAGCCAAATTAAAGTGAGTGTTCCAATCATTGAGTTGCTTATAATTCCTGAGCATAAGAAGAGAGCATTTAAGTACTTGGGATTGAAAGAAGAGAAGGTTACTCTAGGTAGAAATGTAAATGTTGTTGAAACTCCACCTCAGATCATTTTTGACCTTGAAACACCACCAGCAGTAGAAGATCTTGGAGAGACACCTAAGGTATATTTGGGAACATCTTTGGTTGATTCCCAATTGAATGTTGATCCATTCTTCACAACTTTGATCATAAAGGATAAGCTACTTCACAATTGTATGTTTGATTCTGGTGCATCATGTAATTTCATTCCTCTAGAAGTCATGAATGAGTTGGACATCAAAGCGATATGGAAAGTGTACTGCCATAGACTCAAGAGAAGTTTTGGTTGTTGGTTGTGTGAAAGGTTTGGTAGTGCAGCTAGCATCTTATCGA
This sequence comes from Taxus wallichiana var. yunnanensis, assembly GCA_018340775.1. Lineage (NCBI taxonomy): Eukaryota > Viridiplantae > Streptophyta > Pinopsida > Cupressales > Taxaceae > Taxus > Taxus wallichiana. Next base: position 66,835,908 of record CM031239.1, on the reverse strand, counting down.
AGGAGGAATTTAAAATTGGATGTTGTGATTGTTGATTGACCGCTGCCAAATGGGGTATGCTTTTTCCAAGAAAGTGGGATGCAAGTGTTAGAGGGAGTGTCCAAATAAATATGTATTTTTCCACCATTCCCATTGAGGGCAGCCTAGTCAATCTCTATGGATAAAAGAAAATGTTGCATCTAATTGAGGACTCAAACAATGCTACTTATGAAGTATTATTTGTTGATATTGATGTTGATAATTTTATTGGTTTTACTTATGGAAAAGAACACAAAATGGATCAGTCAAAGTTCCTTGAACAGGTATGTTCTCCTTAGACCTTGCTATTTGATGGAGCTTCCTCCAAATTTGAAAATGGTGCTGGTGTAATTTTGATTTCTCCTAGCTTGGAAGAATATGTTTTTTTCTTTAAGCTTAATTTCGAATGTACTAACAACATTTCTGAGTATGAAGCCTTGTTTTTGGGTTTGAGAATTGCATGGAAGTATGGTGTCAAGGAAATCATTGCAAAGGGAAATTTAGAGTTGGTTGTCAAACAAATAAGAAAAATATAGGCTACAAAAAATCAGCGGATGAAGTAGTATAAGAATACAGTTTGGGATATAGTTTGAGATGTTTGATTTCTTCAATATTATGCACCATGATAGAAGTTTGAATGTTTCTGATGAAAAATTGGTAATGTTGGGGTCAATATTTGGAGTTTTCACCATTTCACCTTATTGTGAGTACAATGTTGAAGTGTTGACTAGGCCAGCTGTCCCTGACAACATCAAGCATTGGCAAGTGTTTGATGATGATTCTCAAGTGCAAAGGTTCTTGAAAAATCAAGGTGATTTTGCAAATTAGAATATTTATTGGGAGCCAATGGTATGCATGACTGAAGGAAGAGAAACTTTGTTTGAGAAAGACATCATCCAATTGAAAACAAACACCATTCCTAGAGGTCTTGTTGCACTTGAGTCAAATTTTAAAAATGTTGATTACATCATAAATAGAAACATGTCTTCCTCAAGGGATGTGGAAGAGCATAACTTGGGCACTAATGGTAAACCAAGGAAGATTTGTTTGTGGAGAAATTTAAGTAAAGAGGAAAAACAGTCCTATGCCCAACTCTTGAAAAAATATCAAGACTACCTTGCTTGGTCCTATTCTGAGCTAAAAGCATATAGAGAAGACTTGTTTCAATATGATATCCCTCTTGAGGCCAAGACTAAGACATTCAGACAGAGACAAAGAACAATTAATCCACCTCTCTCCATGAAAATGCAAGAGGAGTTAAAGAAGTTGAGATATGGCGGTATTATTCAACCCACTAGATATTCATCTTAGGTTGTAAACCTTGTGCTAGTTAGAAAGAAAAATGGAGACATCAAACTTTGTGTGGATTTTAAAAATCTAAACAAATCATCCATGAAGGAAAACTATCCCTTTCCAAATATAGAAAATATGTTGTAGCTTGTGACAGGTCTCGAGTTTCTTTCTACATTGGATGGTTTGTCCGGATACAATCAAGTGGTAGTCAAAGAATCAAAAAGACTTAAGAAAGCATTCACTACTCCTTGGGGAACATATGTTTTTGTTAGGATGACCTTTGGTTTGATGAATTCTTGTGCCACTTTTCAAAGAGTAATGGATGTTTGTTTTTCTGGTTACATCAATGACATTATTATTGTAGTTTACCAAGATGATGTGACCGTGTTTTCAAGGCAGAGATAATTATTTGCAGCACTTGGAAAAGATGTTGATCAGATGTAGGATTATGGCATTTCTCTTAATCCAAAGAAGTCTCATTTTGGCATGCAAAAGGCCAAGATTCTTGATAACATTGTGTCAAAAGATGGTGTTATGATAGACCCTGAGAGAGTGGAAGAAATCAGCAAAGTACCTATCCCAAGAACCAAGAAAGGCATCCAATCTTTCTTTGGTCAAATTAATTTTATTAGAAGGTTTGTTTCCAACTTTTCTGAGTTGACTCTTCTAATCACAAGCATGCTAAATAAGGACCAAGTTATCAGGTGGGAGGAGGCTGTAATTCAAGATTTTAAAGAAATTAAGGATGCACTTAAACATGCACCTGTTTTAGCAACCCCAAACTATAAGAGGCCTTTCCAAATATTTTCCTTTGCCTCTGAGTATACCATTGCTTCTGTTTTGCTGCAAAAGGATGAGAATGGGGCTGAGAGGCCTATTGCCTTCTTTAGTAAGGCTTTACAAGCAGCTAAGCTGAAGTATACAATCATGGAGAAACAAGCATTTTCCTTGGTGAAAGAAACAAAACTTTTCAGGCCTTATATATTGAGTTCAAAAGTTGTTGCTTATGTTCCCCACACCATGGTGAAATACATCTTATTAGAGATGAATATCTCAAGAAAAAGATGTAGGTGGGTGAACAAGCTATAAGAGTATGATATGGACATCCAAACCACAAATTTGGTATGCGGTTTGGGCCTTGCTAAGCTCATGGCTGAGAGCAACTTGTAGAATGTGGAAGTGAATCAGCTAGAGGAAGAAAGGGTAGATGTGCTTGCAAAGTTGGTAAGTTCTAAGTGGTACAAGGATGTGATCTTATACCTCAAACACCTGTGCTGCCCTAGTCACTTAAATAAAAATCATAAAATAGCCCTCAAGATGGCTTCTCAAAAATATATCATCACAAACCTTGGGTTAGCTTGGAAGAACCCAGAAGGTGTCCTCTTGAAATGCATAACTAAAGATGAAGCTCCCAAGATAGTTGTTGATTTCCATGGGGGAGTTTGTGGAGGAAACTTTTTGGAAGAGTAACAACACATAAGATTTTTAGAGCTGGTTATTGGTGGCCTACTCTCTTCAAAGATAAAAACCAGCTAGTTAGAAAATGTGATAGTTACCAACATTTCTCTGGAAGACTAAAAGCTTCAGGCTCCCTTCCTTTACACCTATATCAATTACAGCTCCTTTTAATCAATGGGGATGGACTTCATTGGTGAGATTTCAGATCCTTCTAGTGCTGGCCATAAGTGGATCCTTGTAGCCACTGATTATTTTACAAAGTGGGTAGAGGAAATCCCCACCAAGAAAACAATACACCAAATAGTTATGAACTTCTTGTTGAAACAAATCATATGTAGATTTGGAGTCCCAGTCAAGATTGTACATGATAATGCCATGTGCTTTAGAGCCAAACCTTTAACGGTAATGTGCAATGAATATGGAATCAATCTGACTTATTCTTCAAACTATAACCCCCAAGGGAATGGAAAAGTTGAGTCTAGAAATAATAATTTGTTGAAGATCATTAGAAGAACCTTGGAGCAAAATAAGAAGAAATGGGGTGAACAATTTAAATTTGTAGTTTGGGCTGATAGGATAACTCCTAAAAGAACTACTGGTAAAATCTCATTTGAATTGGTGTATGGAACTTAGGATTTTATGCCCTTGCACTTGTAATTATCTTCATTTCAGTTTTCCCAAAAGTTGGAAGATCAAGAGCTTGGCCCATATGAATCAAGGATCAATTAGATTATTCAGCTTGATGAGGAGAGAAGAGCATCCCATCAAAGGCATGTCACATTTAGGGAAAAATTGAAGAGATTGTTTGACAAGAAGGTCACTCCTAGAGCCTTTAATGTTGGGGATTTGGTTTTGTTATGGGATAGTAGGCATGAAGACAAGGAAAACATGGAAAATTTGATGCATTATGGATGGGCCCTTATGCCATTGATATCAGAATTGGTGAACATACCTTCTTTCTCAAGGAATTAGATGGGGAATTATTGGAGCTACCTGTTAATGGTAGACATTTGAAGCATTTCTTGGATTAATCCCCAAATCTGAGGTATGCACCAATTGTATAGTTGTATAGTCTTTGTTTTTGTTGTTTTGTTGGTGTGTGGTTTTCCCTTGTTCTTGGCAGCCATTCTGGTCGGTTTCTCAGCTCATTTTTGAAGGATGGTTTTGGTTTTTGACTACCTTGCATATTGACTCCTTTGCCCAATGGATATTTTGGCACTTGGTCTACGTTTTGTCCTTGTGGCACTCACTGGGAGTGCCCATCCCCAAGCAAGAGCCAATGTTGGTGCCATTTTTGAGCTTACACCATGTTTCCCTAAAATTTCAAATCTATATCTGCTCAAAAATGTTTTACCCTTTGAATTGATGGTCTGAAATTCTTCCCCTCTAGTTGAATGCTTTAAAAATGCTCACAAACTTGTTTTTTTCCCTAATTTGAAAGAATAATCAAATTTTTCCCTTTTTTGTGCCCTAGTTTTTCCAATTTTGTGGGCTATGTCATTTTTCCCTTTGCCAGATCATGGAAAAATTGAAATTGATCAAATCATACTTGTGTGCAATTGAAAATCCTATCCCAAGGTCAAAAATGTTCGAAATCTACCATCTTTGGTGAAAAAATTGAATTTTAGGGCATCCCTAAAATTTTTTACATTTTGACGGCAGTTAGACGGGCATTATTTTCCCTTAAAATTCATCCTCAGAAGGTATTGGCAATGTGGTGGGTTTTCATTGGCCGAGGTGTGGCGGGAAATGTTTCAATTATTATTTTCTCGATTTTTTGGCAAATTGGAAAATTTGGCTCCACCGCTCTGCCTTTTCAAAGTTTCCTACGTGGCATGTTCTTATTGGGCCGAGGAGAGGCGGGGAGTCGATCTCCGTAGAAAATTTTGGATTTATTTTGTAAAATTTCCTAAGTCAAAATTTTTCCCGAAACCCCACAGCCAACTAGAGGAGGACGCTGGAAGTATTTTGGTCGAGGGGATGCGGGTGGTGGAGAAAAACTTATGAAATTTTGTGTTTTAGCTCAAAGGGTTAAATTAAAATTTTGGACAACGGCCTTGTGGCGAATCATAGGAGGACACGTGTCCATGAAGGGTCAGAGGGAAGTGTGGGCCATAGAGGGAAATGGGGATTTTTTCCCTTTTTACAAAAGGAGTTAAGGTAAAAATTTAAGCCGCGGGCCCGCAAGCAAATCAATGAGCGACACGTGGTAAACAAAGCGGGTTGGTGGGTCGGCGGAGGCGTAAGAGATTTTTTCCTTTTACAAAAAGGCTTAAAATCAAATTTTGAAGTGTTGGCCCGCTAGCAAATCATCGAGCGACACGTGGTAGAGGACAAAGCGGGTCGGTAGGGTGGCGGAGGCGAAGAGAATTTTTCCCTTTTACAAAGAAGGCTTAAAATCAAAATTTGGAGCACTAGCCCACAATGAATCACAAGGAGACATGTGGCGAGGGAGAAATCGGAGGTGTGGGCCCATGGGGAAAAAAGCTGGAAAATTTCATATTTTCCTAAAAAGGTCAAAATGCGTAGAATTGAAGCATGATCCCAATGGGACCCACCATGTTCCAAGTTTCATCTCAAAATTCAAAGGTGGAGGGGTAGGGGAAAAATTCAAATTTTTCCATTTTTCCAAATTTTCAAAAGGTCATAAAGTAAATGTTTTAAAACTGGGCCCGATCCAATCATTTTTTGCCACGTGTCCGACCTTATCCAAAAAATTAAAAAGGTAACTCAAGCTTATTTCTAAGTCCGCATCTTCCACATGGAGGGCCAGGATTAAAAGATGGATAAGATCGACAGTTGTTGTGCATCCATTTGTTTTGACCACCATGGGAGCTCCAGGAAGCTTGGAATCACAATTTTTGCATCAAAATTCATCAAATTTATAGTGATTTTGTGTCGTCTTGGCCTTCCAAGATCATTGGCATCACTTTCATGGCTTAATTATTTGATCTGAGGTGGTTTTGAAATAATTTTTTCCCTAATCCATCCAAAAACATGAAATGACAAAATCAAAAGTTGCAGAGAGTAATTTAAAAAGGTTAAAAGGTTAAAATGATGAGTAAAAGGTGTTTGCATTCCTCAATGATGAAAAATGTGCTTCTAGAATGGATAATGATCCAAATATTTGTACTGATTTAATCTTTTTGGGAACACTTAGCAACCTGCAAATGTTTTTCTATTTGATGTCATTTTCATTGAATCATGAGGATTGTTTTGTAACAAACTTGATCCCATGGCATATTCTTTGCTTGGGAAAGAAGGCTCCAATGTGGCATGAGGTATATAATGCATTTTTGGAGAAATGGTAAAGGGGGAAAAGTTGAAAAATCATGAGAAAATTCTGAGAGAAAGCTCATTTTTCTAAAAAAACCCACCAAAGAACCAGAATAATTTCTTCTGTGTTGGATCTTCATGTATGTGAGTTGGTTACAAGTGTATAGCCATCACACAGCTCTGATATTGTTCATGAAACTCTCCTTGCTGATGAATCTAACAATATTTTGAGTTAATCTATGTTTTTCTAGGCAATATGATGTTTGTTATCATTTTTAAATGCCTACAAATAGTTTTCATTGTTCTTGTTGTAATCTTGCATTGAAAGTATTTAGAAATCACATAGAATCTCCATTTCTTGTTGATAGTTTAGTGGCATTTGCAATCTCATGTTCAAAAGAGCCTTCATCTGATAAAGAGATAAACAAATTTAAAATCACTTTACCTTCCTTGACTGTAGAGATTGCTTGTAAGCCTTTGGGGTACCTTAGGCATGGTTTGATCATGGATTTTTGTGTTTAATTGAGTTCTTTACTTCAAGATTTTGTGGTGAATTCTCAAAGATTGTGTGAAGAGTACAACTTGGGCTTCCATTTATGCCTCTTCTGGTTGAAATAATATCCTGATTATTTGAAGCATTTTATTTGATAGTTGTTCAAGTATTATAGAGGTTGTCAAAGATCTGATATATCCCAGTTTGTCTTGTCAACACCCCACCAAAATTTCATTCAAACAAACTAATCCTACCCACACTACCCCTACATTGCATTGTGTGTCAACAAAGGAATACAATCCATTTACAAAAATGCACAAGGAAAATCAGGATCATATAATGTCTCCAGTAACCCTTGCCTTGCATTGAAAATATCTCCATAATCTGGGAGTGACAACTTGTGAAAGTCAAATTTGGAGTGTTGAGCATTTTTTCCCAAGGATTTTCATATTATTTGCATAAATTGAGGGATATATTCATCTCCTTCACCATTTGGGGGTTATAATTTAGGTTCTCTTACCTTGGTTGAAAGGCACAACCTAAAATAGTGATGGTCAGATCAAATCCTTTCAAAGTGCTATCCATCTCTCCACAAATCTGAGTGCTAGTTAAATCACATCCCCAGCTACAAAATGACACACATCATGATCTATCTGACTTCAAGCTTCATGTCATATCTCTAATTCTTCTCAGATTGAAAAGGAGAACAAATTTGGGTACCAACATTGCCAACCTAACAAAGGGTCTTCTTCCCCACTCGACATGTGTCTCCTTTGGGAAAATTTTACCCCTAAGCTCTACGAGACCATAACTAGATTTTTACAAGGAGTTAGGAAGACTTCTTTATATCACTGGAAAGGTGGGAAATTTTCCTATCCAATGGGAATGATTTAGGGAAATTTTGAGTGCGTTAAGTGTGAGAAAAATTAAGTTAAAACTATGATCCTGTTAGAGAGTGGGTATGGTTATATTTTACCCCCTGAACCTAATCGAAACTTCTAACCCTAAAATGTGGACCTTGTGACCTCTAATAATTTTTAATAAAAGTAAAGTATGTTCTAGTAGATTAAACTTGTTCTCAAACCTCGTTAGTGCTAATTGTTGTCTTGCAACCCAGTTTGCAGAACACTTCTAATAAAAAAATATTCTATAATTTTTCCCGACTAACCCTAGGTTGTTTCTTGGGTCTCAAGTGGGTTGTTTTAATGGGCATCCCACTCTTAAGTTGCATTATTGAAGATGGAGCCCTAAAATAGTTGTTGATTTTCATGGAGGCGTTTGTGGGAAGCATTTTGCTAGAAGGGTAAATGCTCACAAAATTTTAAGGGTTGGTTATTGGTGGCCCATAATTTTTAAAGATATAACTTTGTTTGTTAGAAAATGTGAGAATTGCCAACATTTCTCAGGGAAGATTGAAAGCTTTGGGAGATCTCCCTTTACAACTAGTATCAATTGAAGCCCCTTTTAAGCTGTGGGGTATGGACTATTTTTAGGAAATATCAAATCCTTCATTTGCAGGACACGATGGATATTGGTGGCTACTGATTACTTCACCAAATGGGTTGAGTCAATCCCTACTAAGAAAGCGACTCATTAGATTGTTATGTATTTTGTCTTAAATCACATAATCTATAGGTTTGGAGTGCCTACCAAAATAATTGTTTATAATGCTATGAGCTTTCGAGTTAAACCATTGGTTGCCATGTGTCAAGAGTATGGGATAAATATCACATATGCATCTAATTAAAATCCCCAAGGTAATGGAAAAACTAAGTCAAGAATATAAATTTTTTTTGAAAATAATTAGGAGGCCATTCGAGATAAATAAATGAAGATGGGGTGAACAATTGAAGTTTTCTATCTAGGATGATAGTTATTACTAAAAGAGATATTGGAAAAATCCCTTTTGAATTGGTATATGGAACTCAAGCCCTCCTTCCTCTACACATACAACTATCTTCCTACCAAATTATTCGATAACTTGAGGATCAAGAAGTTAGTCCATATGATGTAAGGATAAATTAGATTGCTGAATTGGATGAGGAAAGAAGAGAGTCCCACCAGAGACATTTGAAATTTAGGAAAAAATTGAAACCATTATTTGATAAAAAGGTAACTCCTTGAGTTTTCAGTGTAGGATATCTTGTGTTACTATGGGATAACAGACATGAGGACAAGGAAAACATGGAAAGTTTGATGCATTATGGATGGGTCCTTACTCCATTGACATCAAAATTGGTGAGCATAATTTCTTCTTAAAGGATCTAGATGGAGAACTACTTGAGTTGTATGTTAATGGTAGGAACTTCAAACACTTTATTGATTGATCTCTCAAAATCAAGATACACACTATTCTACATTATGTAGTTTTTTTGTTTATTTTTGTTCATTTTTTGTTTTTTCTATGTTTGTCCCGGTCCTTGGTTTCTTCCGGTGTGACCATTTGTCCCGAGTTTCTCGATGTATTTTTTGGGGTAGGTTTTTATCACTTATTTATTTATGTTGGTTTTTGACTCTATGGCCCAATGGATTTTGGCACGTGGTCTACTTTTCTTTGCACCATGGTTTTTCTTGAGGCACTCGTAGGGAGTGCTCATCCCCAAGTCAAAGTCGGTGTTGGTGCTTGAATTAATCTCGCCCCTATTTGGTTAAGATTTTCCATTTTTTTCTATTATATTTTTTTGTTTTCCTATTGGTGTGTGTGAGTTGGCCCTTAAGTTTTTCTATGTATGGATCCATCTTTCCTCTTTTTTGGTCAAGGATCATGTCTAGATGTGCATTATTTTGAATTTTCTTATGGGAAACCAGTTGTGTTTTAAATTTTGAAATTGGAGGGATCACCTATTGTAAAATGTTCTTGGGTCTTGTCTTTTTATTTGCATTTTCTCTCCCATTTCCCATTGATACGTGAAGCTCCCAATTGATTGCGGTATGATGGGTCTAATTTACAAACTTGTAATTTTCTATCACATTCACAAAATGCAAAATCAGCCCCGTGACTGATAAATATTCTTCAATATTCACAATCATAAAGTAGAAAAATAAATTTCTCAATTAGTATCCAGAGTGTACATTTGTCACAATTTGAGTGGATGTGGGGAAGTGGCACATATTTGTAACTTTTCACATTAAGAGGAAAAGAGTAAGGGTGTAAAAAAGGTTCTCGAGACCCGCAAGGGACATGTGGCTCCTTTTATGTAAAAGGCGTGGGTGCGGGTCATCGAGCACTCAAACATTTTTAGTTTTGAATTGGAAATGAAATAAAACTACAAAAAGGGCCTGCAGCGTCACTATCACCCAAATGTGACCATGTGTCGAGCCCATGTTGAAAGCCAAAAGTGGATGGGCGGGTCAAGTTAGCCGAAAGTGTGTAAATTCTAAAACACTGCAAAACTACAAAAGTTCCCCCAAGCCCGCGTTAGCAAAAAGTCTTTTCCATGTGGAGGGATCATTTTCAAAGTTGAGAACGGAGGAATGAATTATCACGATGCAATACATTTATTTTTGTCACCATTAATGTTGCTACATAAATCAAGGATGTTTTAGAGTTTGTGAATTCTTTCATCTTTTATTACCAATTTGTTGTATTTTTGATGCTACCTTTTGTGATTTTCATGGAGAATTATCATGTTTGTAAATGTGAATATTGAATTATGAACTGAGGACTAAAAATGTTGTCAACTTGGATTTAAACTACTCAAGAACTCGTGGGTTGATTGGTAAGAACTTAGAAACTCCTATGTTTCTCCTTCATTGGCAAGTTGGTTTAAAGTAAAGCTAGGGTTTTTGAAGATGAAGACCATGCCATCTTTATTCTTGGTTGTGTCAGGGTCACAAGTGATTTGGAAAATATTATAGACATGAACTTGATGAGTGTTGATCTAAATGATTTTCTTCAGAGACTAAATAGCCCCATAAGAGTGAATCCCTAAAGGAAATTCAAGATAGCCACATTTCTCTAGTGGGTATTATCCCACCATCGGTTCATTTCCTAGAATTGGTGTGGCATTGTGCTATGAATTATGATCTCGAAAAGATGGAAGTATTACATAGGAGTGGGGATGCAGTTTTGACATTGATGCCTACAACCATTAGAATAATGTTAAAATTTCTTGTAATCACAAACCTGATCACCACCACTATCAAATTAGCCTTATGGGATTATGAAGCAAAGAAAAAGGATTATTCCAAGATCATAAATACAAAGTGCCTCATCACAAACAAGAAAACATCTAGAATCCTCAAAAGGCTAGTTAGGGCACAATTTTTTTGAAGATGTTGAAGATTTCATTATGTTATTAAGTTGAATGGAGGGGTTGGAAACTATAAATGAATTTAAGGAATTGATGGTTACTTATATAGGGATCATTTTATAAAGAAAGGGGAGCATTTTATAGGATAATTTCATTGCGAGAAGAACTCCATGGCCACATGGTCACCTTAGTAGTGAAAATTGAGATGGGTGATAATTCAGAGCTAGAATTTTATAAGATGAATTACTTAATTTACAATGTTGTTAGGCATAGATGTGTCTCGGGTTTGTCACCATGTGTAGATTTCAAGAAGTGCCAAATGCATGAGATATTCCCTCAACTATAGATGATAAAATGGAGTGGGAATGTGAGGTTAGTTAATGATGATTTCTTTGCCCCAATCATTTGTCTTTTCAAACTAGAGTGGGGACAATATAGAATTTCCAAACAGGCCAGACAAGTGATTTTGGAGTATGGATGTTACTTCATTCAATATAAAAAGTTCACATACATAAGGGTTAGTAGTTTTGAAGGTAATCCTTGTAAGTTACCTAGGTATTTAGATTATAAATTAGATTTATGTGAATTGGCAAGGTAGCTAATACCTATGCGTAAATTGATTGACATAAGGGCATAAGAAAAATATCAAATTCCCTATTAGAATTGGAAGTTATGCATGCCCTTCCATCATACAATATAGGTTAATTGAAGATGAAATGTATAATTTTGACAAGGAAAAGTTTGAAGAAAGGGCCATTTATGACATTATATGGGTATTCAATAACATTGCGAATAATTTTGAGCATGAGCCTCAGATTAAAGATTATTGGATGAATTGTAGGGATGAAGAAGAGGTCAGATTAAGGGATTTCTCCAGAATGACCCTTTCTTAAATAATAGATTTCAAAATTATAGTTATCCCGAAGGAATTATAGATGATCCACATACAGGAAGAAGGTATTATTTTGATCATAAGGTGGAAGCACAATCCATAATACCCCCAGATTAGAATGAGATGGAATCTAATGATTCCTATATAAGGATAATTAATGTAATGAGAAGAAATGTCAATTGGTTAACTCAAAAGGGATTTGACCTATCAATTCAGAATACCAAAAGCTTAAATAAATTCAGGGGTTTCTGAAACTTGAATGATGATATTCCACCCCTAAAGGAAGGAGAAGATAGAATGGATCCTTTAGGAGGAAAGGCCCCTCAATTTCCCTCAAAAAGGACCACTCCTAAAATCATAGATGAGTGGACCTTAGCCGCTAGTGGAACGGGTACTCCTATGTCAATTCTTAGGCAAAATACTAAAAACATGCTTTTAAAATCTATGGAAAATTCCCCCATTACTTTTTCGATGCCAATCCAAGTAAAGGGATAGGGCTTAGCATCCCATTTAATTTGCTCAGGTGTTTCACCAAAACCTCATAGTACTGAGAAATTAATGAGTGGAGCCATAACAAGTGGTCTTACTCAATCTAAGCCATATAAGGAAGGGAAAAGAGAAGCACCTGATCTAAAAAAGTTGAAAGGGCACATAAGAAACATAAGGTTTCTCATGTACCAGTTTTGGTGAGAGTAGGTTCCCACATGCCCAAAAATCACAAGCACAGAGATGTAGTAATCGATCCTCCTAAATTTGAAAGGAGTGATGTTTATTAGGCACAACATGCCCCATCATTGCCACAAGTGGAAAAATCAGAGTTTCTATTCCCACCTCTATCTATGGAGGAAACAATAATGAAATCCACTCAAGATCAAGAAACCTAAGAAAATGTTGCAGATAGTTCAGTAAGAAGCCAAATCTTAACTCCAGGTATGAAAACATTTGAGACCCTGCTTACTAAGGATATGAGTATGCCTTCATTTGGAACATTGTATGAATCTGCAAATGCCCAAGCTGATGTAATTGATGTTGATATTGGTGAGGGTTTTTCTATGTTAGATGCACTCAAAATATATATGATTGAACCATTAATGACACTAGTATATGACCTCCAAACAAGTAAAAATAGAGAGAGGTACTCATCCAAAGAATTAGTAAAGAAAAATCCCAAGCAACAAATGTTCCTTCTATAAGACAAGTGGTTGCAGAATCAGATAAACTAGAATTTTTGGTGAAGAAGATGTTAATGTAGATAGGTTAAAAGAAGAGATTATTTATATTTCTATTGAAGTTACTAAAGATGATGAACTTTCTCAAAAGGCAAAAACTATTCTTGAAGAGAAAGTAGAAGTAGCACAAACCATAACTACTAGCGAGAAAAGCGTTGCTTTGATAAAGACATGCGACCTATAGATGGAAATGTGAAGTTGGCTTCAGATGAACAACCTATTGGTTCTCAATTGTAATCTAACCCCTTTTCATTTAAAAATTTTTAGTCTATCTCGGCTTGATGTAATTTTTTTCTTCCTATGTGGATGTGCGTAAATTTTTACCTTCACTAAGGTGTCATTGTCGACCTTTTCCTTAGGTCATGGATCATGCTGAGTCTTAGTATTATTTAGATTTTTTTATCCATGGTGAAAATTTTGTAGTTGGGAGTGTTCCACGATCATGTCTCCTTTATGTGGCTTTTTTTTGAAAATGGAGTAAAGTTTTAGATGTAAGTCGCTACCCCGCCGACATCCAAGTAAAGCCACATGTTGAGCCAACATCAAAAGCGGATGTGCAAATTTCTCAGACCCTAAACACATGGAGGGTATGTGCTCATTTGGGGACCTACCCTTGAGATTTACCTTTTAAGTTACGCTAAAGATACACATGGAAGATTCCACTCGATCTTCTCATGCTTGGAATTTTTAATGGCTGGTGTAACTTTCTCAAATCCTAGGCACATGGAGAGCCTACACTCATTTGGGGACCTGCCTCTGAATTTTACCTTTGAAGTTGTGCCAAAGAGAGATGTGGAGGCTTCAACTGGTTCTTCCCATGCTTAGAATTTTTAATATCCGGTGTAATTTTCTTGGACCTTAGACATGTGGAGGGCTTGCACTTGTTTGGGGACCTACCCTTGAATTTTACCTTTGAAGTTTCGCCAAAGAGACATGTGGAGGATTCTGCTGGCTTTTCCCATGCTTATAATTTTCAAAGGATGATGTAACTTTCTTGTACCTTAGACTCAAGGAGAACCTACACTTGTTTGGGGACCTGCCCCTAAATTTTACCTTTGAAGTTGCACCAAAGAGACACGTGGAGGCTTGTTGGCTCTTCCCATGCTTAGAATTTTCAACGGCTGGTGCAACTTTCTTGGACCCTAGACACATGGAGAGCCTGTGCTCATTTTGGAGTGTTTATTTTAATCTTCATACCAAATGTGTGCTTTGAAGAGACACATGGAGGCTTTGGCTGACATTTTTTATACTTAGTCAATTCAGGCCTTGAGTGAATAAATCAAAATCAGAAGGGAATGTTTCAGATGACCTGCCAAAAGTGAATACCATATCTCCTCGATCAGGACGCATATGAAATACATTGAAAAGACTCAAGTTTCATACACCTGGCCATATGGGATGCTGTTCATAAATATCACGGATAGAGAACAGGATCGGCGGTTGGGCGAGAGTAGAGGGAAAAAGAAAAGGGACAAGATAGTTTTAAACCCAAACACTTAACCATGGATCATTGTGTTACACTCGAAATCTAGTGGAAAATGGGTGGGATTGAAAGGAGGATGCTTACTATTATTTTGTAGACTTCAAACAAGATTTTTACATAGTTCCAAGGAACAAAATGTGGAACAAAATGGAGGAGCTAGGGGTTCCAGGAAATTAGAGGGTTGTGTCGTTCATAGACTATATGAGCAAGTGAAAGCTAAAATCAAAATGAATACAAGGTGGATGGAAATCCCTCTTTGCACTCCAAAACAGGTGCAGAAATGTTGAATTATGGGATTGGAAGACCACTAAGGTTCTATTTGGGTTGCTTTTCATTCCAGTGTTGTTGTATGGCTGTGAGGTATGGGCTAGTGGAATGAAAAATATAAATTGGAGACAACTAGAGAGAATCCAAAAAATTCTTATAACACACCAGTTCATAATCAAGGCTATAGTTCCCTATGAAATCATCTTGGCTAAAACAGGTTCTTTCCCCCTGGAGGTAACTATCATGACCAGGATCATAGGTTACCTGAAAAATTTGAAACATGCAAGCAGGCAGATGGCCTAAGGCTGCAATGGATGAAGAGTTACATAGAAGAAAGAACACGTGGATGAAGTAGAACTAAAAATGGATGAAAAAATGGGATATCAACTTAAGTGAATTCCCAAAGCTTAACAGAGACATCAAAAACTATGTAAATGAAAAGTTTAGATTGATGATGTGGTAGAAGAAAACAAGCAAGAAGTGTCAACATTACATTACTGAGTTTAACCCAACTTGTGACCATGGGGAGAAAACTTATATAGGGGCTGAAATAAAATGGCAAGAGAAGATCCTCATTTCTTAACTAAGGACTAGCTCTCATAATCTTAGGTGTGAAACAGGGAGGTGGACAATACCCAAGGAGCAGTGGGAAGAGAGAACTTGTGTAATGTGCAATACATGGACAATTGAGATAGAAGCACAATTTATTCTCCAATGTCCTAAGTTCATTGGTATTCAATCCAAATATGAAGAGATCCTAGCCAACAAGTCCATATTGGAACTATTTGAAGAAAACAAAATAAAGATCTTGTGAGAAGTGTTATCACATATCAGTCGGTAGAGGAGCAACCTCCTATAAGAATTCAAAATCCCACTTTGGTCTAAGGTGGTTTGGTACTATTTTATGGTCCCATAGACCTGTTGGTCTCATGGACGTAATTAAAATATTTCATTTCATAACATTTTTGTAACGAACAAAGTATTCCTTGGAATATTCTTGTTTTTGGGGGGAAAAATCTTTGAAGTAAAGTGAGTGGTATAAAAGTATGAAAATACCATGCAAAAAAGGGGGTTAATTTTTCTAAAATTTAGTTAGAGAGAAAAAAGGAGATAAGAGCCGAGAAAAGACATTTTTCTGGGAATTTTTTGAGAAACCAGTTATTTCTTGTGTGCCTTTTAGAATTGATCATGTCAAGTTAGTTGCAGGTGTATAGCCATTGACAAAACTTTGAGATTGTAAACAAACTTTCCCTTGTTGATCAAATTTGAGAAACCTTGAGTAATTCATGTAGATCAATGAATTGTGTTATGTCCATTTTCATCTTGAGATATTTTCAAATAGTTATCTATGTGCCTGTTGCAATCTTACATTAGAAATCCTTTGAAATCACACAAAATATCATCCTCATGACAAGTATTGTGGCATTTTCAATTACATTATGAAGAGATCTTTCATTTCATAATGTAATAAGTGATTTAAATTCACTTTACTTTCATTTCAGTGATACATATTGTTTGTTAGTTTATGAGTGTATCATGAGCATGATATAGCAGGGGTTTTCTAAAGTTTAATTGAGTCTTTAACACAATTTCTTGTGTTAAAACATTGAATAATGTGTGAAGCCATGTGTCTTTGAGCTTTCATAGATGTAAATTTTTCTAGTTGAAGGTTCATCTTTACTATTTGAAGTTATTTGTCTTTTTCCTTATGGATCTGTTAACATTTGTTTAAAGTTCTCAGATATTTGGTATAATCAACTTTATCCTGCTTAACTTCCCAACCATAAAATACATATCCAGAGATGAACCATACATGAACTACCCTTTCTTGCACTATCTATTCATAAATGCTGAGGGAATTCGTTGATTTACCCATCCCTTACCTCAATATGTAGGAGCAATTAGTTTTTACCACTACCTTTAGTAACCTAGATCTTGTCTAGAAGGTTTCTTCATCCTCTAAAGTGATAACTCATGAGAGTTAGACTACGTTGTATTGACCATACCTTCTAAATATATCCTATCAATTTTGTGAAAGGAAAGAAAAATACTATAAATCTACAGATGTCATCCACCAATATGGGTTACAAAATGGGTCCTCTCACCCTGGTTGAAGGCACAACCTAAAGTAGTCAGGGTAGGTCAAACCCTGTTCATGGTGCTATCCATTTCTTCCATGCCTGAGTGAATGAAGAGTCAGCTAAATCCCTCCCTAGCTACAAAACAACTCACACTCTAATTTATCTACCTCCAAGCATCTTGTTTGAACTATGATGTTGCTCAGTCGTAAAGGGAGAATCAATTTGGGTACCAACATTGATCTAACGTTGTTACCGGGACTATTTCTATAAATGCATACACATACCGACCCTGGTAATGTTTCTTACATGATTTAAGTACAAATATGTTGTTTAAACATCATCCTTTTCTAAGATTTGTAATATTTGTGCAAGATCACAAGTTCATTGTGTAGTATTTCCAGTTTCTAGCGGTTATTGTACTAAATTTGCATCAATAGTGATAAATGTGGGTAAAGGAAGGTCAGATCTACTAAGATTTATAGAAATTAAGTATTGATAGACATTTGAAAAACTACTTATAGTGAATTTGCACATCTAAGGTGAGAATCCTTGGTGGTGACTCCAAATTGGTTTAAAATTTTGATGATTACTAGTGTCTTAACCTATGTCAAGTGAAATTTGTCATTAATATTTACAAAGCTAGAGGGAAGAAGGTATTTATTCACTAGGGATCCTACTAGAAAGTTATTTCTAGAACTAGGAAAAGAAAATTCAGAAGGAAAACAAGTCTGGAAAGTGGTTGGAAAACAAGAATCAAGAAAGGAGATATCAGTTTTGAAAGGTGATCAATATGTGGTTGAAGATTACCATACGTCTTCAAGTGATTCTGAACCAAG
Source organism: Taxus wallichiana var. yunnanensis (assembly GCA_018340775.1). Lineage (NCBI taxonomy): Eukaryota > Viridiplantae > Streptophyta > Pinopsida > Cupressales > Taxaceae > Taxus > Taxus wallichiana. The sequence goes on along the minus strand of CM031239.1, from coordinate 66,818,329 downwards.
TAGTCCTCGTGTAAATTTAAATTCCCCTACTAGAGAGGGGCCATCATTTGTGTCTGAAAAGTGTGTCTCTCATTTTTCCTTGCTTCTTCTGAGGTTGATAGGGTTTTCCAAGAAACTGAGTCATTAGAGGATATTTACTTTGAGATTTATACTCATGTGCCCTAGAGACCCCTCATCCCTTATCATTTTGATTCTCCTATAAGATCACCTCCTCAAGGAAATATGGCTTAGCCTCCACCTAGACCTCCTTTTGTTGTCAATACTTTTGGACCAATAAATTTCAGAGGTATGGTTGGATATCCTAATATGGTGCCACAAGATGTCAGAAATAGGTTGCCAAAATTTCAAGGGAATAACACCATCACTGGTGACCAACATTTAAGACTATTTGTCAATATGATGGAAGATTTTGAAATTGAGTTTGAAGACGTGTATATAAATTTGTTCATTCATACTCTTGAAGAGGATGCACGTGATTGGTACAAGGATTTACCAGATAATTCAATAGATTCATGGACCGAGATGAAAAATGCTTTTAGACTTCAATTCCTTCTATTTGAGTTTGAAAAAATAAATAAGAACCCAAATAAATATATCTAGTATTTTAATACTATGTTCAAAAAGAACTTAAATAGGTTACCTATAATCCTAAGGCCACGTGATGAGTCATGTTTGATAAAATATTCTAACGCTTTTGATAAAAGGATGCTTATTACTTGAGAGATAAGAACCCGTGTGTTTGGTACTGGATTTAATCTCCTTCACAACTTGAGCAACATCATGGATTTTGCAAGACACTCAGAGGTAGATAGATGATTTATATTTCATTTTGTATCCAAGGGAGCAATCTATCTGACTTGTTAGCACTCAGGCTCTAAAGGAGTGGGTAGCACCTTGAAAGGATTTTGATCTAACCCTCACTATTTTAGGTTGTGCCTTTCAACCAAGGTAAGAGAACCTATATTGCAGCCTCTGTTTTATGAAGGAGGTGGAGATATCCTTATACTGTGCATATTGTATGGAGATGGCCTTGGGAAAACATGATCAATCTTCCATTATTCAAACTCAACAGAGCTATCACTACTAAATGATGGAAATGCTTTCAAGACAAGGCTGAGGCTGCTAGAGACATGGTATGATCCTAATTTGCTTTGTGAATTTTTGTAAATGGATTGTATTATTTTGTTGACACACAATGCAAATGCAAGGGTAGTATGGGTAGGATGGGTTGTTTAGAATGATTTTTTGGTGGGGTATTGATAAGAAAAAATGAGATATATCAGATCTTTGAAAACCTCTACAATACTTGGAACAACTATCAGATAAAATGCTTCAAATAATCAAGACATTATTTCAACTAGAAGAGGCATAAATGGAATCCCAGATAGCACTCTTCACACAATATTTGAGAACTCACCACAAAATCTTGAAGTAAAGAACTCAATTAAACACAAAAATCCTTGATCAAACCATGCCTAAGGTGCCCCTAAAGGCTTACAAGCAATCTTTGCAGTCAAGGAAGGTAAAGTGATTTTAAATTTGTTTATCTCCTTATAAGATGAAGGCTCTTCTGAATATGAGATAGAAACTGCCACTAAACTATCAACCAGAAATGGAGATCCTGTGTGATTTCTAAAGACTTTCAATGCAAGATTGTAACAAGAACAATGAAAACTATTTGTAGGCATTTAAAAATGATAACAGACACCATATTGCCCAGAAAAAACATAGATTAACTCAAAAGCTTGTTAGATTCATCAATAGGAGAGAGTTTCATGAACAATCTCAAAGTTGTGTGATGGCTATACACTTGTAACCAACTCACATACATGAAGATCCAACACAGAAGAAATTATCCTGGTTCTTTGGTGGGTTTCTCAGAAGATGAGCTTTCTCTTAGAATTTTCTCATGATTTTCAATTTTTTCCCGACCTCCTTGCATGTCTCAAAACATGCATTATATATCTCTTGCCATCTTGGATCCTTCTTTCCCAAGAAAATAATATGCCAAGGGATCAATTATGTTACAACCATTTCTCATGATTCACTGAAAATGACATTTAACAAATTTGCAACGAGAGTTTCCAGTGTTTCTAAAATGGCGAATCATTACAAATATTCAGATCATTATCCTTCTTAGAGGCACATTTTTTCATCATCAAGGCATGCAAATGCCTTTCCTCTCATCATTTCACCTTCTCACCTTTTAAAACTACCTCTACAACTTTAAATTTGACATTCCACGTGTTTTCTCAGGCTGAGTAAAAATTTATTACAAAAACACCTCAAATCTACAAATTGAGTCATGAAACCGATTCCAATGATCCTAGAAGGCCAAAATGACATGGAATCACCAAAAATTTGATGAAATTTGATGCAAAATTCATGATTCCAAGCTTCCTAGAGGAAAAATGGTGGCCAAAAATGAAAATGCATAGCTGCCCTTGATCTGCTCTTTCTCCTTCAATCTGGGCCCTCCACGTGTCAAACTATGATTGGGAACAAATTCGGGCTCATTTTTTTACTTTTCAACCTTTTGGAAAAAATGGAAAATTTTGACTTTTTCCCCGGCCCCTCTGCCTTTGAATTTTGGAGCTAACACATGGCACATGGTCGGTCCCATTGGGATCGCACTTCAATTCTGCGCATTTTAACGTAATTTGGAAAATCAAAAATTCACTTTTTGCCCCATGGGCCTGCACCTCCGATTTCTCCCTCACCACTTGTCTCCTTGTGATTCGTCACAGGCCAGCACTCCAAATTTTGATTCTGAGCCCTTTTTGTAAAAGGGAAAAAATTCCCTCCTGCCTCTGTCGGCCCGCCGACCCACCTTGTCCACTCTACCCACCACGTCTCGCTCATTGATTTTCTTATGGGCCAATGGCTTAAAATTTTTCCTTAACTCCTTTTAATGAAAGGGGAAAAATTCCCCATTTCCTTTGTGGCCTGCACTTCTTTCTACATCCACCACGTGTCAAAATGTGGCTCCTTTGCGGACTGTGGGCCTTCCCTCACCTTTTTTCCCCTTTTCCAAAAGGCAAAAATGTCTAAGTTCCCCGCCGGCCCGCTCCTCTGCCTTCGCATAAGAACATGACACGTGTCCCCTCGCGGGGTTGTGGGGGGAATTTTGAAATTTTTCCCAAAGCCAAAAATGGCTAAGTTTTTCAAAGAAATCCACCGATCCGTGTCCAACCAGAAGCGCCACGTAGGAGACATTGTTTGAGATTAATTTTGATGGTCAAATGACAACCGTACGACCGTAAAAAAATGTGGAATTTACCAGAGATTCCTGAATTTAATTTTTTCTTCATCGGCAATGGATTTTTTGCTCAAAAAATAAGGGGAAGTTGATTTTATGCAAGTTTCAACCATGGGGAGGGATTTTTGAAGGCATATTGGTATAAAATGACCAATTTTGATTTTTTCATGATGGGTAAAAGGGAGAACACGGCATAGCCCACAAATTTGGAAGAATTAGGTACAAACAAGGCATGCATGGGTGCTTCTTCACAAATGAGGCATGGAAAATGATTTTCAAATGGATTAAGGCATGGAAACAGAGGCAAAAGTTTCATTTCACCCATTAAAACTATAGAAAATGTTTAAGGAGAAAGCAGAGTGAAAGGAAAATTAGGGAAAAATAATAGAGGATCAAAATGGACACCAACATCGGCTCCATCTCGAGGATGGGCACTCCCAGTGAGTGCCACAAGAACAATGTAGACCAAGTGCCAAAATAATCCATTGGGCAAAGGAGTCACGAGCCAAAATCACCAAACAACCAACTGAGAACCCGACAAAAATAGCTGCCACACAGCAAGGCAAACCAAAAACTAACAAAAAACCAAAAATAGAGCAAAAAACTCAACACTATATAAGTTGGTGCATATCTCAAATTTGGGGTTTAATCCAAGAAATGCTTTAGATGCCTACCATTAACAGGAAATTCCAACAATTCCCCATCTAAATATTTGAGAAAAAAGGTATGCTCACCAATTCTAATATCAATGGAGTAAGGGCCCATCCATAATGCATCGAATTTTCCATGTTTTCCCTTATCCTCATTTCTGTTGTCCCATAACAAAACCAGATCTCCAATATTGAAGGCCCTAGGAGTGACCTTCTTGTCAAATAATATTTTCAACTTCTCTCTAAACCTGACATGCCTCTGGTGAGATGCTCTTCTCTCTTCATCTAGCTCCACAATCTGATTAATCCTTGCTTCATATGGACTAACTTCTTGATCCTCAAGTTGTTGAACAAACTGAAATGAAGATAACTACAGATGTAAGGGCAACAGAGCTTGAGTTCCATATACCAACTCAAAGGGGCTCTTTCCAATAACTCTTTTGGCAGTGATTCTATCAGCCCAAACTACAAATTTCAGTTGTTCACCCCACTTTCTCTTGTTTAACTTCAAGGTTCTCCTAATGATCTTCAACAATTTCTTATTGTTGGACTTAGCTTGTCCATTTCCTTGGGGATTATAGTTTGACAAATAAGTCGATTGGTTCCATATTCTTTACACATTGCCATCAAAGGATTAGCTCTAAAACACATGCATTATCAGCTACAATCTTGAATGGAACACCAAATCTACATATGATATTATTCAATAAGAAGTCCATAACAACTTGGTGTGTTGCTTTCTTGGTGGGGATTTCCTCTACCCACTTTGTAAAATAATCAGCGGCTACAAGAATCCACTTATGGCCAGCAGTAGAAGGGTCTGAAATCTCACCAATAAATTCCATCCCCCACTATTTGAAAGAAGCTTCAATTGATATAGGCTGTAAAGGAAGGGAGCTTGAAGCTTTCATTATTCTAGAGAAATGCTAGAAGGCTCTCACATTTTCTAACTAGCATGGTTGCATCTTTGAAGAGAGTAGGCCACCAATAACCAGCTCTCAAAACTTTGTGTGTTGTAACCCTTCCAGAAAAGTGTCCTCCAAAAACTCCACCATGGAAATTAATAATTATTTTGGGAGCTTCCTCTTCAGTTATACATTTCAAGAGGATACCTTCAGGGTTCTTCCAAGCCAACCCAAAGTCAGTGATGATGTATTTTTGAGAATCTAGCTTGAGGGCTCTTTTCTGATTTTTATTTAAATGATCAAGACAACATAAATGTCTGAGGTAAAAGATTATATCCTTGTACCACTCAAATCTTACCAATTTTTAAGAACATTTTCCCTTTCTTCCTCTACTTCATTTACTTCCACAGTTTGCAAGTTGCTCTCAGCCATGAGCTTGGCAAGACCCAAACCTCTTACTAACTTTGTGGTTTGGATGTCCATATCATACTCCTACAGTTTATTAACCCACCTACATCTCTTGCTTGAAATCTCCATCTCTGATAGGACATCTTTTACCATTGTGTGGGGAACATAAGCAAAAACTTTTAAACTTAAGATATAATGCTTGAAAATTTTTGTTGCTTTCTCCAAGGCAAATGCTTTTTTTTCCATGATTGTATATTTTAACTCAGCAGCTTGTAAATCCTTGCTAAAGAAAACAATAGGCCTCTCATCCCCATCTTCATCCTTTTGGATAAAAACAGATGCAATAGTATTTTCATAAGCAAAGGAGAAAATTTGGAAAGGTTTTTGTAATTCAGAGCTACCAAGACAGGTGCATGTTTAAGTGCTTCCTTAATTCCTTCAAAATCCTAAATAGTAGCCTCCTCCCATATGATAACTTTATCTTTCTTTAACATGCATGTGATAGGAAGAGTCAACTCAAAGAAAATTGGATGCAAACCTTCTAATGAAATTGATTTTCCCAAAGAAAGATTGGATGCCCTTCTTTGTCCTTGGAATTGGCACCTTGTTGATTGCTTCTATTCTCTCAGGGTCAATCATGACACCAACCTTTGAAACAATATGACCAAGCAACTTGGCCTTTTACACCCCAAAGTAACACTTCTTTGGATTGAGAGAAATTCCAAACTCTCTACATCTGATTAACATTCTTTCCAAGTGCTGCAAGTGGTCCTTTCTGCTTCTTGAAAACACAGTCACATCATCCTGATAAACTGCAATTAAGTAATTTATATAACCAGAAAAAGCAACATCCATTGCTCTTTGGAAAGTAGCTCCAAAATTCATGAGACCAAAAGGAATTCTCACATAAACATATGTTCCCCAAGGAGTGGTAAAGGCAGTTTTAAAATATTTCTAACTCCCTGACAACAACCTGATTGTAGCTAGAGAAACCATCCAAGGTGGACAACAATTCAGATCCAATCACTAACTACAGCATGTTCTCCATGTTTGGCAAAGGATAATTTTCCTTTAGTGAAGCTCTATTCAGATTTCTGAAGTCTACACAAAGTCTAATATCTCCATTCTTCTTTCTAACTGGCATAAGGTTTGTAACCCATGATGAATACCTTGTGGGTTGAATGATCCCTCCCTCCTTTAGTTTCTTCAATTCATCTTGCATTTTCATGGAGAGGAGTGGATTAATTGGCCTTTTCTTTTGTCTAAATGGTTTGGAATTTGTTTCAAGAGGGATCTCATGCTGAAATAAGTCTTCTCTATATGCTTTCAGCTCTGAATATGACCATGCAAGACAGTCCTGATATTTCTTTAACAACTGAACATAAGACTGTTTCTCCTCTTTGTTTAGACTGCTGCCCAACCAAAATTTTCTTGGTTTATCCTTTGTTCCCAAGTCATGCTCTTCCACATCCCTTGAGGTAGACATGTTTCTATTGATGATGTAATCAGCAGTGCTAAAATTTGACTCAAGAGCAACAAGACCTCTAGGAATGGTGTTAGTTTTCAATTGGATAATATCTTTTCCAAACAAAGTCTCTCTTCCTTCAGTCACACACACCATTGGTTCCCAATCAATATGCTAATCTAAAAACTCACCTTGATTTTGCAAGAACCTTTGCACTTGAGCATCATCATCAAACACTTGCCAATGTTTGATATTATCAGGGATAGCTGGTCTAGTTAACACTTCCACATTATACTCACAATAAGGTGAAACAATGAAATCTCCAAATATTGACCCCAACACTGCCAAATTGTCAGTA